>CM053787.1:642201286-643401286 GCA_028749045.1 Cupressus sempervirens | reverse complement strand
GTCTATGGTGTATTATCTTTAGAGTGAGATTGGGTGAAATGAGAGTATGGTTACACAATATAATAGATTTTATAAATATATCTTTGATATAGAAAGTAATTATGTAAACCATTTACTGAAAAAGTAGATTGTCATGTACATACTTAAATTGCAACTTCTTGATGTAAAGTATCATAATGCGGACTATTAGAAGAGGCATGCCTCATTATATGATTATTGTAAGGATTGATGAAGTTCACTTCAACTAGACCTCTTTAACTCAAAATCAAGTCAATTGTAATGAACCAAGATTAAGGATAATAGATAGACATGAAACAAACTGAAGATGTCTGTGCTGATTTAATATTTTGATCATTTTTCTAAAATTGTCTCATTATTTATCATAAATGTCCTTAGATATTCTTATATGTGATCTTCAAATGAATGAATGAATGTTGTTAAACTTAACATAGCATGAATGCAAATATGTGTTCAGTTGGTTCACAATGGTTAGCAAAGTATTTGACAATGTTTAAAAGGTCTTCAGATCCATGAATGTGGAATGGATTTGACTGTTTCAAAGCGAAAAAGTTAATCTTAACAATAATCTGCCTTTAAAATTATTTTAAGTACATCTATCCCAGAAAAAAAGCTTACCTACTATGAATTATGAAAAAATCTAGTCTAGCGATGTATATATCAATCAAACGTGGAGTATAGAGTATATAATGGATTAGTTATTGCTATTATAATGACTATGAATTGTGAAAAAATCTAGTCCCACATTGTTGTGATGTATGTATCCATCAAACTTTTGGGAGTATAGACTATATAATCGATTAGTTATAAGTTTAGAAATATGTAAGTTCAGAAAACTAAAAATTGAAAGAATTACATAAGCAGAAATTGCCAGAATTTATATATGACTTTTTATGGTCTCAGAAACCCACCTGTTAAGCTGTTGGTAATGCATTGCTATATAATTTCAAGTTCAGAAAACTAAAAATTGAAAGAATTACATCAGCAGAAATTGCCAGAATTTATATGACTTTTTTTATAGTCTCAGAAACCCACCTGTTAAGCTGTTGGTAATGCATTGCTATATAAATCAGCTATTTCAGATGAGTTCCTAAGAGAGGGAAGGAGCATACAAATGTTGTGTAGTGCAAGTTGGACTTTTAACAATAGAAACTAAGGCGAATAGCTTATACATTATACCTGGTTTCAGATTATAGTCATGTTGCATATCAATGGTTTTGCACGCAAATATATTATATTTGCATCCTGCTAATTTGCAATATGCAGCTGAGCAAAACGGCATTCAAAATCCAATTTTGAGTTTGGCTCTGGAAACATAAGCAGAGGCCTGGTAGATTGCAATTAATATGAAAACAAGAAGATAAGCTTGATATTTAGAGGAAATATCAGGAAGTAAGTAAAATATAAAATACAGCGGTTTTATACAGATCTCTAGAGAAGGAAATATCAGGAAGTAAGTAAAATATAAAATACAGCGGTTTTATACAGATCTCTAGAGAAAAACTCAGACCGCAAGTATCGATAGAGAGATCGCTAACAATTCAGACCATCAGGAAGCGTTTCCATAGGGCAACATACTTGGAGCAAGTGGTAAGTCCGAGGAATCTTTGGCAGCGGAGTTAGTCTTGTTTTGTGGCTACCAACTCTTTGAGATTGACTTTTGAAGAAAACTGATGTTTCCAAACATCAATCCCTCAGAAAGCAGTTGACAAATTGTATGAGAAGAAGATTTTACACGAAAATCTCCTTCATAAAATAGCTCCCCATGCTCTACTTTTATGCAGACATTGTACAACAAACCAGCATTGTAAAATATGATCTGTGGATAATTGCAAGCACCAATGAGCAGAAAATAGATAAAAAGAAAATAAAAATATGCCAATTTGATTAACATCCAAAGATCTCATAGCATAAAAAATTAGCAAAAAAATTATAAAAACCTTTTTAACAGTAGCAGAATAATTCACTTGATTAAGCATCCATTTGAATCCAAGAGCAGCAGTGCAATTGTTCTTCAAGGCTCTTCCATTCCAGTCTAGATTAGCCACGATATTTAAAACCAACAAGAAGAGCCTAAGGTAGAGATATCTCAATGTAACCAGCACACATCTATAGCACTGTCATTTCCTTTTAATAAGATTGAACAAAATGATAAAGCTGAGATTTAGCAACTTCCTGTACAAGTCTTCTTTCAAATGTGTAGCACCAAAGTTCTCTGACGATGAAAGATTTAATTGCCAGTGATACCTTGAGAGGATCTGCACTATCACCAGAGTATATGTATCATTAAAGAGGGTAGCCCAGTATTATCCTCCCATTGAAGTCTTTCCCCTCCAATCACAAAAGGGAATCTAACCTCAACAGATATTGTCTTTGAGCTGATAAATTCCTAATGAAAGGTCAATAATCTGAAGTGCATGGTAAGAATCCTTTCATCCAGTTAAGTTTCCAAAGGCAGAAACCCGTGGACCATTTGATAGCAATTCTATCAGCCCACAAAACTAGCAATCAAATTCAAATGCCAATGATGTCGATTTTCTTCGAAATCCTTTGATGTTTTGAACTAAATTAATGATCATTAATTTGGCTGATATAATTGAATACCTATCATAAGAAAATACATTATTTGTCTTGTTCTCTAGACAAGAAAGATGTTCTGATTTTCTATACGAGATACTCTGATGAACTCCCATAAAACACATGCATATTCCACTATCTCCAAGCACCAAAGAAATAAAGAGCTTCGATTACAATGGTGTTTTCTTTTGCACATATTTTCCCTGCGCATAAAATTCAACTTGTCATATAATAATTTGAAATCTTTTCCCAGCTGTGTGAGAGAGAGGGCAAAAATTATTAGGCACAAACTATCAATTAAATTTATTTATTTTTGCTACTGCATCTGTGTATTTGTCTCTAGAACACCACAACTAGAAGTCCCTCCAGACTGAAAGCATCCAACAGAGCCTGAGATGAAAATAAAAGATCTGCAATCGTGCTTGTATTGGCTAAAGAGTTCAAAATCAGTGCCTCTGGTGAAAGTTAACAAGTTAAATCTGTCACGAGCAAACTGAGGGCAATGTAGGTTTAAACTTGTCAATTCCTAAATATCTGTTCAACACTGTAATCTGACTATATAAGTTTCCACGATCACCAAAGTGCCAGTTAAGAAATATTATTTCCGACATGAAATTTCTGGGCCACGTATGTTTAAATTTTAAACCCTCCTGAAATCTAAAGAAACACAAAATCACTATTGCCTCTTACAAATGAGTATTCTGAAATTTGCACAAGCTGCTTGACCTTATGGATCAAAACATCATTGAGAAATCCGTGTCCATGCAACAACAGAAAAATTTCAGTAATTTACGAAATAAGCAGAAATGCGCATTTCCAACAAATGCTGCTTGTGGGTGCGCATAATGTGGGCATATTCAAAAATGCATTCATAACTGAATGTGAGTAAATAGCAGTCTAATCTCTGTACTCCAACAAGCCACACTACATTACAGATGCACTAAACAACACAAACGTCCAAGAACATAAGAATCTCTTATCGGCATTAGAAATATCAAATCTGCAAAAACCCTTTTAAAGAACAATAAAATGACAAAGTTCAATCGATTTGAAGAACTTACAGAGAAAACCTTGGGACATGGTGAAGGCGAATCAATCTCTCCAGCTCCCATCTCCCTCACACGCACCGCATCATAAACAACACAATCCAGTGGAGTTATAAGCAACTGAAAAGAAATAGTTTTAATAATACAGTAAGACTTACAAATAAATTGTGGCTATCCATTGCAACTCAAAAATCTGCAGATTTGTGGTTCAATTTAAAGCGGACCTGTTAACCTCACTGTCTCTTTGAACTTCACTAAATTCCTCAAAGAATTGCTTCAGTAGAACATTGTCCGCAGAACCCACATGCCCCATGCTTTCTTCCCCCAGACTCAAACCCTCTGTTTTCAAAGCCCCTAGTTTTTTTTTTCCCTTGTTGTTTGTGAAGGATGTGTTCAGTGTGGCTTCACTCTTGAGAAAATTCTAGAAATCCTGGAACCTACAATGCTAAATGTCCTCTGAAAAAAGGACAAACATGCAATGCACTTTGCGCACTTTGCATTGATATTTAATATTTATCTGTATCCGGGAATTTTTTCTCTAATTTTCTGATCCATAATTAAATTTTCTCTTTGCTTTTTTCCCTCAAAACCAATAAGATATCAAATAAATAATACTTATTAGTTTCTGAAAATATAAGGAAAATTGTAAACTATATAATAGATCTTATAAGTAAAAAAATACTAAAATCCACTTGGTTTAATTAATTACATAATTGGACTTAATGGATCCAATAGTTTCGTGGCATAGACAGGAACTAATAATGTTAACCAAAAATCAGGATCTATGAGTTGCAGGAAGTAATATGAACCTGAAAGAACAATGCAATAAAATAAAACCAATCTCCAGTTCCACTTCTCCCCTGCAAAATTATTCCGGCTGCACTCTTGTTTGTTCTATTAATTACAAATTGAGCTCATCTACTTATAGAAGAGAGTAAAATCAAATTAAAATGTCCTTTAAAAAACTTAAAATTACTAATATAGATACATTAAATATATTTATTGAAAAACTGATAAGACATTCATTGAAATTATTGAACTCAAATAGAAGCATACCAGTCTGACTCATCTTTCATGAATGAAACACTTAACACTTATTGGTTCATGAATGAATGATGAAACACTTAACACTTACTGGTTCATGAATGAATGAACACTTAGCACTCATTGAATCTAGGTGATGTTCATTTAGGTGAAGCATGGAGAACTTTTCCGAGATCACCCATTCTAGTACAACTCCAGCTCAAGGGCACTTAACTATGGAGTTTTCTCCATGATTAAACCCGCTCTACTTGCAACCCCAAAATCAGGTGACTTGGCTGGCCTAGCTGATGTGTCAAAACTCTTCCTTTTTCCCCTGCTACCAGAACTGCCCTGATGACCTTTTAGATGATGATGATGATGCAGCTCAAGGGAGTCTTCAATTGGAAAAACCCTGATAGGAAGTTCTCATCTTCTTTGAAAATTTGAAGGTTCTTATTGTAGTGCCTCTCCCATTTGAATTTTGTAAGTTGTCCCGATGGATGCACCCTTGCTGATCTTTTGTTGTGATGGATCATGATTGTGACCCTGAGTGGTCTACACCGTCGAGGTGTTCGGATTTATGTTTTTGTATCAGTTGCTTTGATTATGCTTTTGACTAATCTTTGAGATTATGATGTGATTTTTGGTTCACTGAGGTTTGTGCCAGTGGTTACCAGGATCGATGTGGTATCATGAGGTTGTTTCGTTATTACCTTGAGATGTGTGCAGAGATTGCACTATGTTCTATTAGCATGCTACACTGGACTGGGTACCTGTAGCAGTGGTTAGTCATGTTTATGACTGTGTTTGCTTATGTGTTTTAAATGCCTTTTTAATGCAGAGTAATCAATCATTATTAAATGCTTAAGTAACTAGAATGGATTGTTCTTGTTGGATTATTTGGTTATGTGTTGCGGACATTTACCTTGTTTTATTTTGATCTAAGAGATATCTGTTCTTATGTGATGTTTTACATTTGAGATGACCTGAGGGTCAAATGTTACTCTTTGATTCCAGTATCATAGATATTAGACTACTATGTTGTTCGGTTAATCATATTGCATGATGATGCTATTTTGAGATGACAGTGTGTTTTATGGTGATATCTGGTTATCTGGTATTTGGACATACCTCTGATTTCGCTATATGATGGATTTAATGCTATGGTTATTTACTTCATTCTTGTGTTGCTATGCCTTTTGCGAACGTGAGTGATGTAAATAGATTATTTTAATATAATTAAATAAATGGTTAAATTAGGTGATTTAATGCATTTATTGCTTCGGCTATGTTATTATATGCAATTGCACTTGATCGTGTTGTTTAGTGTGCAGGATTTATATCCCTAGCAGTGGCACTTGGAGTTAGTGATTCAGTCGTTCATATTTTACCAATGTCGCCTTTGTATGGTCGACATATCCTTAATTAAATGTTTTAATTTAAACCTTTCAGTGATTATTAAATCCGAACTCATTTGCATTATGTGATTAGACCAGTAAGCATGTCTGTGCATTTAGAGTTTCGCTTTGTCGCGAAAGTTGTTCAGGAGATTTATGTGTTTTTGGGTTTTCAGGCTTTTTAATTGATTTATTTTAATTTCTGGCAGCTTTGCCATAGATGAATTCCTATTTATAGGAATAGCCTGTTTTCGTTTGGGTCGATTCGGGGTTTAACTGGATTGGCTGGTTAAATGCCCTAATCGATTATTCACCCAAAAAGTGAATAAGTATCCAAAAGGAATTTAATTCCTCACTTCTCACTTTTGAATTGGAAAGTTGGAGAGTAAAACCCAAAATCCTCTTCATGAGGATTTACTGTTTTGTTCGTTGTGCGAGCTACGGGCGTGGGATCGTCGCAAGGTTGGGCTCGTTGGATCCGGCTCGGGGAAACTTTGGATTGCCGCGATTTTCAGCTACTTCTGCGGAATATTTATTTTATGGTTCAGATTCCCGCTTTGCCCTTTTGGCTGTGAGGTAGGGCTTTCCTGTTTTATTGTTTCTGCTCCGTTTCTGCTTCTGTTTTTGGTAGCCATTTGTTTGGAGGCTGAGCACTAGTGTTCCCCTCTGTTTCTGTATGTTAGTTCTACCCGGTTGGGCGGGTATGAACATTTCCCTTTTTTTTGGAATGAGGGTTTGGGATTTTACGCCATTATGTTGGCCGTTTTTGCATACGATGTCCGATTTCATTTATTTTTGGATTTTTGGGGTTTTTGAACCCAAAGGCCAAATGGGTTTTAATTTTATAGTTTTCCAAATTTTTGAAGTTTTTACCTCGTTTTGCGTGCCACCGTGTTTTCTCGAATTTTCTTGGCATAATGTGGGTCGTGGACCTTGATGATCTATTTGGATATCAGTCAGACCACTTTTGCACTTTTATGTTGCATTGGGATGCGTGTTGCATCCGTACTCCCGACGTTGTGTTCGGTTGAGTGATTTTACACTTGTTATGATTTTTGTTGGACCTTTGCTTTTGTTTCGTGAACGCTAGGATTCGTGTAGAATCCATACTCTCGGATTAAGGCCGATTGAGTGAGTTCATGATGTTTGGTCTTGTTACATCATTGGGATTCGTGTAGAATCCATACTCTCGGATTGAGGCCGGTTGAGTGATTTCATGATGTATGGTTTTATTGGCTTTGGGATTCATGTAGAATCCGTCCTTCCCATGTTGCTTTCAGTTGGGTGTTTTCTTTGCATTGTGTTCTCATTCCTGTCCTTGTGTTATGATCTTCGTGATGGTGGTGCGCCACACACGAGTACGTGCGCGTACATTTGTTGGGTGACTTGCGAGGCCCGATCTTCCGTGGATTTGCCGGAAGTTATGATCATTGGGGTTGGGATGGGAGTATGCATGCCCACGAGCACTTGTCATAGGATGAGCATGGGTAGGGTAGGGTAGCATATGGAGGGGGCTTCTACTTCGTAGCCTGGTGATCATTGTGCCCAGAGGGTTGGCGAAGGAAGCTTTAATTAAGTGAAAATTAAATAAAATGTGTGAATGATAATAAAACTTAAGATAATAAAAAAGTTTGGGGTGCAAGAGCCTTTCCGTTGAGGGATGTTGAATCTGCGCAAGTCCTAGCTTGGGCTTTTTGATGCCAAGCGACTCTCCATGATGTTAGTCCCTACATAGTAGCCTATTGAGTGTCTGACCAGGACCTGTACTCCTTGCATTGTCTTAGGTTCTTGGTTGCAGCCATCATACTGTCTGGCGTGAGTGTTAGCCATGGATGTTGTGATTTTTGTGTGTTTGTGGTTAGATCATTATCTCCATCAGCACGGTGGGTGTGGACCTACGGGTTCCACGTGGTTGGGAGGCGTAACTACCTTCACCACTACTAGGGATCGGTGTACAGAGATGATCTTTGTCCTAGTGCGACCGTTGTTGGATGTCTTCACTTGGTACTTCGGGTTCTGGAGTATGCTTTCTTGTGATTTATGCTTTCATTGAGATGCTTGTATATCATGTTTAGATGATGTTATTTTATTTGGCGCATTCCCTTATTATGATGTTTAGCATATGATTAGATGATGTGATTTGCTTTAGTAGTATATCTGTTGCTTACTGTTGTTTAGCATGTGATAGGTGATGTTATCTACTGTAGGATTATCTTATGCGTTATCACTAGCATGTTAGATTTCCTTGTGCTTATATTGTTGCATGTTTTAGTAGTGACGTCCCTATTACGACAGTACCGACGATTTGGTCGGTGGCTTGGGATGTTACGCGTGGGGGATGGCTAGGACCCACAATGGTCTTATGATGCTATTGACGGTTGGGAGGAACCGCGCACTTATTTGGTTGTTTAGTTTTGAAATGCATTTTTGTTCATTGCAATGTTTATTTCAGTATGTGCTTTGCTTTTATGTTTTAGATGGTTAGATGTTCCTCTTTCCTTGTTGTTAGTGCTCTCGAGTGTTCATTCCTCGATTTACGTGGATCCGGTACTCCCCGGTGTGGAGGTTTCCTTGTTTGTTTAGCTTTTTGTTTGGGTTTTGTGTCGCGCTGATTTGTTTCCTCGCGCGAAATTGTATTTTCCTCGCCCGAAAGAATACACTTCCCGCGCGAGAATGTAAATCTTCGCGCGGCGCGTAGGGAATCCTCACGCGAGAATGTGAATTCTCGCGCGAAGCTCAGTAGTCCTCGCGCGAAGTGCGCACTTTCTCGCGCGAAGCGATGAAAGATCTCGCGCAAAACTCGAGACCAGTTTTCTTTCTCGCGCGAGAAACATGGGCTATCTAGGCTTGTCGGATGAAAGTTCGGAAGTTGGTTTTGGACACCGTTTTAGTTTTTACACCTTCCTGGTTCAAAATAGATTTCCTAGGGGTTTAAAATATATCGTTTAAGTATAAGTTGCTTATACTTAAGATATATTTTAATATATGCGACAAATCGTTTGAGATAGGTTTCAGACCTCTCGAAGATAAGTTATGGATTCTAGGAAATTTCAGGGCTTCAGAAATCCAGACTTAGCCAATTTTCAGGGCTTCAGGATTTCAGGCTTAGCCAAATTTCGGGATTCTGCATTTTACCCCAGCTTGGTGTTTTGTTGATGAGTAGTTGTTTCTTGTGCCCTCATCATGTGCGTTGTCTTTGTTGGCTTTGTTTGTGTGTGTCAGTTTGGTAGTGGCGTTCGGAGATTCGTTGGTTGTCAGGATTGTGTTGAAGTCTTCCATTGCGATCTTTGTGATCCCTGTATGATGTTGTCTTGTGCATTCATACTTGTAAAAAAAAAATATCTTGGCTTGATTTGAATCCTTGTTTCCAAGGATCTCCTGGCGAGGCATTACACTTATGCTGGAGCATATCATTGACTACGGTCAGTATCAAATTCTACCATGCACCCAAGCTTCAACATCTCACACAAACCTGCAACTAGATCTGGATGCTCTGATAACAGACCTTCTAAAACTACCTTAGCCAATTCAATAGTGAGGCTCAAATTTCTGTATCAAGATCTTCCTCACATCTTTTTCTCAGTGCACAACAGAGTGTGCAGTCACATTAATGTGCTTTGTCTCACTATCTTCACTTGTGACTCCCAAAGTGTACACAACTGCAAACGGTTAAATGGCTTCGTAAGCCAAAGACTCCAAAGAGCTCTCACAATTTAATGTCTTTTATCAGATGAAAACTTGAAGGATGGAGATGCGAGATATCCAAGGATAATCATATACAAACCTTTCCCCAACAATCCCTCCCCTGCTTGAGGCCTGTGCAGAGAGATATCACCTAAAACAGACTACTCCTTTTTCTCTATTGCCTGTGATATTTTTCGCCCTCTGAGAGACTCATACATTGAGAACAGTGAATCCAAGGGTATTTTCGGATGTGAAGGGTCTGGGTACCACGCAAACTTGATCTTTGTAGAAGCTATCTTGAATAACTGAGTCAATGTAAGGTCAGTGGGAATAAAAGTTTCATTAGGTCCACACAACTGAATATGCCCATCGGATGTGTGCGCTGGGAACCTTAGACCCTGTTTTCCAAATTTCCCTATTCAACCTGAAGGTGATAGACTCCACTGCTTCAGAATATTCCTCCAAACCAAGCAACATTCCTGGTCAGTGACCGTATGATTACCCACAATCCAGTCCATCCACAAATTGCAGTAGTCCTCAATAACGAGATGCAGAAGCACACCAAGATAGCTAGAGAAAAAGGGAAGTAGAGTGTCTTCATAAAACACTTCCAGGATTTGTAGCCTGCCACAGAAGAGGCCATTGTCATCATGCACTACACACATTTTGGAATCCTTCCACTCCACAAGCCCATCACTATGTGGAATGCAAATTTTGAGGGAGTTGTAGTCCCTAGGCCGCCAATGGAAATGGTGAAGATATTTGTAGAGCCTTGTTATGACTTTGAGATCTGTGTGCATCTGAACCATTTTGGCAAGTGTTTCACATCCCTTTCCAAACTCAACCACCACCCCAATCAGTTGGAGGGCTCTCTTGAAGTAATTAATGTTCCTGTTCCACAGCTTGTAAAAACTAGAATCTATAAAAGGGAGGTCCTTGAACATTACACCAGCCTGAGACCATTCAGTATTGTACAAGAAAGATTTGTTTGGGTACTCATACCCCCGGTGGGATTTTAGCCATTTCCCTTCCATTATACTACATTGGAATCATTGAGGCAGGACCCAAACAAAGATTGAATCCACTCTAAAAGAAAAACAACTTGATTTCCTGTGATGGGAGAGGAAACTGCAGGCAATGGAACGTTGGGGGGTTTAGGTTGGGAAGGTCCACTGCTCGAAGCCCATCTCTCATAAACTTCTCAAGTTCCTCTTCCATTTCCCCTCTCAATCCACTTGCATTTGGTTTCACGTAGGTAGGTGACAGTGCAACAATCCCTTCTACAACTCATGGATTGTTTCCTAGTAGCTTGTGCCACTTGCCCATAAATCAAGGGAAAAGTTTGGCTTTGAATCTACTACTTACGATGGATCCCAACTCAGTAGCTAAAGGCATTTCCTTGCAAAAATCGAGCATCTCTCTCTCATCCATATAACCATTGACAAACGAGAAATGCAAAAAATGAGACACATTTACTATGAGTTCGTTCCTTGTAGATGCCTTTACATCTTCCAAAAGCTGTTTACTAAAACTTGAAATAGAAAGATAGGTGATCCCAGCATATCCATCTAACCAATGCTGAGACTGTGACTGTGTATAGTAGCCCAAGTGCTTCATGACCATTTGTGTTTCATTTGTCATGAACTTGTAATGTTGAGCACTTCCCGGCACTTTATTCCACCTTGTCAACCATGCAATATCTCCTTCTTCAGAGGAAATGAATATTTTGTTCCCCTTGGAAAGAGCCATTGTCAAACTTACCCACCCCTCACCACAGGAGCCATCATCAAACTTGAAAAGAGGAAAATTCTGGAGAGAGCTCGAAATTCCTCTGTTCCAATGATCAACAATAAAGCTAAGCAATTGGACATATAAATCCTCAGAGAGCCCTAAAATCCAACAAGGTCTACATTGAATACATGTGTAGTACCATTCCAAACCCACATAGTCCACTCCCAAGAAATCCAAACGAGTTGATTCATCAAGGAAAGAGTATATTATGAACACTCCATTAGACCACAGAGGAATGGGCTTTTCCAAACCTTGTTAGGTTGCTTTCTCTAATATTTGTCTAAAGTCGGGAAGTGTTTTGCGAGCTTGAATTGGCATGCAATATGCATTTTCAAGTTCACACAAGACGACTTTCTCTGTCCTAAGCTTGGCCTGGATGACATCCTGAATTTGTCTTAGTTGCAGATAAGAGGGGATATCAATGGGGAGATATCTGAAGCAATATGATCTTGCAAGGGGAGGAGCCTCTCCCACACTCTTCATAAGAGAGAGGAAAGCTACACAAAATGCCAAGGGAATACAATCTAGAATCCCTTCATTCCAATTGTTGTCCCAGAGAATGCTTTCCCTCGAGCATGGCAATAAAAAATCTGCCTGAATTATGGAGGGGAATCCTGTCACTACTTCTGTGGCAAGAAATTCATAAATACCAGCACCTACCCTGTTGCCAGTGGTAACTGAATCTTCGCGAGGAAAGACAAGTGTTATTACCCAATTGTCGATGTCTTTTCTCTCGTCTACCTGATTCTCCAATCTCACTAGAAATATTTGCCTCCACATGTAATAACCACATTCCCCATTGGATTTCCCATTTTCTTCTATTGACAGATGAAGAATAAATAATTCACTCCCCTCATCCTTCATGTTCTGAAATCCTATTTCCTTGGACACAGAGACTGCATTCACCGTGGGGTTTTGGTCTTGGCCATCTTCACGGACGCGGAGTCTTCTTATTTTGGACATAAACAAAATGACCTCTAGATGGATATTCGCAAGTTGTTTCCTCACACCTTCCACCTTCTCGAGGCGTAGAGGGAGAAGTATGACTGTGTTTGGAAGCTCACCTCCCCATTGGCTACTGTATATTGTACTAAAATCTTCAATATCTGGCTTCTCAATCCACTCTGGGACTATATACCCAATTTTGTCCCCCAGATGGAGGGATTTTATTGAACCGAATGTTGTACCTGCTGGTTCCCAAAACCGTAGATTGGAAATCCAAGAGCTTGCCACTTTTTCGATAGGATTCAGCAATTAGTTATGGCCAACGAACAAGAATACTTCTCGATTCTCCTGCACTTCATGCTCCTCTACACCTAGGCAGGTAGACCTCCTCTAACCTGATTACTTAGTTCAGAGCTTTTCTAAAGCGAATTTAAGCTTTGGAGTTCTCCGACTGGCAAGGTCCTTGAACTTGATTAAAATGAAATTGAATGTTGAGTGTTTGAATTGAATGAATTGTATAAGGTTTTAATGATGGATCTAATGCTTGTAGAAGGAATATATAGATTTTTTGACTTCAATAATAGAAAGACTAATGCCTCTGCTCATCGAGGCAATAGAGTCAACTTCAGTTAATTTTCATGGACAACTTTATAAAATTCTTATGCACTTATACTGCCAACAATTAAATAATCAAGATGCGACAAATTAAATATATATGCAATCTTAAATTAAACAAGATTGAACTTCAACTCCTCTGGTAGGGAGACAAATTAGACACGAATACAGAAACAACTATATATTTCACAATATTTGTGATGATCACATTCAAGATGCTAAATGACTATGTCCACTTATCCAATATTTAAATTCTATACAGAATTTCAAAAAATAATTACAAAGGATGATTCATCTGCAATTTAAATCTTCATGTCATTTAAAAATAAACAAAAAATATTTTATTTTATTATAAAAATAAAATAATTGAATTTACATTACAAAGTCATATTGAACTCCTTATCCTTTTATACAAATAATATAATATAATTTTTGTAGAATATGAATGTTCCAAATATGCCTTCCCAAAATGAAAAATCTCTACAACTATTTATATTGTGTATACAATAGGATGTGACCTTTTAAATTCAAAAGTCATATTATTTATTTAATCGCGTTGCTTCATTAATAAAATATCCTTATTTTGATTGCATAATAAACTTCACACTTAATATTATTGTGGCTTCCCCCGCTTTTTTATTAAATCAAGATATTTGGTCATTGCCGTTGGAACATTATTCATCTGTCGAGCACGGGTGATGATTTTTGTTTAATGATCAATCGATGAAGTTCCTCGTCTTCCACGTTTCACTAGTTCTCGGCATCACCAAATATCGCTTTGCTGTCAGTTGAGAAAAGAACAAACGTTTTCCCTTCTCAATCTTCAATCCTTATCGAAGTATGTAGTTAATACCACCTTTGCATATCTCCGTTTTGGTGCATACAGCTTCGATTTGTCTGACTGCGGCACATTCTCTTTGCGATGGTATTCATCCCTTGACTCATTTGATGAAACTTCTGTCTGCACCTGTAGGCTTCATGAATTCGTTTCAAATATTAATTGGTATACTCAATGGCTCTCTGTGCAAAGAACTAAATCTGTATGTCATCTGTTCTTGCTATCTTTGAAGCCTCTCTAATCGTTGATACGGAAATGATGAGATCCTTGATAAGAATACAGACTTTCACATCCTCTGTGCGTTTCAACAAAATTCTCCATCTCACATGATTCATGCCCCCAACTGGAGATGGCCCGCCACAAGTTTATGTGTCAATTTCGGTAATTGAAGGCATTTACCTCACACCATTCTGCTAGCAACGATAACCAGATTACATAATTTTAGAACTGTTAAATATCCTATCATTTGTAGTCTGAGAAAACTTATTTCAATTCTGAATAAGTGCTATGGACTAGTGCTTTTGTGGATTATTTGTTTATCTTTCTGATTGTGCTTTTCAGAAATTTGGCTGGGAGTGAAATGCTACAGGTGAGACTTGTTTTAACAAGTAAATGGCATAATGGACAGTTTGATGTTAAGTATATCTATTGGTAGCAAGTTTCTTATTATTGAATGTGCAAGTCTGAGCTTGACACACTTAGAAATGTGAATATTGTCCCTGCTGATATCTTTATTCTGCAAACCTACACATGCATGCATAGACATATATTGTATTTGCAATGATATTTATATTTTGTACTCGTTTTGTATTCACTCAAGGCCTTTATGCTGTCCACCAAATGATCAAATGAGTCTCATAGGTTTTGTTTATAATCTACGTATAAAAGATCACCAGGTAAAAGAAACAAATTGTGCTTGAAATTCTGTACATTGAACCTGTCCACTCTCTTGAGGCATCAAAAGCACCAACTTATTATGTTCATTCACTCTCAAAAAAATGGAGACTAAAATTTGAGCACCATCAGTGGCTCTTATTGGGGACATATGCTCCCTGTAAGTATAATGAGATTCCAGCTATCTCTGGAGGAGCAGACCGAGCACCCATGCTTCACATGATGCACGGTAAAATTTGGGTGGCCCCAAGCCCCCCAAAAAGTGAACATCAATCCTTTCCTCTATCGAACACCCAATTCTGATCATGTAACACTTTCTTTCTTCTGATCATGATATGCTTTATTTTCATCATTTCAATCTGCTGCCCAAAGATCAAACTTGTAGTAGGTGCGCCATTCTCATCAAGAATATTCATTAGCTCAGTTTCATCAATGAAGTCTTTGGCATCCGTCTTACTTGCCTTTGAGAGATCATGAGGTGCAATGTGGTCTTTGCTGAATAGAAAATCCCCATAGTCATGTATTTGATCAATTGCACAAACATCTTCTTGAATGCCCTTCTCTACACAATCTGCCCCATACTTCAAATATTGTTTCTCTTCACAACAAGACTTTGAGAATGGCCTATCTTCTAGAAGTACATTTTCTCTTTCACCAAGAGTTTGATCAGCTAGGATACTTTGGAAATTTTCAGCATTTCAGGTAAAAGAAACACATTGTGCTTGAAATTCTGTACATCGAACCTGTCCACTCTCTTGAGGCATCAAAAGCACCAACTTATTGTGTTCATTCACTCTCAAAAAAAGGGAGACTAAAAATAGGGCTCCATCTGTGGTTCTTGTTGGGGACATGTGCTCCTTGTGTGCATAGTGAGATTCCAATTATCTCTGGAGAAGCAGACCAAGCATCCATGCTTACCATGATGCGCATGAAATTGGGTGGCCCCAAGCCACCCCAAAAAAATGAACATTTACTCTTCCCTCTGTCAAACACCCGTTTTTGATCCCGTAATAACTCATTGCTTCTGATCATGGTATTATATCCTAGCTTTGCCTGATTAGCTGTTTGAGTGAAATTCAGACCACTGCATAATTTCTCATCATCCTTCATCACTTGTTTTGGATTAGAATTTATCTTTGTCTTATCAACAAGATCGATAGAAAAGAAATAAATTTCATTATCATTTAATCCAAATATGATATCTCTTGCTTCAATTATTTGATCACTATGCATAAAAGAAAAATCCCCAAAAGAAATGTGAGAAAATTTTAGAAGTATTTCCTTAAGCGTATTATTAACAAATATTATTATAGTCTTTAGGAATACTTACCTCAGTATGCTTCTTATACTCCATACCTGTATCAAATGCATCACAATCATGATCAATACTTACTGTCTCTACTTCATGAATGCAATCCTTGGTATTTGACTTTTGTTTTGCTATTGAGAAGTTATCAGGCGCAATGTGGTCTTTGTTGAATGAAGAATCCTTATGCTCATGCATTTGACCAATTATACAAGCACCTAGACTAATCTTTTCTGCACAATTTGCTTGATCTTCATACTCTAGATGTTGTTCCTCATAACAAAAAGGCTTTGAAGACTGCTCACTTTCAGAAACTATTACTCCTCTTTTATCGAAAATATGATCAAATATGATAGTTGGAGAATTTTCAGAATCCCTCTCGTATGATTGTTCTTGCTCACCATAAGATGAATTAATATATATTTCATCTTCTAGTTGCACATCATGAGTTTTATCCACTTCAAAACTGTCATCAGGCATGCTATCTTCATCATGATGCTAATGGACTTGATTGCAGAGAAAATCCTCTTCAAACAATGGATTTGAGAAAGTAGAGACCTCGGGCATATCTTTAGGAGAACTTTCATCTGAAACTTCTTCATGTTCATATGTTGTACTTTGTTTTATTTCAACTTCATAAAATATTCTATCAAGATTCTCTATTGTTTCACTGCATAACAGATCTGAAATGATTTTGTAATCCTTCCTGGATGCATCTTCTTCTTCATGTATGTTCATATTGTCTTCGAAATGTCCTTCTATACTTTGATTAGAATGCACATCTTCAACAAATATATCATCTTGATAACTGTATGCTCCTTCTGGTTCATTGGCTTCCTTCTCATGAAAGTAATAAGGATTTGACAAGATGAATGGATTTTCTTGTTCATTGAAAGTTTCAAAGGACATTTTTGTTGTCTCACTGGTATGCTTTTCTTTGTGTATTAGAAGAAAAATTTGACCTCCTTTCCCAACATACTTTTGATATTCTATGTCCAACAAGGCTGAAATCTCACTCACGCTGAGAGAATCCTCTTCCTTATTTTCAAATTCTTCACAGTCTGATTCTTTACCAGTCTCATCATGATCGACTTCTTCTTTCATTTCCTCTATGTTTGAATTTGAAACATTACTATGTTCTTGTTTTACTTTAGTATCTTTTGCTTCATCTTTAATGGCTTGATCCCATATCTGAAGAAGAAGCTTTATGTCAGGGTCCTTTGGCAAGATTCTCAACTTAACAATTTTGTTTAGAAATTCCATGTAAGGAGGTTTGAGGTTCAATGGAATCTCATGATAAGTGTTCATCCCCCTAAAAAATAAATGTGCTGAAGTCTCACCCTCATACCTTTCCAATTTGAAAAAGACATCAAGTGGAGACATGTCAGGATCCTCTTCCATGTTGCAATTTTGGTCTTCATATTGTTCATAATACATGTCATCTTCCTCGCTTGTATCATAAAATTCATATAGGAACCATTGTTCAAACTCTTTCCAAGACGAGATACGCTATGTGGGTAATGATTCGTATGCTTGTCTTGCATCGTCCTTTAATATTTTGGCAAACAACTTCATCACTTGATCTTCCGCACAAATCTCATAATCTTATATAAATGTGTAGAATGTATCCAAATGTCGAATTGCCGATTCATCCCACTCTCCATGGAACTTTGGTACCAGTTGTGAAAGCTTTGGAGATAACTTCCTAGGTTCATAATCAAAACTGCTGAAATCCAATGGCCTGATGCTATCTAGAACAAAAGGCTTTCTTTCAAATGATTAATACATTTGAATGACCATCTACCATTTCTTTTTGAGTCTCTCCCTCAGCAGGGTCGCTGATGATCCAAGCACTCCTTTTGTTAAAATACCAATCAAAATACAATAGAGTCGCCACCTCCAAATGGAGGAAATGAATAATCTTCAAGAATCCGAGTTCTTCCTTCCAGCAAAGTATACCTCACCAAAGATTGAATCTACAGAAAAAGCTTAAAGAAAAATATAGAATGCTTCTACAAGATCAAACCCTCATAAGTTGGACTAGAATTTGTAAAATAATTGCGAGAGATTGAAATCTTCAATGAAATTAAATGCACTATAAAAAACTTATCAATTTAGAATTTCAAATATATCAATATGTTTTAACAAATTAAATAGAATCTAACTCTTACTAGTCTACAATCAAAAACTATTAGAGTTTGTTTTGCAACATTCCCCATTAGAGTTGCCAATTAGTTGGTTCCCAAAACAGCAGATTCAAATCCTACGAGTCTTGCCAACTCGATGCTGGGATATCCTACCGATTATGGCCAACTTGACACGATTGATCGTTGCAATCCAAATCCCCTGCGCTTTTGGCTCTGCAAAACCAAGGCGGGCGTACCTAATCCTGGACAACAACCTTAAATCCAAGATGCTTAAAAGAAAATCAATTAGAATGTGAATGTAATGAAAGCTTCCAAAATGGAAAGAATTATAGAAAGCTTCCAAAATGAAAAGAATTATCGAAAACTTCAAACTTGCAATTTATGAACTAAGAATAATAAATGAATGTATGAATGTTTTCAAAAATAAGAATAAGTATAGATTAATGTAACAAATGAATATATTAATTCCTCAAAGGAAAGAAATAAAATGATTACCAGCATATGGATTGTGAGTCAAGAGTAATATAAAGACCAGTACCCAAGGGCAATAGAGTCAGTATTATAAGTTTAAAACGTACAACTTTATAAAGTTCAATGTACTTAAATTTATAAACAATTTTAACAATTCAGACGCAACGGATCAATTATATGAATGCAATTTTAAACTAGTCTAGGATGCGCTTTAACCTTCTATGATATAGAGACAAACTAGACATAAATACGGAAACAATTAAATATTTCACAATATCTATGTTTATCAAATTTAAAATGCAATAATGACCCAGTCCACTTGTGCAAACATTTATAGAATTTTAAAAATAATTATAAAGGACACTCTTAATAATATTTCAACTCCAAAATTTAAAAATAAATAATTATGCCGGAAATAAAATCACAATAAAGGCACTCCTTACAAATGCTCTATCTACCTAATAATTCAAATCCACGAGCCCTTTGCTATTTTACATCTCTTATTTATAAATGTGAAAGGGTGCCAATATGAACCGACACATCTCTCCGTACATCCTAATCACAATTGCCTTTTAACCTAGACGGTAATGATAACTTAATGAATATCCCCATGAAATGAAAGCGGCTAGTAATATATAATAAGTTTTCTGAAATTTTTTGGATGAACTTAATAATAAATCAAAATCGTCCACGGGCATGTATATCTCCAAGGTAGGCATTCTTATGTTTTTGGAGCAACGATATAAACACGGGTATGCTTTCAAATAACATAGGTAACATATCATTGTTGAATTCCTTCCTCAGTTACATGGATCAATATACGCTGGTCCAATCATTCCGCCTTCAAGAGATGCTCATACCCTACTCTGCAGCATCCAATCTCCTAATTCCCGTGGGTTCATTAAACCTGCAACAAATACAGAGAAGCATTAGATATTACTCATCACACATTAGCCAATATTCAATAATACTCCGGCTTCTACAAAATACGGGCGGCAAAGTCTCTTGGGCACTCACTCTTCAGCAACTGGAACTCACGCTCTCCTTCAATATTTGTTTCCAATAATTGAACCTGTCTTTGGTGTGTGCTGTTGCATTTCAATGGCAGTCATGATAATAACACGGAAACATGTGTTGATTTTAGCCAATTATGGGGTCTATGAAGTGAAGATGAAGATTGGTTACTTCCTGCTTTGTTCGAGTCAAATTATGGCATCATCTCTACAAGTTGTCACCAACGATGGCATCAAATATTGATTGCAATAGAATGGCTATTGCCTCAGGCCCTTACAAATTTATTCTGTTCTATACTCCCTATCAGGTCCTTAATAAACACGACATTATCCAAACTCCCCTACTGCAATGTTTTATATATAGAAAATATATGCACAATATACAACTGGAGTTTGAAGTCCCACCTGCTGCATCCATATATTATTATCTTATAGATTTGAAGGAAACGAAAAAAGATTCAATACTTGTATGTATGAGATATGAGTTGCCTTGGAATTTAGCTGCCACGGTGAACCGCTCAAAGATTATTGTTGTTGTATCCTATGCATCACCCACAATAGTGTATGTACAGAATATGTTGGATCAAACAAACATCATCCCTGAAGAGATAATCTGCATATTCTTCTATTCTCAGCATTCAGTTTGGTAGTCAAAAAGTCTTCACGAACTGCCATCTGCAAAGTCTATTAATGAGGTGGTTGTAGGTGACAACATCAGGTGTATGGCCTCTGACTGACAACATCTTTAGCCTCTGCCACTTATTTTGTTTGCACAGCTGACGAATCAGTAAGTTGAGTTACAGTTTTAGGAAAATAACATTGGCACTTCATCTCATCTCTTTAACTTGGAAGCCTCCTGCACCTGACTTTGCATATTAAGATCAAGGTTTGAAAACACTCTACCATAGCAGCAGCCCTATCTATATTGGCATCTTTGCAAACATTTGTTGCAGATTTGACTGTCACCGTATCAAACCTGTCTTTTATCCATATGAGCAGAATGTTGTTTTTCTGATTTGTCTCTTTATCCTGCACTTATGATGCCCTCTTGATTTTAGACTTCATACAACCGGTAATACCAAAAGGCATATGCTCACTTGAGCAGATTCAATAATAAAAAGATAAGTATTTCAATGCCCCTACTCATTAGGTTGTTGACTGTGTGTGTATTTCACATCTTTGCCTTTGAGATCTATGATCATATGGATTTTTTATCTCCAACATCATAAATGGATCCCTGGATTTTTCTCTGAAAAATAGGGCTCCATCAGTAGCCATTGCTGAAAACATAAGGCTGATTTGTGACCAGGAAAACGCTCTTGAATCCAATTCCTGAGATTCAGATGAAAATAATAATGCATTTATACAAAAGCAAAGTAGAAAATTTCACCCATCATTCAAACAGACCAAGATGGAACCTCGGTTTAAAATCACATGACATCTAGCATCTGATGCACACACTCAGCTCTGCTACAACACAGACCCATATTTATAATTTGTCATCATAAACAGCATCAGTTAACAGCCTAGGAACAAGAAAACATGAATAATATCACATAAAAACAAGAAGCGGAACAATTAAAGACTAATACTCAGCAATCTCTATTCTTTTATTCATCTCTGTAAAATTGTAAATTACATCTTCTAAATTGTTCAAACTCTATGGTTTCACCGTCTCTGTTAAATCATAAATTACATCTTCTAAATTGTTCAACTCTGTGGTTTCAGCTCTCCCCTTTATGATTAAGAAATTCCTAAAATAACTTTTTGATGGAATCTAAACTCCTATATTAACTCATATCAGTGCTACAATGAAACAATAGACCAAAACATTAATAATTAATTCCTAAATTTACTCCTATAGTGACTGCAAGGCAAACTGTAGATTAGGTGAGAATCAACACCTGAATTTACTCCTACATAACTCTCCGTCAACTAATATCTGAAGCTTAACATACATGACAAAAACAACTATTAGAGATGACCAGTTCTGTGCTGGCAATTAACCTACAGCTGTTACAGAAAATGCTCTACATCGTCCCTTTTTTAAAATTTTGAAACTACCAGTTCAGAGTTTTTTTTACATGGCAGTAAGCTTCAGCAAATAATAACCAGACTATTATACATTTCATTTTATTTTGTTGTGATGTGTGATTTGCTAGTTATCCCAAGATGCTACCCATCAAAACATGCAGGAAAGAATTTGAAATAGATAGTAGAATCAACCATTTCACTTCGAAACTAGGCCACAGTGTTCCCTTTCACCAAATCAGATATCTTTTTAGATCGTCACATCTCTTCTGCTTTAGCTTCAAATCACTTGTCAAAATAGAGATCCTCCTTCTCCAATTGGTTGTCTTCCTCGTTTTCCAGCTACATGAAAGTTTAGCTATTCTCCTCCATTGAAAATCACCATTGTTATCTTCACCATTTGTATCACCGGCACGTAAATCATTAGAAACATAAATAAAGTTAATGGAATAAAATTCTTCCACGAGTGTGTTCTCCTCTTCTGCATTACACCATTAAGGCATGTGTTCCATTTCATATATTGTGAGGTGGCTTCCATTTCTAAGCTTAGAGTGATGTTTATCATAAGATAAATCTTTTTCGACATTGTCCTTATATTATAACTATTCATATCTTTATTGTCGCCTTCTAGCATCATTGTCTCCTTAGGAAAGTGATGATCTACTCCTGTTTCATCACTATTGAGATTCTCAACACAATTATGTGCATACCCTTTTTACCAGCCTTAGCTAACAACTGCCATATCATTGAACACAATCAATTTTCCATATTCATGAGCATGAGAAGGCAGTTATAACAACTATTTTACATATTCATATGAAAGAGATTAACGGTTATAATCAGTTTAACTAAAATATCTTAACTAACAATTGAAGGAGTATTCAATCAACAAATATGATGAATATAACTGTCATCATTACCAACCGCTCCTTAATAGTAAGAGAGACATTTTCTATTAGTAAAGATACATACCTTTCATAATCACATGAAGACAATTCTACTATTTTACATATTCAAATGGAAGAGAACCAACGGCTATAACTAATAACTGAAAAGAAAATAACAAATTTAACGATATTAACCATCTAACATATCTTCAACTTGAACTTGCAAATTCATAAAAGTAAAATACCTATTACTAGAAAATATTTGAATGCAGATAATAACTTTATCTTGTGCAAGTCTTAGCACCTGGTGGAGAGGAGAAACATAAGGGGCTTAAACTCCCAACTATAGACCCAACTAAGAAAGGCCCTCCCTACCCTGGGATTAGACTTGAGACACCACTTTCCAACCACTGAGCATCCTAGTGTTAGAGTATCAACCCACCGCTCAACTAGAGAACAAGACTATTCAATGGACTAGACTCAATTTAAAACTCTTTTTATTACTTGCTTATTTGTTGCTAATTGTTCTTTCTCTTATCATGCAGGGATATACCTGTGGTTCAATGAATATCAATACACACCCTTCATCTCAACCATGTTGGTCTTCCTCGATGAATGTCTAGGGTGATTTCCTAACATTATATATTCACATCCAATGCATACTAGCCAACCTACGTCTAGGGTGATTGCCTAACATTATATATTCACATACAATGCATACTAACCAACCTAGGCCTATGGCTTCACAAAAGATTTATGCTACTTGAAATTACTTACTATCTCTTCTGGAGCGTGTTGCCCCTTATCTTGGAGACATATGGAAAATGCCTCTGTATAAGTTTGCATTGAAATAAATTCCTTTTAAACAAAGTTCTGATAAGAAACAAATTCGGATCATATCATGTTCTTCAGTTCTTATGCATATATATACAACCGAACATAAAAGAAAAAGAAAATGTCACTCCTTTCAAAGCTAGACTCTTTGTATATTTAACAAGACGTTCCCTCTCTTTCCAACTAGAAATTCAGATCCTCTTATATTGAATTTGCAATGAATAGAATATCAGAAAAAGAATGCATGACCTGTATGGGATGCCGCTTCCCTAAGGTAGAGAAAGCTGTGATATCTAGTCAGCTCCTTAGCACTTGCAAAAAGTATGATTGCAAGAACATGATCATGTGACTAAGATCTTCAAAGTGCAGCCCTAAATTTGGCTCACACATGGTATGAAGGGTTGCACCAATAATGATGCACAACACTAAACTAGGCAGCTATGATGGCAGATCTTGCATGGTATGAAGCTGAGAAAAGGAATGAGTTACAAGTAAGCAATAAGAAATTGTGATAAAATGGAATGACCTCCAGGTCATCCGCGGCTACGCATTCACTAATGAGATTGTGTAAAACAAGAAGCGATTGTGCTAAGTAATTTGCAGAACTAAATGTCAAGTTTCTGCAAATTCTATGTCATTAATCTGAGATAAAACCTTCTCCTATGCTTGCTGAAGATGTTCTTCCTCGTTACAGACTTCAGAGAAGAGATATCAATAATATATTTATTATTCTGAAATCTTTTATATCTGCAAGCGTTCGAATAGGGCAGACTTGCTTAAAGGAGCAGACTTTATGTTCGTTGTGTGTCCTTTAACTACAACCATACCCCATATAAATAAGGTAACCAAAGGGCATGTCCCTTGAAGGGACATGACCCTATCTAGGTCGGCCCTACATGTTATTCTCATAATTGGCATTCAAGGAGTAATAGTCTTATTTGTTATTCAAACTTACTAAGACTTAGTTAAGTTAGAACTTAAGTACCATAATCCAAGGGAGACGCCGATCATTCTTAGACTAGAACAATTTATATATATAGGTCTACTATGCAAGAATAGATCTGAATGATATGTACAATCAGATTAGTATGAGATCAAGTTATAGATTTAACACTCCCTCTTAACGTGACAATCATACTGAGAGATAACATATATAGCATCATCAATTACAATAAATATAGATTGATGCCAATAGTGGCATGTTGTAACGGTTAAGTTGTTGAGTTGTTATCGTTGCCATCAAGGTTCAAATCTAATGAGGATGAGGTCCCCCGTTTGTGGCCTCGTTGGTTCATAGCTCCAGGTCAAAGTGTTTACCCCTCTTAAAAAAAAAAAGGCATAGATTGATACTCTATATCTATCTAAATCTTCTTAGCATATGGTATCATCGAACACATGATACTATGTCATATTACTATACCTGTGATATGACTTATCACCAATACTAGTAATAACAGTATTCCAAAGAATATAATATACAGGATAAAATCCGGAGAATAATTAAATTCTTCATTTATCCAAGTTGTGACTCATACTATTGGTATTCCTATATCACGACATGATGCTGAGTTAAGATCTGCCAGAACACAGGATAAACTCTGGAGAATGATTAAATTCTTCATTTATCCAAGTTGTGACTTATAGGCATAGAAATGTCTACATCACAAATGATCTTGAACTCATCTAGATCTAACAGTAGTTCTCTATTGTTCAACACATTATCTAACAGATCGTCATCTCTCATAATGTCTTTTATACAAGTGTCCATTATCTCAGAGATTGTCACCTCTTAAATAATGAATACAAATGGTGAAGCCCATAACAGTCAATAGCCTAACAATAAAAATTATTAATAATAATTTAAAGAATACAAAATGTTTCATAATTCAACCATACCAAGTCTTTTCCTGAAGTGATCTATCTTCATTCGAAAGAGAGGTTGGGTAAGATTATATGTTGTCTGATGTGCAGTACAAATGTATTCTAGTTTTACAGTATTCCTATCTACCATATCTCTAACATATGGTAAGAAATTTCAATATGGTTGGACTTGTCATGAAAAATTGGATTCACAGAAAGCTTGATGGAACTCTAATTATCACAATGAATAATCATAGGACTCATGGCTTGACCAAATAATCCCTTTCTAGGACAAATTGCTTCCCAAGAGGCTATTGCTACTACAATGTATTTGGCGTATGTGGAACTTTGTGCTACTGATAACTGCTTTCTACATATCCATGATATCATCGCTAATCCTAAACTGAAACAGCATCCTAAAGTACTTTTCTATCCTTTAACACTTCCACCCCAATTTGAGTCTGTGAATCCATATAAATCCAAGTCAACTTTTTCATATTTGAGCCCAAGGTTAAGAGTGCCTTGTAAGTATCTCATAATGTGTTTGATTGCAACTAGGTGAATCTCCTTTGGCTCACACATAAACTGACTTAAGGCATTAACAACATAGCAAATATCAAGTCTTGTATTTACCAAAGTACATAAGGGACCCAATCATCTGTCTGTAGAGAGTAGAATCTATGGGAGGTGATTTTGTTGTTGCTTCCTTAAGTTTATGTAGATTAGTCTCCATTGGAGAAGACATAGACCTATAGTTCCAAATTTCAAATCTTTTCAAGATATCTAATGTATACTTTCCTTGATTAAGTATGATGTTGTTAGAATTTTGCCATACTTCCAATCCTAGGAAGGGGTCCCAAATCTTTCATCTCAAATTCTCTGATTAGATCTTTCTTACATTGATCTATAAGATGATCATCACCTGTTATTAGTAAATCATCAACATACAGTATCAAAATTACCATATCATCTTTCTCCCTTTTATAATATAGATTTGGATCAGCTTCATTCTTGGAGAATCCTAAGCTGGTGAGATACTTATCAATTTTTTCATACCATGCCCTTGGAGCCTATTTAAGCCCATAGAGAGCTTTCTTGAGCCTACAAACAAAAAATTTAGGGTTATGAGTTGCAAATCCTTCAAGTTGTTCCAAATATACCTCTTTTGTAATCTTTCCATTCAGAAATGTTCTTTTTACATCCATCTAATGTACTTTCCATCCCTTTGATATTGCAATAGCTAGGATTACTCTTACAGAGGTGTATCTGGCAACTGGAGCAAAGGTTTCTTCATAATCAATTCCCTCCTTCTGAGAGAAACCTCTAGCTACGAATCTGGCTTTATATATTTCAATGCTACCATCAACAACATGCTTAATTTTAAATATCCACTTAGAAGAAACAATTGATTTTCCTTCGGCCTTGGAACAATTTCCCAAAGATCATTCTTAGTAATAGATTGGTATTCTTCCATCATAGCATCCTTCGAAGCTGTATGTTTAATAGCATCTAAAACATTGGTTGGTTCTGATTTAGATAAACCACTCATGTTTGTTGCATAACTAGAAAATCTTTTGGATCTTTTTCTTTATCTGAAGGTTCCAGATGGTGCGGCAAACTCTTGTGCTTCCTCTACTATCTTAATGGCCCAAAGTGGTCTTTTCTTTGGATTTTGAGTTTCCTTAAGATTAAGATCTTGAATTTCATTTTCAATATCTTCAATGTTCTCCCTCTGAAACTCAGATTCGGTATTTTCTTCAAAACTAAGTAAAGGAGAGGGATCTTCAAAATTTAGGGCTCTTTCAAATGCTAAATCTTCTTCAACTATTACATCCCTACTAAGTTCAATGTTTTTCTGACCAGGTATGAAAATCCTATATGCTTTAGATGTTTCACTATACCCGACAAAAATACGTTTCCTCCCGAAGGGTTCTAACTTGGTTCTTTTTTCTTTAGGAACATGTATATATACAGGGCACCCACAAATCCGAAGATGACTTACATTGGGTTTAACCTTAATAAAAACTTCTTCAAGAGTTTTATCTTTAAGGTATGAGTGAGGACTCCTATTTTGAATATAGACAACAGTACAAGAGGCTCCTGCCCAAAGATAATATTCTAAATTTTGATCAACTATCATAGCTCTTATTGCTTCTATAATTGTTCTATTTTTCCTTTCTGCTACCTTGTTTTGTTGTGGGTTATAAGGAACGGTATACTCCCTCTTAATTCCTATTTCTTTACAAAACTCTTTAACAAATCTAAAGTGTATTCCCTTCCATTATCAGTCCTAAGAGTTTTAATTTTGTGTCCTGATAAGTTTGCAGTTAAGGTTTTGAATTCGTTAAATCTCTTAAGAATTTCTTCTGATTCTTTACACATTAAGAAGTAAATCCAAGTTTTCCTAGAGAAGTCATCTATAAAAAGTATATAGTACCAGAATCCTCCAAGAGAAGGAACAAACATAGGTCCACATAAATTTGAGTGGATTAATTTCAAAACATTGTTAGTTTTTCCAGCGCTATCATGAAATGGACTTTTGGTGTTCTTACCCAGAGCCCATCCTTTGCCTATGCTTGAGTGATCTTTATTCAACTTAGGTAAACCAGTTACCATCTTTTGCATAGTTGATAAGGTTTTGAAATTTAGATGACCTAACCTTTTGTGTCATATTTCGTTTATATCAACAGCTTCATGAATTAAGGCTTGAATAGGTCAACTAGGTTCTGTATTTAATTCATACAACTATCCCTTTCTTTGACCAATCAACTTTGATTTCTTAAATGAAGAGTTCTTAGACCAAGTCAATACTTTACTGTCCATGAATGCAACATTATGTCCATCATCTTCAAGTTTTGTAACAGAGATTAGGTTCATTTTTATTCCTGGTATATAGAGTACCCCTTTGAGATATAGAACACAACCCGACTTCAATTTCAGGGTGCAATTTTCAATTTCTTTGACAGAATGTGTTGAATTATCACCGATGGTGACTTCGCCATCAACTTCTTCTGATATAGAGTAATGCTTCTTTATATCCTGTAATATGTCGAGATGATCCACTATCAATCACCCATGCCTTACTTGAAACTTTATTTGATAGTGCCAAATACAATACACGATTCTCAGGTTCATAGTTATCTTCTTTACTAGAATTCTCAGGGCAATTAGATCTATAGTGTCCAATTTTTTTTACATTTGAAGCATTTTATTTTGGATAGATCTTTCTTAGGTTTGTCATTCTTTTGATCCCCCTTTTTCTTCTCGAAGTGCTTCTTCTTACCTTTATAGAAATTTGTGGTGAGAACATGAAGTTCTTCATCTTCAGTTTTCAAATTTCCCCCTTTTTTAAGTTTTCTAGATTCTTCTTGAAGACAATCTTCCTTACGTCTATTGAAGTCAGGAAGATTGTATCTAGCACTTACTCCTTGTGCGAACATTTCCCACGAATCCGATAACCTATCTATAGCCATCAGTGTTAGTTCCTTGTCATCAATTATGGTTCCTATACTTGCAAGTTCATCTCTTAGATTGGGAACCCTTAGGAAGTAAAAATTCATCGATTCTCCCTTTTTTATCTGTATATGATTTAGTTTACTTTTTAGTACGAGGGCTCTAGTTACATTGTTGACCCCATATGCATTTAATAATGCATTCATCATATTAAATGTTGTTTGATGTTTCATTAGCATGGGTACTATTTCATTTTTCACTCCATCTAATATGATCTACATGGCTTTCCTGTTTCCTTTACTCCAGATAGTTTTATTAAGTTCAACAGCAGGTTGTTTGGATGCTAAATCAACAAATTGTTTTACATCATTTTCTTCAAGAATCCTCATGATTCTGAATTTCCAAGCATCTAAGTGTTCTTTCCCATCAAACCTATCCTCGGGTCTGATTGTGTATGTCATTGAAGATAGAAGAATGATGCTAGATATATTAAGTCTAATTGTTTAATTTGCAGAGCCTAGGTTCAACTAGCAGAGCTCTAATACCATGTAAATTTTTTGCAAATTCTATGTGATTAATCTGAGATAAAACCTTCGCCTATGCTTGTTGAAGATGATCTTCCTTGTTACAAACTTGAGAGAAGAGGTGTCAATAATATATTTACTATTCTGAAATCTTTTATATCTGCAAGTGTTTGAATAGGGCAGACTTGCTTAAAGGGGCAGACTTTATGTTCTTTGTGTGTCCTTTAACTACACCCATACCCCATATAAATAAGGTAACCAAAGGGCATGTCCCTTGAAGGGACATGACCCTATCTAGGTCGGCCCTACATGTTATTCCCATAATCGGTGTTCAAGGAGTAATAGTCTTATTTGTCATTCAAACTAACTAAGACTTAGTTAAGTTAGAACTTAAGTACCATAATCCAAGGGAGACGCCGATCATGACTAGAATAGAACAATTTATATATATAGGTCTACCATGCAAGAATAGATCTGAATGATCTGTGCAATCAGATCAGTATGAGATCAAGTTACAAATTTAACACTAAATACAACTGTGAAGAAGATTTCGGAGCTATGGCAACTGGTACATGTAAAGGATTCAGTCCCTTGGCAATGAGAACCAACGCATATAACTTGCTTCCCTTGTGCATGCTCGATTATGAACAAGATCAAAGAAAAAGGAGGCAACGTGAGAGTTACAATGGAAACAAGGAACCATCAGCTTAAGTGGCTATCATATAAATAATAATATTAAACTTAGTCACCCTGGCGACATAAGGCCCGATGAGACAATTAGCAAAGTGGTCGCTCATGAAATAATATTAAGACCATAGCAAAGGTGGAAAAATAATAACTTCACCCACTTAATGTTTTACTATAAGGACAACATCGTACTTACCTATACACATATGTGTATGTACACATGCATGTATACATGTGTAAGTCCTAAACAAATGCATTTTATGTATACATACAAAATAGGTGTATACATCTTAATTGACTTACGCACGTATACATTTATATGTATGTACATGTGTGAGTATATATAGGTATCATGGTGTTGTTATATTAAGACATGCTTTACACAATAGAAGGTACTCAAATTATAAAAGTAACAAATTTTGTTAATGCTTAGTGATTTTTCTTTTATTATTCAATGACATATGATAACTGGTTAGTTCATGGTCGTCCAAAGTATACTCTTGCTTGCCTAGTTGTTTACCCTTAGCCATGGTAGTTCAGGACTCGTACCTATTTTCCCAATGATAGGTGGTGCCCCTATGCCCAATTCCTTCTTTGCTAATGTTTTCCCCCCTTCGCCACATTCTTGCAAGATAAATTTATCACGATAATAACATATTTCTCATCATTTTATGGAATCAAAATTATCATAGCATATGATCATATTAGCCAAACATCTCCAATTCATATATCATCATAACGATTAACCAACATTCCAATTTCCCATGAGATCATAATGAATAACCATCACTTCATTTTCTCATGAAACCATAACGAATAACTAATTTAACCAATCACTCAACTTCTCATGAAACCTCAACGGCTATAAAGGAACATTTAAAATTAAGCCAAAAATTGGGGTGTAACAAATTCTCTAACTGCTTCCAACAAGTTGTGTTCTCTAAAACCAATACTCTTCATCACATATAGGACTCCCAAAGATCTCTATCTCTGTTACAGCTTCCTCTCCAACATGGACTGTTTCCACTGGTACAACAATGTGAACTTCCTTTCTCATTGCAGTCTTCCCTTTCTCTTTCTGCATTGTTCTCTTCAACGCTTTCCCCTTCTTCTGGATAACACAACTCAACAGCTTCCTCAAAGTCAACTATCTCTTCATCTTCATCGTATTCATTTAATTCTTCTAATTGTAATTTTTGGAAGATCTCATCCAAGGGTCTTTTATCCACTAAAATTTCTGCTAACTCTTCAATGGATTATATTTTTCCTTGTTCTAACAACGTCAGTCCTCCTATAATCTTTGACTCAATGGCTCTACTCTCTGAGAATTACTTTCTCACAACGTAAATGATTTAATTCATTCTTTGTGATCTTCTCATAATTTTTCAACATCTTTGTTGCAGATTTCTTTTCTATGGCTTCCTGTTGCTGCATGTCTCATAATCTTCCAATATACACCATAACTCCTCCAACTTGCGCTCTACTAGTTGCAACTCCTTTTGTTGGTCCTTTTTAAATTTCTCTATCTTTGTCTCTGTCTTACTCTTTCTTCCAACTTGATTATCCTATGTTTTTGCATAGCGATAGAGCTCCATAATTTTCTTCAGCTCTAAGACAGAGATGCAACTCTCCTCTTATTTCTTGTGGAATGAAAAATTTATTGAGCATATATCAGCATTTCTACTTCCATCCTTCATTTCTTCAAAAAGATACAATACAAATTTAGAAGACACTTCTGCAAGTTAATACCGCATATATGCATACATAACCAGTAATCAAATGCACGGCTGCAACTACTAGGTAGCTTTAGCTCACTTTCTCTATCCATAATTCCAATAAACAAGTTTCCACACAAAACCGAAACTCCTAGTCTCCTTCCACATGACTACACTCTCTATTCTTATTTCCATTTAATGATGCTTAATGCATAAAATCATTAACTTGAAAAGAAATATCAAGACAATAGAGTAATTAAATTTTTTAGACTAATACTAAGACATTACAGCTCCACAACCAGTTAAAGATCATGATCATACCAAACATATTTGAAAATTGATTCCACTTACATATATTCATTCCTTCTACCTTAATACAGGCAACTCTGCATATCTTCAGATTTTCCCACATTGATTTCATTCAACACTTTAGTTGTGGTTGCCACCAATCTACACCACCCTCCCTCCTCTATTTCCATTCTCTTTCTTATGCACAATTCAATTCTTGTTATTTTATTTTTTCCCTCTTCTTGTTTGCTGCTCCTCCTGCAATGTGATGCTTACCAAAATGTTCTTTTCAATGCTTGGCAAGTCTTCTTTAGTGCAGCTACATATGTAAGGAAACTCAGGTTGTCGCTTGCTCATCCAACTGATGGCACCACCAAACATAGTGAACACATAAGCACTGGTGGATCTCCTGCGGTCAATATCACCTACCCAATCTGAATCCACAAACCCATGAATACAAACTGAATGCTGGGATCCAGAAGAGTTAACATGATAACATATGGAGTAATCTGATGTACCCCTCAAATATCTGAATACTCACTTAACTGCATCCCAATGTATCTGTCCAGGATTAGGCATAAATCGACTCAAGACTCCCACTGCTTGGGCAATGTCTGGTCTAGTACAGACCATAGCATACATAAGACTGCCAACTGCACTAGCATAAGGTACTCTACTCATGTCCTCCACCTCACTAGGAGATTTTGGACAATCATCTACAGATAACTTTGTTCCTACAGGAATAGGAACACATAGTGGTCTACAATCTGCCATGCTAAACCTGTACAACACAGACTTCACATACTTACTCCGACTCAACCAAAGTTTTATGTTAGACCTGTCTCTACTGATTTCCCTACCCAAGATGTACCTAGCTGCCCCAAGATCTTTCATCTCAAACAGTGCTGACAACTGAGATTTAAAATCAGAAATCATACCCTTACCCTTCCCAAACAGCAACATATCATCAACATATAATGCAACAATAAGAAGGCAATCATTTTCAACTCTGAAATAAACACAATGATCTGATTTTGATCTTACAAATCCAATTGACAACACAAAGGCATCAAACTTAAGGTACCACATCCTAGGAGATTGCTTCAAACCATATAGAGATTTCTTTAATCTGCAAACTAAGGATTCTTTACCTTTAACAATGTAGTGCTCAGGCTGTGACATATAAATCTCTTCCTCCAAATCACCATGAAAGAAGGTTGTCTTCACATCCATCTGTTCTATCTCTAAATCATATGATGCAGCAAGAGATAACAGAAATCTAATGGATGTCAACTTTGCAACAGGAGAGAATATTTCACCATAATCTATTCCCTCTACCTGTGAATACCCCTTTGCAACCAATCTAGCTTTATACCTTTCAACACTACCCTCTGCACAGAATTTCTTCTTGAACACCCATTTATAGCCAACAAATTTTCTCCCTTTAGGCAAAGGTACAAGGTCCCATGTTTTTTTTTTCTCTAATGAAGCCATCTCATCATCCATAGCCTCAATCCAGGAACCTGCATCTTCCATGCCCAAAGCCTCTTTCACAGATCTAGGCTCATCAGTGTTAGTAATCAAAGCAAAAGCACAACTGGAAACTAAAATAGAATAACCAAACCTTTTTGGTTGCTTTCTTTCTCCCATGGATCTCCTCAAGGGCTGAGGTTGAGGTTGTTCTTCCTCTTCTTTTGAACTATCAGAGCTGCTAGAGCTCTCCTCATCATTAGACCCAACATGGTCTCTTTGTTCAGTCTTCTCAGGGATAGGAGGCAACTAAACAACATCTTTTTCTTTTTCTTTTTCATCTGGTTGTAGCACAATAGGAGAAGATGTTAGCTCTCTAAAAATAACATTTCTACTATACAACACCTTACTAGTCACAGGATCCCAAAGCTTGTATCCTTTCACACCAGCACTGTACCCGATGAAAATACATTTAACAGCTTTGTTTTCCAACTTAGATCTTTTCTCCTTTGGAACATGTGCATAATCTTCACAACCAAAAACACGAAGATGTCTAATTGAAGGCTTCTTACCAGACCACACCTCTATGGGTGTCTTACCAACAAGGGCTGATGTAGGAGATCTGTTAACCAGATAGCAAGCAGTGGCCACAGCTTCGGCCCAAAACCTTTGTTCTAAACCAACTCCACTAAGCATACTCCTAGCCTTCTCCATCAGTGTCTTGTTCATTCTCTCTGCAACTCCATTTTTCTCTTGGGTATAAGGAGTTGTCTTATGCCTCTCGATACCTTGTTCTTTATAGAACTGTTCAAACTCTGCTGAGCAAAACTCACCACCATTGTCAGTTCTCACACACTTAATCTTCTTACTAGTCTGATTCTCTACAAGGGCTTTAAATTCCTTGAATCGACTAAAGACTTGTGTCTTACTTTTAAGGAAATAAATCCATGTCCTTCTACTGTAATCATCTATGAAAGATACAGAAAATATAGACTTGGAGATTGAAGGAACTTTTACAGGACCAAATACATCAGAATGAATAAGATCCAAAACATTAGAAGATTTGTGAGAACTAGAGTAAAACTGAACACGATTTTGTTTACCATATACACAGTGTTCACAGAAGTCGAACTCGAGATTGCAATCATTTAACCCCTCAACGAGATTTTTGTTTTTCAGGGTTCTGAGACCCTTCTCACCAATGTGGCCAAATCTCATATGCCACAACATTGTCTTTTCTGCAGGAAGCTTGCCTTCCAAAGTGTTTACATTGCCATCAGAACCAATAACCACAATCTTCTTTACTGCTCATTCAGATGGTGGGGATGAAGTAATAGCTGCTCTCTTCTTTGAAACAGAAGAACTATTACACTGAGAAATGTATGCATCAAGCTGAAACAAAGTACCTCTCCTAGTACCCTTAGCAAGCACCATAGCTCCTCTCATCATCTTACATCCATCTTTAGAAAAAACAACTTGCACACCTACATCATTCAGCATACTTACAGATAATAGGTTTCGTGCCAAACTTGGAATGTGCATAACTCCATTGATTCCCTTTACTCGTCCATCAGGAAATTTGATAGTGACCCTTCCGCGTCCAACTATCTTTAGGTGAGAATCATCACCCAAGAACATCTTTCCACCATCAAACTCTTCATATCTTGAGAACCAGTTTCGATCAGAGGTCATGTAAAAAGATGCACCCGAGTCAACCAACCACACATCATCAGATGCATGGGCTACCAAAGCTACGATGAATGCATCGCCATCTTCTTGAGATTTTTCAGAACCAGAATCTGAGGCTTTCTTCTTCTTCTTAGGCTCTTTACAGTCTTTACGGAAGTGCACAGTCTTATCACAGTTCCAACATTTTGCCTTGGACTTATTGGAAGTCTTTGACTTCCCACGGGATTTGGATCTACCCTTATTATCACACTTATTGTCATTTTTCTTCCCTCTTTCCGTGGATCTCCCACGAACAGCAAGGGCTTCTTTTTTCGAAACAGAAGCCTTTCTCTGCATCTCCTCTGATAGCAGTGAAGACACCACATCATCCATTTTGAAGGTGACTAATGTGCTTCCGACAGCCATCACAAGATGGTCCCATGAATCCAGTAAAGAACACAAAAGTGTGTAGCAACGATCCTCCTCCTCTAACTTGACACCAGTTGATGTCAACTATGCAGCTAGCAGATTAAATGCATTTAAATGATCCGTTAAGGATCCACCTTCCTCCATTCGCAGAGAATACAACTTCTTCCTCAGGAACAACTTGTTCACCAAAGATTTGGCCTGATACACGGCCCCAAGCCTCTCCCACAAACTATATGCGGTTTTCTCATCTAGAACATTCAGAAGGACTGCATCGGTTAAACAGAGTCTTATGAGACCCTTAGCTTTACGGTCTTTGATATCCCAATCTGCTTGAGCTATAGTTGTTGGTCTTGTAGCGCTTGTAGTCGCTTCCCATAGGTCACGATCTTCCAACATGTCTTCCATCTTGAGTTTCCACAACTCGAAATTAGTGCCATTAAATTTCTCCACCTCCATTCTTCCATATGATGAACTCGCCATCTCAATCTGCAAATAAGATTCAGGATGCTCTACACAAGACTCCCACTCAACTTGAGATTAGCTCAAAAAACCCTACCCAACAACTAGGATCAAAAGTTGATCAAGCTCTGATACCACTTGTAAGGAAACTCAGGTGCAGAAACAGCTTCCTACACTAATCTCATAAGGAAAGTATGATGCAAATCCTATTAAAATCTTCTACACTTACAGATTCAATATCATGTAAACAACAATATTGCAGCCAACCATGCATATAGAAAATAGACAGAGAAAGGAACACATAACACAAGGATTTGCCGGTGGAGAAAAACTTTTCGGTAAAACAACCCCACCCCTTTAGACCTTGAACAATGTATTATCTTCAACACAAGGTTACAATACACTTGCAATGCAAGTTCAACATCAACAACAGAAAACTCCAGTAGCTACTCGCAGTACCAACAATACACCTTTTTCGCATCGCATCTCTTCGCAACCCTAAAAACGCTTATAACATGCGCTTCACTTTAGGGCTACTCCCAAAGGTAAACCGTATTAGGGTTTTACCATTACTATTGGGGTAGAGTGTACAGTACTCAAATATCTTAGTTGCCACATGTCTTCACCTGTCATTGAATCTTCTTAACATAGCTCTTACGTGTCATAGGAATCCGTCATAACCGTTTTAGTCATGATCTCCTTACACACAATTCAAGATGTCGACACATCAACATTATTTGCAAGAAATACATTTTACAAAACAAATAATAAGAATAGGAATTATACAAGGTTGAGACACCTTATTCCTAACAACATATGTGTGTTCTTGGAGGAATGATTAAACAAACTTACGAATATATCTCTTAGGATCGTCTTTGCACTCTGATACCAAACTGATGTAAATGGTCCACTTTGCTACAACACAGATTGCTATTTGTAATTTGACATAAATTAAAGAAAAACATTTCAGCAATGATAGTGCCAGTTAAAAGTTAAGTTATAAGAAAACATGAATGATATCACATAGAAACAAGAATCAGAACATTTAAAGACTAATATCCAGCAACCTTTGTTCTATTATTCATCTCTGTAAAACTGTATATTACATCTTTTAAAATGCTCTTTCGAAGCAAAATTAAAGGAGAATTATAGGGGTGTTTGGCATGAAATAGTTTACCAAGAAGAAACATTAACAGGTGATTGTCCAATATTTATAAAGGGCAACATTATCCAGAATGAACATGAACACTGAAAAATAAGAGAGAACAAGTCAGAAGAAGGTTCCGTGGATTACATTCAATGCTTCAGAACACCTTTATTGAATCTGCCTCAAATCAGTATTTCAGTTTCAAACCACATTTATTGAATCAACCTCTTTCGGACTTTCAGCTCTTTACTGCAGATCTGTTACTTTCAGCTTCTCCACTGATTGTATGTTAATGCTGGTCTTTCTTTTTAGGGTTTGTCTGGTGTTCGTCATTATATCTTTCCCACTTTATAGAGATACGCATTAGCATTGGGGAAAGGCTATTTTAAAAAGTCAGATATGAGAAATGCTATTTTATCCTGACCTATCAATTTCCACCCAAAGAAATAGGTCCAATTCTTGGTTTCTAAGAACTCAAAACTGTATAGATCCTCACTTCAGAAAACTTCGATACAAAAGTTCTACTTAGAGGCAAATAAAGTCTATGAAATAACACAGGGAAAATATATTTCAGTCCCCAACAAGAAAATTAGATAATTATTGTAATCATTTGGAACAATAAAAACAGATGTTTTTTGTAACTTTATAATCTGCGTGTATGCTTTAAGACTAATGCTGAGTTTCTGCTGTGAGACGCCATCTTTATCACAAGTCTAATTCTGTTCTTAAAATTATGATTCTAGATTTAAAACTTAAAAAATTCAATTTGGAATTCAAATTAATTTCCTGTATGATTGGTCATTCTAGAAAAAAAGTTGAGGAAGATGAAACAGGTACCTTTCTCTCCAATGTAACCTCGCTGTCTGGTGGAGTGACCAACACTGCAGAGGAAGTCAATGTTTCTGGGAGTGAAGCCCTTCTCATTGTTAAACACCAAGAGAGTAGCAGGGGCTCCCACACAAGCCACGTCTCTCCTCATTATCACAAATTCCAACTACGGTTCAACGCACCTTCATACTCATTGTCCTCCGCATTCTGCCGATTATAAATAGAAAAACAATGTGAATTCATATCACCCACATAACAATGTGAATTCATATCACCCACAAAAACAATTTGGAATCAAACCACCCAGAAAGCTACCTGAATGAGCTCCACGAGAAATTGGGCATCCTTGGTGTAGAGTTCCGCAGAGAGATGTTTAACGGCATAATGAAGATCTTCTGTTAGGGGATTTTCTTGCCCGCCTATCGAAAATTTACTTCCTATCTCTTCAATATGCTCCCTCGGACTCGTCATTGTTTATCTATTTTGCAGGATGGCGGGAATCAGACGGACAAAATAAAACCAACACACCTTTTTTCCAACAATGCATAAGCAGAAAATAAAACAAAACAAGGGGTGCAAGCGCCGAAGTTCGTGCCTTCATGATTTTATGATTGATTGAAGTAGGTTTTGGTTAAAATATAATGTATTTAGTTTAATAAAATAACAAATAAATAGTAATGACAAATATAATATTATAGTGGTAAGCTAAATTAAATTAATATATTATTAAATTATATAACTGCAATGATATATATTAATTAAAATAGTAAAAGAATATATAAATAAATATTATAGTATCATGGTAAATTAAAATTAGACAACATTGTAAAGAACATTTATGAGACCAAAGATATTTATAAACTAATTATATATAAGATATAGATAAAATTATATAAATTTTTTTTTAAAGAGTTAAATTGATTAATTTTAATGACGAAATTGTTTGATATATCTTGTTTAAGCGATAACTTCATCTAATTGAAGAAGGTGGATAATATTCTTAAGTTTAAATCTAATGCATAAAAATAAATAAACATAAATTAATTTAAAAATAACATTTATGCTTTAAAAAAACCAAACACCTTTATCATAAATAAAGTTGATAATATACAAAGCTAAACAATTTGAACTTTATGAAAATTGATACAAAATTAGTATTATGTATTTTAAAGTATAAATTAAAAATATTAATATAATAAAAATTATATATAAAAATAAAAAAATAAACAATAAATCTATTAAAAGCATTGGTTTAGATATGTCAAAATAAAAGGAACTAAATTCTAATTTAAACTTATATATAAATTAAAATTAAAATAAATATGAAATTAAGCTATATAAAAAATAATTTTTGGAAATTGACAATTTAAAAGAGTTAAAATGTCTATATTTGATTAAAATACCTATACTTGATTAAAATATCTATATTTAATAGCATTTTACAAATTACAAAAATTAAAAGTGATTGTCTTTTTAAAAAAAAGTTTGTCCATTAGTGACAAATGTGGAAAAAGTAAAATTGAAATTAATGCATTCATGAGGTGTTAGGAAAATGATTATTTTTAATAAAATTTATCCACTTCACTTGTCACAAGAAAAGAAAAGATAAAGTTGCAATTAATGCTTGCATTAATAGAGGTGTTGGAAAAAATAGTTGTATTTTTGTTGAAAAAAATTAAATTTTTTCATTGCCTTTTTCCTCATGAGCCAATAAGGTTTTCAAAAAATTGTATTTTTCAATTCCAAAAAATCATGCAAATTACAAAACTTTTTGCAAACATTACTATATGAATGAAATCTAAAATCTGATAGGTGCAGCTATTAATACAATGGACTAAGTGAAAGCATAAGTTACCTGCCTATGGGAGGAACTAATAAGCTATCAAAATGTACCTAAGAGATGCTTGATTCAAAAAATTATAAAATTATAGAAGAATGGAAATTAAATGAATGATGCAAAGTAATGAATGGATGGTGGATGTATGAAGGTAAATGGTAATGGTATAAAATAATGAATGGTGGATGTATAAAGACAAATGATAATGATATAAATTAATGAATGGTAATGAATGGTGGATGTATGAAGATAAATGGTATGGTATAAAATAATGAATGGTGTATGAAAACAAATGGTAATGTGTAAAGTAATGAATGGTGGATGTATGAAGGCAAATGGTAATGGTATAATGGTGATAGGACATCGAAAATGATGAAAGCTATGGACTCTCAAAAATGGTAGAGTATTGAAGAGCACAACTTCTCCAAAAGTTCAAGTTTGTAAAAGCATTAGTTTACCAATGTATGGGGTTCAATTGATAAGAGAAGTCTTGTTTTATAGAACTCTCATACAAATCAAAGGTTATAATTAAGAGGTGTTAGGTAAGTGCCCATGTTTAGAGAGTAGATAGGGTTAATGTGAAAGATGTTGAGAAATAAGTAAAGAATGTCTGAAATAAAGGAGATTAAGGGGCATTAGAAAATGAATGGTTGAGGTTAAAAGACATTAAGAGAAGATATGATGGTGCAAAAGTCAAATGAAGAGACAACTTTTATTTGTCAAAAGCTTCAAATTTGTGAAGTTAATCCATGTCAGTAGAAATATTGGTGAATTTATAAACTAAGTAAAAATTTATTCCATTCAAGAAAAGAGAGATTGTAAGTAGGTACTAAATAAATGGGAATTTATTCAACTATATGATTAAATTGCGAACAAAGTATAAAAATAAATAGATATGTTTATTATTTAAATAATATAGAAGAGAGTAATGAAGTAACTAAACAGATAATTATTTAATTAATATAAAAGTATTGTGATTATCTTAGGTGTCTATACTAATAAATGAGAAGTTAGACATTTATATGTAGATATACTTAAAAATTGCATATACGTGTTTTACAATAGAGCTCATGCCACTCCAATGGATTTCAAGTTCCCTCTTGGGTAGGCCACCAAATACCTTCAAAAAGTATCTTTTTAAGGTCATGATAAATATATCAGTCAATAAATAAATCTAAAAATGATAACATGACAATAAATATTAATTAAGTGTACAATACATGCATTATCTTTTAGGGAATAATAAATAAAATTTAATTACACAAAGTTTTGAATTATGGTTACAATTGTTAGCCTCCATGAGTAGCTAGGATAAGAATTGGAAAGAAGAATTTTAGTGTTTTTTTTAAGTGAAAATATTTATTCCATAGGAGAAGATAGAGACGGTAAATGAAAATTTAGTCAACTATATGATTAAATTGCCAACACATTATAAAAGTAAATAGATATATTTATTTAAATAATATAGAAGAGGGTAGTGAATTAATTAAATATATAATTGTTTAATTAATAGAAAATTAATTTTAGATTATTAAGTGTTTATACTTTTAGATTGAAATGAGACATATATGTGTAGATATGCTTAAAACTTTTATAAATGTTTTGCAATAGAGCTCATGCCACTACGATTCACATAAGTCCCTTCTTGACTAGGTTACAAAACACCCAAATTTGTAAAGTGTGCCAATTTAGCATAGTAATAATTATATCAATCAATATATATATAACAGTAATAGCATGATGATTAATATTTATTGAAATTTTTAGATTTTAATTATCCTTCTAATAAATTTGATTTATATCTTTATTGCCTTAGAATTATATATATTAAAGCAATATAGAAAGACCTTGTAAAGTATATCAATAACTTTACTCAATATATAATATTAAGATTATACTTGACAATAACTTTATTCAATATATAATTGTACAATTTTACTCATTTGCATAGACTTTATATACTAATGGTGTCACAAAGAAAAAGTGGTGAGTGTCAGTCAAACCTTGGAGGACTAAATAGCATTTATGTTTGTAATATATTTCACAGATCAAACAAAGGCAATTTATCTAAGGGCAGTCATGACCCTGATTGGATGTGACTTCAATATGGAGTCACATGCTCATGACTCCCAATGGGACAAAAACATAAGACATGCACTTACCTTTCAAAAACCACTGATGAATATTATATAATTGTCATCGATAAATGATATGAATGATGGATATTCCTCAAGATATATATATATATATATATATATATATATATATATATATATATATATATATATATATATATATATATATATATATATATATATATATATAGTATAATGGTAAAATATATATAAATGAATAATAGAAATATCAATTTACTTAGCACATGACAAATTGACATTATTAATATCCATAATATTAATCAAGGGTTTGAATGTTATATTTATACTTTAAGTTCTATCCAACAGAACTATAAAACATTAACACTCCCTCTTAGTTAGGAAGGATAGATACAAGATGGGATATAACTTCAACATTATATCAACAAAGGAAATATATTTGATAAAAAGATATTTATCATAACTTATTATAATTTATACTTCAACTATTATAAGATGGCCATGATAATAGAAAATTGTATCATAGTCTATTTAAGGAACTTAATCCACCATGCAACTGCTTAAACATCATAAGATGCTCATCACAATAGAAGGCCATTGTCTATTTAAGGAACTTAATCTACCATGCAAAATATCTTCTATTGTGATCTTCTTAAACATTATAAGATGTTCATCACAATAGAAGGCCATGGTCTGTTTAAGGAACTTTCTCCACCATGCAAGATAAGTCTATCATAATAGAAAATTTAAGTTTTTATTAGAATGCCACCTTTCAATAACTTACAATACAAGAGAATCATTTTAAAAGTCATCACTTCCTTGTGATGTACACAGAATCTATATAAAATAAATAATAATTCATTAGTACAATAATCAATTGTTATGAAACTTTGTCTTAATAATTTCAACATACAAAGTTTTACCTTCAAAGGTTTGGTGTGAATAATTGTGAACTCCCTCTTAATCCAATATGAATTTGAAAACTTTGATTTAGAATGGAAAACACTCTAAATCCAAGTTTGAATTACCAACTTTAGCGAGGGAAGCTTGATGTTTGAGTCGGTCAAGACATATTGTTGAAGTATGCCCATATTTGTCACATCTGTAACATTGAACTTTGGAGTAGTCTTTTTGTTTCTTGTGCAAAGGTTTACTATTAGAGTATTTCCCCTTTTTCCTTTTCAACTTAGTGGTGAGAGCTTGAATGTCTTCACTTGTGGGTTCAATATTGATTCCTCTAGATTTTAAATTATATTCTTCTTGAATGCAGTCAACCTAGAGTCTATCAAATTTAGGGAGTTTGGAGAGAACACGTACTCCTTGTCTAAAATTCTCCCATGAAGAAAGGAGTCCATTTAATGTTACCATGGTCAACTCCTTACTATCATAGATGTGACCAATTGTTAAGAGTTGGTTTCTTAAATATGTTATCCTCATAAAGTATGAGGTGATGGTTTCTCTTTTATTCATTTTTATAGTAGCAAGTTGGTTCTTTAGAGTAAGACACCTACTAGTGTTGTTAATTTCAAACATGTCATCGAGTGCATGTCGTTCACCATCTTGATATTTAGTTAAATTTATTTATAAAATAAGAATGTTTGATTAGATCCTTTCTTTAGACCTACTATGATACCATGTTGAAATTTTTAGATTTTAATTATCCTTCTAATAAATTTGATTTATATTTTTATTGCCTTAGAATTGTATATATTGAAGCAATATAGAAAGAACTAGCAAAGTATATCAATAACTTTACTCAATATATGATAGTTGGAATCATGACAAGTGGGAGCAGGACTGGTGTAGGTGTGGTGGGCGGGAATAATGGATTCAAAATTTTATTTTTATTTTTATTTTTGTGGGGGGGGGGGAGTGAGACAAAATCATCTAGTTTAGGAGTGCAATTAGAGTTGGCAAGGGACAACTTTGAAAAGGGGATTGATCCCAATACTAGCGAGACTATGGAGGATCTAGGGTGGGTCCCAGGTTGGATGTTGTTCCACCAAAAAAATGGGCCAGTCTATTCAGCATCAAACCAACAGGCAAGTCATCCTTTCCATCAGTAAAGAATATTTTTGAGATAGATCAAAGTATGTTTACACTTGATATCCTAGATCAAATCATCAATAAAAATATTTCTAGGATGAACTCAAACTTGGTAGGAAGGTTCTTAGGTGCTAGGCCCAACATTGAGGTCATCTAGGCCTTTGTTTGAAGGAAATGGGCGTTAAAAGGCCAAGTGGACATTGCAACGATGGCAAAAGGTTGTCTTTCTTTTGGTTTTTCTTGTGAAGAAGATTAACGAGAGATCCTTTGTAAAAGTTTTTGGGTTGTGGGTAAACATACATTGATTCTATAGAAATGGGCTCCAAACTTGTATTCTCTTGATGGATCCAAGATTTAAGTGCCTGTTTGGATTAGATTGATAGGGTTACCGATAGAGTTTTGGGTGGAGGATGTGTTTCAAGGTATTGCTAATACCTTTGGTGAGCTCCTATCTATGTATTCAATCACAGTGCCAAGGAGAAGAATGACCTATGCTAGAATATGTGTAGGAGTTCTTTGAGGTACAGATATGCCAGAGGTTATTTCTCTTAAATCTAAACTTGGCATATGGAAGCAAAAAATTGAGTATGAGACAATTCCCTTTGCCTGTTTTTAATGCAAAAAATCTAGGCATTGGGCTAAAACATGCCCATCTTTGAATGAAGCTCCCAAAAAGGTTTAAAAATGTAGGTTTGTAAAGGAGTGAATGATCAGAATGGAGCTAAGAAAAGTAGCTACAAGGGAAGGAACACTCAGGAGGTTAGTGGTGTGGTGAAGGGAAATTTGGTGGTTGATGAATTTGAACAAATGGAAGTTTCTTAGGTGAAGGTGAATGCTGAAGGGGAAAATTAGGTAAACGCTCCACTTGATCATAGTAGTGAGGAAAAAAATTTGGATCATGATGGAGGGATCAACTCAAATAAAGCTAATGAAGAAGAAAGTGGGGAGATCCAAATGGATAAAATTATTGAAGATGTTTTTGAATTATTTAATGAACCTAAATGTATCATCACGAGTAAGGAAACTCAATGTCAAACTGAACCTCTTGCAGCCATAGAGAGTAATAAAAAAAGGGGGGATGTTGAGGAAATCCTTTAAACTCTACAAAGGGTAGAGGAGGAATCTGATGCAGACTCGACACTAGTTGGGGGTAAAAGAATCAATGAATCAAAAAATAAAAATGAGGTTGTTTCTTCCAAAAGGAATAAAGAGAATGCTCTGTTAAAAACTAGGAATAATAAGAAAAGAGATATCCCTAGGACACCTTTAGGAAAAGGTAGTAAAAAAGGTGAGTTTAAGTACAATAAAGCCAAGGATTGTCGTCTACCTACAACACTATCGGGTAAAGGTATTAAGGTTGGAGATGTTGGGCCATCTCCTTCATCAATAGGTAGACCAACTAATATGCAAAGAAGAATTATTGAGACCAGTAGAAGTTTAGCAGATGGTAGTCAGAGGACTATCTTAGATTCAAAAAAAATATCATAAGGAATGAAGTTCATATCATAGAATATCAGAGGATTAAATAATCCTCACAAGCAAGATATTATGAAAAATATGATTAGCAATAAGAAACCGGATATTGTACTAATTCAAGAAACAAAAAAGTCAAAGGATAAAGTGGAAGGTCTCTTAGTTTTTTAGGGAGGTAAGATTATTGGGAATGATTTTGATGGGGCCTTAGGTGGTATGGCAGTATATTGGAATGACAAACGTATTAAGGGAGAACTTATCTCTCAGAATAAAAATATAATAAATATTAGATTTACCAATTCTAAGGATGGCTTTGTATGGGTGCTTACTAATGTTTATGCTCCCAATTCTAAATGGGGTAGAAAAAAACTTTGGGAAGATATCTCCAATTAGAGAAAAAAATTGTGGAGGATAACTGGATTATTATGGGGCATTTTAATACTCCTTTGAAAGAAAATGAAAAGGTGGGAGAAAGTCAGACAAACTTGGATAACAGATTAGATTTAATGGATTTTATTGATAATCATCTATTGCATGATATGGATTTGCATGGGATTGATTATACTTGGACCAATAGAAGAACTGCAAAGGACCTCATACAGGTAAGGTTGGATAGAGCCCTTATTAGTAGTGATTGGTTTTTTAAATATAAATGCTCTCTTTTTGCTTAGGTTCTGATGATGGGCCACACCACCCGTACCAACTCACAACCAAAAATGCAATAATATGGAGACAAAAGAGATGACAAAATGCTTCATAAAACTTCCATTAATACTTGAAATTCATTAGAATATTCTCCAAATGGAAAAACTCCAAATTCTTACAATATAAGAGAGATTGCTCACTAAGAGCTTCTACAAGAAATTACATCCGAAGAGCTTCTACTTGAAGAGCTTCTATTTCTCCAACTTCCATTAGAAGAGCTTCCATTTCTTGAACTTGATTACAAACGATTATAAGCCTTGCTTAAATAGGCACTTCTAACCCAAGACATTACAAACACAAGCAATGTGGGATAAAAGGTAAATACAACTACCTTTAAATAAATATCAAATTCCCACCCAAATACAACTAAGCACCCAACAAATATTAAATGCATGATTTAAGGAACTTTCCACAAACTTCTAAGATGCCACCTACACACCTAGATTAATGGAATGACAACTATTTTTATTATTTTCTATTTATGCCACCCATACACCTTGAAAATAGAAATTCCTCTTTTCTCCTTTTTTTTTCCTATTTTTTATTATTTTCCTTCTACTTTCGTCACTTTCTCTCTCCTCCATAATTTTTTTTTTTTCTCTTTCTTTTTTTTTTTTTAATAATTTAATTTTCCCATGCAAGATGCTCCTGCATCAGGTTCATATTGGCTCGGATCACTACCCCATTTTCACTATGGTTGATCTATTAACCTTCAAGAAGAATTATCCCTTTAGGTTTGAAAAAATCTAGACTCTCCATTCAGGACTAGAAAATCTTATTAAGGAGTGATGGAACATTCATGTGGAGGGTACTACCATGTTCAAAATTGCGAGTAAGTTGAAAAATGTTAAAAAGAATATCAAAATATGGAATAAGGATACTTTTGGGAACATTTTTTAGAACGAAAAGAAGGTTCTAGAGGAGCTTAAAGAGATTTAGGACAATATTCAAGTTGATGGATATTGGTCTATTTCTAGGGAAGAAAAGAGTGTGAAATTAATTGAGATACATGATATTATCACTAAGGAGGAAATGTTCTAGAGGCAGTGATCTAGAAAAAAAAATTGAAGGAAGGGGATCAAAATACTAAATACTTCCACATGAATACTTTGAAGCATAGAATGATTAACAAAATATCCAAACTTAATGTTAATGAAGGTACTATGGAGGACAAGGAGATTATAAGAAGGGAAGCCATGGATTTTTTCAACAATTTATTGCAAGGTGATCCCAATTTAGACAAGGAGAAAAAAAATATGTTCCTGGAATGTACATACCAAATTGTATATCTGAGGATCAAAATAAATTTCTCACTTCTATTCTATCTAATGAAGAAATTACCAAGGTTGTTTTCTCCTTTGATGGAGACAAGGCTCCAAGGCCATATGGGTTTCCTTTCCTATTCTTCCATAAGTATTGGTATATCATTCATGAAGATGTTTTTAATGGGGTTAAGGAGTTCTTTGGTTCTAGGAAAATTCTAAAAGAATTGAATGGTACCTTCCTTGTTTTGATTCCAAAAAAGCCAGGTGTAGATAGCATGGACCAGTTTCATCTAATCAGTCTTTGTAATTCTTTTTATAAAATCATAGCTAAAGTGCTAACTCTTAGAATTTTTTCTCTTCTTCCTAATTTGATATCTAGGTAGTATTGGTCTGAATTTTTGCATGATAGAAGTCCTTTGTCTAGATATAGAAAATTTAGATTGTATCCATTAATGGATGATAGGGTTTTTAGCTAAGTCATCCTTTTTCTAGCCTTTGAAAAATTTTGTGAAAAAACCTTATGTCCCATCCCTTTTAAAAAATTCCACATGTGAAATATTTGAAAATCAACTCGGGCGAATATTCTATTTTCTTTTTATTTTTCACACCCTCAAGTTACTTTTCTTCTCAGATTCCCCAACCGTTTGATCTGAATAGATCTACCAGTATCGTTACCTCGCTATGAAATCATGGGCACTTTTTATGTATAGTGAGGTAGCGAGTGCCAGAAAGTTTATAAGATGGGACCGCAAAAATGAAGACACAACAATCAGAGATTTGTTTTATGGCTGACTTTTCAATCACGTACACCTTGCAAGTACTGTCAGAATTGAAAAAGGGACCCAGTAGAAGCAGCCAAAAGTCAGCACCGGAATGAGGATCTTTATGATGCCTCGTTACCTCACTATCAGAAAAATTGAGCATGTTGTCGTTAGCGAAGTAGCGAGGTGCCGTAAAATTAAAGACATAGTGGCCTCAAAATTTCTCAGTAACCATGGTCTATCCAAATGGCATGACAAGTAACAACTAATGTTATCAGAAGCAATTGGTAGGAGCGATAATGATTTGATGGGTTATTATTTTTCACAACATCGAGTTTTATTCGAGTCATCGAAGCTCGCTACCTCGCTATCAAAAAAATTTGACATCTTGCCGTTAGTGATGTAGCGAGGTGCCACAAAATCAACAGTCGATGGGACCTCAAGTAACGTGGATGGTGACTAGGACTAAAGTAAGGTCTTGTTGGGTGCCAGCAGTGCAGATTTTCCTATGTCATCAATACCCTGGACCCACGCCCAATTCATAATGTGTGCAAGAGATCCTAATCGTCATATCAAAGTGAAATCAACAGTCCTCGCTACCTCGCTATGGAAAGTTGCAAGTTGTTTAATCCATGTGACATAGCGAGTATGGGACCCACCACTCTTCAAGGTACTTGGTGCAATTTCTCCACCTTTGATTTAATCTCAAATCAATAGTCGTCGTTGTCTTGCCATGAAGAGTTTCTTGGACAATACGTATAGTGAGATAGTGAATGAGGGCCCACAACTGTCCGTCTAAGTAGTACAGTAATATATCATCCACAAGATCAAGATCGAATCGATGGTTGTCGGTGCTTCGCTATGGCAAGGTGCTCATTCTTTATGTATAGTGAAGTAGCGAGCTGTTGACACGTGTCCTTAATCGCTAGTGGGTCTAGACAAAAGTTCCATCAAGGAAGGAGCTATGTACGTGGGTAGTTTTCATTGGATCGATTGGCCAACTTGTCAAGTGCAATGCCTAGTTGTCTTTCTCCATATCCCATGATTGTAGGATTTTTAAAGATCGACGATGCAAATTTAAACACAGAAGGTGGTGCCACTCTGTGTATTAATTAGACATGAAAGCTTTGCACGTGAGGAAAAATAGAGTATAATATAGAAGATTTTTTCAGTTTCACCTTACGCAAACAAAGATTTCGAGCCTTTCCTAAGCAGAAGCAATTACTGAAGAAGATTGTGCTGAAGCTTGGCAAGTTTGTAAAGCAGTTTGTTTGCAAAAAAATTTGCAGAACTACAGGAGAAAACGAGGACTAAATTCAAGTAAGTAATCCTACTGTAATCTTTGTAAGTATCACAGTTCTGTAAAGCATAATCAAAGATGCCTCCAAAGAAGGGATTTTCAGGTCAAGTTAATTATTTGGACAGAAATGTCCATGATGATTTTCTTGAGTTGCTTCCTGAGTCTACTGTAGAGACAGTGCAAGTTAAAAAGTTGACCTCATTAAACCCTAGGCTAAGGATAGCAAATGGATTATATGATAAGGGTAATTGGGTCCAGGATGTTCAAACCTCGCAAACTGGTTTAAATTTGTTCAAGAAATGGCTTGCAGAAAGGAAATTGTTTGCCCCACATGCCAATACATGGAATTTCAACCTAGGAAAGCTAGTTGTTCCCAGTGTGTTTATGGATTATGACCTCCTTGAGGCCATGGCAAAGAGTTATGATCAAGCCACTAGGGTAGTAAGACGAGTAGATGGTGAAATTCTAATCATCATCAGTCCAGAAGAGATTAGGGACGTTTTTCATTTGGGACCTGTCACTAGGTATCATGTGCCCATTAATTTGATAGATTTAGAAAAAGAATATATGTCAAAGAAGGATGTAGTCAGACAAAGTGCACTGAAGGCCCACATTGGTAGAATTGGAACCCCACTAGCAATAACATCATCCTCTAAAGAACCTTTTAAGAAAGCATGCTTTAATGCCAGGGCAGTAGAGATATACAGGACCCTGTGCACAGTCTTTGGAGAGGGTGAAGAATATTTTATGCCTATGAGTTTCATGTATATGATTACTCAAATCTCCTCTTTTGGTGTTGATATAATTTTTGATTTTGCTTCTTACTTGGCTGACGAGATTCACAATGGATTGGTTGGGATTGCAAAGAGCAAGGTGGAGAAGGTTTGGGGCCAATACTCCCTGTTGATGCACGTGTTTTTGTTTAAGGGGGCTACATACTTTGGTAAAGAAATGGCATTGAACAGAGAACGAGAGGGGGAAGCACTGCCAGTTCAATTATGGAGTGTAGATATGAATAGGGAAGTAGAAAATGCTAGTTTTGTTAGATTTGACAAGCACTTTGCCTCCAAACTGAGATGCCTCATATTGAGTGACAATCCCAAAATTCTTAAGGCGCTAATGTACCTTGTTAGGCCTATGGACAAACCCCATAATCTGAAAGTTTCACATAATTGGGGGGATATCATCTCATATTTAGTTTCAACTGTCATCAAAATTTATGGATTTAAAGGAACACCCCATGTACTGCCTTATTAGGTGCCCTTAAAGGTAGGAGTAGCTAAATTCTTATGGCAGTTGGGAGGAGTAGAAGAAACCTTTTTGCACAAAAGGGGAACAGGATCAATTTTTCCCACTTGCATAGTAGCCCACCAGTTTGTAATAACCAAGGAAGGGTGGGTCTTCCTCTACAAATTTTTGGAGCAATCTAAAATGACAGTATCTCGCACTCATTTTTGTGATGCTAAAGGTTTCTTTAATTCATCTCTTAGGCATAGGATCAAGCTTCATCCAGTTGAGCATGCATTTTATTTCCTTGAAGATGTAATAAGGAATGAGTACTCTTTGCAAGAGCAAGAAACAAAGAAAGAAAAATGGAGAGTTTATTCAAAAGTTTTGGATTTTATTAATTGTTTTAACAAAGATTATAGCCCTCTTAGTAATGTTGTAACTACTGTAGATAGAATAAATAAGCTTATGAGTACATTCCCCGAAATAATGGAGGTAATGAATGAGAAGAAGCAACATTTTATTGATTCTTTTCCAGATAGAGCCAGCGAAATAATGAGGAAATTGGGTTTCACTCCCAATATAGGGGTAGGCCCACTAATTGTGCAAAGGAGGTCAGGATATACTGTCATTCAGGATCAAAGGCCCATTGTGAATAAAGGAAAACAGATAGTTGAATCTACTAGTGTTGCTTTGAAGAAAGGCCACCTGAACCTTCTCCTAAGAGAAGAAAGATATTAAGGGAAGAGGAATCACATGATGAAAGTTACTAACCTTCCCAAACCCCTATGAGAATTAAGGAGGAGCAGCTCACTGATGAGCAAATTGAACAAATTGGATCACAAGGGGGAGTTTTTGTTACCTAGGCAGAGATTGATGAAGGGAATCCCTAGGAGCCTCTTGTGCCAAGTTTTGAGTTAACTATAGCAGATTTCTGGGGAAGGGAATTAGACCCTGGTTTGGAACAAGCCAGCCATCAATTTTTGTCTGATGATAGTTTTGTAAAATCTAGGGCTTTCCATCAGTTTGCTTGGAGGGAAAACATGCACATTTTTGAGGAAAGATGTAAAAATATGAAAGTAGAGCATCCAGAAATGGATGAAGCCTCCCTTCAGAATCAAATAAAGGAACAAATGATGCAAGAGTTCCAGAATATAACCCCTGAAGAGGGGAGACAGATGGTAAAGGCTACAAATATTTTATTATTGCCAAATTGGGACATTGATGATGCCTTAATTTTTAATTCTGTGTCAAATAATTTGGGATTGCAAGATCTAGATAAAAAGGAGTTATTAGGAACTACATTTAGTAATGACCAAGCTGCTCTTGTTATGTGGTCATTAAGAAGAGGATCCAAGGCTGCTCCATCAAAGCCTAATGATTCAAGACTAACAGGGAGTATCATTGTGAGGAGAGTTGATGATACCTCACATGTACAGGAAACCCACATGAATGTGGATTATTCTCAATTTTCCTTGGCTACTGCAGAGAGGGAAGAAAAGGAAATGACTGAGCTACAGAGCAAGTATGAAACAGTGGTGGATGCCTACAATAAAGAGGTAAAAAAGAGAATTGAGCTTGAGAACAAGCTATTGGGAAAATCCATTAGGCCAAAAATAACATACCATCGTCCCCCAGTTCAGCCTTTCAAATCCACCCCCCTATAGAAATACCAGATACACCCCAAAGGCCACAATACTACACTACTGAGGATTTTGAAGAAGAAAAAGGTAAAATGTGGGCCTTACATGTAGAATTGGAGTCCAAATATGAAGATAAACTAAGAAAAGCTCTCACATATTTGGGGGACAAAGTTGAATGGCCACTAATTCATGATCAGTTGGCCAGGGTGATCAGTATCTGGGAGGAGTTGAAAGCCAATTATGAGGTTTTAAAGCCTATCGTAAATAAATGAGTGAGAAGGGAGAAATAATTCTTCTGATCAAATTGAAAAAACCTTTGATATTGTTTCTGATCTTGCTGATTTTGACAATAAAATAATTTTTTTACAGAGAATAATAGTTGGCTACTTGAACAAATACAAGAGCCAAAAATTTAGTTTGTTTCCTCATGCCCTAGATAAGAAAAATAATTTTTAAAAAAAAAGATGAATGGGCAAAGGGACTTGATGATTTATTCTGCTTAAGAATGAATCAAGTCATAAATGAAACATGGCATGCATGGTGGGCTACCACAACGAAAAAAATGGTGAAGGCCCAAATATTCTTTGATTCTTTAAAACAAAAATTTGTTGATATTGATAATGAGGCTGAGTATATATTAAAAAGATAGAGGGATATTTTGCAATTCAATTGGCCAGATGACACACTGTTTGATAAGTCAATGGTAGAAATAGCTCCTTGTGAATAGTTTGATGAAGATGAAATCGACAGTGATGAGGTGCAGGGTGAAGAGATCCAAATCATTGACACCGTCACTACACAAGCCCAACTGGAAGAAGAAGACAAGAATAATCAATCACCTTCAGTTGCAAGCCTGAGCCCACAGGATGCTGATATAATCGAAGAAGAGAAAAAGGTAGAAGTTTCTCCCACCATATAGGATAAAGACAGTGAAAACCCACAGGTAGAGGTTAATGTGCCATCATTAGGAAAAACTTCATCGTTGGCTAATTTGGCTATTACATACAAAGAGGGATCTAAATAGCAGCCAACTCAACAGCGTTAGAAGATGTGATAGAAGCTAACCCACCAAAAAGAATGTTTTGATTTGGACATCTTCTGTTACCCACATTTTTGTCATTTTGTGATAGGTGTATGTAAATATTTCTTGTAAAGGACACCTGTCATTTTCTCTTAGCCTGAAGCTTGTTGCATCTCACACTATATAAGTGAGATTTTAGGGCTGGAGAAAAGGTCTGATTTCTATTGTGTCTAGGTGATATACTTAGTTTGTTCTTGGTCCAATATTGGAGAAAATTTAGTGATGTATTTTCTCTGTCAGTTCTTGAGAATACATGAATATAGAATGATCTCTTTGTTTCTTCTTAAGGTCATTCTGAGTCTACTGTAAATGTATACAATTTTCAAAGAAAATGAATACAAATTATGAGTTGCCCCCATATCAGTTCTTTCTAAACTTTGGCTCCTTTTGATTACTTGGTTATCTTGATTTTGTATGAGTAAAGGCTTGTGCAATTGAATGCAATCCAGTTAGGTTGTATATCTATTCATCACTGCTGTTAGTTCAATGGATCAAGTAAAAGCTTTGATGAATTTGATAAGGTTGTTGTAACTTAGTGGAAAGGATTTTTTGAATGATGAATTCTGATAAGAATTGCTGATAATATTTGTTGTAAGGCAACAAATTAGATCTGAGGATTTGTAGTAGATTCTGAACCCTAATGGATTAGGCACTGGTCAAATAGATCCAGTTGGAAGAGAAATATGTCATAAATGGTTTTCAAATGTAGAATTATAATCAATTTTATTTTTATTTCCTGTAGATCTTCAAAATTGGCTAGTACTTGTTTGCATGGAATGTTTTAGCTTCAGTTAGCCACTATTGCTGAGAACATTGTGCAGATCTATAGAAGAATTTTGGCTAGATCCGTTATATGGGATGTGTTCATCAAATTGCCATGAAGTAAGCATGTATTTGAGGATTTGAGATGAGAATCAGAATGAAACTAAAATAATCCTCATATAGTTTTTCCTAGTCTTGAATCATCCTTGGGTATAGCCACCCTGGTTTTGCAAAGCCTGAAGAGTAGAAAACCACCCTTGGTTTTGTTAAAGTTGGGTCCAAATGGTTTGCACATATAATTCTTGATAGGAATTGGCTAGTCCTTAGATTATGTGAGTGATGCCGTTTTGGTATTGAGCATTTTGTTGCTTAGTAGTTTTTTGAAAGCACCAACAAGCAGCAGAATGGTTTTGTTCCTGGTAGGAAGATCTTGGATTCTATTATCTCAATGCATGAAAATATTCACTCCCTTACTTTATCCAAGAAAGAGGAGTTCCTCCTTAAGCTTGATCTATCCAAAGCTTATGACACGGTGGATTGGGCTTTTTTGCAAAGAGGGCTAGAAGCTTTTGGTTTTAATAAAAGATTTAGGGACCTGGTCCTTATGCTAGTTTCTTTTGCTTCTTTCTTGGTGTTGGTGAATGGTTCACCAACTCCTTTTTTTTGGGCTTCTCAAGGTTTGAGGTAGGAGGATCCACTTTTGCCTATCCTTTTCATTCTTATGGCTAAATGCTTGGGAAGGTTTGTGGAAAAAATGGTGTTTGTGGGGGATTTTGTTGGTCTCAAACCCTCATCTAAAGAGTTAATTTATTCTCATCAACAATTTTTGGATGATTTAATAGTGATGGGAGAAGCTTCAATTAGAAATGCTAGAAACATAAAGAATGCTTTGGAGGATTATGGGCAAGCTTCTAGTCAAACTATAAACTAGAACAAAAGTGTGATATATTTAATTAATGTTAATGTTAATAGATAGAATAAAATTAAAAGAATTTTTTGGTGTGAGATTGACACCTTATCAGGTTCTTATTTAGGTTTACCCCTTCATATGGACCCACCTGAGATCTTTTGGAGTTCGTTGATTGATAAAATTCATTCAAAGTTAGTAGGATGGAAAGGCTTCCTCCTTAGTCAGGTTGGTAAGGTCATTGTCCTCAAATCCATATTATAGAATGTTTCACTGTATACCTTCAGCATTTTTAAGATCCCTAGAAAGTTTGCTCTGGCAATTGAAAAAATTCATAAGCTTTTCTTATGGATGAGTATGGAAAAAATAAAAGATTGGCCTTGATTGCTTGGGAGAAAGTTTGTATGCCTTTTAATAAAGGTGGCCTTGGTCTTTGAAGAGTTATCACAATGAATGATTCTTTGCTTGCTAAGTTGTTATGGAGATGGCATAAAGAGAAGGTGAATGGTGTGATATCTAGAAAGATAAATACAATAGGGAGAATGAAGAACTTAATCATTTTCTTAACAATGAGACTTTCAAGGGGGCTCAATAATTTGGAAACATGCTCAAAAAAATAAATAGATTATTAAGAAAGGGTTCAGATGAAGGGTGGTAAATGGGAGGACTATTCTTTTTTGGGATGATATTTGGATTCTTGATCATCCCCTCAGTTCTGATCAAAGATGGAATGGTCTTATGGAATAGTGTAAGAATCTCTTTGGGATTTTTGTTGAAGACTATTGGGAGGAGAATAGTTGAGTGGACCTCAAGAGAGTGGATTGAAACTTGAATGACCTCAACAAGATTCTGAATGCTATCTTTTTCAGCAATGAGGAGGATGCTCTGATATGGAAGTATAATCTGAATGGTTTTTTTTTCTGTATCCTCGGTGTATGCTAAGGTTTTTGAAGAGCATCATGAACCCTATTGGGCTAAAGCTTGGTTTGAAGGTATGACATTGAAAGTTAACACATTTTTAAAGATCTTTCTGTAGGATAAAATTTTAACTATGGATAACTTATTGAAGAGAGGGTTCAACATAGTTAATAGATGTTATCTCTATAAGAATGATGTCGAAAAGGTTAGCCATATGACTATTCATTGTTCTTATTCTAGAAGGTTATGGGAAAAGGTTTATGGTCTATTGAATATTACTTGGGTTTGCCCTACTACAATTCAAGATTTTTTTTGTGGTTGGAAAGCTCCCTCTACTAACACCTTGGTTATGAGATTGTGGGATTTTATTCTCTTATTCCTTTGCTAGGGCATATGGAAGGAACATAATGATAGGGTGTTTAGGGGCTTAGAATCTAATCTAGATTAGGTTTTCTAAAAGATTATGAATTTGGTGACTAAGAATATTAGATCTTGTGAAAAAGGACACCAACCTCATAATGATTGGGAAGAATTAGTGCTCAAGAATTGGAATTTAAATGGTATCAATTTAGTGTAAAGTGGTCCTAACCTTAGGGATCTAGCTAGATGATATTATCCCCCGATGGATTGGTATAAGATAAATTTTGATGGGGCCTCGAAGGGAAACCTAGGAATTGTTAGTTGTGCTATCATCATTAGGAATATGAATGGGGATAGAGTGGGTGGAATGGTCATTCCTAGTGGGGCTCAAACAAACCATGTGGCAGAAGCTAGTGCGGCCCTATAAGGTCTAAACTATTCAAAAAAATTGAATTTGAATAAGATATGGCTTGAAGGGGACTCCCTTAATATAATTAATTATCTTAAGAAAGTTACCATTCCTTCTTGGACTATAAATAATATTACAGGTAAGGCCATTGAGCTTATCAATTCCTTTGAAATTTGTGTTGTCACTCACAACTATAGAGAAATGAACCAAGTTTTTGACTAGGGAGCTAATGTGGCATACAAGAGTGATGACAAGTTAATATGGAACCATAATGATATCATACCTATTAAGGGGTGTTTATTGACTGAGCATGACAAAGCTAGAAGTAAGCAAAAGTGTTTTAGTAATGATGAATATGCCAGAAAAGAGTAATTATTATATGGGCATTATGGGGAAGTGATGGGCTATTATGAGAAGGAATATTTATTACCAATCAATGTCACACAAATTGTGGGTTTTTTTTTCCATTAATCTCCTTAGCTGTGATATCAACCACAATTTTTGGTTGCAGGGGTTTTTTTTTAGAAGAAAGAAACTTTGTATTAGAGACAAGAAGATGGGAAGAAAGAGAAAAATAATTGAACTGGCAAGCTGTAAAGAGTGGAGGAAAAAGAAGGAAATCTAGGACATTTTAGAGCAAGGTAATTTTATGGTTTTTATGGAAAAATTGAAAGGAAGCAACCTTGCTATAACCCAACATTTCATAAAATCATGGAAAGATGAAAGTGTTTTGGTGGGGAATCAAAGAATGGAGATCTCTAAAGACATCATAGTTGAAGCCACAGGGTTGGATATGGAGGGTATCAACTTCTACCAAGACAAAAAGGTCTCAGATTGGGCAGTTGATGAGTTTGCGGATTCATTTAAGGAACATAATAAACTGGTGAAAATGGGCAATTCTCACTTTAGCCCTAGTTCCATTTCATGCCCTTAGAGATTTGTGATGTTAGTGATTATTGAGCATCTTACTTTAGATGGGCACTTCACCAAGATTTATGGTCACCATTTCATGTTGGTTAACCATTTTAGGCACAGGGTTAAGATAAATTTTCCTTTTTACCTCGAACAATATCTGGGTAATTCTATTCTTACCTTTCAAAATGATTTTGAGGGAGATCACGCATGCCATGAGGGCTTAATGGTTTTAATAATGAACCTATTGAAGTCAAAAAAGGTGGATAGGCCCAGGTAGAGTAAGAAATCGCTTGATTATGAGACTTAGGGTAGTCATTATGAGGAGGACTTTGATATGGCTACTGAGAATGAGGTGGATGAGGGGTGATTTAAAGAAGAACAAGGAAGAGGATATGGGAAGCTCTTCCAAGAAGAAAAGGAAGGGTAAGGAGATTGAACTAGAAGAAAATGATTATGAGGAAGAGCAAAGGACAAGCTTTTGGAAGAGAGGAACCTTGGGAAAGGTCTCGAGAAATAGGGGAAAGGTTGTGGAAAGGGATTATGTCCCCTCTAACAATGAACCCTTAATTATAAGGATGGAAAAAAAAAATGTGGTTGCTCAGGATGCGGGGGATGACAATGATCTCAAGGAGGTGGACCTAGATAGAAACAAATAGGGGGAGTAGGAGGACTACTTTGATAAAAGGGAAGAGGATGAATAGGGGTTCCCAAAGGGCATCATGGGTAACCTAGGATCAATAATGAAGGATATTGCCACCCTCAAATAGAAAATATAGGATATATCAAGGGACTTTGATCAGCTCAGCAAGATGACAAGGCGGGAGCATAAGTTGGGTTAGCACATTGACAGGCTATCTGAGGTTATTAGCAATGCATAAGAGGTAAAAAAACTCAACGAAGTGTGTGCCAACAATTGAAACCAAAATAGGAACCTTGACTAGTCAAGCAAGAAGATGCAAAAAAGGATGCATGGTCTGGTTGCTAGAGTGAGTAACATGGAAAATATAGTCAAGAAATTGGCAGATCAAAACTATACTATTTTGAAGACGGTGGCTTATAGTTTCAATACCCTATTAAATAAGATGGAACAGAGTAAAGGCCAAGACTCTCTTATTGTGAATGAGGACCAGAGACCAAGAAAATGCACAAGGCCCAATTCTAAGAAGATTGAAGGAGTGGAAGCCAAAAATTTGGATGATATGAAAGCTTCTGCAAAAAATATGAACATTCTGGTAGATCAAGCTGCCAAACTTTTGAAGACCCTATAACTATCCAGGTGCTGCCCTTTTGCTTTTATTTTGCTATTTTTTTATGCATAGTTGTACTTGTATCACCTAATATAGTAGTGTAAAATGAATACTAACTATTAAACAAAAGCATGTACAAGACTAAATAGCTAACACTTAAGATAGGACCAAGGTTATCACCACAAAAGGAAGCAAACCAATAATAGTAGGCTCCTTATGGTATAACCCATGATGAAGTGAATATGTCCCTAATGGGCAGGGATGTATGTTCACATGCTCAAGCTTCCTTATATCACCTAATCTATTAGTGTAAAATGAATACTAACTATTAAATGAAAGCATGCACAAAACTAAACAATTAACACTTAAGATAGGACCAAGGTTATCACCACAAAAGGAAGCAAACCAAGAATCGTAGGCTCCTTATGGTATAACCCATGATGGAGTGGATATGTCCTTGATGGGAGGGGATGTATGCTCACATGCTCAAGCTTCCAAAGGATGGGGGCTTTTACCAAGTGGGTGTATGGATGGGGTTTTCAACATGGAGGTATGGAGGGGTTTCAGTATTATGATGGTATTTTGGTAGTTTTTTAGGCTCTCAAAATAGCATTATAACTTTGCATGAAAAGTGGATGATATTTGTGAAAGGAGAGGGTTTCATTTATAGGCCAACAGGTAGAGAGATGGATGGTCAAGATGCAATGATGAGAAAATAGTGAGGGAGGGTCAAGATGCACTCAAAGGGTAGCACATGGATTGTGCTTGTTTAGAGCCAATAAGGAAGTGACACTTGTCACAAGGAGGATGAGTGTGAGAGGATAAGATAAGGGTTGGTCAAGGGAGTAATGAGGGAGGTTGAGTATGCAAGAGGGATGTAAGAGTCATAAATGTTGGAGGGTGAGGGTGAGGATGAGTTTGTTGACTTCAACTTGGGCTAGCAAGTCTTAACCCTTGCTTAAAGTTTTGCACATGTTTAGGAGGGGGATTAGGATTAGTTTAGAAAGGGGATTAGGGTTTAAATGGTTTAGCTTTGATGGGATGGGTTAGTTAGGTGGCTAAGTGAGTTTAGTATGGGTGGATGGGTTGGACTAGGGGTTAGGATAGGGTTTAGGGATGCTTTTAAGGTTTTAGATTATTTATTAAATGATTTATTTAATACAATGGGGATATGGGATTAAATTAAATAGATTTGAGGATTTATTTAATTTAATAGAGGAATAGAGATTTAATTGATAAATTGATTTTGGGTTATCATTTGATTTCATCAATTGGACTATAGTTAATTAAATAAATAAATTATCTAGGGGATGATGATTAATTAATTAAATAGTAAATATTTAATCAATAATGTCCTAGGAGATACGATTACCTATTTGTGTAATCAAATTTAGGTGTCTACATTTTGCCCCTCTTTGACATAGTGTTGAAACAACACTATTTCAAAGAAGTTTGAATATAAACGATGTGAAGAAGACTACTTAAAGTGAAATGGTTGCCCCGGTTTTGAGTAGAAGAGGAGAGAATAGACTACATGATGCCCCCTCAAGAAGGTGGTGGGGATAGAAGATGAGGCCCAATAGCTTCTTGAAAAGTACAAGAATTGAGGGCAAGTAAGAGGACTAAGAGTCGCTGAGAGAGGGGGTGTAAGGAAGCTCAGACTCTCACTATGGGAAAATGATACAAATGAAAATTGTGTGTGCAAGGATAAGCAATGGTTAAGAACACGAGTTAAGGGGGAGGGGGGAGGGTGATTGGTTTTTTGAAATTAAGCCTAGGGAAGTGATTTGGAAGATGATAAGGTTTGGGGGGATTATGATTCTAGGATTATGATTGGGGATGTCTAAAATTATGATGGATGTAGAAGCTAGAATTATGATTGATTCAGGAGTTATGATTATGATTGATAGAGGAGCTATGATTATGATTGATGTAGGAGCTATGATTATGACTGATGTGGGATTGGATACTATATGATTGATAGATCGGCTAGATCATGATGGTAGGATTGATTAGATGGGATGTGTGGATAGTGTTGTGGTCTCACAACACACACCCCATTCCTCACTAGGAATGGGAACCCCCCACATTTTTCAAAACTCTTGAACTCACAATTTGAGAGTTAAGAGAAAATTGTTAGAGTTAAAAGTATTAGAGTCATCAAAATTTGGAAAAATACAAAAAATAATTAAAAATTAGAAAAAAGATAAAAAGATAAAAATCAAAAATTGGAAAAATAAAAAAAATTATAAAAATTATAAAATAATAAATAAATAAATAATCATGCGCACAAAGGTGAGCGCACACAGGCAAAGTGCACGTCGCGCACCTGTGCACACACCGAGGCACATTGCGCACCTCGCCTGGCACATGATGAGGGGTTATAAAACCCTTCCCCACCTCCTTTACACTTAGCACATTTTCATTTTGTTGGAGTTTCATCGCACCACTGAGGTGAGTATTTTACATAAGATGCCCATGGCACTCGCTTAGCGCGGCACCAAGCGCCCAGCGCCCATGGCGCTCATGCCCGTAGCACTTGCATCCGTAGTGCCAAGCACTCAGCACTAGTGGCACTCTCATCTATGGCGCCAAGCGCTCAATGACCAATGCGCCAAATTTTTTTAACAAGATCCCACAACTCTAAAATAAACTACGCTTGCGGTGCCAAATTCTCACGCTTGTGGCACTAAAATAAAATCGCGCCTTCAGTGCTGAATTCTTTCACCCACGGCACCCAAAAAAAACTAACACCTGCAGTAGCGCATTGTGCCTGTGCAGCCCTTGGGTCATAGCATGTTTTTTAAAGCCCCCACATACATTTTTTATTATTTTTAAAATTTAAATTTAAAAAATATATATAATTTCTAAAAAAATAATAAAATAAAAAAATAATAAAAAAATAAGAAAAGTAAGTAAGTAAAAAATAAAAAAAGGGAAAGATAGAAAGTAAAATAAAAAATAAAAAATTCTTAAATTGGGCATTTCATTTTTAGCTTTTACGTTTATTTCTAACTATTTTTTTTTACCTAACTAATGTTTCTTTTTCCTATGATCTACAAGTGATCAAATGGCATCCACATCTAGAGTAGCACCCAAACCTATAGTCTTCAAATTCTAAGGCATACCTTTGAAGTCGAGATTCCATGATGATTATGCAAAAATTGGAGATACCGACCTTAGACACATGGATCTGGGAGAATTCCTCAGTATTTGCAACAAGCGAACAGAGAGATCTACACTAGTATCTTTACTCATCCATTCTAGGTTGATGAACATAGCTTCACATCCCATGTTAGTACAATTAGCTGAATTAATCATGGCCCTGTCACAACATTTTGTTCCTGATGAAAGAGTAGTCAAGAGCGTCATAGAAGAAGTTGTGTTGGACCTCTTACATGATAACATTGAGAGGGTCTTCCATCTTCTGAGAGCAGATATATTCATAAGACTCGCATATGAAGTAGCTAAGGGATGGTATAGAGAACACCAGTAGGAGGCCATAGACATCATACAATCTTCTTATCTCATTGAGAAGCCTCTGAGGGAAAAAAATAATAGACAAAGTGGATATGACTCGAGGATACATGAAGGAAGACATTGGATACTCTATCATTCTCCTGAGTAGAGTCATGGGTTTACCTGCAGTGGGTCACCTCAACACCTTTACGATCAACTTTATTGAGACCATCAGATAGGCAAAGATACCACTAGATTGGGCCACCACACTAAGTGAAAACTTGTGTGAGCAACTAAGGATGGTCAAAGACAAGAAGAAGTTTTATATGACTTCTTACATGGTATAGCTGCTTGCAGTGAGGGCAACAAACTATCCTAGTTTGTATAGGAGAGATAGTATGCAAGACCCCAATGTATGGCCATACATAGTCTACCCTCAGCTGGTGAAGAAGAAACTCTCAACACAGAGCAAAGAATATAGAATCGCGAATGATGCATTCATCTTTTTGATCATTCGATTCATTGAGGGAGACTATGGGAAGAGGTTATCTGATGAAGCTAAAGCATAGATAACAACTCTTAGAGCTTACTTCATCCAATTCAAGATGTTCACATATCTTTAGGTAGTTGGTGCCTCCATCAATCCTAAGAAGCTCCTAAGATATCCTGGTGACAAACTAGTGCTATTAGAGATTTCTTGGAAAATTGAGTTGGCCTATGAGAAGATAAAGAGACAACAGAGACCTTGTTGGGCATGGCCATTGGTCATTGGACCATACTAGGTGAAGCAGAAGCAGTATATTCCATCATTCGAGTGGGAGTGGGAGAATTATCCCCTTGAAGAATACAACTCTCCCCGGCCAAATTTTGATAATGTTGGGAGAGTGGAGAGTCTAGGAGAAAAGGACATTCATCGTGAGGATGTAGTTGAAGATCACTAGATGAATGCCACAAATGACTATGATGTCCACATTAGGGACTATTGTAGGATGACTTTGTATCTAGCATAAAAGGCTCTCTAGTTGAACATCCTAGAGGAGATCAAGCAATATGATTCTAAGGAGTCATTGGAACCCCTGTTCAACGTAGACAAAATTGGTGAAAGACCCATTATGAATGTTGAGGTTGGCAGGGAGGTGGCCAATGATATTAATCATCAAGTAAGGCATGTTATTAGAATGACGAAGGATTGGATCAAGAAACCTTTTCCACTTGATCCACCTCTTGATATTGTAATCTTCCAAGCACATGCTCGTCCAGAAAGAGGTAGAGGAAAGAAAGTAACAATTCCTACCTTCACAACTCAGTCTCCTATTAGACCAAAAATAATGGACTAGCTTGATCACTTGATTGGATATTATCACCTTCTTGAAAGGAAAGGAAAGAATAAAAGAAAGAAGACCTCTCCTTAAAGGATTCAGATAGAACAAGCACCTCCCCAGTAGTAGGAACAGAGTCCATAAGGGTCAGAAGATACTGGAGCTACCCAAGTCAAGGACAAACTACAATTGCCTCCTGTTGTGTCTAGCCAACTAGAAGAGGGAGAGATTCCACAAGTCTCCATGCCTCCTACAAAAGATGAGCCAACCTCTTCTTCTACTTCCAAGAAACATAAGAAAAGGATTAAGATTCTGATGAAGAAAAGGAAAAGGATTATGGAGGAAGAAGAAGAATCGAAAGAGGAAGAGGAACAAGTGCCCCTACAAAGAAGAACTCGACTAGCTAGAGCCATAGAGTTGCAAAGGAGAAAGAGTGCCACGAGTACCTCGCCATCCACTCAAGTAGAACCATTAGAACTCTCTTCTTTAGAAGATGAAGTACAACACTGGGTGGATGAGAAAAGTGAAGAGAGCAATGATGTTTTCTCAATGTCAGATTTTGATTTCATGCCCATAGGTACAAAATTGATTGGGGATAAGATTAGGGACACCCATATAGGTGAACCTCAACAGGAAGATTGGACACAAATGCTACCAGATACATAGGGTCCTGATCTTACTCCTCCATATCCACCACATGTTATAGTAGTAGAATAAGGCTTGGTGACTCCTCCACTTTAGAGTTCAGAGGAAGAGTAAGTTTAAAAGGAGCCATCATAAGAGGATCAACCCAAACAAATGGCGACTAGTGAAGTGTCAGAAGCACAAATGGTGGAATATACCTAACCGTTTTCCTAAGACACTGAGGTTCAGGCTACAGGGTCTACCGAGACTAAGGCTACACAAGGGGAGCCCTCCCAACAAGAGACAACTCCAAGGAGGAGTGATAAAGGGAAGGAGATAGTAGAACATACTCCTTCATCATCAAGAGCCAAGTCCTCAACAGGACACATCCCTAGATGGATCTGAAACAAAATAATGACGAGTACTAAGCCTCAATTTTGTGTGTCAGAGGAAGAAATTTGTGACATTGTAGAGATTTTGAATAAACCTGAGTCTCCATCACATGAGGCAACACCATTGGCGTTTATCACCAGTATAAGGAACCAAGATTTATTTACACAAGTGGCTCTGCCTCCTTAAGGCACAGATGCGGAGGGCCTTAGCCTCAAGGATTATGAGTTAAAGGATGTTATGTTGGGAAAGCCATCATGGGATTTAGCTTGACAAATGATGACTATGGGAGTCAAAGAGGTTCTTAAGCACATGGATCAAGATGAGATTGAACTCCAATCACTTTGAAGGAAAGTTGAGATCTTAAAAGTATATCTAGCCAAAGTTGTTGGTCCTCTTGATCCTGAGCACCCTAAGAAAACTCTAAATACCATACTTATAGAAGGGGAGATGTGCAACTTGAGCCATTTGTGAAGGCTTGTCAGGAATGGCGAGAATGTTTTGAAGAGAAAGGTGTTATGATCATCATGAGGAATTTGAAGTTATTGCATGCTATGTAGGAGAATGTGAATAAGATGATAGCAATTTTGAAGCAAGACTTTAGTATCATGGATGAAGTACTAGCCTAGAGTAAGGATTTGTAGACTTTACGAGCCATAAAGGGCCAAAGATACCAGGTTTTGATTGATGTATATACTGGAGAAGAATTAGATATGAGTGATGACTAGATAGAAAATATAGTAGATAACAATATAGTAATGGAGACATTACATGAGGAGATTCATTGGTTCAAGGACCAAGCTTGAGAGCAAATTTTGGAAGCAGAGAGACACTACAGTGATGCATGCTTCAATATTTTTTAAGATCAAAAATGAGAAAATTTGTTACCCATAGAGACAGTAGTGGAAAATTTTAGGAAGATTTTTGTGGAGGTTACTGATGATGAGGACATTTGACAAGCCTTTAGGATAGAAGAAGCCTTGTTAGAATTAGATACCAAACTTGGGGATTTCGCTGACACCCAGATTGAGGTAGACAATTATAGATAGAAGGTAAAAGACAAGTATGAGGCTTTAGATCTTCTAGATGTGGCTAAGATTTTTGAGATGATAGAGAAATTCAAGGGCCAAAATTTCAATTTTGATACTAAGTAAAATTTTGAGATTTTTGACCAAATTGAGGTCTGTAGCCCCATAGGTATGTAGCCCCACAATTCAAAGGTGTGCCAACAATTAACTACTTGTTCCCAAAATAGTGCTTTGCATGCATTAGAAATGCATTCTGATGACAATTTAACTTTGACATATGCCTAGTGAAGGACCAACTTCTATTTTTGGCACCTCCATATGCTCCCACTTCGATTGAAGGCTTCCTCCTACTTTATCTCTCATATTTTCTTTATTTTTGACATGTAAAGGCTCGTGCATCTAATTAATGAATAAAATATGGATGGAGTCCCTCTAAGCACTAGATTATTTTTTAGTCTATATATATTTAGTTTGTTTTAATGTTTTAAAAGCATTTTATTGCATGAAGATATCTCTCGCTCTCAACACAAATTGAGGAGACAATTTCTTATAAATACCCCATTGTAATATATGACAAGGGCCACCATTATTATGCAATAAAATTATGCATTTGGTGCTCACATTTGGAGTGTAGTGATTCTTGCTTGAATGTGTCATTATTTTGTGAATTTTGTTTATGGAATTGTGATTGAGCCAAATGTTTATTGCGTTGCTTTTGGTTGTGTGATCTTTTAGTTCTAGTGTTTGCTATAGATTTGTGAATTCTGTTGACATATCAAGCTTGAGAAGAGATCATCAAATTGTGCCTACATAACTTTTTGTCTCGCATGAGTGCACTTTCCATGGCCTTGCGATTTGATGAAAGGTGAAATATCATACGATTGTTAAAGTTTCTCACTAACAATTGCATTAGTGGATTTTAGGAAGCACTTCTCTTGTTTTCATTGGTTTCCTATCAATTTATTTGAAAGTTTAACTCGCAACATGTTGTTTTTTGTAGCTTATGTCCATTAATATTTCAATTTCAAGTTATTTACTTTCATTTTTGTTATTTTCTTTGCTAACCCCTTGTTAGAATAGGAACTCATTTTAGTTGCACTGTTAGAATTGCATTCACTGAAAAACCAAAAAATACAAAAACATTGTTCTTTTGTGTATTATTTTGAGACAACAAATAGATTTACTTCATTTCGAGATCATAATAGACCCAGCAAAGGCCTCCTCGTGAACAATCACATTTATCTTCAATGAAGCAAATTTTTGTACATCGCAAGACAAATACTAAACCTTGGATTTGATCCCCAAAAGATTAGTTTTTCAAGAGAGGAATTGCACAATGGATTCCTGCCATTGACCTTGTGCATAAAAACCGCCTAATAGAAGTGGTGCTAGAAGGAGGGCCCATTTAGACTCCTAGAAACGAAGAAAATTTGTCCAAGTTTCAAAATTTTACACTTCTACAAAAATCTTCGCTTCACACAAGTTCAAAATTTTTTTGAGGGCTTTTAGAAATTCAAGTCCACAACTCCATAGTTGTGCAGGTACATAGGTCCACAAGTTTGTAGCTACATAGGTTTACAGATCCACAACTTCATAGGTGCGCAGGTGAGTAAAACTCTATGGTGCACAAAATTCAAAGAGGTGAGATAGTGTACTTCTGCAAAGGTGCATCTTTTCTATAATTAATGCAAGCTGGAGGATATTGATCTAAAATCCCCATTTCAGTGAGCATTAAGGTCTATGCCAAGTGCACACAAGTTTCTCAAGCTTACCCACTTCTGCAAACCACGTAGTGACAAGGGAACATCTCGAATTCAACCACTTCCATTCGAACTTTCATCTTCTTCAACTCCACCTCCACTCCAACCACCTAGTGGACCACCACATATTCCAATAGCTACTCCTCAACAACCACTATTAGGTTTGCCAAACCCTCCAATGACCTTTTTCGCAAACATTGTAGAGTCACCAATAAACTTGAGAGGTGCACTCCATGACCTCCCTAAAAATCTTGAGAAGTTTTGCCCCAGATTCATCTATGGTGAGACATGAACTACTGAATATCATGTCAAGGTATTCAAGAAAATTTGCAATTGTAAGAAAATTTCTAGTGAGGATTTGGTTCTCTATTTATTCCCCTACTCTTTGGGGGAAATTTCCTTCAATTGGTACATCAATTTGCCACCCAAATGTATTGGAGATTGGGACACATTCAAAAAATTGTTATTGGAACAATTCAAAACATTCATCAACCCAATTGTGATACATCAACAAATCATATCAATCAAAAGGGACCTAGTTGAGATAGTTTCCTACTTCAACCATCACTTTCATATGGCCTACTGCAAGTTGGAAATGCCATATACTATACCAGCTGAAGCTGCTATTTAGATTTATCTGAATGCTATGGATCATCTTACTATAATTTTTTTGAGAAGAGTTCCTACAACAAATATTAACACATTGGATAAAGTCTTTGCAAAGGCAATCATGTTTATGAAGCAAGCCAATCCTAATGGAGGAAGAATGATGCTTCCGACACAAGTAGTCACTACAATACCAACATACCTAGTGGGAGCACCCACAATGCCTAGCCAGTTCATAACTATGAATCTAGTTCCATTACAGTAGGCACTTCACTCCACAAAATTGTACGATAACATATCTAGGGTATGAGCCTCCAAAAATAGCTTTCTTTGAACAGAAGGCCACAGTTCCCGTGGAAACAGACAATAACCTTATTTCAAAAGTTGGTCAAATGAAGAAGACTATGTCACAAATGAACAATGAATTGACATGTCGTAGATTGTCACAAGGACAAAATAACAACTTCCAAAGAAAAAATGCTAGCCCCTAAAACAACAATTTTGGTTAGAATTACAACAAGAACTTCAACGGGAACAACAACAACAACAACAACAATGCAAGAAACAACAATGGAGGAAATAACTTCAATCCTCTTGATCACAACAATGGATTCCAAAGGCAGAAATGACAATGGAACACTTGTCTAAATAATGGAAGCATTCCTACTAATAACAACAACAACAATGTTCAGTACACTGATATCAATCAGTATGATGATAGCCAAAATGTGCTTAACAATGATGGTTCGTACTATAATGGCAATCAGGAGATGAATCAAAATTTGCAGGTAAATGAAAATCCTCCTCCTATACAATTCAATGCTATGCTATTGGAATCCTATGATTTTGTATAGAATACACAAGTAGAACAACCAGCAAGTGAGGAATTTCCATTCCCATTTAGTCAGGAATCTGATATTCAGCATGATGAGATGTTCGCCTTTCATAATGATAATCAGAATACATACAATCTCATAAATAAAAAGGATCCCTTTATGGATGGGATTCCTCCAAGTTTACAACCAACTCTACCTAATCCAAGAGCAAGTAACAATTTTCCATCAGTAAGACTAGTGTATGGAGGACAATAGAATTAGAACCTAGTGAATGTACCAACAATACTGAAGAATCCTGCTTGGTCCATTGAAAAGTACAATGCGGTAGAGGATTTGATAAGGACTAAGGCCAATATGTCCATGTTTGACATGTTATAGAATTGTCCACAACAATGAGAAACTCTTATGAAGAAATTGGATCATACAGAGCTTTCCCACAATATGAATATTGTTCCTCAAAAGATAGTATCTCAACAAGTGAATGTTGTAGAAGCGATGCCCACTATGTTTAAAGACAAAGTCAAGGTACCCTTGTTTTTGCTTAGTATCAAGATATATGGAAAGAATCTTCATAATTGCCTCATTGATTTAGGAGCTTCATGTAACATAATGTCATTATCAATAGCTTAAAGGCTAGGAGTTAGTCCTCAACCCTCTAATCAAGTGGTGATACAGTTGGATAAAATAGAGGTATAGGTCATTAGTGTATTGAAAGATGTATGAATACAGTTAACAGTTGACCCTTGCATTCAGTACATTATTGATATACATGTGGTTGATATCCCAGAGATGTATGGATTGCTCCTAAGTAGAGAATGGACAAAATGTCTAAGAGGTTTTCTATAGACTTCAATCGATTGTGGTTACCATGGAAAAGATTGAACAATCAAATAAAGATAGATGCTGAGCCTAGATTGAAAATGATGATTATAGATTACAATGCCCCCAATGAGATAGCATTCTTACAATCAAATTTGGGTTCATACAAAGTAATGGTATTGGATCCTCAAGATTAGAATAAAGAACCTAAGGTGCCAGTACCCAAAAGTGAAACTGTAACACAGTTTATAGATAGTATGGTGACTAATTTAAAATGTTTAGGAGAGGAAGTTGATCCCAGCATCCTCCTCCTTCCTAGATTTTTTCAGTTACAAAAAGTTAGTCACTTAGGATTTGAATGCTCATCATGTCAAGAAGCAGTAGCGAAGGTATTGACACACATAATGGAAAACAAGGATAAAAACACCTCAATAGATGAATTCATAGAAAGCCAAAATTTGGTGAACTCATCCAACCTTGTTGAAAAGATCGAAGAGGAAAGGAAAGATCTAAATATGTCATATAGTGATACCTCTTCAGATGGTGGAGGTTTTTCTTCTCCACCTCCTGGGATGATTAAATTACAAAGGAGAAGATGATATGTGAGAGGTAAAGGATGGACTTCAGTAGCCATTCATCTTGAACCCAAAATTGAGGAAATTAAAGAACTGATAGGGGAAATTTAGGATAAACAAGAAAAACACACACTTCCTCTATCTATAGATTATGAAGGGGAATCATTGAGGTCTACAAAAGGAAAGTTACACTGGATTCCTAAGAAACAATCATTCAAGGCTCAAGTGAAAGAGAAGTTAAGGACTAATAAGCATAAATTCAAAAAACCCAAGGAAAATGCAATTTGGACACTCCACTTCGATGGTTCTAGGTGCAAGATGGGAGCAAATGCAAGTATCAAATTGGTCAACCCAAAAGGTAGGTATTTCTATGCAACATATCAAGTACAATTTATATGTACTAACAATGTGGCAAAATATAAGGCATTAATTTGAGGACTTCTCTTTGCACTAGAAAAAGGAGTCATAGCTCTCATAATCGAAGGAGACTCTCAATTGGTTATACGACAAGTAAAATCAATATACTCTTGAAATGATAAGAGGTTACTGGCTTACAAAAAAAGGGTATGGGATATATTGGATGATTTTGAAGCTCTGAACATCAAGTCGATTCCAAGAAGAAAGAACATGGTAGCAGATGCTCTCTCCATTTCAGCAAGTGCTTTATAGCCAGTTGAAAGAACCAAGTTGAAAAGATTTTGAGTAGAATTCATTGTTGTTCCATCCATTCCTAACAATATCACAAAGTTTCAGATCTTTCACTTGAGTTTATCATGTGTAGTCACCATTTTGAGGGACAAGATATTGATGATACACCAGATGAAAAACCTGGAGATGATGAGCTTGAGGATGATGATGGGATTCTAAATTTAAAAACTAACACTATTCCAAAAGGAATGGTTGAACTAGAATGCATCTTTGATCATGATGAATCAGCACTCAATAGAAGGGTAACCCCAGGAAAGGGAATCAAAGAATATGACTCGTACAATTTGGATATTGATGAAGAACCAAGAATGGTACATATAGGAAAAGTGTGCAACTCACAGGAAAGGGAAGACATGCTTAAATCCTATCATAGAACCACTGATCATGAAAGAAGTAAAGAAGCTACTAGATGCTAAGATCACATTTCCTATCCATCATTCCACATGGGTAGCAAATTTGGTTCTTGTACAAAAGAAGACTGGAGATATTCATCTTTGTGTTGACTTTCATAACTTGAATCTAGCATCTCAGAAAGACATCTATCCTTTGCCCTCACTAGATGAGGTTCTACAAATTGTGAACAATACAAAAATGATGTCTTTCCTAGATGGATATTCTAGATATAATTAGGTGATGGTTGATGAAGAAGATAGGTTAAAAAATGCTTTCATAATGAAGTGGGGAACTTTTGCCTACACAAGAATGCCCTTTGGATTGATTAATGCGGGAGCTACATTTTAATGAGCAATGGATGAAGCTTTCAAAGGATTGATTAATAGATGTATAGCCATCTACATGGATGACTTGGCTATCTTTTCAAAAGATTGAAGTACCCACATTGCTGATCTAAGATAGGTATTCAATAGATGTTGTAAATATGACATATCTCTTAATCTCAAGAAATGTTCATTTGGTATTACTAAAGGAAAGCTCTTGAGACGTGTTTTCTAAAGCCAAAATCTCCATTGATCCAGATAGAGTTGAATCTATTTTGAAATTAGCACCTCCACATAGTCGGAAGGAATTGAAGTCTTTCTTTGGAAAGATAAACTTTGTGCAAAATTTCATAAGTGGATGTGCAGAGATAGTTCATCCCCTTAATGATTTACTCAAAAAGGGGGCTAAGACGGAATGGGTTCCAGAGATTAAGAAGTCATTTGAAGATATCAAGGTTTCCATTTCTATAGCCCCAGTTTTGGTGAGTCCTAATTATGAGTTACCTTTTAAGATCTATTCCTTTGCTTTTGAACATTCTTGTGTAGGGATCCTAACATAGAAAAAGAAAAAGGAGGATGAAACACCAATTGCTTTTATGAGTTGTCCCTTGAAGAATGCCGAATTGAATTATTCAAACCTTGATAAACAATCCTTTGCATTAATCAATGTGGTAAAGAAATTCCATCATTACATATTGAGAAGTAAAGTGTATGCAATTGTACCTAATCCAGTAGTAAAGAGGCTCTTGATGCATAATGAACTTGGTGAAAGGAGAGGAAAGTGGATGGCTACACTTCAAGAATTCAATCTATGAGATTAGTCAAAGGTCAAGGGTTGCCAAAGATGATAGCTGATAATCAAGATGGAAATGAAAAAGAATTCAAGTTTGACAATGAAGCAAATGAGGATGATTAGAAGAAGATGATTGTATCACAAGTTGACATTAATTAGGGTGTGGTGACAGATGTTTGGTATCAAGACATTGTTTATTATCTTCTATAGGACTAGTGCCCCAAATGGATGAGCAGTTCACAACGTAGGCAACTTAAAATGAAGTATGAATCTTATATGCTACATGACAACAAGTTGTACAAGAGAAACTATGAAGGGATTTATTGAGGAAGTAAAAGAAGTCTTGGAACACTTTCATGATAAGTATGGTACAGGACATGGTTTAGTAGAAGCAACGACCCACATGATTGTAAGATCAGGTTATTTTTGGCCCTCAATATTCAAAGACACTTTTGAGCATGTATGCACTTGCCATATTTGTCAAACCAGTGCCAATAGAGAAAGGAATCTGGCAATGCCCTTATAGCTTGTGTACGAGATACAACCCTTCACAAAGTGGGGGCTAGATTTCATTGGTTCGGTCAACCCACCATCATCAACTAGACATGCATTTATTCTCATAGCTATGGATTACTATATACGATGGACGGAAGTAGAAACATTCAGAAATTGCACTGCTAAGGTCATAACAGACTTCTTGGAAGAACACATTGTTACCAGATTTGGAATGTCATTCACCCTTGTGTGTGATAATAGGTTTTATTTTGCATCCACATTCTTGACCCAGTGGGCATTTGAAAATCAAGTCATTATCAAGTTCTCTTCAAATTACTACCCACAAGGAAATGGGGTAGCAAAATCTACAACCAAAAACTTGATCATAGTAATAAGGCGATTGTTGAAAGAAAACCCTAGGGATTGGCATACATAGCTCAAATATGCCCTATGGACAGATCGAGTGAGAGTAAAAAATACTTTGGGGATTTCTCCATATTTGATTGTCTACAGACAAGAACCAGTGTTCCCACTTGCTCTCAAAATTCCCATTTTGAAGTTCATGAGTGGGTATGATGAAGATGCTGACAAAGTACAAATCAAATTGATGAATCTTTTAGAGATGGATGAAAAATGAATAGCTACATTGGAGCACATTTCTAAAAATCAAGCTGTTGTTAAAACATGGTTTGACAAGAGAGCCACGATAAAGTCATTTAGGATTTCTAACCTTGTTCTACTCTGGGATAAGGCGAAAGAAAAGCTAGGCAGTGATACTAAGTTTCAACGCTTGTGGATAGGCTCTTATCAGATCACAAAAATTCTTAGAGAAAACACTTTTAGGCTTAGTTCCTTACAGGTGGAATTTCTTCCCTTGCCCATAAATGGGTAGTTTCTAAAGCATTATTTTGAACCCTAAAAGACAAAAACAAAACAAAATTAATTAGATTTCATTCTTGCATTTAGCTTAGATTTTCATTCCTACAAGTGTGTTTGCTTCTATGTCATGTGTTTTCTTTCAGTCATGTGTTTCCTTTCAAAGTTGCATTAGTCCTGGGGGGTAAGGTGTACTTGAGATTTTCTCTCAATATTTTTACTAACCACTCTTTGGTTCTAATTTTAGGAAGAGGTATTTCTTTGTCAAAATATTTGGATGATTATATGTCTTATACCAACCGAGCAACTGACATTTCTTGTGAAAATAGGGGATTGTCAATCTAGAAGCGAAGCCTAGACCAGTAAGTTCTCAACACGTTGCAATTTTAAAAATTTGATTGTTTTAGGTGCTGTTGAATTGAAGTTGAAAATGATGAGGGATGATCCAAACTTCAACTGGTTCAAATAGGAGGGGTCTCCCCAAGAGGATGCTAAGATCATTATTTGGCATGAGAGTTTCTAAAGTTCTAAAAGAGGAACGCAAGGGATGTTCACAAGAGATCAAATCCTAGAAACAACATCAATGTCTTGACTACACAGTCTAAGCATGGTCAAGATACTAAAAAAGAAAAAAGAAAAAAAAGAAAGGAAGAAAATAAAAGAGAAAATACGGTGTTAAGATTGAAGGATTCTAAAGATCTGAAATGGAAAAAAATACATCTTCAAAATAAAGTATCTTGTTTTCAAAATATTGCTTCATCAAGAGTAATGTTCTGAACAACATGGAACAATTATTCAAATGACCAGAAAGTTAAAAGAATGTGGCATCTTGCCAAGAGCCCTCAAACTAATTCTCTCATCTGGTAAAGCAAGTGATCGATGAATAGCCTTTGTGGAGATTCTGAATGAATGAGCTGGGAGGAGTGATAGATTGTTTCGAGTTGTTAGAAAATATTGATAGACTGCATCCTGAGATGTCAAAAAGAATGAATACACATGCACACACTGAGATTGAAGGTTTTGAATTTTGATATTTTGATTATAAATTTATTTGAAAGATGCTCAAGATGTTCGATGTTCGGTTGGTGTTTGACACACGTTGGAAGAACATTTCTGATGAAGAAATGCCTTGGTCATTTCTTCCTTTTTTTGAGGCTATTTGTTGTGGTCTCACAACACACACCCCATTCCTTACTAGGAATGGGGACCCCCTACTTTTTTCAAAATTCTCGAACTCATAGTTTGAGAGTCGAGAGAAAATTGTTAGAGTTAAAAGTATTAGGGTCATCAAAATTTGGAAAAATACAAAAAAAATAAAAATTAGAAAAAAAAATAATTAAAAATTAGAAAAAATACAAAAAATCAAAAAAATTGGAAAAATATAAAAATTATTATTATTATTTTAAATAATAATAAATAAATAAACAAATAATAAATAATCATGCGCACCACGCACCCCACCCGGCATGGGGTGAGGGGTTATAAAACCCTTCCCCACCTCCTTTACACTTAGCATATTTTCATTTTGTTGGAGTTTCGTCACACCACTAAGGTGATCATTTTACATAAGACACCCACAGTGCTCACATAGCACAACACCAAGTGCCCAGTTCTCGCGGTGCTCACGCCCGTGGTGCTCGCATCCGCAGCACCAAGAACTTAGTGACCACAGCACCAATTTTTTTTAAAAAGACCCTGCAGCTCTAAAATAAACCATGCCTGCGGTGCTAAAATAAAACTGCACCTGTGGCACTTGCACCCCTAGTGCCAAATTCTTTCACCTACGGCGCCCAAAAAAAAACTAATGCTTGTGGTGGTGTGTTGCACCCATGCGGCCCTTGGGCCATTGTGCATTTTAAAAAACCCCCCCACACATTTTATTTTTATTTTTTTAACTTAAATATTAAAAAAATAATAATATATAAAATTTCTAAAAAAATAATAATAAAAATAAAAAGAAAAGAAAGATAGAAAAGTAAAATAATAAATAAAAAATGCCCAAATTGGGCATTTCATTTTTAGCTTTTACGTTTATTTCTAACTCTTTTTGTCGACCTAGCTAATATTTCTTTTTCCTGTGATGTGTAGGTGATCAAATGGCGTCTACATCCGAAGTAGCACCCAAACTTGTAGTCTTCAAATTCCAAGGCATACCTTCAAAGTCGAGATTCCATGATGATTATACAAAAATCAGAGATACCGACCTCAGACACATAGATCTGGGAGAATTCCTTAGAATTTGCAACAAGCCAACAGAGAGATATGCACTTGTATCTTCACTCATCCATTCTGGGTTGGTGAATGCAGCTTCATATCCCATGTCAGTACAATTAGTTGAATTAATCATGGCCCAACATAACATTTTGTTCTTGATGAAAGAGTAGTCAAGAGCATCATAAGAGAAGTTATTTTGGACCTCCGACCCAATAACATTAAGAGGGTCTTCCATCTTCTGTGAGTAGATCAATTCATAAGACTCTCATATGAAACAGCTGAGAGATGGTACAGGGAACACCAAAAAGAGGCCATAGACATCATACAGTCTTCTTATCTCATTGAGAAGCTTTCGATGGGAAAAATAATAGACAAAGTGGATATGACTTAGGGATACATGAAGGAAGACATTGGATACTCTATCATTCTCCTGAGTAGAGTCATGGGTTTAACCGCAGTGGATCACCTCAGCACCTTTATGATCAACTTTGTTGAGACCATCAAACAGGTGAAGATACCACTGGATTGGGCCACGACACTAAGTGAAAAATCGTGTAAGCAAATGAGGATGGTCAAGGACAAGAAGAAGTTTTATATGACTTCTTACATTGTATACCTACTTGTAGCGAGGGCAAAAAACTATTCTGATTTGTAAAGGAGAGGCAATATGCAGGACCCTAATGCTTGGCCATACATAGTCTACCCTCAGTTGGTGAAGAAGAAACTCTCAACACAGAGCAAAGAATATAGAATTGTGAATGATGCATTCAACTTTTTGATCATTTGATTCATTGAGGGAGACTATGGGAAGAGGTTATCTAATGAAGCTAAAGCACAGATAATAGCTCTCAGAGCTTACTTCATCCAGTTCACGACGTTCACATATCTTTGGGTAGTTGGTGCCTCCATCAATCCTAAGAAGCTCCCAAGATATCCTGGTGAAAAACTAGTGCTATGAGAGATTTCTTGACAAATTGTGTCGGCCTATGAGAAGATAAAGAGATAAAAAAGATCTTGCTGGGCATGGCCATTGGTCATTGGACCATACCAGGTGAAGCGAAAGCAGGATATTCCATCATTCGAGTGGGAGTGGGAGAATTATCCCCTTGAAGAATATAACTCTCCCTGACCCAATTTTAATAATGTTGGGAGAGTGGAGAGTTTGGCAAGAATGGAATTTCATCATGAGGATGTTGTTGAAGATCATTGGATGAATGCCACAAATGACTACAATGTCTGTATTAGGGACTATTGTAGGATGACTTTGTATCTAGCAAAAAAGGCTCTCCAGTTTACATCCTAGAGGAGATCAAGTAATAGGATTCTAAGGAGTTATTGGACCCCTTGTTCAATGCAAACAAAATTGGTGAAAGACCCATTATGAATGCTAAGGTTGATAGGGAGGAGGCCAATGATATTAATCAAGCAATACATGTTATCAGAATGATGAATGATTGGATCAAGAAACCTTTTCCACTTGATCCAATTCCTGATACTATAATCTTCCATGCGCATGCCCACCCAGAAAGAGGTAGAGGAAAGAAAGTAACAATTCCTACCTTCACAGTTTAGTCTCCTAATAGGCCAGAAATAGTGTACCAACTTGATCACTCAGTTGGATATTATCACACTCCTAAAAGGAAAGGAAAGAACAAAAGAAAGAGGACCTCTCCTCAGAGGATTCAAATAGAACCGACACCTCCCTAGCAATAGGAATAGAGTCTACAAGGGTCCTAAGATACTGGAGCTACCCAAGCCCAGGATGAACCACAGTTGCCTCCCATTGTGTTTAGCCAACCAAAAGAGGGAGAGATCTCCATTCCTCCTACATAAGATGAGCCAGCTTCTCCTTCTACTTCCAAGAAACATAAGAAAAGGATTAAGATTTGGATGAAGAAAAAGCAAAGGATTAGTAGAAATTTATGCCTAATCCATCTATTCTTGAAAGCATTCCGAAAGGAGATGAAGAGGAGGAAGAAGAAGAATTAGAAGAGGAAGAGGAACAAGTGCCCCTATAGGGAAGAACTCAACGAGCTAGAACCATAGATTTGCAAAGGAGAAAGAGTGCCACGAGTACCCCACCATCCACTCAAGTAGAACCATTAGAACTCTCTTTTTTGGAAGATGAAGTACAACAGTGGGTGGATGAGTAGAGTGAAGAGAGTGATGATGTTTTCTCAATGTCAGATTTTGATTTCATGCCCATAGGTATAGAATTGATTAGGGATAAGATTAGGGACATCCCTACAGGTGAACCTCAATAGGAAGACTAGACACAAATGCCACTAGATACACAGGGTCTTGATCTTACTCCTCCATCTCCAACACAAGTTACAGTGGTATAATAGGACTTGGTGACTACTACACGTTAGAGTTTAGAGGAAGAGAATGTTAAAAAGGAGCCATAATCAAAGGAGCAACCTGAACAAATTGTGATTGGTGAAGTGTTAGAAGGAAAAATGGTGGAATATTCCTAACCACTTTCCTAAGACATTGAGGTTCAGGCTATAGGGTCTACCGAGACTAAGGCTACACAAGGGGAGCCCTCCCAACAGGAGATGACTCCAAGCAAGGGTGATAAGGGGAAGGAGATAGCAAAACATACTCCTTCATCATGAAGAGCCAGGTCCTTAATAGGATGCATCCCTAGATGGATATGAAAGGAAATAATGAGGAGTACTAAGCCTCAATTTCATGTGTCAGAGGTAGACATTTTTGACATTGCAGAGATTTTGAATAAACCTGAGTCTCCATCACACGAGGCAACGCTATTGGCATTTATCACTAGCATAAGGAATCAAGATTTATTTGCACAAGCAGCTCTACCTCTTGAAGGCATAGATGCAGAGGGCCTTAGCCTCGAGGATTATGAGTTAAAGGATGTTATGTTGGGAAGGCCAACATGGAATTCAGCCTGAAAAATGATGACTATGGGAGTCAAAGAGGTTCTTAAGCACATGGAGCAAGATGAGATTGAACTCCAAGCACTTCAAAGGAAAGTTGAGATCTTAATAGGATATCTAGCTAAAGTTGTTGGTCCTCTTGATCTTGAGCACCCTGAGCAAACTCTAAATACCATACTTAGAGAAGGGGGAGGTGTGCAACTTGACCCATTTTTGAAGGCTTGTCAAGAATGGCGAGAAAGTTTTGAAGAGAAAGGTGTTACGATCATCACAGGGAATTTGAAGTTACTACATGCTACATAGGAGAACGTAAATAAGATTGTAGCAATTTTGAAGCAAGACTTTAGTATCATGGATGAAGTACGGGCCTGGAGTAAGGATTTGCAAACTTTACAAGCCATAAAGGGCCAAAGATATTAGGTTTTGTTTGATGAATATATTGGAGAAGAATTAGATATGATTGATGACTAGATAGAAAATATAGCAGATAGCAATAAAGTAATGGAGACATTACATGAGGAGATTCATCAGCTCAAGAACCAAGCTCGAGAGCAAATTTTGGAAGCAGAGAGACACTACAATGATGCATGCTTGGATATTTTTGAAGATCAGAAATGAGAAAAGTTGTTACCTATAGAGATAGTAGTGGAAGATTTTAGGAAGTTTTTTGTGGAGGTTATTGATGATGAGGACATCCGACAAGCCTTTAGGATAGAAGAAGCATTGTTAGAATTGGTTACCAAACTCAGGGATTTTGCTGACACCTAGATTAAGGTAAACAATTATAGATAGAAGGTAAAAGACAAGTATGAAGCTTTAGATCTTCTAAATGTGGCTAAGATTGCTGACATGATAAAGAAATTCAAGGGCAAACATCCAAACATAGCTTTGAGATGAAGAAGAACAGAACCCAGATGCCAAAATTTCAATTTTGATACACAGTCAAATTTTGAGATTTTTGACCTTGTTGAGGTCCATAGCTCCACAGCTCTAAAAGTGTGTAGGTCTGTAAGTACACAGGTCCGCAGATTTGCAATTTAGACGTGCATCGAAAGTTAACTGCTTGTTCCCAAAATAACACTTTCCATGCACCAAAAAGACATTCTGACGACAGTTTAACTTTGACACATTCCTAGTGAAGGACCAACTTCTATTTTTGGCACCTACAAATGCTCCTACTTTGACTGAAGGCCTCCTCCTACTTTCTTTCTAATATTTTCTTTGTTTTTGACATGTAAAGGCTCATGCATCCAATTAATGAATAAAATATGGATGGAGTCCCTCTAAGCACTAGATTAATTGTTACTCTGTATATATTTAGTTTGTTTTAATGTTTTAAAAGCATTTTATTGCATGAAGATATCTCTCACTCTCAACACAAATTAAGGAGACAATTTCTTATAAATACCCCATTGTAATATGTAATAAGGGCCGCCATTATTATGTAATAAAATTATGCTTTTGGTGCTCACATTTGGAGTGTAGTGATTCTTGCCTAAATGTGTCATTGTTTTGTGAATTTTGTTCATGTAATTGTGATTGAGCCAAAGGTTTTTTGCATTGTTTCTGGTTGTGTGATCTTTTAGTTCTGGTGTTTGCTACAAAATTACAAATTCTGCTAAGGTATCAAGCTTGAGAAGAGATCATCAAATTATGCTTGCATAACTTTTTGTCTCACATAAGTGCACTTTCTGTGGCCTTGCGATTTGATGAAAGGTGAAATATCATACGATTGTTAAACTTTCTCACCGACGATTGCATTAGTGGATTCTAGGAAGTGTTGCTCCTATTTTCATTGGTTTCCTACTGATTTCTTCAAAATTTTAACTCACAACGTGTTGTTTTTCGTAGCTTATGTCCATTAGGATTTAAATTTCAAGTTATTTTCTTTCAGTTTGTTATTTTCTTTGCTAACCACTTGTTAGAATAGGAACTCATTTTAGTTGCACTGTTAGAATTACATTCATTGAAAAACCAGAAAATACAAAAACATTGTTCTTTTGTGTATTTTTTTGAGACAATGAATAGATTTACTTCATTCTAAGATTATAATAGAACCAATAAAGGCCTCCTCATAAAAAATCACATTTATCTTCAACTAAGTTGATTTTGGTACGTCACAAGACAAATACTGAACCTTGGAGTTGATCCCCAAAAGATTAGCTTTTGAAGAGAGGAACTGCACAATGGATTCTTGTCATTGATATGATGTATAATGACTAACCAACAGATAGGATGTGATGTTTTGCTAGGATGGGATGCTTGAATAGGATGGGATGTGTTGATAGGATGAGATTCTTAGCTAGGATGGGATGTGTTGATAGGATGGTATGTTTGGATAGGATGGGTTGTGTTGATAGGATGGGATGCTTAGTTAGGATGGGATGTTTGGATAGGATATTGGGATGTGTGGATAGGATGGGATGTGTTGAGGAATCCATTGAAGCTTGAGTCTGGGGATGTTCCAAAGGGGAGGACCACCATATAGTTGAGAACTTATTTTGATATAGGAATATTGGAGATAGGCCAATGTTACTAAGAACATCAAGGCCTTTGTACCAATATTACATGGGACTAATGCAAAACAAACACACAAGTATTGCCCCAACATTACACATGAATCTCAGAAGAATAAGAGTAGAAATGATATTGGGTAACCCACAAGCAAATGATATTTCCCAAGTGCACCATGTAACCAAAAGTGATCACATGTTTGGATTATGCAAGAGTCATATCTAACTGACTCACAAGCAAAAAAAAAACAAGATGAAAGTGAGATCAAAACCTTGCTCTTGAATTGCCCCATTCATAGCACACCATGATATAAAAGATCATGGCAAACTTAAGGAGGGAACAACCCAAATTGCGTGGAAGAGATGCATGAAGAACCAAACTTGAAATCCTGAAAAGAAAAGAAATCGAAAGAAAATGTGAATCCATGAACAAGCAACCTTTTGCCAAAGAGATTGGTAGGACTAGATACTGACAGACCAAGATTAGATGAGAGAAAGGATACATCCTACAAGGATATCTCAATAATATCAAGGAATGGGATGAGTTAGGAAATCAAAACTTTTTACGACAACATTTTGATGACAAGGTATCTTGTATGAGGATTTGCTAAAGCACCTATCCAAGAGAATTGCAATTTGCAATCAAGCATGAACTGACACAAAGAGATGAGAGATATACAATGGGACAAAGCTAAGGACTAACATGCAAGGAATGTGCGATTGAAAAATCAAAGGGTTTACAAGCGATTAATATAAAAAAGCTCAACATGATAGGATAGTGACAAGAAAGATAAAGATGAGAAGATAGTGGATGGAAGATTTGGGATGAGGAGATTAGTAGGGATGAAAATCTTGGGATGAGGAGATCATGGATTGAGGGTGGATAGGATGATGTGGATAAGGGAATGATATACTTGAAGACAAGGAGTGGGAAGGATGGATCCTAATGATGATGATTGGGGTGTGAGCAAGGTTTACAACAAGGGTGGGCAGAAGATTGTGATTGGATGTGCAATGGAATGGTGCAGTTGATCATAGATTTCTAAGAGCTTGAGGATATGAATGGATGACATTGGGGCATATGGGGATAGCCTAGTGTTAGATAGCAATGACAAGGGATGTACTAGGTGAGGGAAATATGGAGAGATGGGGAGGAGTGCAAGGATAGGAGAAAAATGTAGGACGATTTTGGGGATGACAAGATGAAAATAAGGCTAGAATGGGGGGGATGGAAGGATGGACATGACACAGTCTCCACGGAATATAGTGCCCCCAGTTATTAAGTTATTCAAGAGGAGTTTTTATAAGGGGTGGGATATGATGGAAAAATGGTCAACAAGAGTATAAGGGAGATAGATGGAAGCTAGGAGGAGTTTTTTATGAGGGGTGTGATAGGATAGATGGGTGGATGGCAACAGGATAATAAGGTAGGTAGAAGCTAAGGATAGGAAAGGTGGATGAGCAGGGAAGATAAGGGATAATTACATTTGGTGGATGAGGGTGATGGAAGGATTATATGGATGAAAGAAGGGGTGGATAAAGGATAGGTGGATACAAACTTTGAGGGGAAATAGATGTCAAAAGGATGACCAAAAGCATGTATCTAGTGGTGGACATTATTGTTATCAAGATTTGGAGGAGGATGGTGAGTGAAATAGATAAGATGTAGTTGGTATGGTGGGATGAGATTTGTATGAAGGGTGATAGAAAGTGCCCCCAAGTGTGTAGAGCATTTGGATGGAGGGATTACACATCATGCTTATTTGCCAAGTTTTCATCATGGTACTTATCCATGGCACTTGAATTGCCAAGTTTTCACCAATGGATGATTTTTTATTATTATTATTTTGATGCATTTTTACTCATAGATGTTGGTAGGATGGGGAGAAAAAGTTTGGATTAAAGGAGTGGAATGGGGGGGTGGGAGTTGGCAATAAGGGATGGGAAGACATAAGACTTGTGGGAAAATAGATGAGGAAAATGGAAAGATCATCTTTAGCACACACCTTGAGAGGTAATGAAGTAGTAGGAAAGATCATGTTGAATGAGGTTAAGGAGAAAGTGGAGGAAGAGAAATATAAGGACAAAAAATAAAGTTGGAAGATGGAGGATTGGAAATCTAGGATAAGAAGCGTAGGGACTAAGAGTGGGTTAAGGGACGAAGGATGTATATATAGAGATTTGGATAGAGTACAAATGGATGAGGCATTTTGAGTAGCATGAATGGATGCCAAGTGAGATTTTTCTTTGAGATGCATTTCTTTTATGAGCATTCTTCTGGGTATCCACATGATGTTTGAGTTTTTTAGCTTGGGCCTTTGTGGCCTCTTAGCTTTTTCATTGAGTGGGATTAAATGTTTCTCTTTTGGAACATGTATTTTAGAAGGGACATATTGAAGCTTGGATTTTTGTGGATTTGTAGATTTATGCTTTTTGATTTTGGCATCCAATATGCTTTCATTAGCCATGGTATGGGAACAAGAGCATGGGGGATATGGAGGGATGATGGATGGAGTGATAAAGGTTGAAGGTTGGAAGGGATTCAAGGATAAGTGCCTTTGATGATCTATCTTGTGGATTTGAGGGGATGGAATGATGGATTGGAATACAAGATATGGATGCATATAATTTCCCAAAATGGATGGAGGGAATGAAGGATATGAGCCTAAAATAGATGGAAACGAGGAAGGAGTAGGTCCCAAAATAAATGGAGGAGATAAAGATTCATATTAGCTAGAAAAGGACCCAAAATGGATGGAAAGGGTGGGGGATTTGGATAAGGGGTATATGGACCCAAAATGGAGGGTTGAAAAGAAGTAGTAGGATAAGGGCCCAAAATAGGTGTAGAATAAGATGAATGGGAAATTTGGGGTGGAGATGGAAGGACTTGCAACCATGTAGAATAGCAGGGATATCAACATCTAGAGATACATTTTTATTTCTTTCATTAATAGGATGTTCATTATTTGGAATGCAAGATACGAGTCCATTACTAGTTAAAGGAGTCAAAGTTGCAGATAGGATAGTTAGTTCTTTTTCTATGGATCTATCATCATGGATTATAGGGTATGTATGATCATGAAGCAAAGGGGATGAAAGGATAGGATCTTGTTTTGGGTGGGTTGATGTGAATGGATCTTGAGATGGATTACGTATGATGGTAGGATTTAGTTGTGGAGGGGATAGTGATTGCTCTTTAGATGGGGTGAATGGTAAAACTGGATCATGTAGGGGAAGAAACGGGATGGTGGGATCATCATTTGTGTCAGGGGATAGTTCAACATGCTTTTGGACAAGATCTTGATAGGATTGGATTGGAGTGGATGGTATGATGGGAGATGCATAGATGATTTCTTTAAGTGAGGTAGATGGATGGAGAGGAGGTTTTGCAATGGGGATGGGTTGATGGGAAATGGACTTGTGAGGTTTAGTACATAGAAATTGGGTAAGGTTGGGAGGGTGAGAGGTAGATGGGATTTGGAGGGATTTGATGGATGGGAGGTAGGTGATGGAAGGGGTTTGATAAGTGGGGTGGATGAGATATGGATGGTAGTGATAGGATGATGTAAGAGGAATGATGGGTGTGGGAGATGGATTTTTTTTTGGGTTTCTTTGTAAAATTCCTTGGAGATGGGCATGTTGGACTTGGAAGAGTAAGGGAAGGAAGGTGATGCATTGTATGACTAGGATTGGTTGGAGGATTTGGAAAGTGGTTTGGAGGAGATTGGGATGGTGGATTTGGATGAGGGATGTAGCTACTAGAATTGTTTTGGAATGGTGGAGACTGGGATATGAAGGTGGAGGAAGATGGAGGTGTGACTGATGTATAAGAGGAATATGTGGGCACAATATAGGAAGGAGGTGATGATGAGGATAATAATGGAATTATCTTGTCAAAGGCATGGTAAGGAGTACTAGTGGGTATGCATGGAGGAATGGCGGAGCAGTTTGGAGGAATGATTTGATTTTGGAGGATGTTTGGAGGAATATCTCTAAGGCTTTCAATATACTCATTACAATCGACAAGATCATCATCATCATTGGAATAGGATGGAGTGGGAGAAAAGGTGGGATGACCAAACTCATTGTCATAGGATTGTGACATCATGTTTTGATGATGAAGGATGAATATGGAAATACAAATTAGGATAAGTAGGGAAGCTTAGATTTGGATTTGGATTAAGCTCATGATAAGAGGAAAGTTTAACTCCAAAGGATATGGAAATGGGGTGAGGAATGACTAAGAAGACTTAGCTATCTTAGGATAAGGAAGGCTTGATGGAAGACTAGAATGACATAAGAAAGGATGTGATTAGGATGACAATGTTTTCATAAGTTTGGATGAATATCTGATGAGGCAGTGACTACAGTAAGTATGCCTTTCATTTGGATTGAATGATTTATTAAGGTATAAATTGGAACAAACTAGACTCAGGGTTGTTGCGAATGGACTTGCTAACAACCATTTCAAAGGATAGATAATTAATCTCTTTAGCAAAAAGATTTGATTTTTTCTAAAAAATGGGAAGGGTTTTGAACACTCAAGCACATCAAACACACCAATAGCCCTATAAGATGTTTTATGAGGATATACAAGCTTAGCTAGGGGCATCCTTGATATACACAAGGTACATAAGGCCCAAATCTATAGATGACAGAAAACAATGTCACACAGCCAAGAGGAGATGGTAACCTAAATCTCTACCTTCACTTCCCAAAGGTATAATTTCTTTGGGGCTTAGCCAAGAGTGACAAGATTATGCTTCCAAGAGAGGTGTCTTTCGATTCACCTCCCAATATTTATACTCTGCCAGAACATTAGAGTTGAGGTTATCCTAAGGGGTGATGAAATCCCCAAGCATGCCTCCTAGAATGTGTAAAACAAGATCACATAGGTGATCTTGGGTTTTAAAAAATATTCATTTTTTTCCAATTGATAATTTAGATTTTGTAAGCTGTGATTGAAGACACTCATATTTATAACATACAATGTTCTTTCCAACTTTACATCGTTGTCGACATAATGAAAATCGAGAGGTTGTCAACAAAAGGGAAATTTGAGTGTCATTGAAGTGTGTCAAAATCATGCAATGTTCATTGATTTTTAAAAGATTGAGTTAAAGTGTTTTATGCCCAAATTTTAAGTGTGAGGTATAGCAATGATTTTTTGATCCTAGGCATTCATGATTGTATTTGTTGTTTTAAGCATGCATTCCAATGAAAAACTTGATTTTAGTCCATGGCATTCAAGATCTATTTGAGTGACATTCATTCAATGAGAGATATGTTTAAACATGCAAGTTCATTCTAAGAAAAATGTGTAAAAAACATAGTTATGGCTTTTAAGATGCTCCAAGCTACAATACTACAAAAAATCCAATTTGACTAGCCACCCAAAAATCCCCAAAATCAAAGCTTAACTGTGGGAAAAAAAATTAATTTTTTTTGTTCATTTTTTATAGGCATAAAAATGCTTAGAATTACCGTTATCCTACATAACCACCAAAAGTCAAAATTTGATTTATACTCTTATTATTATTATTTATTATCAATAAAATTGCAATCCCGCAGGTTTAGGATAGCGATCCCATGATGCAGGAACGTATGTGAGAGGCAACGAGATTGCAGTATAGAGAACTGGTGAAAAAGTGCACGAAAAAATGGGTCATGGGTTAAAAAGTTATAGAGAAATCTTGTGAAATAGTGATCCTGCGAGTTCTTAGGGGAGCTTTCCTGTGGACAGATGGGTTAGTGGGTTCACTTGAAGAAGAAGAAACTAGGGTTTAAGGGTTGACCAATTGGGTAAGAGTGCTCTTATAGGTTTTTTTAGTGATCTTGCTAGTGAAAAATGGCATTCCCATGGGAATAGGGTTAATAGGGATGCACAAGATGTGCGTATGACACGTGGTGATAGTCACTAGCGATAAATAGCGATCCCACCTTCATGGGTTGGCATTCTCGACAATTTATGGCTGTAACCCCATGGTCATAAGTTCACATTCCTAAGGTGGCAAGATCATGAAAAAAATGGGTTTTGAAGTGTTCTAAAGCAAAAATTGATTATATGGCTAGGAGCATGATTTCCAATGAGAGACCTATGTACCTGTAAAAATATTAGCAAACCACTTGCACACACCCACAAGCACAAAACATCATTTTGATTAGTTTAGCATAAAAAACACAAAAAACATGATTATAGTGACCCAAATGCGGGGTCCCACCAGGCATGCCAAAATGTATCACCTAATCTAGTAGTGTAAAATGAATACTAACTATTAAATGAAAGCACGTAGAAAACTAAACAGTTAAGACTTAAGATAGGACCAAAGTTATCACCACAAAAGGAAGCAAACCAAGAATGGTAGGCTCCTTATGGTATAACCCATGATGAAGTGGATATGTCCCTGATGGGAGGGGATGCATGCTCATGTGCTCAAGCTTCCAAAGGATGGGGGTTTTTACCAAGTGGGTGTATGGATGGGGTTTTCAACAATGGAGGTATGGAGGGGTTTCAACATTATGATAGTATTTTGGTAGTTTTTAGGCTCTCAAAATAGCATTATAACTTTGTGTGAAAAGTGGATGATATTTGCGAAGGGAGAGGGTTTCATTTATAGGCCAAGGGGTAGAGAGATGGATGGTCAAGATGCATTCAAAGGGGAGCACATGGATTGTGCTTGTTTAGAGCCAATAAGGAAGTGATACTTGTCATAAGGAGCATGAGTGTGAGAGGATAGGATAAGGGTTGGTCAAGGGAGTAATGAGGGAGGTTGAGTATGTAAGAGGGATGTAAGAGTCATAAAGGGGGATGCAAGAGTCATAAATGTTGGAGGGTGAGGGTGAGGGTGAGGATGAGTTTGTTGACTTTAGCTTGGGTTAGCTAGTCTTAACCCTTGATTAAAGTTGTGCACATGTTTAGGAGGGGGATTAGGATAAGTTTAGAAAGGGGGTTAGGGTTTAAGTGGTTTAGCTTTGATGGGATGGGTTAGTTAGGTGCTTAAGTGAGTTTAGTATGGATGGATGGGTTGGATTAGGGGTTAGGACAGGGTTTAGGGATGCTTTTAAGGTTTTACATATTTTATTAAATGATTCATTTAATATAATGGAGATATGGGATTCAATTAAATAGATTTGAGGATTTATTTAATTTAATAGAGGAATAGGGATTTAATTGATAAATTGATTTTGGGTTATCATTTGATTTTATCAATTGGAATATAGTTAATTATATAAATTAATTAACTAGGGGATGACAATTAATTAATTAAATAGTAAATATTTAATCAATAATGTCCTAGGAGATACGATTACCTATTTATGTAATCAAATTTAGGTGTCTATAGTACTTTGGCCTCCTATTTCTGTGGCTTGTTCTTTGTGGTCTCGAAGGCCTTCTGTTATATAAACTTTTATGTTTGTATTTCTCTGATACTTTGTTAAAGGTTTTGGGTCCTTTAAAACCTATTTTTACATAACTAAAAATTTACTCAATATATAATTGTGCAATTTTACTCATTTGCATAGATTTGATATACTGATGGTGTCACAAAGAAAAAGTGGTAAGTGTTGGTCAAACCTTCAAGGACTGAATAGTGTTTATGTTTGCAATATATTTCATAGGTCAAATAAAGGAAATTTATATAAGGGGAGTCATGACCCTGATTGGATGTGACCTCAATATGGAGTCACATTCTATTGGGCTTGTGACTCTCCATGGGACAAAAACATAAGGCATGCACTTACCTTTAAAAAACACTGATGAATATTATATAACTGTCATCAATAAATGATATGAATGATGGATATTTCTCAAGATATATATGTATAGTATAATGGTAAAAATATATAGAAATGAATAATAGAAATATTAATTTATCTAGCACATGATAAATCAATATTATTAATATATATATATATATATATAATATTAATCAAGGGTTTGAATGTTATATTTATGCTTTAAGTTCTCTCTGAGAAAACTATAAAACAATAACAATATTAAATAAATTTAAAATACAAATATTATTTTTTATAGAATAACAAACAAAATTAAATTTTATAGTGTTGTGAAATAAGGTTCTAATTGTCAATGGTTCCCACTAGGGATCAAGGCTTGTTCAGTGGAAGACTTCAACGCTAAAAATATATATTTAAAAATAAAAAATCCCAAGGTTAAATTTTTAATTATTAAAAAGTTACTATAAAAAAATGGTTTATACTTATTTAAATCTAAGTAGAATGCAAGAGCATCTACATTTAAAAGTAATATTTTGTAGCCCTAATGTGATGTTCTTTTCATTTTTATCTACTCATTTTGTTTCATTAAAAAATACCATGGGAGGTGGTTAGGGTTTGACTCATAAAGGTTGTTGTAGAGAGTCTTTGACTTGGGTGAGCATTACCACAAGAGTATACATCCTTAATTAGGTAAATAAGTGTGTTTTAGTATCATTGTGTTGAACTTTGCTTGGTCTTTTCTTCATCTATTTGGTAACACAATTTCCAAATTCATCCAAACTATTATAGAAGAAATTCATGTAAAATGGAGAAGCATAATAAGGTGCATGAACAAGTTCACAAAGTGCCACAAAAGTGATGACATCTCATGAAAGATGATGATTAGACTGGTATGCATGAAATAGTTATTTATTCTATAAACTAATTATTCTCTTTTGTATTCTTAGGATTCATATATAGAAAGGCACGCACCTCCTTGAGAGGGGTCACATTTGTATCCTATGTTTGTATTTTTTGTTTGCTAGCTACTTGATAATAGAAAGAATATTTTTAATTTTCTTTATCACTTGTCCCCTTCTTACTTTTCTAGAGGATATGAAATGATAAAAGCATCTACCTAGGGAGGTTATGGTTTTCTCAACAACATGTTGCAGACTAATATCAACTTGCAATTGGATAAAAATTAAGGTGTAAGGCATCTATGGCCAACATTCCTCCAAATAGTTTCCAAGCTAGATCATCCATTTCAACACAAGAGTATCTCCTTCTATATACAAATAATATGTTCAATGTCTACCTCCTCTACCCTACAACAAAAATAATGAGGTGGGTCCCATACATAATATCCTCCACATGAGGAAGAAGTAAATATTTGTGTGATGATGAAAATCATGTTGTAACTAGCCTTAAGTTTCAATGAAAATTTAGTGTATAATCATCCTTTAAACTTGTGAATAATTTTTAGGAAAGAGGTCTGATACACCACAAAATAATTTATGGCCTATTTTAAAACCATATTTTGAGATCTTCAAAATAATAATGCAACTAATTTTAGAATATTTAGAATGAATTAGAGGGAGGGTGAATTAATTACCCTCAAGTTTAGATGTACCAATTTAACTTTTAACAACTTCAAACAATTCATACAAACTTATATAACCACTTGTCCAAAATAAAAACTTAATTGTAAATAAATGTATTCATTTATCACTAACTCTCTATTTATTATATGCCGACTAATAGAAAATAAACATTAGTAAATAACATGCAACACGAAAATTTGTGACACCGGGATTTAATGTCGAAATCTGATTTGGGAAAAACTACCAAGAAACATGCTACCACTATATTTATTTTTTGAAGTGAGCTCAGTTAAGAGCCAACCATGTTAAAGGTTTAAAAATGCATGGTTATGTGTGACCCTATTAAAGGATTTAATCACCTAGCTAGGAGTGGCCTTGTTAGAGGACTTTGGATCATTCCATTAGAATGTCTCCAGGATTTACAATAGACTTTTAGGTCAACCTTAATTAAAGGATTTTGGTTTCCATCATGGTTAGAAAGTAGCAACTAGGTTTGATCTATTAAGACACAACTCACTTTGAAAATTTTTATCTCCATTTAGCTCATTTGTTGGTTCATTGATTGGACTTCATTATTATCTTTGTTTTTTATTTGCTTGGCAACCCTTCAAACAATCACACTTCACCAATCTTCTCACTTTTCCTCTGCTACTTTTTTCTTCACAATTTCTCCAAAAAATCATCAATGAACAACAAACCAACCTTATAAAAAATCTCTTATGCCTCCTTAAATAGGCAGCTTGAGCTTTTGCTACTTAAACATCATCGTAGATCTTAGGGTTTGATCAGATTCAATGAATTTGACAATCATTTTGTCCTTCTTCTCTTTCCTTTAAAATTTTGGAAAATTATTTTTAAATTGTTTAACAAAATCAATTCATTAAGTAAATACTCCAACTCAACAATCCTTATCATTCACATGTTTTGACCGATCCAAAAATTCAACTATGTTAGCCTCAAATCTTGATTCTTTAACAAATTGTCATTTTGTTGACACTCATTCATCAATGTATTTTTTTGCTCAGTCATCACCATGCTTGGTACTCGATGATTTATATTACTATTTACATCCCTCTCAATCTCAACATTCATTATTGGCCACTCATAGATTTTATCCCTATTATATAATGGATCCATGACATCTGTAGTATCATTTTCCACTGCCTTAAGAGGGATCTTTATCTTTAGCAAATTTTCTCCTAAATATAGAATCATCCTACTATAGTCCCTTAAATGGAAATTTTACTCATCTACAACATTCATCTAATGGTCCTCCAACACATCATCATGTAACAAATCTTTCCCTGGCAGGTGTTATACCATGTTAATGTTGTCAAAGTATGGTTGAGGGGAGTTGTATTATTCCAAGGGATATTGGTTCCACTCGGAGTTGAAGGTGATAGTATCTTTCTTTAATTTCACCTTGAAAGCACCAATTGTGATGGGCCAAACCCATGTCTTCTCATGTTGTCTTCTCACCCTGTCATATACAGAAGTGACTTAGTGTGCAATCTCTAGTAGGATGAGCCTATCAGATGGGTATCTTTGGAGCTTCTTTGGGCACAATAGAGTACCAAATACCCTAAGATAGGTGAAGGTTTTGAATTGAATATAGTAGGTGCCAATCTCTATGATCTTGGTTGCTACCTCTACTGACATTGTTTTGGCATAATCACCTTTGATGAACTTGATGATTGTAAAGATGAAACCATCATTCACCACCCTATCTTCCACACTTTACAGTGAGAGGTTCTTCTTCACCAATTATGGATATACCACATAGGGCCGAGCATTTGCATCCTGTATGCTTCCCTTTCTATAGAGGCCTGGGTAGTCTATGGTTCTTGCCACCAAAAAATACACCATGTATGATGTCATATAGAAGCACGGGTCATCTTTGATAGTTACTAGTTGGTCATCCAAGTTGTCACTTAGGATGGTAGCCCAATCAATCACATATTTGTCACTCTTAATGTAATGCTCTTACCAAAATTCCTTGGAACAAGGATTTAATACAAGTTCAAGATATATATATATATATATTTTAAACAAGTATGAATGCTTATTACAATCAACATACGAGGATCACAAAGATCACAACAAAAGACTTAACCAACAATCCTGACATCCAACAAATCTCCAAACATGAATACCAAACTGTCACACTCAATTCAATGATGACAACAAAACATAAAATCTCTGATCTATTGAATCCTGGTAATTCAAGAAATCCTAAAGGGTAGTCAAAACACTAAATTGTGTTCCTCAAAAAACAACGGAGGTGCCGCCTATTTTTTTTGTGAGAAATCACAATCGATAGTTTTGTGGGAGGAAGTGCAAAATGTCATGCAAGAAACTACCCTTTTGCATGAAGAACTACCTAGCCTAGCAGTCGAAACCCACTACATTGATGCTAAAGAATAATCTTCTTAATTCTTTCTCTTTTCTTTCTTCCCAAGAAGGTTTCCATTATCAAAAGCTAAACGTCTAGAACTTGGTTAAAAGAAAATCCATATCCCAAAATCAAGAACTATTTTTTCCAAGGAGAACACACCCAGTAACCATCAAATTCCCCTAGTTTAACATGAATCATTCCTCATTTGAAGGCCACAATTTTGTATCTAAGTGTTTCTTGGGAGGGAATATTACTCAACTTTTCGTGCATCCACTAATTTTCTATTTTTTTGTTATCTCAATACCAAATATTTTTCTATATTTCTATGGAAAATAACTTCAAATAATTTCATAACCACCAAGTTTTAACTTTGATCCACTATGGACATGCCTAAATTTCCAATCATAATATATTACAAACCCAAAGATGTTTTTGGAAAATCAAATAAATTAGACGAAAAAGGGCATTTTGATTTTGTATTTACTAGCATTGAGGATTTTCTAGGAGTGAACAATTTATGAAATTGAACATTGTTCAAGTGCACCTCCATAGTTATGATTCATATAATGAAACCATAAACCTATCATGTAATGAAATTGGTTGTAGGATCCTTCCTCCTTTTGTGAATTGGAGCTATGAAAGAATGTGAATTTAGGCTCAAAAGAATCAAATACATGCTTTGAAAATGTGGAAGCATCAACGATGCACATGAAATATCTTGTTAGTGTTAATTAATTCTAACTTGACATGAGTTCTATTTTTCTCCAAAAGTTTTGGTGATATTAGTGATGAAATGAATAGTGATTTCCATGGTTATTTGGTGTTAACATTGCTAATATCAAGCATTGATATTATTGAGGTATTGTTAAATAAACTTGTTTATCCAAAGACTACATATTTTGGAACATATGATGAAGCTAAAGAAAGAATTGTATTAGAGACAAAACTCCCTCAGATTGTCAACAAAGGTAAAAAGAGGATAGCTAAACTGAAACAAACCAACTCTACTCTCCTATTAACAAAAGGTAAAGGAGATGATATAGAAGAAGATGATGCAGAAGCTGAAGAAAAATAATAAGAAGAATAGCCAATCAAGAAGAAAGGTAAGGTTATTATAACCAAACCTATGAAGACATCTACTGTAGTGTTTACAAGAATATCATCTAGATAGAAATTGAAATTGGGTGAAGAAGCAGGAGATGTGATTTTCAAACAACCTCCACCCACATTTCAAGAGAAACTGAAAGAAAATAATTCTAGAGCCGACATCGCTAATTTTAAATCATTGAGATATGAAACCAGTACTACAAAGGAGAAATGGCAAGTTGAAGACATGGTTATGTCTAAAATAGGTAAATGGAAATATTCTCCAGACCAACTTGCACAATAGATTCCCCATGAATTAATGGAGAAAACTAATCCAAGATGGGAACATGAAAAGAAAACTACAATATATATATATATATATATGAGTAGACCTTAAGGCAACTTATGCCGAGCTTAAGTGATAAAGAAGTAAAAGAATCCATCTAACATAATGAAGAAAAACTTACATTGAAATTCAACACTTTTTTGATATTAATCAATGACATTGAACATGTGGTAAGGAATGCCACTAACACATGGAAGAATATTTACAATCTTCATAAGCAGAGTGATTTTGTGGTTCATGTCAGTGACAAGGATGATGATGAAGATGACAAGGAAGAGGAAAAATATGGTGAAGAGGAAACCAATGATGAGAATAAAGATGATGAGGGACAAGAACATGAAGCTACCAAGGAGAATCTCCCTGAGATTTAGAGCATCGAGGAGATCGACCCTAAGAAGATTGTAGCAACAATTATTGCCTCACTTCCTCACTCTCCTATTAGGAATAAACCATGGACGTAAATAACAATTACATGCAAATATAACCAATATTAGAAAATAATAGATCACACAGAAAAGAACACAAAACACCAAGATTTAATGTGGTTCACCCAATCCCTAGGCTATGTCCACTAAACAACAAGTCTGATATTATTACAATCTAGTGATTACAACCTAATTACAATCTGTAATCCCTTACAACTCAATATTGCTGCAAGAAGCAATTTTGCATCACAACTATAAAACGATCCCTAACACTAAGCTCTTTTATACAAGTATTTTTTACCACTTTAAGGTTATAATTAATAATTACATGTCAACCCAAAATCCCAATAAAATAGGGCCCAATTTTTTTTTTTTTTTGGGCAATGCCCTAAGCTCCAAAGAATCTATGAAGTATGTACAATACTTTCCTAATTAGTCACCACAAACTAACAATCTCCCACTTGGGGACTGATCAGGCTCCACACTAAACAACATCTCTAAGCAAAGCTTTAAAGCCATCTAGCTCAAAGAAAGATAGTTTCGAGTTGGTTGTGTCAAACACTACAAATCCAAGCACTCAACCAATCTTTGCACCTGTTCAACTCAGTACTTCATTGACTGAAGTGACCATCACTTCATCTATTGAGCAGTCAATACTTTCTCCTCCATCAATTTTGGTTACTCAGCATCAAGGTATTTCTTAAATAAGTGCAACATCTACTTTTATTTCTAGTCCTTCTATTTCTACCATTGTTTCTATTCTAAACATATAAATAATAAGTACTAAGACAATTGAGAGCAAGTCTCAACTGAGTATAAAAGTTTCTAGCAAAGGAAAAGAAAATGAAGAAGACATTGATCTTGATGAAGATATAGTTATCCCGAATTGGGATATCTCTAATCTAAATCCTAATAAAATGCATATAATAGGAGAACTTCAACAGAACAAAGCTAAGCAACAAAGGATTATAGAAGAAAGGAACAAAGAATTTCAAGTGCTTGAAGATACAAAGAACATTCTTGTAGAGGCACTTAGCACTGAGGTTGACACTTCTCAACCTATTTTAGCTTAGTTAGAAGAAGTGGTCCAAAAATTCAATGAATATTTGAATGGATAAGAAACATTGTTGTAGTGAGTAGAGAAGAAATTTGAAAATTAAGTATTGGAGCTAGTTGTACAAAAGATTGTCGTATACCAAGTAGACTTGTCTATTATTCTTCGCTCATTGGAAACCTCGTCCAAAAATGTGACTTCTCTATTTGGTAAACTTTGTGATACATCTATTTTCACACAGGAAATCAAAGAAAAACTCTCCAAAATTGATGAAGATCTAAATGCAAGTTCACATCAGTTGTCACTTGATTCGAGCTATAGTTCTACTCACTATACAAAGATCATATTTCTAACTAATATGCAGGTAGAATTGCTAAGGGAAGAGGCTAGGATAATAGCTACACTTGTAGATATACATGGTATGATTCTTCCTAACATGGATGCATTAGAGAAACATATTGCACATGCTAAAACTCTCATCCATGATAACAACTTCTCCACTACTGATCACATGATGGAATAATTAGCAAACGTGCAGATTACATTGCATGCAAGCAAGGTGTTGCAAGAAAATTAGGACAAGACAATGTCACTAATTCTATAGAAACAATCTGATTTCTTGTCACATTTTAGAATAACCATATAGCATACACCTTTGGCATTTATGTCAAAAAGGGGGAGAATATGTATATAACAGGTAAAGTATATTGTAAAAAGGGAGAAGATGTAATATAAGATGCAATAACGGGGAGAAGATGAGAAGATGTATATAATGTAAAGCATATTGAATATATATGTATGAGGGAGCACCATCATATTAAATATATGTACAGATATTCAGAGAAACATCTCTTACAAAAGCAATTTTGAAAAATCTCAAAAACAGAGTATGTCACTGAGTTAAAGACACAAGATGAAGACTTAAGATTGTTTGAAACTTTCTGAGAATTTAGTTTTGATTAATAAGTATTTTTATCACTAATGTCGAAGGGGGATATTGTTGACATTTCAATCAACTTTTTTCATTAGCGACACACACACTTAATCAAACAACTAACAACTACTGAGCTTATTGTACAATTAACAGTGTTAACCAAATAATTTAGGCTCTACCGAGTTCTACAATTGCTACCAAGTACCAAGAACATCATTTATTTTGTGTCAAGCATTTTGTACTAAGTTGGTGATTATCAATGTAAATTGAGCTTCATAGTGCTTACCGAGTTTCTCAGTGCAAACTGAGCTCTTCAGTGCTTACCAAGTTCATAGATTCAACAATGTGAATCTAGTGTTGATCGAGCCATATAGTGTCAACCAAGTGATTCAGTTTATGCTAAGCTTGTAGTGATAGCATTGACCAAGCTATATGGTGTGAATCAAGTGATTCGGTTTATATGCCAAGTTTTGCAGTATTCATTTAGTCACTAGTGTAGACCGAGTTCAAACTACTTGGAAGTGATTAGTATGAGTTGAGCTTCTATGTCTACCAAGTGCATGATGATGTCAAGCATTGTCAATGGTTACTAAGCATTAGAACCTCATCGAGTTTTTCTTCAGAATCGAAGTTCCTATAGTTGGGCTGACTTTGTGTATTTTGGTAAAACTTGTATTGTCGCCGACTTTATTGATTTCTAAATTGGATTGGTATATATATAATGTATTGAATCACATCCAAAAGAGGTATCATCAAAGTATAAAAGTGTATAAGTGTAAAGTAAAAGGCTATAGTAGTATAAGTAGCAACAAAGATTTATCTATCACAACAAGGTAATCATTACACTCAAAGGAATCTCATTTAGAAAATCAAGTTGCAGATCAGAGATTATCCACTGGTTCATTCTAATAGGTGGAACAATTAAATCCTTTCACAAGGTAGACTTAACAGTATTTTGTAAATCTCTTTACCAAGTGCATACTTCATTGTATGTTTGTAAATCCTTTTGCAAGGTGGACCTAGCAATCCTTATTGCTCCTAATAGGGCAGATCATTAGAAGTAATCATTGTAAGCCTTAATAGGCAAACTTTATACTACAATGCTAAAGCTTGTGGGTATCATCCCCACCACAGTTTTACTTTCTATTTTGAAGGTTACTGGGTCACCATATTGTGAGTCAAAGTGTTATGTTTTAATGCTTTTAGTTTTTCATGCATGCAATTAGATAAAAATATTCATGAAGGATTAATTGGTAAATAAAGATTAAATTTTAATAGTTATTGATTCACCCCTCCCCTCTTAGTAACTTAGCCTATCACATATTTCCAATAGTTCAAAGCATGTGATTACTGGGCATGAATCTTCCATGCATAGTTGGATTTTCTATAAAGCATGCTTAATGCTTCTTGTGATAGATATGAATGAATATAGATGGTTATTCAATAGCTTTTTTTTCTCTTTTATTTTTGCAATTTTTTTTCTTTCTTCTAGCAAGATTCTTCCTTAATTTTCAAATTTAGTAGAAAATTTTACATGTATTAGAGCCTTGTTGCTAGGAAAGAGAGCAATTTTTTTTGTAGGTGTTGAAGATTAGATTTTTTGGCCATTGAATTTCTAGCCTCTATGTTTCTTATTCCATACAACTATTTTGAATGGAATCCCAAGATTCAGATTCAACTTAGAAGTAAAGGCTTGTATTGAATAGTTATGGGGACTGAGGTTGAACCCACATTCGATTTGAAAAGTCTAAATAATTCAACCACATGGATGAAGCCTTTGGTCTACTATGCTTATCTTTTTCTCCAGATGTTTTGTTTCATGTTGAAGCATACACAACTCCAAATGAAGTTTGGACTACATTAGAGGGTTCTTTTGGAAAGCAAGATGAGATGCGGGGTCATATCCATGAAAATGACCTCAACTAATTAGATGTAGGTAATTTTGAGAACATTGAAGACTTCTTCACAAAGTTCAAGGCTTTATTACTTCAGTTGAAAGGATGTGGAATTGACAAATCAGCACAAGAAAGCAAATTAATTCTCTCTATTTTGTCAAAATTGGGTCCATAATATGTTGTGTTTGTCTCTACTTTTCACATCATTAGGCTTACGATAGGGAAAATTTGGAAGATGCCCACTCTTGATGCTTTCATCAAGTCCTTGGTACATGAGCAGGATAAGATCATAAAGATGGATACTTTGAAAATTTCCAAAGCTCATGCTCTTCTTGTGCATGCAAGTGAGAAGAGGAATTCCAAATATAATCAACAGTTGAAGACAAAGAAGAAGTTGGATGAGTCTAGTAATTTTTGTGGTAAGGAGGGACATGCAATTTAACAGATGTTGGATGAGACTAAAGGCCTTAGAAAATACTTTGTAGTAGGATGGGCTAAATACTTTGTAGTAGGATGTACTTTTAACCCCTAAGTCTTCTTCATCACAAACTAGCCAAGGCCATTCTCTTACTACATAGGCCTCATCTTCATTTCCTCTTTAGTGATATTGTTTTTATTGTGGACTAGTCATGCCTCTTGGTGCAAATTCTTTCTTGGTTCCAAAGTTGATTAGATTTTTATAGATGATTGACAGCTATATTTTCAATCAACAATTTATTCATTACTGTCTATTGCATCTTCGATTTGATTGACATATGTTTTGCCTTTGTTTTCCATTTGTTAATTTTTTGAGTAGTGTTGTTGGGGGCACTCATGTAGATTGATCTTGATCTTCATCTTGGTTCTAGAGGAGGTTCTTCATTCAATACTTTGGCAGATATGATTTGACAGATGTCCACAATTTTTCTTGTCATAGATAATTCTCTCTATAGATTTTGAGGGAAGTTTTTATTCCCACTGGGTTTTCCCTCTTTCATCTTTTCTTTATTAGGTTCAATTAAGGGGCATGGGATGTTAGTGTTAATTAATTCTAACTTGACATGCATTATGTTTTGCTCCATAATTTTTGGTGATATTAGCAATGATATGAACAGTGATTTTCATGGTTATTTGGTCTTAACCATTTGTTCAAAGCATGTGATTACCGTGCATGAATCTTCCATGCATAGTTGGATTTTCTATAAAGCATGCTTATTGCTTCTTGTAATAGATATGAATGAATATAGATGGTTATTCAATAGCTCTTTTTTCTCTTTTATTTACACTCTTTTTTTTTTCTTTCTTCTAGGAAGATTCTTCATTTAGTTTCTAGATTTAGCTAAAAAGTTGTACATATTCCACATAATACATGGAGCATTTATTTTACCAAAGCATTGCAAGTTCTTACAAAAATATTTAGGCATGTTTATATGTTTCAAAGATACATGTTTATCATGTCTCTACCTTAGATACCATTGCATCCACTCAAACCCTTATCATTTCGAAGATTCCACTCTTCAACATACAAATTAAGCAAAGTCCATGTTTAGAGTAGGGTAGTATACCTAAATTCTATTATCAAATCTAATTAATGGATGTAGTTAATATGTAAATTCCATTACCAAATCTAATCATAGTAAGGGTGCGAAAAACTGATGAATGTTCACAGAGAAGAGTATGATGTATGCCTAGCAAATTTGATAGAATGTCCCTCAAGATGATATAAGTACTTTAGAGCTAATAAGATCAACCCCAATGATCTATTTCTTTAGAAGGAAATAGAATTGGTTAATAATAAGACATTTCTAAGATTTGGAAACATGTTGCTTACCAAATTTAGCTGAAAGAAATACAACTCTATTGAGTGTCACAAAAAAGACAAAAATTCAAGGACATGGGTTGAAAGAAATTGTTGTGAAAATAATAAATAGAAGGAACTTTAGACATTAATGAGATCTCCACACTATCCCAATAGAGAAGTTGTGAAACATAACATATTGCTAGGCCAAACAATAGTTTGGTTGTAATGAATTTGGTGACATGGAGGGAGAGACATTTTTTTTCCAATAGAAACCCCTCCAAAAGTGTTGTGCAGTCTCTGGTAACTCTCCCTAACCCCAAGCCCAAATTTGTGACTATCCTATGCTGCGTTTTGTGTTGTATAAAGGGTCTTTCCAATCACTTATACCCCATTCTTTACCATCTCACAACCCATAATAAATGTATGCCAATCCCTTCCCCAAGAGAAAGAGTGGGCTCCTTTTTAATTCTAATCTAACTATTTCCCTTTTGCTCATAGCATATGATTCACCCTTTTACAAGAACCTCTCCCCCAATTTATGGTTGCTATTCTTTTTTAACTATTTCTTGGGGAAGAATAAATATCATTCAATTCCCTCTTTTCTATTTAATAATTTATCTATAATTTTTTAGGCAATTCATAATTTTTTAGCATCTAACATCCAACACTTGCCCAATGTATGACAATTTTCCGTGTGTGCCACCATTTAATATAAAAAAAGAAAACCCTATCGACTTAATTGACAAGGCTACAATGTAGCTAAGTTGCTGCCAAATGTTTAAAAAGGTGTTTTGTCAATATATATTATATGTTAATTTACTACGTGAAACAAGAAATGTGAATATAAATAAGAATCATATAATTATAAAATAGAAAAATAATAATAACTAAAAAGAATTGTAAACCATGAAATTCTTAGCATATAATGAAAATAAAAATTCGAAGGGGAAATTAGATAATCATTTGTATAGTCAATTAGAAGAGTGGTGTCGGTAGCTTTGTTAGAGATGCCTTGACACCTCTCAAATCTGCACAACCAAATATCATTATTGTTGTAACACAGAGATGGTATAAACAAATTATACTATTTTTCAACATATAATCTTCTCCGGACACCATTATACAGTCAATTAGCCAAACAATATTTTGTTCATTAAAGTCACAACAATTTCATATATCAATTGTTCAGTTTGTGAACATAAAAAAATGACAATATTACTCATTATAGCAATTGAAAGCAACTATGAAATGAAACCATTAGTTAAGAAAACTTATAACCTGCACATATACACTTGATTGCTTATGCATCTCTTTGAAAATTGCTAACCTTTAAAATGAATGTTAAAATTTGAATTTGTTAAAACAATAGCATGGATCGAGACCCATAACACACTTTAGATCTATTCAAATAAACATTAAACAAACTTGAACAATGCCAAAAACTGAGAGAAATAGAATTTTCTGTCATTAAACTATGGAATGATCCATCGATTCAAATCAAATTTAATATGGCACTTTAATCCCAATACCTTAGAAATTTAGATCATAAAAATGATTTCTCAATCCATGAATCATAATACAACTGATAATATTGAATTAAAATTAGAAACTATAAACATTTTTTCTAACCCTAAACTAGACAATAAATCATGCAACATTATTTGAATATGGGATGATATCAATTTCAGATCATTAACTCCTGATTGCACAATGTTGTACATCTCCTATTTTAGTTTGAATTTTTGAAAATTGTAACTAATTTAAATCGGTTCAAACGTAACCTGAAAGTTGATGGAATTGAAAGGAAATAGAGTAACAATTTTGAACTTGAATTATTGATTCTTGAATGACAATATAGAATGTCTTTGAATTATAACAAGCCCGATTCAACACCCACTCCATGCATGTTTGATAAGTTCCAATCCAAACATTAGTTTGAAACATAAAATGAATTCAAAACTTTATTTAATCAACTCTTAAGGCTCCACTCCAAATTATAAAATAGAGAACCAAACATCAACAACTCCAAAGACATTGAACGATAAAAAAAATTTTGTTGCATAAAGTAGTAAATAGTGAAGCGACAATTAGAGGATTGTTACCAATTCCTCCCTCTACTATATCTGCATACCTTTATTGTAAGAATTTTCCTTAGGGAAAAATTCCCCCAGGAATTAAGAACTCAAACACAAGCACAACTGTAGAGCAGAAAGAGAGAGTATGATCAGAATGACAATATATTCATTCAATATGTGTTCAGAGTACACTAGGAGTGCCTGTATATAAAGGCCTCTGAGATACATAGATTAGAATGCCTTGAAATCAGCTACATGATAAGTCATACAACCAGGCACATGTCCACCAGATAAGGGTTATCCTCCATTAAGCACAAAAGTAAGTGCTATGATGAGAGGATAAGCCTACAAGGGTGTGACATGCAAATCAGTGTTGTAGACAACATGTGCTAAAAAAGGGAGTGCAAATAACTGTGTTGTCAAGATGACAACTCAGTGAATGATGCAAACTCTAGTGTTGTAGACACCATGTGCTGAAATAAAGTTGTGTACTTCTATGTTGTCAACATGACAACTCAAAAAGGTGCACAAACTCCTAAGTGTCTCACAAAATAAAAAATTAAAATAATGCAAAATAATAAAATAATGCATTAACCTAAGTAAACTTAAGTAAGTGTAAATAGTAAATACATATTTACACCAACACCCGCCCTTAAGTGCAACTTAGGGGAATGTCCTTAAGCTTATGAAAACTAGGATGAAGTGCATGATGGGTTCCGACTACTAGGCCATGTTAGGTACCCATGTACATAATGAAAATGCAATCTCTCATAAAGTGAAGAAAGAGGGAAAACCTCATGGGAAAAACCCTCCCCCAAAAATAGAGATGAATAGGGATTCATGGATGGATGGAGTAATCAAGACCCCTCAATTACGACATACATTCAGTATATACATAAGTGAAGAAGGAGAGAGACAAAACCTCATAAGAGGAAAAATTCCCCCCAATAAGAAAGAAGAGGAAGACAAGGTAGTCCCCCCACCCCCCCACACCCACCCCTGCCTCACACCCCCCCCCACCCCAAAAAAAGAAGAAGAAGAAGAATGCCTGTCAGTGAAAGCTACTCCAAGGAAGAAACTAGTCCAAGAGTGCAAAATGATGTTCCTCCCTTTTGGAAGAAACAAAGGCAAAGGTACAATCCTAAAGATGTATGGTGGCCCTGAAACCTACTCAAGTATCCTTGTGTTGATACTGATGTTTGCCCCTTCCAACTATGGTAAAAAGAATGAATGCAGATCTGGTAAGGATGTTTGTTGAACCTATTCCAATAAACCATCTGTCTCCTCAACTAACAAAGAGACCTTCAACAACTGTTGTTCATAAAGATCCACAATCATGCCAACTTGTAAAGATTGATCATGTAGAGAATGGACATGAGGGTCAAAGTGATCCCTCACAACAACTATAGAAGGATCACCTTCATCAAAGAGAAGATACAAATCATCAAGGCTATCTCCAAAATCTAAGATGTGTGACTCCACGAACAAACATGTACAATATCTGCCATGTAGTCATCAACTAAAGCTAAAGCTAGAAGACAACATGTACCTTACAGAGTTAGAAGACAAGAAGTACCCCACTTTGCTAGACCTTTCACTGTGGCAATGTAAGCATGTGGACTATACTAATGACATGACCTCTCACTGTAATTGTTGATAGAACCCTACATGTTTGAATATGTTGAAGCATTATCGCTAGTGTCACTATTAGTTTCCACAATGTATGAAGTGTAGAGAGGATTAGAGGATAAGCTGGGTGAACTTTTCTCAAAGTGAACATCCTTCTCTACAAAGATCTCACGAGTCTCTGGATCCATAAATCTGTAAGCCTTAACATTGTCTTCATATCCTATGAAAGTACAAGGCCTAGGTGTCGATGCCTTGCAACCCATGGAAGATAGGTTTGTCCATGCTGGACAATCAAAAACTTTGAAGAGACTCACAACTGGTTTTCTACCGTACCATGCCTCAAAAGGAGTCTTTCCGTCTAAGGCATTATGAGGAGACCTGTTAAGTATGTGAGTAGCACTGCTAAAGATCAAAAGAATTGGCTTTTATCATGCAACTTGCAATGGATTTGAGTACTAATCCTCAGTGCTACAACATTTGTTTTGTGTGGATTGAATCCTGGTGGATTCTGAAGATCAATCTCCTCAAATCTGCAAAAGTCATGAAGTCTTTTATTCACATATCTATTCTCATTATCCACTCATAGAACCTTGATGGCTTTCCTTAATTTTTGTTCAACATGAGTCTTAAAGACTTGAAGCTTATGAACCACTTCACTCTTATGATGAAGAAAGTAGACCCATGTGAATCTTGAAAAGTCATCAACAAAAGTAAGGATGTAGCGGCCTTGGCTAACTGAAGTCACTGCAAAAGGACCTGCTAAAACCATGTGAACCAACTGGAGAACAATTGTTGCTCGTGAAGACTTACCTTTACCATACTTCTCCTCGAGATGCATATTTGCTAAACATGATGAACACTCTTCCTTAGAAAATTTGATGTTAGGTAGACCTTTGACCATGTGTTTTGAGCAAAGTTGTTGAAGATGGTGGAAGGCAAGATGACCAAACCGCTCATGCCATAGTTTGATTTGTGAATGTGAGTGAGTCAACAAGGCTTGAGAAGGAGACTTAGGCACAAAGTGGGAGAAGGAATAAAGCCTCTTGCCATCATTGACTTTCCCCACTGCAACCAATGAATCATCTTTTAGACTTCGCACCATCACTGAATCTGGAAGGAACTCAACTTTGTGACCATCTCCAAGGTGAGTGATTTGGTAAACTAAGAGGAGATTGAAGCTAAGGTTTGGAACATAGAGAACATCTTTGAATTCCCCATCTTCCATTTCCACATGTCCTTTTCCTTCAACTTCCATTTTAGTATCATCTCCTTCAAAGATGTGCGGTACCTATGACTGCTTCCATGAAGAAAAGTCTCCCTTTGAAGGACCCCTATGATAGGAGGCACCTGAGTCAAGTATCCATTCCAAAGAAGAACTTGTGTTTGTCATAAGTGCTTTCCCTTGACCTTTTGAAGAGGTTGGAGTTGAATCCTTGGAAATACCTGGCACTTGAATCTTGTTCTTCTTGAGTAGATTTTCTAACTCATCGATTCCTTTAGTTTTGCAATGATGCTCGTCATGACTTGGCTTTTTGCAGTATGCACAAAAAAGTTTGTCCTTCTTTTCATTACTTCCCTTCTTGTTGGAAGAAGAATTGCCTTGCTATAAGGAGGATTGTTGTGTCTTCGATTGTGATTTCTGCTTCCACTGCTTCTTCTTGTTGTTGCTTTTCTCTCCTTGACTTGATTGGTGCTCATCACTAGCCACCAAGGCTTTCGTCTTTGATGACTTGAGAAGTCCTAAATCCATCAAGTGAGATTTTTCAACAATCAACATCTCTGCAAATGCATCAAATATAGCTTTCTGGTAAGCAGATCCCATGGTCAATCTGTCAGTATTAAAACTCGCAACAAAGGAAGCATACTCTGAAGGTAGCCTCTTCAGGATGTGATGAATCAACTTTTCATCCTTCATGGGATTTCCATAATCTTTAAGTAGTGCCTTATACTCATTGACTTTGTCAATGTAATCTTGAATTGTGTCAAAGTTCTTCAGATCCAAGAGAAGTAGAATGTCCTCAATCTGAAATCCCTTTTCCTCATCCACCTTACCATACAATGATTCAAGTTTGTCTCAATCTAGTTTGGATTCCATTAAACTGGCAATGTGAAAGAAGAGATCTCTACGTACACAACTCTTGATAACACCTAAAGCCTATTGGTCGTGTTTTTTCCATTCAATGAGTTCTTTAGCATCAGTAGGTTTGGTAATTGTACCATCAACATAAAGATTATAACCTTTTTCCATTAATCTACTCCATGCAATAACTTTCCATGTAGAATAATTGCATGAAGTTAGAGGTGGACATTTAAATGAACCCATGATGTAGAAATTGAAAAGAGCACAAAAGAGAGACACAAGAACACAGTACACAACCCCCTTTTCACTCAATCAAAAGACCCCCCCAAAAAAGATGCTTTTGGCACTTTATAAGTAGTGCATGTACAATGGGCCACTTGTCAAAATGAACAAAGTGGACTTTCTGATTTTTCTTTTTAAAAATGCCTTTTAAGGCCCAAATCTGTCACTAAGCACTGTAGCTTAGATGTACAACAATTTTGAAAAGTAATCAAAGCTTTACAATGCAGAAAAAGCCCTAATTCTAAATGTGAGATTTTGGTCCACACAATCCTAGAATCCGATTGTAGATCTAGAAAGTAGACAAAAAAAATGCACTTTCAAAAAAAATGAAACCTGAAAAGGTGACCAGATGAGCCCATACGAAGTGTTTGAAGTTGCAGAATGTAGGATTATGCAGGTACAATCACCAAAAAAATGTAATTTTTGAAACATATTTGCACCAAAACTAGAAAAGAACACCACCACTAGAAATTTTAGGAAATTTTACCCAATTTCAAAAAAAAATTACACCTGAATCAGAGTCTAGATGACCAAGTTATGGGCTTGGAAAGTCAGGCTACCAAATCAAAAAGCAATCTAGAGAGGGGTTTAGAAGGAAAATTGCGAGCTTAAATTTGATAGACAAATGGTTGTCACAATAGTTCAAAATTACCTGAGAATGATGGTTAGACGACCGTCAAATTTTTTCTCGTGAAATGCTAATGTGAGAAAAAAAAGCTGACATGGCACTCATATGGATGATGTGGTAGGTGACATGTCAAATCTGTACACTATCATGTGTTAACTGTGTAGTCTAGGTGGCAGGCTTACATGGAAAATGAGTTAGTTGTAGGTGTTCAACGTGGCAGGTGGTGATAAAGCGCCATGTGTCTGCAATTCGCTGGGTCTGCGGGCTGGACCAATTACAAGAGGCCACGTGGCAACTGAAAGATGTTGTGTGTCTATAGATGTGTTCATAGGGTTTGCTATCTGGAAAAATAAAGTGGTGCCACGTGTTGCTTCACTGCAAAAGGTCTATGCGCGAGCAGGACTGTTACAGGCATTGGAAAATTTAACTATTGTTGCTGAAAAAATTAAATTTCACCACCAGAGATCTTTTCATTGCTAGATTTAGGGTTCACGACATGGTGGAGTCACGACTGATGAAAGAGTAGGTGTAGGTCAGAGATGTTTTATGCTCACTTGTATTTGACTATTGTTACCACATTTTGTTTGCCCCGCCAAGTTTCAAAATTTGAATGTTACCCTACCCAACGGTCACCTCCCCAATTACTAATATTTTAATACCCACGAAGATATCAAAATTACCTAAGTTTCGAACCTTATGATATTTTTACGCCTCGCAAGTTCTCCGCTGTTAGATCTGGGCCGATCGATGGTCGTCGCCACCTCGCTATGGGTAAGTTGCTCAAGGTTTATGTTGGCGACACAGTGCCTTGTTGACGCGTGTCTCACTGGCCCGATCAAAAAGGACGGTCGGTGGCTGGCAGTTAATGTAATCGTCACAGTTAGTTTGATGAAGAAAGGTCAACCACGAAGGACTTCCCCAGGTGGCGGAGCAAAGAAGGGTGATTGGCCCGCATGACCCAGCTGGCTCGTATAGCCTGTTTGACTTGCTTCAACCCTGTTGATTCACGAACCAGGGAGCAAAAAATGGTCAGGGTTATCTTGCGATCTGATCTTCACGATCAATTCCGACCTACCTGAAATGAATGCAAGGCATAGGGAAACACTCCACCGTCTCAGCCGATCCATCTACTGTGTCAGGATCATTCATTGGCACCACTTCTGTCTACTCGAGGCATTCCTTCAATCGAAAATCTAATTTTGTACTTCAGAACCATGCTCGAGTGTGATCTTTGATCAGATATTTTGGGGTTCAATGGCAGTAGTTGAGCAGTTAATGCAGAATCATTTCCCTCAGTTATGCCTGAACTATAAAGGCAATCTTGTAATCTTTTCCAAGGGTCGACTCTTTCTGATTTCTCTGATATTGCTCTGCAACTCTTAGTGTAACATTCCCTGTGCCTTTGAACCGAATGATTCTCTGTTTTATCTCTTTCAGCCATTGATGTGTATGTGCATCCCTTTTGCCTCTCATTGGTGTATTGTCGAGATCTGTAACCTGCATACTGTATCTGTTTCTTGCCTACTGGATAATATATAAGTGAGATTCATCTTTCCTTGTGTTATTCAGTTGTGCTTCTTGATCTGCATGAGGTTATTAGATCAAAACAAGCCTGTATGTATATATCCTTAGTTTCATTCTAGTTCAATAGTGCATATATGGGCAGAAATGGTTTGAACACTCTATTTTGGTGCATCACCTCCGTAGTTTAGGTAGGGTAGAGTTGTTTTCTGCATCTCCTTCTTCCCCTTTTCCTTCCGAGAGTAGTTAGGTGCGCCCTGATAGTAAGAGGAAGCTGGCCTTCTCCGGAGACTCAACCTCGCAGTTCAAGTCCCACAGCTTGGAGGTTGTTTCCATGTTTCACTAGGTTGTCCTCACGCATAGGCCTTGGACAAGGGTGCAAACCTAAGTGACAACAGTTTTTGGCACACCCGGTGGGACAATCCTATTGAAGATTTAAAGTCTAATGGTGTCAAAGAAGGAAGAATTTCAGAGACTAATGCTGAAGAGGTAGTGTTTGCTTCAATATTCAAGCCTTTGAGAGGTTGGCCCTTCAAAGTACTTGGCGACTCTGAACATCAACAAACCTAGTTCCAGGCCAAAGTTGCAGTGATTCATGCCCAGAGCTGAAACAAGGGCGTCTTCTAGAGGTAAATTTCAATATCAAGAGCTTTCCCTTTCAAATCCTAGAAGAAGGAGGACTAGAATTTCATTATCACCAGTTAGGGGTGAAAAAACAGTTAATACACCTGTAAGGTCCGTCTCTACTCCTCCTACTGCTCGAACTCAGCCTAGATTGCCATCAACGCTCATTAATAGAATACTTGTTTATATGGCACAGCCAAGAGTTCATGCTTTTTCCACCTTTAATGGTGGAAGTCCTCTGTTGTTAGCCCAAAGACATGATATACCAGTATCTGCACTAAAAAGCATACCTGATTTTACTGGTGAGACTTCTATCTCCCCTTTAGAGCATATCCAAGAAGTAGCAAATGTCTGTAATATTCATGGTATTACAGAGGATGATGTTGCTGTCAGACTTCTAGCCTCATCTTTAAAAGGAAAAGCATTACAGTGGTATTGAGGCTTAGCTCATGGTTCTATAACTAATTGGGATGAACTAGGAGCAGGATTATGCAAACATTTTGAGGATAAGAGTGACCATTTGTCACTATTAGAGCAGCTGACTACAATAAAAAGAGCCCCCCCATGAGTGTATGACTGATTTTAATTATAGATTCCAAAAGACATGGGATAGAATACCTACTGCAGTGAAACCTACCCCTGGTAATGCCTTCTTGCATTACCTTAGAGCTTTTGACAGTGATATTGCCACTACAATCCAAACTATGGGAGGGGATACCTTGCCTAATGCTTATGAGATAGCCATAAAAGCTGAAAACATCCTAATACAAGGAGGAAAATTGGCTCCAAGGCCCCCTATGCCTTTCTTTCCTGATGTTCCTAATCACCAACCAGCAATGGCCCCTCTTCCTACAACTTCTACATCACAAACTTTTACTCCTGTCCCTCGAGCTTCTACATCCTCAAATGGGATAGATGAGCTCAAAGAAATGCTCCAAGGTCTAGTGCTGAATACAGATAAAAGAGAGAAGACCCTGGATAAAAAATTGCAAGAGCAGGGGAGGGAGTTGAAGGACCAGGGGAAGAGATTAGAGGATAGTCTCTCTATGATACAAAAGATGAGTAACAAGGTGGTGGCCTTAGAAAGGCAGCAAGCTCAAAGTGGCAAGCCTCCCCAACTGCAATATCAAGCTCCAAGTGGTGGTAGGCTTCCTAATTAGTGGAATAACTCCTTTGATCAAGGTAGGCAAAATAGTCATGCTTCTACTTCAAGCTCAAATCAGAACAGAGCTATAGTCCCTCAAAATAACTTGGCCCAAGATCAAGATTTCTGTCCTTCTTGCAACTATTCTTATACCTATTGCATGTGCCAGAAGGTAGAATCTTATATGGCCCTAACTATCCAAGAACCTGCAGCAAAGCAATCATACGAGGAGGATCATCCCAAGGAGGCATCATATATTCAAGGACGTGATGATTGCTCTTTCATGAATCATCAGGATGGGGAGCATTGTAATATAAACCAGGATTCCGTTGCTCATAACACAAGGAGCAGGAAGAGAGCTATGGAACATGCTGCCCCTCTTTCTCCTAAGTAGGCCTCAACTTCGAGTGCTACACCTCATATACAAGTAGCAAATGAACAAGCAAGTACTTCACAGTAGCAAGAGCAAGATCCAAGAAAGAAAGATGTAGGTGGTCCTTATGTTGCCCCACCTCAACCTCTTATAAGTGCAGCTCCCAAAGTTTCTACCAAAGTTCCTAATGCACCTTTCAGTGTGGTAGAGCAAATGAAGAAAACCAATGTGAATATCTCTATGTGGGATGTTGTTGCTACCATACCAATGCAGAAGAGGATGCTGCAGCAAGAATTAGAGAAGATTGAACTCAAGGATCAGCCATCTATCATGGAGAATGCCACAAGTCTAGTACAACCAGTTGGGGATGTGGAGACAAATAAAAGGGTTGGACCTCCCCCATTCTATGTTTCCCTGATTATAGGAGGCAAATTAGTCCACAATTGCATGATAGATTCAGGGGCTAGTAGCTCAGTAATGCCTAGGTGTGTTGCTGATGCTTTAGGGATGAAATATGAGCCCATTGTTAGGGATGTGTTACAACTAGATGGTAGTACCATCAAAACCATAGGTAGCCCTACATGCATGCCTCGGTTGCACTGTGATTCAAGATATATCTGTTGCTGAAGTCAAGCCCTATTTTGCCATCTGTATTTCAAGAGACTTCACTGCTCAGATTGGTGGATTCATATCTGCTGATTGGTCATATATGTCATTTAAGACTAGATATGGAGCCAATGCCTCAATTAGAGCAGAACCTCAAGCCCTTCATCACACTGAATCTTACACCCCCAATTTCATCAATATGAATTGCCCTATTCTAGAGATGGATGAAAATGACATAGTAAATGAGCCTGTCACGTCCATAGCAGAGATTCTTGATTTCTTCTTGGATGAGTGGGCAAATGCATATCAGTTTGAGCCTATGTCGGAAATTCTTGAGACAGGCCTTAGTACATATTGCATAATAGAGAGAGAGGCTCAAGCTCCTGATCTTGTTGGGACTAATGATGATATAAATAGAATATGGAGTATGTACTTTGATGGCTCAAGGAATAGAAATGGATCAGGGGCCAGTGTTATGTTGGTCTCCCCTACACAAATAAGATACTACTTCTCCTTCACGCTCCAATTCAGTTGCACCAATAATGTGGCTGAATATGAATCCTTGATTCAAGGTCTCTTACTTGCCCAAAAGAGGGGAATCCAAGCCTTGAAAGTATATGGAGATAGTGAGTTGGTAATGAATCAGGTGAGAGGCCAGAATATCACCAAAAATGGCCTGCTCAAGTCTTACAAACACAGAGTCTGGGATTTGCTTGAGGGTTTCAATGCATTTAATATTCAGAGCATTCCTAGGAAAGAAAATAAACTTGCTGATAGACTTGCAGCGGTGGGTGCAACTTATGATGTACCAGGGAATCTTGAGGAGGAGAAGAAGTAACAAATTAGGATGGTAGTGAGGCCTGCCATCCCTGACAACAACACTCATTGGCAAGTGTTTGACTCTGATGAGAAAATTGTGAGTTTCTTGCAGAATGAGGCAGAATTGACAGATAGAAACCAGTCAAGGCTGCAAGATCAGTATGGTGATCAGATCATTCACCTTAGTTCTAACAAATTGCCCAAGGGTCTCATTAATTTGGAGAGTGTTTTTAATCCTGATGATCAAACAAGAGGCAAAGGAATAAATCTAGCTACAGAAAAGGATGATTATGCCCTAGTTACAATTGCTGATGGAAAATCTCTGAATATGGGGAAGGTATGTTCTGAAACTGAGCAAGAAAGCTTCATTCAATTATGTCAAGAATTTAATGATGTATTTGCTTGGACATATGATGACTTAAAAGGGTTTGACCCTAGTTTGTTTCAGCATACTATAGATCTAGTTGATAAGGCCAAACCAGTAAGGCAAAAACAGAGACCAGTGAATCCTAAGATTGAGCCCCTAATGAGAAAAGAATTATCCAAGTTGATAGAGGCCAATATAATATTTCCTATCAAACATCATCATGGGTAGCTAACCTTGTCCCTGTAAGGAAGAAGAATGGGGAAATCAGATTGTGTGTGGACTTTAGGGATCTTAATCAGGCTTCTCTTAAAGATCACCATCCTCTCCCTTCAATGGAGCAAATTCTATCCAAGGTCAGTGGGTCAAGGAGATTCTCTTTTCTTGATGGATTCTCTGGTTACAACCAAATGCTGGTTAAAGAATCTGATAGACATAAAACAACATTTACTACTAAATGGGGCACCTATGCTTACTACAAGATGCCATTTGGACTAACAAATGCAGGCACCACATTTCAGAAGGTAGTGGAGATGGCCTTCAAAAAATTAATTGATAAGTTTTTCTTAGTATACCTTGATGATATAACTGTATATTCAAAAGATGTAGAAGATCATTTTGATCATCTGAGGCAGGTATTTCTAAGATGTAGAGAGTTTGGGGTTTCCCTCAACCCAGCCAAGTGTGTCTTTGCTACAAGCCAAGGAAAATTATTGGGACACATTGTATCTAAGGATGGTCTGACCATTGATCCATAAAGAACAAAGGCAATACTTTCCCTTCCTCTTCCTAAACACAAGAAGGGGTTGCAGAGTTTCCTTGGTAGAATAAACTTTGTGAGGAGGTTTATCCCTAATCTCGCTACCATGGTGAAACCTCTTACATCAATGCTTAAGAAAGACATGGTTTTCTTATGGACCAAGGAGGGGAAGGAGAGTTTTGAAGAGATCAAGACAGCCATAGCCTCAGCCCCTACTCTCATGAACCCAAATTTTGAGAAAGATTTCATCCTCTACACTTTAGGTGGTGAGTCGAGTATCTCTGCTGTCTTGACTCAGACAAATGGCAAGGATGAGGAGCAGCCCATAGCTTTCTTTAGTGAAGGGCTCAAAGAATATGAAGATAAGTATAGCTTCATTGAGAAGCAAGCCCTTGCAGTCATCAGAGCCTTGAAGAAATTCAAGCACCTCTTATCCCACAATAGTATCCATTTGATGGTGCCCCATGCCAGTGTAAAGGATTTTCTATTAAGCAAGGATATCAGTGAAAAGAGAGCTGGATGGATCACTAGGGTAATGGAATATGATGTTGATATTCAGATTACCAAGCTGGTAAGAGGGAGAGGATTGTGCAAAGAAATGTTATCAGGTTAGGATTCTGATGAATAGGCTGCTATGGTATTAACAGAGCAGCAAGAGGAAGGAAATGTTAACGGCCCAAAGAGCTGGATAAATAATATGAAGAGCTTCTTATCAGGGGATGGATACCCTCAGGGATTGGACAGAGCTAAAAGAAGACAATATAGATTGCAGTCCATTCCCTATGTTGTAGTTGATGGTATCCTATTCAGGAGGGATTTTAATGGGACCCTGTTGAGATGCATTGAAGAGGACCAGGCTGAAAGAATGATTAAAGAACTTCATGATGGCCCTGATGGCAGCCATTTCTCTGCGAGAACAACTGCTATGAAGATCATGAGGGCTGGTTATTATTGGCCATCTCTGTTCCATGATTGTTATAGGTATGTGAAGAAATGTGAGAAATGTGCTTTCTTTTTAGGCAAACAAAGGCTTGCAGCTCTCCCCCTTCATCCTATTCAGGTGGATCAACCCTTTACCCAGTGGGGGGTGGATTTTATAGGCCCTATTAACCCTCCATCTAGTGCAGGTCATAAATGGATTTTGGCTGCTACTAATTATTTCACTAGATGGACAGAGGCAGTTGCCTTGAAGGATGCCACAGAACCATCAGTGGTTGAGTTCCTCGATGGGATTGTATCTAGGTTTGGTACTCCTTCTACTATCATCTCGGATAATGCTAAATCTTTTGTTGGAACCCAGATTTGTGCATGGGCAATGAATCACAATATCTATCTGAGCACATCATCAAATTATTATCCCCAGGGAAATGGTTTGGTTGAGTCTTCCAACAAGAATCTGATCAGAATCATGAAGAGGACAATAGAAGACAATCAGAGGGTCTGGCATAAAAAATTAAAGACTGCTCTGTGGGCTGATAGAATAACACCCAAGAGATCTATCGGGAATTCACCTTTTGTGCTGGTATATGGTAGGGAGGCTAGACTCCCAATTTCACTGGAATTCCCTTCCTTGGAGTTGGCTCATTAGCTGGAATTGATTGAAGATAGTGCCATGTCAGTAAGAATGGCAGAGCTGATGGATCTAGAAGAAAAAAGGGATAAAGCTATGAAGACCCTGGAGTTGCATCAGCAACAGGTGAAAAGGAATTTCGACAGAAGGGCCAGGGACAGGACTTTCAAAGAGGGGGATCTAGTTCTGAAATGGGATGCTGATAGGGCGAAACCAGGAAGACATTCTAAGTTTGATGCATTGTGGAGTGGCCCTTACCTAATTGCCAGTTGCAAACAGGCTAATGCATTCCAACTAAGCAGACCCAACGGTGAAGTTTTGCCCATCCCAGTCAATGGGATTTATCTTAAAGCTTGCTTCTAATGAAGATTGTGAATCCATGTACATAGTTAGTCTAGTTCCTTTTCTGTTATTTCCTGCCTTTCAAGAAGTGCGCGTGCACAGGGTTCTCCTTTTGAGTTGCTAGCTTCCGAAGTTTTGACAGTCTCAGGTTGCAGAGGAAGTTTTGTTTTGCTTCAGTTACAGAGGCAAATCTAGGGTTTTTTAATGTTTTGATTTCCTTGCAAAGAGGGGTTAGGGTTTTGCAGTTCTTAGATTTGTACCTTTTAGACCCATTTTTGACTCCATAGCCCAATGGATTGTTTACAGGCACTGGTCTTATGCATCGAGCAGGCTCATGCCCCCTGTGAGTCGCCAGAATGTTACCACATTTTGTTACCACATTTTGTTTGCCCCGCCAAGTTTCAAAATTTGAATGTTACCCCGCCCAACGGTCACCTCCCCAATTACTAATATTTTAATACCCACGAAGATATCAAAATTACCTAAGTTTCGAACCTTATGATATTTTTACGCCTCGCAAGTTCTCCGTCGTCAGATTTGGGCCGATCGATGGTCGTTGCCACCTCACTATGGGTAAGTTGCTCAAGGTTTATGTTGGCGACACAACGCCTTGTTGACGCGTGTCTCACTGGCTCGGTCAGAAAGGATGGTCGATGGCTGGCGGTTAACGTAATCGTCACAGTTAATATGAATATCTGCAAGGGTGGAGCGGTTAGTTCGATGACGGAAGGTCAACCACGAAGGACTTCCCCAGGTGGCGGAGCGAAGAAGGGTGATTGGCCCGCATGACCCAGCTAGCTCGTATAGCTTGTTTGACTTGCTTCAACCCTGTTGATTCACGAACTAGGGAGCAAAAAATGATCAGGGTTATCTTGCGATCTGATCTTCGCGATCAATTCCAACCTACCTGAAATGAATGCAAGGCATAGGGAAACACTCCACCGTCTTAGTTGATCCATCTACTGTGTCAGGATCATTCATTGGCGCCGCTTCTGTCTACTCGAGGCGTTCCTTCAGTCAAAAATCTGATTTTGTACTTCAGAACCATGCTCGAGTGTGATCTTTGATCAGATATTTTGGGGTTCAATGGCAGTAGTTGAGCAGTTAATGCAGAATCATTTCCCTCAGTTATGCCTGAACTATAAAGGCAATTTTGTAATCTTTTCCAAGGGTTGACTCTTTCTAATTTCTCTGATATTGCTCTGCAACTCTCAGTGTAACATTCCCTGTGCCTTTGAACCGAATGATTCTCTATTTTATCTCTTTCAGCCATTGATGTGTATGTGCATCCCTTTTGCCTCTCATTGGTGTATTGTCGAGATCTGTAACCTGCATACTGTATCTGTTTCTTGCCTACTAGATAATATATAAGTGAGATTCATCTTTCCTTGTGTTATTCAGTTGTGCTTCTTGATCTGCATGAGGTTATTAGATCAAATCAAGCCTGTATGTATATATCCTTAGTTTCATTCTGGTTCAATAGTGCATATAGGGGCAGAAATGGTCTGAACACTCTATTTTGGTGCATCACCTCCGTAGTTTAGGTAGGGTAGAGTTGTTTTCTGCATCTCCTTCTTCCCCTTTTCCTTTCGAGAGTAGTTAGGTGCGCCCTGATAGTAAGAGGAAGCTGGCCTTCTCCGGAGACTCAACCTCGCAGTTCAAGTCCCACAGCTTGGAGGTTGTTTCCATGTTTCACTAGGTTGTCCTCACGCATAGGCCTTGGACAAGGGTGCAAACCTAAGTGACAACAACTATTATGTGCCCGAATAAATAACAAAGGAATTTCCTCTGCGTAGGTCCAAGGTCTGATAGCCTAGTACCCGAACTACAAATTGGGGCCTTCGAGTGTTGATTTGCAAAAAAAAATTTGCCTCAAGGTCAACTATCGCCGAAGGTAGCTGAATTTATAGTCAATCTTCACCAAATCAGTGTTTCAGACGTAATGGCAAGGTCAGATCTGGCTCTAGACACTCCCAATTTTTGCAGTACTCTGGATTCGGGCTGAGATGTTGAAGCAACAATGGTCTCACATGACTATGTGATGAGAAAATCTCCAAAGCTCTCGTACCATGTAAGAATTTTCCTTAGAGAAAAAATCACCTAGGAACTAAGAACTCAAACACAAGCACAATTGTAGACTAGAAAGAGAGAGAGCATGATCTGAATGACAATATGTTCATTCAATATGCGCTAAGAGTACACTAGGAGTGCCTGTATATAAAGGCCTCTGAGATACATCTAGAATGCCTCAGAATTAGCTACATGATAAGTCATATAACCAGACACATGTCCACCAAATATGGGTTATCCTCCATTAAGCACAGAAGTAAGTGCTATGATGAGAGGATAAGTCGACAAGGGTGTGACATGCAAATCAGTGTTGTAGACAACATATGCTAAAAAAGGGAGTGTGAATAACTGTGTTGTCAACATGACAACTCAATGAATGATGCAAACTCTAGTGTTGTAGACACCATGTGTTGAAATAGAGTTGTGTACTTTTGTGTTGTCAACATGACAACTCAAAAAGGTGCGCAAACTCCTAAGTGTCTCACAAAATATAATAATAAAATAATGCATTAACCTAAGTAAACTTAGGTAAGTGTAAATAGTAAATATGTATTTACACCAACATTTTTATATCAACTTCAAGCCCTTTATAGTAAATTTGGGTCGTTACATTCATTCAACTACAATGTCTCTTCCTAGTCTTCCTTTTAGGAAAAAAATATTATGAGAACTGTCATGGTTAAGGAACAAAGACATCAACACAATCTTTGTCAATAAAAGAAAATTAGAAGAATATTTTTAGTAATATATTGTTGGTTTTATCATTTTATGCTCACATTTCATGACATTTGACGAAACTCTAGAATCAAATTCATGATAAATTAAAATTAAAGAAGTAAAAGATTTAAGTAGAACCACATGTTGAGTATAATAACCATTCAAACAAGTGCCACGTAGTGGCTAGCATTTACCTAATAGTTAGACATAATTTTCATAATCAATATAATTGAAATAAGTAAAAAAAATTAATATAAAATATGTAAGAAATAGATTTATAATTTTAATAATAAAATAAGAAGTATAAAATGTTATAACTTAAACAAAAAAAATTAACAATTTAAATATAGATATAAATATTAGATCACATAATAATATAATATAGTAAGTAAAATGTGAATGATAGAATAAAAATAAAAATAGACGTAAAACTCAAATACATATTTAAAAAATGTAGATAGCATAATTATTAATATTAAAAATTAATTAAATAATTTTACCTTCCTCAACTATACATTTAGTAAATTGTTGAAATAATTCAAATATGAATTCAATAATCAGTTATGAACTTAACTACTTTGATGTAAAGGTAGTAATATTTTTAAATATTTTTTTGAAATAATATTAGAGGGAAAGAGAGAAAAACAAGTAAGAATAAGTTGTTAAAATATTTAGATGAATGCATTTGTTTTTTATATTAAATCAGTGGAAAGGATTGTTAATAAGAAGTAAATAAATAAATTATAATGTTTAGATCAAATGAATGGTTTAATAAATTATTAAAGCAATAAGAATAAATGTAAGCACATTTAAATCTATGTTTATTCCTTAAGAGAGAGTGATGAGTAAGAAAGGGAGCGGGTTTGGAGTTTTCAAACTGAGGATTTCCTGTAGATGTGGGAGTGTTGTAGGGCTGTCTGAGATTGGTGAGGGGAAAGATAACGATGATGATGAGGATGATGTTGTGCTTGGTTGTGAGGGAGTTTGTTTTTGTGAGCTCTTGGTGGACTTTTCCCTATTGGATCCAACTATCTTGTTGTCCCAGTGCTCTCTGTTTGTTGGTCTGAAGGTAGGGGTTTTTCAAACACATCATTGTGCTCTTGTGTGGTGCAGTTCACCTGGGAGTTTTTTTCCATTGGGTTGGAACTCATGTTGGTTGTGGCCTTCATTGTTTGAGAAGGATGTGCAGAGATTGGGGTCTGGTCTTCGGTACCATTCCTGCTAGTGACAGTGTTGACGAGTTCCTCTAGGGTGTCGCTCTTTGCTAGGGGTGGCTTTTCTTTGAGGGCTATTGTCTGATTTTTGTGAAGGTTGGCTCCGCCCTTCTACGTTTGTGGGGAGAGAGGTTTTCCCCTAGATTCGTAACTGGTTGTGATGGTAACATGGGAAAGGGTGGGAGTATTGGATTTCAATGCTTGTTCCAAGGCTCTCATTCTCCTTGGTTCATCTTACCTTGGAATGACATTATTTGGATCAAGTCTTTTGGATCCTATGTCTTCCCATGCTTTGGTGGAGAGTTTAGCTATCTGCATGGTGCTCCTTGCTTTTATGTTGGTAAAGATTGGGTTGGGGTGGTTCCTCTCCCCCTCCCTATGCTGAATGTCATGATGGGTTGCTACCTTTTGGGCAATCCTGGATTGTGGAGGCTCATGCGGCTTGTCTCTCTTGGGCACTACTAGTTTCAAGCATTAGGTTCTTGTGCCTTTATGCTAGTTTAGCAAGCTTGGGTTCCCCCACTAGTGGGTGGTTGGTTCTTTGATGGGAAGGCTCTACATTGTCCTCTCATTATGAGTAAAATGTTGTTACAGAGGTGGTGGACTTGGATTTTTGTCTTTGCTCCTTCTTGCATGGCTTCTATGGAGGTGAAGCTATCTCCTATTGAGGTGGAGATCTGGTGTGAGTTGCTGGTTGTGGAGGAAACTCCTATTGAGGGGAGATTCTCAAGGCTGCTGCTTGTGATAGGTTGGGGGATTGGTGCTTCCATCTTCCTAATCTTGATGTTTGGTTCCTTGTTGGGAGGGCTCTCCATTGTCCTCTCATTATGAGTAAAATGTTGTTACAGAGGTGGAGGACTTGGATTTTTGTCTTCGCTCCTTCTTGCATGGCTTCTATGAAGGTGAAGCTATCTCCTATTGAGGTGGAGATCTGGTGTGAGTTGTTGGAGACTCCTATGAAGGGGGACATTTTCAAGGCTGCTGCTTGTGATAGGTTGGGGGGTTGGTGGCTCCATCTTCCTAACCTTGATGTTTTGATCTTTCCTCCCCCTATTTTTGTTGTGGGGGACCCTTTCATTATTGAGGTGGGAAAGGAGACTACTGTGAGTTGGAAGATCTTTGAAAGTGCTGGCCTGAGAAGGGGGCCAAGATGGTTATGGATCTCTAGTTCTAACAGAGAAGAAAGGATAGGCAGGTTGCTACCTTGTTTAGTTGTTCAATTTTTATGGTGATGAAAGGACCTCCTTCTTCTTGGTTCTTGTCTTCTTGTGATTGGATGTACGTTGCAAATTTTAAAGGGCTCATCCAAGTCCTTGGTTCTTGTTTTTGGTTATGTTTCATAGCTTGTATGGGGGCTTGTCCCAAGGTGTGTCATTCTCAGACCTTTGTCTTTGACAGAGGTAAGTCTATATTGTAGATCCTTGGTGATCTTGGATTTGGCATTAGGTGTTGTTAATTTTGTTTAGCAGTATCTAATGTGAGTTGTTTGTACCATGGGCCAGCACCCTCTTGCTGCTTTTCTTAATAAAAAATAAATTCTACAAATGTGGGTAGTGATTTTGGTTCGTTCCTACAAATTGTGTATAAGATCTTAATTGCATTAGCCAATTACTGATAAAATAAATTATTTTCATAATTTTATAAGTTAAAAAAATTAGCATGTGGATTAGAACTCTTGTTAAAAAAATTTAGATAATAGAATTACTGAATTGTAATTGGTGAATATAATATTTTTTAATAAAGAGTTAAAGAAAATTGATTACAATAGTATTTAATCGACAAATATAAAAAATTACAACCAAATCTGAAAATAGTGATTTTAGCGAATCTGCAAGTTCTAGTCACAAATAACCATTTCTCATTCGCAAACAAAAGGACCCAGTTTAAAAGATGAGCACAAATATGGCGAAGACCTGAAATTTTTTTTTTTAAATTTCATTATTCTAATAATAATAATGTAGAGAAAGGTCAGTACTACAGCTGCACAACATAAGCCTCAATTAATTCTCTGTCAGAGCACCAAAATTTTAAAATTTCCCCTAAATTTCTACTGACAAAATTACAAATAAACATTAGAAACTTAACGATTTATATTATATATCTCTATTTAAAGACTGAAAAAACATTCTTTTAATTTATTAAATTTAAATACAAGTAGACTATATGATCTGAATTTTGGATTCATCACAAAATGTTTCTTACATATATCAAATCTGAAGCATAATAAACTTTAATACGGAATAAATACACAGTTGGACAGTTCTCGGCACCGCCTGAAATATTACTTGCAAAATTTAACAGCCTCGAGTGGGAAGAAACACATTAGAACTCCATAAGATCAAGAAATGAACTGTATCTCAGAAAAACAAAATCTTTTATTTAGAGCTTCAATGTCGTTTGGCTGATTCGAACAAAATCTGGTCATTACTTACTACTAAGTTAAAAAAACTCTGCATTTCAAGCAATTGACCCAAAAACAAAACAAGAACCTGAAGCTCAACATGGGGAGCACAAAGCATACTTTTCAAACGTTCAGAATTCCTCGGGAAATCTGTGAAGAGAAGTCTAAATGTGATGTGCTAACAACAGTAAAATTGATATGAAGATTTTATGAGGAGCAGCGAGAGAGCTGATCAATCTTCGTCGCCTGCAAAGACCTTCAAGGCGGCGGCTCCTGCAACGACCTTCGGCATCTCAAATCACATTGTGATTGAAGGGCGAAGCATTTCCCATCTGATTCTATAACCTCGTCAGACAGTAAATCTTCCAGTTTGAATGGTATCATTTGATAGCCCAGAGCTTGTGAAACAGTGAGAATTTTGAGGCAGGCATCCCCTGTGACCTTAATCACATGGAGACCTGAACTGTCTTGCTCATGATAAGGTAATAACTTTTTCTCCAGATTGATTTCCATTTTTAAACAACCGCGTGTGCAGTCTAATGTCATTTTGTCAATTTCTTGCTGGAGAAACTGCAACCTCTTCTCCCATCCTTGTACAAAATCAGGTGACTTGGCTGGCCTAGCTGATGACTCAAAACCCTTCCTGCTTCCCCTGCTACAAGAACCACCCTGATACAGCTCAAGAGAGTCTTCAACTTGAAAAAACTCTGAAAGGAGGCTCTCGTCATCTTTGAAAATTTGGAGGTTGTAATGTTGGAGCATATCATTGACTACGTCAGTAACAAATCCTACCATGCACCCAAGATTCAACATCTCATACAAACCTGCAACAAGATCTGGATACGTTGATAACAGACCTTTTGAAACTACCTCAGCCAATTCAGTTGCCAAGCACATCTTTTCCTTTTCCTTTTTGGTTGTGTGGGTCACATTTATGTACCAACATCTTCTTGACATGTTTTTCCCAGTGCACAGCAGAGTCTGCAGGCACATTAATGTGCTCTATCTCACCATCTTCACTTGTGACTCTCAAAGTGTACACAACTGCAAAGGGTTGAGCGGCTTCATAAGCCGAAGACTCCAAAAGAGTTCTCACAATTTGATGTCTTTTATCGGCTGAAAACTTGAAGGATGGAAATGCGAGATATCCTAGGATAATCATACAGAAACCTTTCCCCAACAATCCCTACCCTTCTTGAAGCCTGGGCAGACTCCAGAGAGATATCACTTGAAACAGACAACTTTTTCTCTACTGCCTCTGATATTTTTCGCCCTCCAAGAGACTCATACACTGGAAACAGTGAGTCCAATGGTGTTTCCAGATGTGAAGGGTTTGGGTACCACAAATTTGATCTTTGTAGAAGCTGTCTTGAATAACTGAGTCAATGTAAGGTCATCAGGAATAAAAGTTTCAGTAGGTGCACACAACTGAATATGGCCATCACTTGTGTGAGTTGGGAAGTTCAGACCCTGTTTTCCAAACTTCCCTTTTATACCTGAAGCTGATAGAATCCAGTCGTTCAGAATATTTGTCCTGAATAAACAACATTCTTGCTCAGTGACTATACGATTACCCACAATCCATTCCATCCACAAATTGCAGTAGTATTCAATCCTGGGATGCACAGGTACACCATGATAGCTAGAGAAAAAGGGAAGTAGAGTGTCTTTATAAAACTCTTCCATGATTTGAAGCCTGTCACAGAAGAGGCCATTGTCATCATGCACTACACACATTTTGGAATCCTTCCACTCCACAAGCCCATCACTACGTGGGATGCAAATTTTGAGAGAGTTGGTCTCACTAGGCCACCAATGGAAATGATGAAGATATTTATAGAGCCTTGTTATGACTTTGAAATCTCTATGCATCTGAACTATTTTAGCAACTGTTTCACATCCCTTTCCAAATTCAACAACTAGTCCAATCCGTTGGAGGACCCTCTTGAAGTTATTAATGTTCCTCTTCCCCAGCTTGCAGAAACTAGAATCTATAAACGACAAGTCATTTAAGATTACACTAGCCCAAGACCATTCGGCATTGTACAAAAAAGATTTATTTGGGGCTCATACTCTTGGTGGGTTCTTAGCCATTTTCCTTCCATTATACTACACTGAAATCTTTCAGGAAGGGACTCTCAAAGATTGAATCCACTCTAATAGCAATACAACTTGATTCTTTTTTATGGTAGAGGAAACTGCAGGAAATGGAGTGTTGGGGGGTCTCAGGTTGTGAATATCCACTGCTCGAAGCCCATCTCTCATAAACTTCTCAAGTTCTTCTGCCCTTTCCCCTCTCAGCCCACTTGCATTTTGTTTCATGTAAGTAGGTAACAGTGCAAAAATCCTTTTTGCAACCCATGGATTGCAGCTCAAAGCCCGTCTCTCATAAACCTCTCAAGTTCTTCTGCCGTTGCCCCTCTCAGTTCACTTGCACTTGGTTTCATGTAAGCAGGTGACAGTGCAACAATCCGTTCTGCAACCCATGAATTGTTTCCTATTAGCTTTTGCCACTTGCCCATAGATGAAGGCAAAAGTTTGGCTTTGCCTATAGTACTTACGATAGATCCCAATTCGGTAGCTAAAGGCAATCGTTGAAAAAATTGAGCATGTCGCTCTCGTCCATATTACCATTAACAGATGAGAAATGCAAAAAATGAATCACGCTTACTATGAATTCCTTTCTTGTAGATGCCTTGACATCTTCCAAAAGCTGCTTACTAAAGCTTGAAACAGAAAGATAGGTGATCCCAGCATATCCATCTAACCAATCCCGCAACTGTTACTGTGCATGATAGCCCAAGCTTTTCATGGCCATCTGTGTTGCATTTGGCATGAACTTGTAACGTTGACCCCTTCCCAGTACTTTATTCCACCTTGTCAACCATGCAATATCTCTTTCTTCAGAGGAAATGTTATTTTGTTCCCCTTGGAAAGAACCATTGTCAAACTTGCCCACTCACAGCGCAGGAGCCACTGTCAAACTTGAAAAGAGGAAAATCTTGCAGAGAGCTTGAAATTTCTCTGTTCCAATGATCTGAAATAAAGCCAAGAAGTTGGACATATAAATCCTCAGAGAGCTTTGCAATCCAACCAGGGCTACTTTGAATACATGTGGAGTACTATTCCACACCCAGATAGTCCACTCCCCAGAAATCCAGACAAGTTGATTCATCAAGGCCAGAGTGTATTATGAACACTCGATTAGACCACATAGCAATGAGCTTTTCCAAACCTTGTTCGGCTACTTTCTCTAATATCTGTCTAAAGTCCGGAAGTTCACACAAGACGACTTCTTCTGTCCTAAGCTTGGTCTGGTGCCTTCCCGAATTTGCCTTAGCTGCAGATGAGAGAGGATGTCAATGGGGAGATATCTGAAGCAATATGATCTTGCAGAGGGAGGGGCCCCTCGCACACTCTTCATAAGAGAGAGGAAAGCTTCATAGAATGCTGACGCAATACGGTCAAGAATCCCTTCATTCCACTTGTTATCCCAGAGAATGCTTTCCCTCAAGGATGCCAACAAAACATCTACCTGAATTATGAAGGGGAATCAAGTGACTATTTCTGTGGGAAGAAATACATAAATACCAGCACCTATCCTGTTGGCTGTGGTAACTCAGTCTTCGCGGGGAAAGGAAATTGTTATCACCCAATTGTAGAAGTCAACTGTTAAGGAGGAAGCTACATCACATTTTGATTGCTTCTTTTGAGATGTGGCCTGCAATTCTATAACCATTCGTACAGCTGAAGCCACATTGTGAGGCCGTTAGTGAGAGAAATTGAAAGTGGAGTGGAGAGGAAAATTCTATTCAATTGTGAGGATCAAAAATGTGCGGGAGAAATCAATGGGGAGGGGCATTCGAGATCAATGTGCGAGTCTACAACAGAAGACAATTGGAGCAGAACAAAAGTTGACTGTGGGGCTCTGCCAAGGCAGCTAGATGAGACACAACAGAGCTGGCTGTTGGGGCTGGCCAAGAAGAAGAAGAAATATTTATATCTTGGGTGTGACGTTGTAAGCCACACAATTGTAAAATGGTTCCTTTGGATCATTGCCTCAGCAGCCATTGTTTCCAGTCTAGTCATCACCATTACCAAGACTCTGCCAAAGCACCACCATGCGGAGCCTCCTCCTGACAATTACACAATCGCTATTCACAAAGCACTTTTGTTCTTCAATGCCCAAAAATGTATGCACCAAAACCATAACACTGAATCGTTTTTATTTTTTTATTGTTTTAAATTGACAAATGGGAATGGGATGAATGAAAATCTGGATTTATCAGCCCATTTGTTAATTTAAATTTAAAAAATCGAAATGATTACATTTTTGGGCATTGAAGAACAAAAGTACTTTGTGAAGAGCGATTGTTTAATACATGGTGGTGCTTGGGCAGAGTCTTGGCAATGGTGATGACCAGAGCAGAAGCAACGACTTCTGAGGCAATGATCCAGAGTAATTACTTCACAATCGTGTGGCTTACAATGACACACCCAAAATCCACATATTTCTTCTTCTTCTGCTCGCCAGACCCCAACAGTCAGCTCTGCTGCGTCTCATCCAGCTGCTTTGATAGAGCCTGCAGTGACCCTTGGGTCTTGGTTTCAGCCATCTTCACAGACGGAGAGTCTTTTTATTTCAAACATAAACAAAATGACCTCCGGATGACTGTTCGCAAGCTGCTCCTTCACACCCTACACCTTCTCAGGGAGTAGAGGGAAAAGCTCGCCTCCGCAATGGCTACCGTATTGGGAAGCTCGTCTCCGCATTGGCTACTGTATATTCTTCTGAGATCTTCAATATCTGGCTTCTCAATACACTCTGGAACTATATACCCAATTTTGACCTCATCTGGAGGGATTTCATTGAATCGAATGTTGAACCCATTGCTGAAAACATTAGGCTAAATCATGAGTCCATTTCCTGGGATTCGAAAGAAAATAATAATGGATTTACAAAAATGAAATATAAATTTTCACCCACCATTCAAACAGAGACCAAGATGGAACCTCAGATTTAAATTACGTGACATCTAATATCCAAATTACACAAATATAAAAAAAATATGACTAAATAATGAATAGTGTAACTTATCTAATAATAAGCAAATTTGTATTCAAGAGAAGGATCGCAATGGTGACATTTCTAAGTATAGTGGTAAATAATATAAAAAATAATAATAATCAGAAAAGGAACAGGCTCTTCCGCCTCAGTTTCTCATGCAACTTGTGGAGAGCCATAATGAGCAAAAATACGCTTGACGGTGGATGTAGCTAATGATACTGACAAAGCCCTTTCGAAGCCAAACTGAAGGAGTAATAGTTTACCAAAGAGAAACATTAGAGGGTGATCGTCCAATATCTATGAAGGGCAACATTATTCAAAATGAAGAGAAAAACTTAAAAATAAGGGAGAACAACTCAGAAGAAGGTTCCATGGATTGTACTCAATGCTTCCTAGAGTATTTCAATTTCAAATCACCTTTATTGAATCAGGCTCTTCCGGACTTTCAGCTCTGTACTTCAGATCTGTTGCTTCCAGCCCTGATACCCTGATCCACTGATTGTATATTTATGCTGGTTGATGTTTTTTTGGGTGTGTCTGATCTTCGTCATTGTATCTTTCCCACTTTATAAAGATACACATTAGCATTGGGAAAAGGCTATTTTAAAAAATCAGACAAGAGAAATGCTATTTTATCCTGACATATCAATTTCCACGCAAAGAAATAGGTCCAATTCTTGTTTTTTAAGAACTCAAAACTGTATAGATCCTCACTTCAGAAAACTTCAATACAGCAGTTCTACTTAAGAGGCAAGGTTACATGTTGAACTAAGAACATGTGCTAGAAACTTTCAAACAGTATACTTCGTCTATGAAATAACACAGGAAAAATAGATTTCAGTCCCTAACAAGAAAATTAGATAATGATTGCAATCATTTGGAACCACACAAACAGATGGTTTTTGTAACTTTATAATCTGATAATTATATGAACTTGAGTCACAGGGTGAGCGTGCTGCATGTATACTTAGAGACTAATGCTAAGTTTCTACTGTGAGATGCTATCTTTATCGCAAGTCTAATTCTGTTCTTGAAGTTATGATTCTAAATTTGAAACAAAAAAATGTAATCTAGAATTCAAATTACATTCCTAGAAAATGTAATCTAGGAAGCATCCAAGTGATTGAAAAGAATGCATTGTGGTATATGATCTGAAATGAGATAGATAGCAGATAAAGAGTTGAGGAAGATGAAAGAAGAGAAAGAGCAGGTACCTTTCTCTCCAATGAAAGAAGAGGAAGAGCAGAGAGATGTTTAACAGCATGATGAAGATCTTCTGCAAGAGGATTTTCTTCCCCGCCTCTCGAGAATTTCTAGCTAGATACTTACTTGATAATAGGTAACTTTTCTATTAAAAATAATTCACTTTTCTCTTTCTTACTTTGTTAGAGGATATGAAATGAAAATATCTATCTGAGGCTAGGGGTTTCTCAACAGCGTGCAATGTCAGTTCATAATTAAGTAAAAGTTAAGGCTTAAGGCATGTTTGGGTAAGATTCCTCTAATTAGTTGGCAAGATAGACCATCGATTTCTACAAAAGAGTATCTCTTTCTATATAAAGATGTTTGATGTCCAATTCTTTTATTTTGCACCAAAAATAAATGAGGCAGACTGCATACATCTTCTCCTCTATAAGAGGAAGAAGCAAAAATTTGTGTGATATGATATTTGTCTACATAATAAGCTAAAAATAATATTACTGTCATTTATATCAAAAAGAGGTGCAATAATTAGATAGTAAGATATAATTTTTTTTTAACTCTTATCTAACTCTAATAAAATTCTAAATCTACCTAAGTTTCTCCACTCCTTAATTTTAAGCAACACGCAGCTCCAATCTTGAACTAACCTTGATCTCAATCTTAAATACAACTTCACCTTATCTACAATTTACTAACATTGACCTTAGCTGTAACTACAATTTAAGCTAACCTTGATCTTAATTCTAAGAATAATTTAAAGATGGTACATATTATTTAATTCTAGTATATATCATTTAACATATATATCATAAGTTTTGTAATTCAATTCATAGCCACACGATGTAATAAAACTATTCTATATATTTTCTAATTAAATTTTAATCATTTTATTTTAATTGTTGAATTTTTAATGTTAAAAAAATACTAATAATTTTCTTCAAAATTATAACAAACATTTTAACATATTAAAAAAATATTGTATAAAATATCATTAGTCAAATTTTCCACAAAAATACTGAAAATAGAATTATAATTATAACTTTTTCGTTAAAAAATATAAATTTAAGCAAGCATAATCTTATATGCTACAAAATAAATAAGATTTTAGCTCCTTAATATTTTTTAATTACATATGAAATAAAAAAAATTATGAATAAAAGGTGCATGCCCTAATTTTATTAATATCAGAATTTTACAAAATATTTGTCAACCTCATTCAAGTGCAGGTATCTGAGAAAAAAAGTGGCAAAGAAAACTCTCGGTATTGCCCAGAATCGAGGTCTTGTATGTACAAATGCTCTTATTGGGACTTAAAGCAAGCATACCCTATTTTACATGTGATTGGAAACATTCACATATTACAATATGGTTAATTAAACAAATACTTCTCATTATTTACAATAGGGTGATTAATAGAAGATATATCCCAAGGAGATTGTATGATTAGTATTTTTAGAATATGTGAAAGGGAGGCCCAAACACTTTGATCGCCTTCTGGATCACCTACCAAAGCAAAAGCACAATACAAAGAAAATATCCTAAAAAGGGTATTAGTTTTAAAATCCTGGCTCTTGTTGACAGCAGTGAGGGTAGATCTCCTAGCCTAAGGCTTTCAGGATTATAAGCTTGACTGAAAGATATCAACATATCAACTTGTGCTATGATGTGAGATTAACATAATATTTATTAATAGAAAATTGAAATATCACCTTATATAGTGACCTTGCCAATTTTTCATTAAGAGATAAAGATCATAATTGAGCCTATCAAAAGCCACTACAAGAATATTGATAACCATCTTAGAACAGAATGGAGCTCATAAATCTTGAGAATGCAAGCTTCGAGTTCAGGAAGGTATGTTACCAAATTACAAGGTAGTTTTTTTCTGGAATAAAGAAGACCTCCTTCAGACCTCTTTAGTGAATTAGCAAAAAGCTCAGGTCAGCAAAAAACTCTCAAGATAAAGACAAGTCATGAATCCACCTTGGTTTCATAAATTATAGGAACCCATATGAAATGAAACAATATTGCTGAGTGAGCCCCTTGTGGTAGGGGAACAAATTTAAAGTTACCCAAAATACAAGAAAGAGAGCTATCAAAAAATAATTATATATAAATTTATTAGAGACGATGGAAACTATTATATACCATATATTATCTAAAAAATGAGTTTGTAGAGCAAAGTCGTGAAACCTCAAAAAATGAGTTTGTAGAGAAAAGTCGTGAAACCTCAAAAGAAATCATGACAACATTGATTATTTAAAAAAAAAAATCGATAGTGTTTATTAAAATAGAGATATTTAAAATGAGAGTGTCAAAGTTAAAATTAAGAAAGTTTCAATAGAAATAGTCAAAAATAAAGTATGAAAATAGTCCATTCTACAAGTCTCTTGGAGGTCTTTCAATGAGCCCGCCCTAAACATCACACACTAAGTTTCATTCTAACACTAAAATTGTTAAATAGTCAAAGTTGACTTATTTTTTCCAAGCTTAATTTTCTCCTTAGTGTGTGATGTTTAAGGTGGTCAGGAAGCAGCTTGAAGTGACTCAACTTGTAAAATGTCTTCATCTTCAAAATACTGCTCTTGCTAATCCTCCTCTAGGGGTTCTATGATAGAGCAGAAGTGGATTGGAAAGTGAAATTTTCTCATATAGATATCACTTTCTATCCAGAAACCAGTCGAATTCTTGAAGATGATAGGGTAGGTAATAACTTGTTCCCCTTGAACATACAACATGTCATAATTTTTTGCTAATGGGATTGTGAGATCATCCCCAATGTTCTAGAGGATAGTATCTAGGTTGCCAAGCAAAACATCTTTAAACAATTCCCTAAATAGTCTAGCAATAAGATCATGGTCTGAATAGAAATGACATGCAACTACAATAAACATTGCAAAAATGTCTGGGTTAGCCCAAAACCTATTAGGGAAATTAATATATTAGGATCCCGGGCAACAAAGGATGGCATGCTAGACAACCCTATTCCTCACTTTGACAATCTAATCATTCTTTCAATTTTGACAGGCCTATCAAAATCCATTAGTCGGGAAGGGCACAAAAGCTTTATCAGAGTATCCATGGAGAGAAGTGAGATCATGATCTAGGAACATTCTGAGATCAATAAGGGATAGGTTAATCTCCATCCAAAATGTACTAATGACAAAACAAAGTCAAACTTTTTAATTTTTTAGATTCATGAAAACTAAGTGATTAAAAAAAAAAAATTGTTGTTTTCAACTATAAATTATGTAGATCATGAAGATCAAATGCTGAAATTTTCAAAAAAATCCATGATGTTTTCAATTTTTTGAAAATTGGTCTACTATATAGTTTGGATGGAGGATAGCCGCGTTTGATAAATAAGGGATGGAATGATTGTCACCTCGTAAATGCAATTAAAGGCCCTTAAATTAATTTCAAGGATATGTACCCAAAAGTATTGCCACTTACCAAATAGAATAAATAAAACACATAAAAAGGATGAAGGCTTAGGAAAGGGCGCCATCAGGGATGTGATAGGAGGAGTAAATACATGTCATCGAAATGAAAGAAGCAAAAAGGAGAAAAGGAAAAGAGGGCAGAAGGGGAGAGAAAATGAGGGTAGGCAATCAAACATCTTCCCATCTCTGATATAATATAATAAAAGGAAAATTAAACATTGGTTGAAGAGACAACAACCTAGATTTTAGTGGGGAAAGAGGTGGGGATATAAAATAGTTTCATCTATTCCATCTGCTCCATCATTGACAAGTTTATCAACTAAATCATTACCTTCTCAATATATATGGTTAATAGTGGAAAAATTGATCTTTTTGACTAAGTCAAGTGCTTTAGTTAAGAGGGAGTTAAATCTCCAATTAGGCAACGATTGGTTCCTAACAAAATTAAAAACAAATGTTGAATCACCTTCTATTTCAACTTGGTTCAAATTTTTTCTAGTGCATAGACATAATCCTTCAATGAGGGCCTTGAATTCAACCTCATTATTTGAGGAATTTTCGAGCACTGAGCCAAAAGATTTCCTTCATGGTTATGGATACAATAGCTTATCCATGCAACTCCCAGATTACCCCGTGAGGCACCATCAAAGTTCAATTTGACCCAATTTCCAGCCGAGCAAGTCTAGCTACACTTTGTTGTACTCAATTTACTAACCTTACCATCTTTTCCACAAAAAACAAGGAGTTTGAAGCCTAGCCATATATTTCTCATTTTATCATCCCAGATTGTCATAGGTTTAGAAAAGAAATTAGAATTTAAAAGTTTATTATTAAGGGTTGACATTTCCTAGGGGATGTTGTATTCTTTAAAGATTATTATGTTACTTTATATAGAATTATGGAAGGAGAAATAATCCATAACCCATGGAAGATACTATTTGAGTATAATTTTTGCCAAGAGAGCATTAGGGACAAAGCAGAATTAGGGAGTGCCATATTGAAATTTAATTTATTACAAAGCTAGAGCCAGACTCTCGAAGAGTAGGGACAGTTAAGGAGAATTTGGTCCATATCCTCCTTCGTAGATTGGCATAGGGGGCAGCTTGGAGGGCCCTCAAAGCCAAATTTCTTAATTCTATATTGTTGTTAGGATCCTTTTTTGAAGGGAAAGCCATGAGAATGCCCCTTCTTTTGGTCAACATAAGGTGTTTCAACATAATGAATATGGAAATATTACATTAGGATTATTTTAAAGATTGTTTAAACAGTTATAGCCATCTATGGTGTTAGATTCTCCATTTTTAGATCCATCCCAAATTATGATGTCTTTTAAGCCTTAAAACCTTATATTTCGAGCTTGAAAAATGCTCATTGGGATTAATTCTTCAACTTGTGGGCTATGGAAGATAGAGAAAGATTTCCATTTCCATCCCTGTGAGGAATGCTAGCCCTTCTTTACATTAACAAAGGTCTAAGACTTTCTTCTAGAATAGCTCTAGTTGAATGAATGGAGATGATCTTGCTTATAATAGGGTATCCTCCCCAGGAGTCAGTCTAGATTATTACTTGATCACCTCTCCCAATTTTCCAAGTTACTTTATTGAGGATGATAGGTCTGTCAATAAGCATAAAGTTCCACAAGTTAGATCTGCTAGGCGGATTCTTAGTTCTTAGAATGCTTAAGGACTCTTTTGGGGAAAGGTATATATTAAATAGCATTATGGCCCATTTAGTTTGTGAATTCTGGATCATTCTCCAAATTAGTTTGCCCCCTGAAGCCATGGCTTGGTCCTTTAGATTTATTCTGCCAAAACCCCTTCTTGCTTAGGTAAACAAACTTTGACCCAAGCTAGGAGGGCTATTTTATTTTTATCTTTTGATCCTTGACATAGGTAATTCTTTAGAATTTTATTAAGTTCATCTCTAACTTTTGTTGGAGGCTCTAGCATTGATAAATAATAAATTGGTATACTAGATAGGACAGACTTGAGCATAGTGATTCTACCAATGAAAGAAAGACATTTCCTATTCCATGATTGGATTCTAGCTCTAACTTTATTAAGGAGGTTTTCCAAGTTGGATACCTTTTTCTTACCTAGCTCAAGGAAAACACCTAGGGAATTATAAGGCATAAAACTTTTCTTTATGTTCAAAATATTGCTAATAATTTGTTCTTGGGCAACATACATGTTGAAAAAGAAGATACCAGACTTAAAAAAGTTAATGTCTTGGCCTAGGGCAATTTTGGAGGACCTCAAGATGTTATTCAATGTCTCTACTTCTTTGCAAATGGCTTCTCCGTGTAACATAGCGTCATCTACAAATTGCTAATGGATAGTAGTTTTTTCTTCCTAGGAGATTTGGATACCTTTAAGAGATTGATTGTATTTAAAATTACTTAAGGCTCTTCCTAGAGCTTTTGACATGATAATGAAGAGAGAGGAGTAGATGGGATCGCCTTGTCTTCATCCCCAAGATGATGAGAAGAAACCCTTTGGGGTCCCATTGAATAAGAATAACAATTTGAAAGTAGAGATACATTCATAAATCAAATTAATCCAACATTTAGAAAACCCAAAGGCTTGAAGGCACTTGCATAGAAATCTCCAATCACCTTTATCATAGGCTTTACTAATGTCAAGTTTGATCATCACACTGGGAGCTTTGTTAACGCCAAAAGAGTGAATTTCTTCTTGGGCAATAGTTATCCCATCATAGATAGACCTTCCTAGAAAAAAACATGTTTGTTCCTCGTATATAAGCATTGGGAGGAGGTGAGTTAGACGATTAGCAAGAGTTTTGGTAAGTAATTTTTATAGGGTATTATAAAGGGCAATAGGTCTATAATCCTTAAAGCTAGTTGCAGAGTCTAATTTTGGGATTAGAGCAAGGAAAGTGTGGTTAACTTCTTTAAGGAGGCCACTAGAGTTCTTGAAACTGTCAAAAGCATTAGAAATTTGAACCCTCATGAAATGCCAACATTTCTGAAAAAAACACATAAGGAAGCCATCTGGCCCTAGAGACTTGTTAGTAGCCATTTGATAGAGAGTTTTAGTGACCTCTTCCTTTGATATTCTTTGGAGCAATAATAAGTTTACTTCATCAATCATTTTTTTAGGAATATTATTAAGAAAATCATAAAGAGAATCCAAGGGAGATCCCTCATAATTGTTTTGTATATATCCTCAAAGAAGGAGTCTGCCTCATTAGCTATTTTAGTTGGTTGTTCATCACGTTGTTATCTTTATTGTTTATTTTAGTTATTCGATTGTCAGCTCTTCTTTGTTTAGTACTATTCTGAAAGAATTTCGTATTCCTATCCCCTTCTCTTAGCCATGTCTCCTGAGATTTTTGTTTACAATATAACTCTTCTTTAGCCAGGATATCTTCCAATTTCAGTCTTAGGATTTTTTCTTTAATGAAAAGATCCAAATCCATACCTCTTTTTCATGAACTCTATGTTTACATTGGTGAGTTCTTCTTCAATGTTTCTCTTAGAGTCAAAAATATTCTCAAAGTGGGATTGGTTCCAATGGATTAGGTTTTGTTTAGTTATTTTTAGCTTATGGACTACCTTATACAGTCTTGAGCCCTCAACTTTAGCATTAACCCACCAGTGTTTTGGGGTTGGGATTAAGGATCCATCCTTAAACCACATTAATTCAAATTTGAATGGGTTTCTAGTAGGAGAGACTTTATAATCTACAAATAAGAGGACTAGGTAATGGTCAAATCCTAAGAAGGGTAAGGTTTCTAAGATCATGATAGAGACCTCTTTGTTGGGTAGGTTGCTTGAGATAAGAAATCTATCCAGTTTCTCTACTATCTGACTGAATCCTTGTATAATATTATTCCACATTAACGAGTTATCTTTGGATTTAATTTCAAGTAAAGAAGATTTAAGCATCCAATTATTAAAGTCAAGTGAGGCTTGGGATAATTTTGAGAGACCCCCATTTTTTTTAAGGGAGAATTTATAGCATTAAAATCCCACCCCCCTCCCTCCCAAGATATACATGGGGAAAGAGAAGATTGTAGAGAGAGGTCAAGATCCAGCAAAAGAGACCTTTTATCACTTGTTTGGGTGGAGCCATACACATTGAGTAGGGTGAATTGAAGACTATGAAACATTTCCTGGGTTGTCTGCCAATATTTTTCACACCTTTGGGGTGTAATGATAGTTGACCTAGGATTCCATATGAAGGCCAACCCTCCAGAAGCCCCCATGGCTAGGCTCCCAAAGATTTTCCTAAAGCCAAGTTTCCTTCCAAAGAGATTAAGTACATCCTAATTCATTTTAGTTTCTTGTATCATTATAATATTCAGTTTATATTGGGTTAGACAACACTTTAATAAGCATTTCTTGCTAGGGGCATTTAAACGCCTAACATTCCATGTAATGATCCTCATTTCCTGATGGGAAGGTGCTTCCCCTTCCCTGCATCAAAAAGTGAAGTGAGCTTGGTTTGACCAAAGGCTTCATCATCTTGTAACCTTGGTTCATTCTGAGACTTGCTACCTCTTTTCTTTGGAACCCTACCCAAGTTAGGAGAAGGTATGGGTTCATGGAATTGTTCTAGACCTTGACAATTCTGCTCATTTTCCAAATTTATTAAGTCATTGCAAAGGTCTTAATGGGTGTAGCCTTCACCTGCAAGTTTTAAAAGCTTATTAATATTTTTTTCCTTCTCAAATGTAAGACCATCTAGAGCTACTTCCTCAATATATATGTTGATAAGTTGATCGGTGAGTTTGGCACAAAAGGCTTATTTTTCCTCATCATTCATCCTAGAGCTGTAGGATCCAATACTATCTAAGGATAAAGAACCCTCATTACTTTTTGTTGGAGGAGATAAGACTTCATGCCTTAAATAGGAGTTAAGAAGAATATAGGGGTTGTTTGGGGCAAATTTAGAGACATTGTTCTTCATCTTATCCAAAAAGGTCATACATTTTTCCTTAGGAGTATTCTGTCATGGTCCCTTATTCTTTGACAAGACTTGTGTAGGGATGAAGCCCTATTTTCTATTTGAGAGGATGGGTTATCTGAGATAATAAATCCTTCTACATTACGATTAAAGGAGATTCTAAGAGATGGTTGTAAAGGAGTATTAACCAGGGCAACCCTTACCATATCAGGATCCTTATGCATGGGGAATGGATCCTTTATGAGAAAATGTTGGCTAACTTTTTTCCAACATAATAGTCAAATTAATTTTTTGAAATTCGATATTAGGGCTTGTCTCATAAGGAAGCCAAAGCAAACAACCCTCACAAGGTCCCAGGAAAATTTTGGGACTTAGATAATAAATAGAATGATTATTATGATCCTCAAGGGTTTCAGGGATACTTCACCAACCTTAAAATCTACTAGAATTTTAACCTCTATGGACATCACAAAATTTTCCATTATACCTCTAAATCACCCTTGGGAATTCCCAATCTGGTGAAGAATGTTTTCATCAATGAGTTATATAGGGAAGTTTTTAAAAGAAACCCATTTCAGAATGATTTGATCATTTAGGGTTTGAGGGTTGAAATTTGGTTTCTAGTCAAAAAATTTGACATATTAACCTTCCAAAAAGAATGGATTTCCATACATCAGATTATCTTTAAGCTCAACATTTTTACAGTTAATAAACAATGTGTTATTGAGTAGGTTAGTTATACTTACCCTATCTTCCAGAACTAATATCATACAAACAAAGAAATGAGTCAACATCGAGTTGTCACTACTCCATTTCACAAAGATGCCCATTAGATATCATATGAACACATAAATGAGTCAACATCAAGCTATTACTATTCCTATCGAATAGGGTTTCCTTGTCCCATAGGCAAGGGGTTACTAGTTTTGCAGTGTTTGGAAGGAAATGTTAGTGGTTAATACAAACTACCTCTTTATTGGATACAATTGTCTAATTGTGTGTTGTCTTTGATGTTACACAAATGTCATATTAGTTATCTGTCAATGCTTACCAAGCTCACTTGGTTAGCAAGACAATTTTCCTTATCTACCAAGCATTCCTGAAGTTTACTCTGCGAAGACAATATCTACCGAGCTCACTTGGGCATTGAAGGAATTCAGGTTGGAAATAGTGTTAACTGAGTTCACATGGCTAGCAAAGAAAAGTTGGACAGAGTCAGTGTTCATTGAGTTCACTCAGTTGCCAAAGGATTTTTGCAAGTTCGCAGTATTAACCAAGCTTCTGTTGGTTGACACAAGAAATCATCACAGAACCAATGTTTACTGAGCAGGGTTAGCCAATGAAGGATTTTGTTATTTTGGCATAAGAAGCTTAATTATTTTAAGTATTGCTTCTAGCTAACTATGGTGATGATTATTGGTTATTGTAATTTGAATTTGAGATGACTTGACAATCTAGATGGTATAAATGAAAGGTCAATTTGAGATTTTTAGTGTGTGTGTAAGTGTATTGATTGAATTGAGAAGGAAACAATGAGAGTGAACTTGAAGGATAAGCATGTATCCTTGTGGAGCAGAAAAGTATTATTTGATCAAGAAGGATCAAGTATGAAGTAGAATAGAGATCTGTAATCAGCAATTTAGTTGCATCACAATCAGGTCATTTCATTGTTACTCTTTAACCATTGTAGTAGTGATCTAAAATCTCTTGACAGAGTTGGTTTAACAACCAATTGTAAATCCTCTTATAGGGTGACAGTTCCATTAAATTTTTTTAAGACCTCTTGCAAGGCCACTCTTAACAGGGTGATTGAATCCTCTAACAAGGTCACACCTAACAGTGTGTTTTGTAACCTTTAACCAGGTTGGCTCCTAATAGGGCTCACTTTAGAAGAGTGAAAATTAGTAACTAGTTACATTAGTGGTTTTTTCCATATTGGGTTTCCATGTTAAATCCTGGTGTCTCATGTGTTCACGTTATTTCTCTTATGCTTGCAAATTAATCATTGCTAATGTTTTAAGATAGTTAAAAGTAAATCACACTCTATATTTACCGAGTTACAACATTTTTTGTATAATAGCAACAATCAATTTTCTCAGTCTAAATTTTATTGTTGACATCTAAGGGATCTATAATTTATTTTAGTGGTAGCTAATTCACCCCTCCTCTTAGTTACTCCTTCTATATTTCCAACAATTGGTATCAGAGCTTTTGGTGCTTGTAGGAAAGGTTTCAAGGACCTAAGCTAAACAGAGGCAACTTTTCAGCATGGCAGGGACTCATGAGACTTCATCTGGCCACCATTAGTGATTCAGGCTTGAAATACCTTAATAAAGAATACACAACCCCTACTGGTACATTATCTATTGGAGATATTGCTAAGAAAAAGAACTATAACATCATAATGATTGATATTGCATCTGCTCTTAGCTATGATGAATTTGATGAGATCAAGGACTGCAAAACTGCTTTTGATATGTGGAACAAACTAAAGGACATCTATGGTGGTGATGAAAATGTGAGGAGAGCCAAAGTAGAAAGTCTTAGAGGATAGTTTGATCAGATGAGAATGAGAGAAGATGAAAATGTTGCCAAGTATGTGGAAAGAATCAAATCTAGTGTCAATGCAATCAAAGCTTCTAGAGGAGAAATCAAGGATGAAACCATTGTAAGTAAAGTTCTCAGAATATTGCTTCCTATCTATGTAGTTAGAGTATCTGCTATTCAAGAAAAAAGGTGTGAACCAAATCACAAGATAAGTTTTGATACCTTAGTAGGAAGATTGATAGCTTTTGAGCTAGACAACTATGACAATTATGTTCCAACTTTCAAAAATATTGAATCTGCATTTGAGGCCAAACTTTCACTTGAAGAGAAAGGCAAGAAAATAAAGGACATTCGGTTAGAAAGTGAAGAGGAATTAGAGGAAATTTCTGACAATGATCTTGAAGTTGTTGAAGCTTTACTTGCAAAGAAATATTCTAGAAGCAGAGGAAAATACAAAGGTAAAGTTCCCCTAATCTATTTTTCATGTGAAGAAATTGGTCATATTGCTGCCAAGTGTCCAAACAAAGAAAGCAAGGATGAGAAGAAGAGTCACAAGCGCAATGGCAAGAAGGATTTCAAAAATAAAAAATCACAAGGATAAAGGTAAGAAGACTTGTTTTATGGCTAAAGACTCTGATAATAGTGAAGATGAAATAGTATACATTGCTATAAAAGATGAATCTAATGAAGAAGAAGATAAGATCGCACTTATCTCTCATGTCAATAAAAATGACACATGGATCATAGACAATGGATGTTCACATCATATGAGTGGAGACAAAAAAAAGTTTGAACACTTTGAACACTATGATGGAGGTAGTGTAAGGTTTGGAAACAATGAACCTTGTTGCATAAAAGGGAATGGCCGAATCTCATTAACCAAAAAACTTGTATGTGACAATGCCTATTGGGTTGAAGGACTAGAATATAATCTGTTGAGTATGGCACAACTAATCAACATTGAATTCAAGGTAGAATTCATGCATGACAAGGCAAGATTGCTGGATGACAAAGGGAATCTGATTGGATTAGGCAAACAAACAAAAGGTAACCTATTTTATCTTGATCTTGGTGATTGCTCATGTTTTATTGCTCAAATGGAAGAAAGTTGGTTATGGCACAAAAGATTGTGTCATGTAAACTTTGATAATATGGTCAAGATAAGAAAATTTAGAAAAGTAAGAGGTACCCCTAGTTTGAAGAAATAAGATGTTGGTTTATGCAAAAATTGTTAGATTAGCAAAATCGGAAAGACTAGTTTTAAGAGCAAAAACTATCAGTTTGAAGATGTCTTGGAAATTATGCATACTGACCTATCTGGACCCATCGGAATAGAAAGCTATAGTGGAGAAAAATTATTTATTCGTTTTGTTGATGACTATTCCAGAATGATGATTGTTATTTATCTTAGAGAAAAGTCAAAAGCATTTGAAAAATTCAAATGGTATTTAGCAAGAATAGAGAAGAAAATAGGGAAAAGATTGAAATGCTTAAGATCAGACAGAGCTGGTGAATTCATCTCCAATGAATTTAATAACTTTTGCATTGAGAGAGGAATTAAAAGATAGGTATTAGCCCCTAGTACTCCTGAGTAGAATGTAATAGCTGAAAGAAGAAACAGATCCATCATGGATTGTGCAAGGACTCTAATGATTGAAAAGAATGTTGCTACCAAATAATGGAAGGAAGTCATCAACACTGTAGTTCATACTTTGAACCGAGTATAGTTGAACAAGGAATCATATAAAACTCCCTATGAATTATGGTATGGCTATGAACCCAATGTAAGTTACTTGAAAGTATTTGGAAGTAAATGTTATATCTTGAAAGAGTCTAGAAAAGACAAGTTTGATGTGAAAGGTGATGAAGGTGTATTCTTAGGATATTCTTGTAGAAGTAAGGCATATAGATGTTTGAATTTATCTACTCATAAAATCATAGAAAGTGCACATGAAAGAATTGATGAGTTTGTAGAAAAGATTGAAGAAGAAAGCAAAAAGGAATTGGAAGATTACAGGAGATTTGTTTACTTCGAACCTGATACATTGCCAGACACATCTATCAATAAGGAGACTTCACCTCCCAAGCCTTCCTCAGTTATCAAGTTGAAATAAGTTCAAACTGAGTCACAAGGACCTAAGTCACATTTTGAAGCTACTGAGCCAATGCCTACTGAGTTTGAGAAACCCGAGCTAGAAGTTGAAATTCAAAATAAAGACAGTACAATTCATTCAAAAGGCAAAGAACTTGTATTGGCCAAGTATGTCAAAAGGCATCATGAACCTAATCAGATTATTGGAGACAAATCATAAGGTACTATGACAAGAAGTAAGCTAAAAGGTATAGGTTTACTTGCTAATTTTGAACCTAGAAATGTTATTAATGCATTAGAAAATGAAAGTTGGATTGAGGCTATGAATGAAGAAATAGAACAAATAGAGAAGAACAAAACTTGGACCCTTGTTCCTAGCCCTAAAGATAAAAATGTGATTGGAACAAAATGGGTATTTAGAAATAAGTTAAATGAAGATGAACAAGTATCAAGAAACAAAACAAGACTGGTGTGTAAAGGCTACTCTCAAGAAGAAGGAATTGATTATGGTCAGACTTTTGCTCCTATTGTAGCTTAGAAGGTGTTAGGACTCTACTTGCATATGCTACTCATAGAGGATTCAAAGTATATCAGATGAATGCCAAATCTACATTTCTCAATGGTATTCTTGATGAAGAAGTCTACATTTAACAACTAGAAGGTTTTGTTGATCTAGAAAAAAGGGACATGGTCTGCAAATTACACAAAGCATTGTATGGTCTGAAACAAGCTCCTAGAGCATGGTATGAAAGGCTGCACAACTACCTTATATAGGTTGGTTTTCAAAGAAAAAATGATAACAATAGTTTGTATATCAAGGAAGGACTAGATAACAAGATTGTATTGGCAAAGATATTTGTGGATGACACTCTATTTATAGGGAATGATGATCCATGCAAAGAATTTTCAAAACAAATGAACGAAGAGTTTGAAATGTCCATGTTTGGTGAGATAAAATTTTTTTTTGGACTACAGATACAACAAAGCAAGAATGGTATCTACATTACTCAATCTAAGTATATCAAAGAGATACTCAAGAAGTTTGGAATGGAAGATTCTAAACTAGTTGGAACCCCAATGTGTAGTGGACTAAAGCTTACCAAAGATGATGATTCAAAAGATGTAGATCAGACCCTATACAGATCAATGATTGGAAAATTATAGTATGTAGTTCATACAAGGCCTAATATTGCTTTAGTTGTTGGGAGAGTGGCAAGATTCTCAACTAAACCTAGAGAAAATCATATGATGGTAATCAAATTTTTTTTGAGATATCTGAAAGGTACTAAAGACTATGGTTTATGGTACAAACTTTGAGAAAACTTAGACCTAAAGGTATTCACTGATGCTGATTGGGTAGAAAATCTTGATGACAGAAAAAGTACAAGTGGTGGAGAATTCTTTCTTAGTAAAAGGTTGGTATCTTGGACAAGAAAGAAGCAAAACTGCACATCTCAATCTACAGTAGAAGTAGAATATGTTGCAGGAGCAGTGAATTGTTCTAACATTGTTTGATTTAAATAGTTGTTGGAAGGAATGAAGGTTGAGATCAAAGAACCAGTTGTCATGTATTTTGATAACACCAGCACAATTAACATATCAAAGAATCTAGTGATGCATTCCAAAACTAAGCACATTTCTATGAAATATCATTTTGTCAAAGAATTGGTGTAGGATAAAGAAATCCAATTGGAATATGTTCTCACAAAAGAATAGATTGCAAACATATTCACCAAGCCATTGCCTAAGGATGCATTCCTATATCTAAGAGGTAAGTTAGGGGTCATTCCCCTATTTGAAAGTCACTAAATAAATTTTTATTGATGCATCAATAGGAACTGAGTTGAAGATCAATCAGTTGATGCATCATAGTCAAAGAGAATATTGCATATGAATCAATACTCAAGGTACATTGATACCCATTTGGTATGTGTTGTCTTTGGCATGTGTTGTCAAAGAGGGAGAATATTACTCTCATATCTTTTTGAAATTTGTTTATATCTTTCTGAGGGAGAAGTATACTATCACAGAAGTTATGTAATTCCTTCATAGAGAGAGATTACTACATGAAAGAGAAGAAGCTTTTGGTTAAAATCTAAGAAGGAGAAACTTTCTATCAGAGAAAGTCTTATTCTCAAATTTCATTGTGCTATGACATGTTGTGTTTCCATCAATGCCAAAGAGGGAGATTGTTGGATACAATTGTCTAATTGTGTGTTGTCTTTGATGTTACACAAATTTCATATCAGTAGTTAGCCAGTGCTTACTGAGCTCACTTGGTTAGCAAGATAGTTTTTCTTGTCTACCGAGCATTCCTGAAGTTTACTCTGCAAAGACAGTGTCTATCGAGCTCACTTGGGCATCGAAGGAATTCAGGTAGGAAACAATGTTAACCGAGTTCACATGGTTAGCAAAGAAAAGTTGGACAGAGTTAGTGTTCACCAAGGTCACTCGGTTGCCAAAGGATTTTTGCAAGTTTGCAATATTAACCAAGCTTCTGTTGGTTAACACAAGAAATTGTCACAAAACCAGTGTTTACCGAGTAGGGTCGGCCAATGAACGATTTTGTTATTTTGGCATAATAAGCTTAATTATTTTAAGTATTGTTTCTAGCTGACTATGATGATGATTATTGGTTATTGTAATTTGAATTTGAGTTGACTTGACAATCTAGATGGTAGAAATGAAAGGTCAAGTTGAGATTTTTAGTGTGTGTGCAAGTGTATTGATTGAATTGAGAAGGAAAGAGTGAGAGCGGACTTGAAGGATAAGCAGGTATCCTTGTGGAGCATAAAAGTGTTATTCAATCAGGAATGATCAAGTATGAAGCAGAATAGAGATTTGTAATCAACAATTCAGTTGCATCACAATCAAGTCATTTCATTGTTACTCTTTAACCATTATAGCAATGATCTAAAATCTCTTGACAGAGTTGGTTTAGTAGCTAGTTGTAAATCCTCTAATAGGGTGATAGTTCCATTGAATTTTTATAAAACCTCTTGCAAGGCCACTCCTAATAGGGTGATTAAATCCTCTAACAAGGTCACACCTAACAGTGTGTTTTGTAACCTTTAACTAGGTTGGCTCCTAACAGATCTCACTTCAGAAGAGTGAAAATTAGTAACTAGTTACATTGGTGGTTTTTCCCATATTGGGTTTTCACGTTAAATCTTGGTGTCTCATGTGTTCACGCTATTTCTCTTATGCTTGCAAATTAATCACTACTAATGTTTTAAGATTAGTTAAAAGTAAATCACACTCTGTATTTACCGAGTTACAACATTTTTTTATATAATAGCAACAATAAGTTTTCTTAGTCTAAATTTTATTGTTGACATCTAAGGGATCTAGAATTTATTTTAATGGTAACTGATTCACCCCCCCTCTTAGTTACTCCTATATTTCCAAAACTCTTATCATCTTCTCCTTTCATGCAGTTCTTGTTACTGCGCTTTAAATTTAGGATCACTGCTTCCAAGCATCCATTTCAATCGCCCAAAGTTAATGCAACTAATGCATACTTAAAACATGTTGATCCACCATTCTTAACTGACAACCAATTGCCATCCACTAGGGTATGTGCAGGATCATGGTCAACCAAACTATGGTCTTAAGTGGCAGTGAAAAATCAACAAATCAGGGTTATGTCAACTTGACACATAATTTTAAAGTGGTTATGGACTTTATATCCAAAAGTTGTAAGAAAATAATCTATAGAAAATTGAATGTAGTTTCTAAACTACTAGGTCTTATCAGGAGAAAAAAATAATTGATTGGTCAAAAGTTTGAATTTCAATGCAGTACTACGAAAATTTTAGGGCAAAAATAAAAAGTAGGTGTATGTCTGACCACCTTAATAAAAATCAAATGATAATTTTTTTAAATATAATTATAGATATGAAAAGTAGACTCGTGCCCGGATGTGACACGTATTTTTTGGTATTTTTATTCCAAATAAATAATTAAACATGAATTTTCTACCAAAACTTTTTCAAAAAAAAAAGTCTCATGTCTGACCACCTTAACTAATAGACAATTTTACCAAATTTTATTTTATTTTTCTTATACTAGGTGAAGCATAGAATGTGACACAACTTTTATATTTAAAAAATGTTATACCGTTTGAAAGTTATAGCTATTTTTCAATCAGTATGTCAATCAGCACTTTACAATAATCTTCATTGATAATTAACTAATAAATACTTATCGATCTCAGAATTTGACAAAAATTATATTGATGGAATCTTGAGAGCGATATTAAAAAACCCTTTTCGTTTCATTCAATTTCAATCAAAATAACATTGTCAGATGGCTACCCGAAGTTTGAGTATCACTAAAACCCTCTTCAAACACGTCTTTTGGGTTGACCAGGTAGGCTTGGTAAATACCAAGCCTAATCGGATATCTGATATGCTTTGGCAAAATTTGGGTGGAAAATTTTAAATCCCAACCCATTTTGGAGGAGAAAATTGCGTTTAAAAGTTATAGCTTATGATTTATAAATCATTTTGCTTATATTACTATGTAAAGACATATTTTAATATATTATATATATATAATAACGTAATGTAAAGATATAAGATATAATCTATTAATATATAATAATATATTATGTTAATCTTATTACAATCTATAAATATAATTTATACTATTATTATTTTTACTAAATATAATAACGTAATATATATATTAAATAAATAAATATATATAATATGTATTATATATTATTATATTAATATGTATAATAATATAATATATGTATAATAACGTAATATATTATTATATTAATATGTATGTTATTAATATATACATAATAATGTAATATTTTCATTAAATATACTAACGTATAATATATATATATATATATATATATATATATATATATATATATATATATATATATATTATTAATATATATAAAATTATAATATATATATGTTATTAATATATATGTATATTATTAATATATATGAGTCAAAAGGGGTCATAGGTCAACCATTGACCCCCTTTGACGCATTAAATAACGACATATGTCCCTAGGGGTCCTAGGACCCCTCGCAACATATTACAATGGTTAATATGGGTCAAAGGGGGTCATAGGGTGACCCATGACCCCTTTTGACCCATTAAATGATGACATATGTCCCTAGGGGTCTTAGGACCCTTTCATATTGGTCAAAGGGGGTCATTGGGTGACCTATGACCCCCCACGACCCATTAAATGATGAGATATAGAATAGTTCATATGGGTCAAAGGGGGTCATAGGGTGACCTATGACCCCATTTGACCCATTAAATGACGACATATGTCCCTAGGGGTCCTAGGACCCCTAGGGACATATTATAATGGTTAATATATGTGAATTAAATGATGACATATGTCCCTAGGAACATAATAGAATGGTTAATATGTGTCAAAGGGGGTCATAGGTTGACCTATGACCCCCTTTGACCCATTAAATAACGAGATATGTTCCTAGGGATCCCAGGACCCCTGGGGACATATTAGAATCGTTCATATGGATCAAAGGGGGTCATAGGGTGACCTATGACCCCCTTTGACCCATTAAATGACAACATATGTCCCTAGGGGTCCTAGGACCCTTATAGACATATTAGAATCGTTCATATAAGTCAAAGGGGGTCATAAGGTCCTTTGACCCATTAAATGACAACATATGTCCCTAGGGGTCCTAGGACCCCTAGGGATATATTAGAATGGCTAATATGGGTCAAAGGGGGTCATAGGTCACCCTATGACCTATGACCCCCTTTGACCCATTAAATGACAACATATGTCCCTAGCTATCCTAGGACCCTTAGGGACATATTAGAATGGTTAATGTGTGTGAAAGGGGGTAGTAGGTTGACCTATGACCTCCCACAACCCATTAAATGACGAGATATGTCCCTAGGGGTCCTAAGACCCATAGGAACATATTAGAATGGTATATATGGGTCAAAGGGGGTCATAGGGTGACTTATGATCCCCTTTGACCCATTAAATAACGAGATATGTCCTTAGGGGTCCTAAGACCCCTAGGGACATATTAGAATGGTTAATATGTGTGAAAGGGGGTCATAGGTTGATCTATGAACCCCCACGACCCATTAAATGATGACTTATGTCCCTAGGGGTCCTAGGAGCCCTCGGGATATATTAGAATGGTTAATATGGGTCAAAGGGGTTCATAGGTTGACCTATGACCCCCCATGAACCGTTAAATGATGAGATATGTCTCTAGGGGTCTAAGGAACCCTAAGGGCATATTAGAATGGTTAATATGGGTCAAACGGGGTCATAGGTTGACCTATGACCCCCTTTGACCCATTAAATAATGACATGTCATATTATAATGGTTAATATGTGCGAACTATGACCCCCCACGACCTATTAAATGACAAGATATGTCCCTAGGGGTCCTAAGACCCCTAGGGACATATTAGAATGGTTAATATGTGTGAAAGGGGGTCATAGGTTGATCGATGAAACCCCAAGACACATTAAATGACGAGATATGTCCCTAAAGGTCCTAGGACCCCAGGGACATATTAGAATGGTTAATATGGGTCAAAGGGGTTCATAGGTTGACCTATGACCCCCCATGACCCGTTAAATGATGAGGTATGTCCCTAGGGGTCTAAGGACCCCTAAGGACATATTAGAATGGTTAATATGAGTCAAAGGGGGTCATAGAATGACCTATGACGCCCTTTGACCCATTAAATGACGACATATGTCCCTAAGGGTCTTAGGACCCCTAGGGACATATTAGAATGGTTAATATGTGTGAAAGGGGGTCATAGGTTGACCTATGACCCCTCACGACCCATTAAATGACAAGATATGTCCCTAGGGGTCCTAGGACCCGTAGGGACATATTAGAATTGTTCATATGAGTCAAAGGGAGTCATAGAGTGACCTATGACCCTCTTTGACCCATTAAATGATGACATATGTCCCTAGGGGTCCTAGGACCCCTAAGGACATATTAAAATGGGTAATATGGGTCAAAGGGGGTCATAGGTCGACCCATTAAATAACGAGATATGCCCCTAAGGGTCCTAGGTCCTAGGACCCCTAGGGACATATTAGAATCGTTCATATGGGTCAAAGGGGGTCATCGGGTGACCCATGACTCCCTTTTGCCCATTAAATGACAAAATTTGTCCTTAGGGGTCCTAGGACCCCTAGGGACATGTTATAATGGTTAATATGTGTGAAAGGGGGTCATAGGGTGACCTATGACCCCCTTGACCCATTAAATGATGACATATGTCCCTAGGGGTCCTAGGACCCCTAGGGACATATGTCAATTGTTAATATGGGTTAAAGCAGGTCATAAGGTGACCTATGACCCCCTTCGACCCATTAAATGACGACATATGTCACAAGGGGTCTTAAGACCCCTAGGGACATATTAGAATGGTTAATATGGGTCAAAGGGTGTCATAGGGTGACTTATGACCCCCTTCGACCCATTAAATAATAGGGGTCCTAGGACCCCTAGGGACATATTAGAATGGTTAATATGGGTCAAAGGGAGTCATAGTGTGACCTATGACCCCCTTTGACCCATTAAAAGATGACATATGTCCGTAGGGGTCCTAGGGCCCCTAGGGACATCTTATAATCATTCATATGAGTCAAAGGGGGTCATAGGGTCACCTGTGACCCCCTTTGACCCATTAAATGACGACATATGTCCCTAGGAACATATTATAATGGTTAATATGTGTGAAAGGGGGTCATAGGGTGACAGATGACCCCCTTTGACCTATTAAATGATGACATATGTCCGTAGGGGTCCTAAGACCATATTAGAATGGTTAATATGGGTCGAAGGGGGTCATAAGGTGACCTATGACCCCCTTCGACCCATTAAATGATGACATATGTCCATGGGGGTCCTAGGACCCCTACAGCCATATTAGAATGGTTAATATGAGTCAAAGGGTGTCATAGGGTGACCTATGACCCCCTTCGACCCATTAAATGACGAGATATGTCCCTAAGGGTCCTAGAACCCCTAGGGACATATTAGAATAGTTAATATGGATCAAAGGGGGTCATAGGGTGACCTATGACCCCCTTTGACCCATTAAATGATGACATATGTCCCTAGGGGTCCTAGAATCTTTAGTGACATATTAGAATTGTTCATATGCGTCAAATGGGGTCATAGGGTGACCTATGATCCCCTTTGACACATTAAATAATGACATATGTCCCTAGGGGTCTTAGGACCCCTAGGGACATATTAGAATAGTTAATATGGGTCAAAGGGGTTCATAAGTTGACTTATGACCCCCCAAGACACGTGAAATGATGAGATATGTCCCTAGGGGTCCAAGGACCCCTAGGGACATATTAGAATGGTTAATATGGGTCAAAGGGTAAGACCCCTAGGGACATATGTTAATTTTTAATATGGGTCAAAGGGGGTCATAGGGGGACATATGACCCCCTTCAACCCATTAAATGACAACATATGTCCATAGGGGTCCTAGGACCCCTAAGGACATATTAGAATGGTTAATATGGGTCAAAGGGTGTCATAGGGTGACCTATGATCCCCTTCAACCCATTAAATGACGAGATATGTCCTTAGGGGTCCTAGGACCCCTAAGGACATATTAGAATGGTTAATATGGGTCAAAGGGGGTCATAGGGTGACCTATGACACCCTTCGATCCATTAAATGACGACATATCTCCATAGGGGTCCTAGGACCCCTAGAGACATATTAGAATGGTTAATATGGGTCAAAGGGTGTCATAGGGTGACCTATGACCGCTTTCGACCCATTAAATGACGAGATATGTCCCTAGGGGTCCTAGGACCCCTAGGGACATATTAGAATGGTTAATATGGGTCAAAGGAGATCATAGGGTGACCTATGATCCCCTTCGACCCATTAAATGATGACATATGTCCCTGAGGGTTCTAGGACCCTAAATGACATATTAGAATGGTTAATATGGGTCAAAGAGGTTCATAGGTTGACCTATGACCCCGCAGGACCCGTTAAATGACAAGATATGTCCCTAGGGGTCCGAGGACCCTTAAAGACATATTAGAATGGTTAATATGGGTCAAAGGGGGTCATAGGTTGACCTATGACCCCTGACAACCTGTTAAATGATGACATATGTCCCTAAAGGTCCGTGGACCCCTACAGACATATCATAATAGTTTATATGGGTCAAAGTGGGTCATAGGTTGACCTATGACCCCCTTTGACCCATTAAATGATGACATATGTCCCTAGGAGTCTTAGGACCCCTAAGGCCATAATAGAATGGTTAATATGTGTGAAAGGGGGTCATAGGTTGACCTATGACACCCCACGACCCATTAAATGATGAGACATGTCCCTAGGGGTCCTAAGACCCCTAGGGACATATTAGAATCATTCATATGGGTCAAAGGGGGTCATAGGGTGACCTATGACCCCCTTTGACCCATTAAATGACGACATATGTCCTTAGGGGTCCTAAGACCCCTAGGGACATATTATAATGGTTAGTATGTGTGAAAGGGGGTCATAGGGTGACCAATGACCCCCTTCGACCTATTAAATGATGACATATGTCTCTAGGGGTCTTAGGACCCCTAGGGATATATTAGAATGGTTATTATGGGTCAAAGGGTGTCATAGGGTGACCTATGACCCCCTTCGACCCATTAAATGATGAGATATGTCCCTAGGGGTCCTAGGACTCCTAGTGACATATTAGAATAGTTAATGTGGGTCAAAGGGGGTCATAGTGTGACCTATGACCCCCTTTGACCCATTAAATGACGACATATGTCACTAGGCATCTTAGGACCCCTAGGGACATATTAGAATCATTCATATGGGTCAGAGGGGGTCATAAGGTGACCTATGACCCCCTTTGACCCATTAAATGACAACATATGTCCCTAGGGGTCCTAGGACCCCTAGGGACATATGTTAATTGTTAATATGAGTCATAGTGGGTCATAGGGTGACCTATGATCCCCTTCGACCCATTAAATGATGACATATGTCCGTAGGGGTCCTAGGACCCCTAGGGACATATTAGAATGGTTAATATGGGTCAAAGGGTGTCATAGGGTGACCTATGACCCCATTCGACCCATTAAATGATGAGATATGTGCGTAGGACCCCTAAGGACATATTAGAATGGTTAATATGGGTCAAAGGCGATCATAGGGTGACCTATGACTCCCTTCGACCTATTAAATGATGACATATGTCCATAGGGGTCCTAGGACCCCTAAGGACATATTAGAATGGTTAATATGGGTTAAAAGGTGTCATAGGGTGACCTATGACCCCCTTCGACCCATTAAATGACATATTAGAATGGTTAATATGGGTCAAAGGGGGTCATAGGGTGACCTATGACCCTTTCAACCCATTAAATGACAAAATATGTCCCTAGGCGTCCTAGGACCCTTAGGGACATATTAGAATGGTTAATATGGGTCAAAGGGGTTCATAGGTTGCCTTATGACCCCCTAAGATCCGTTAAATGATGAGATATGTCCTTAGGGGTCCAAGGACCCCTAAGGACATATTAGAACGGTTAATATGGGTCAAAGGGGGTCATAGGTTGACCTATGACCCCCCACGACCTATTAAATGATGACATATGTCCCTAGGGGTCTGTGGACCCCTAGGGACATATCAAAATAGTTAATATGGGTCAAATGGGGTCATAGGTTGACTTATGACCCCCTTTGATCCATTAAATGATGACATATGTCCCTAGGGGTCTTAGGACCGCTACGACCTATTAAATGATGATATATGTCCCTAGGGGTCCTAGGACCCCTAGAGACATATTAGAATAGTTCATATAGGTCAAAGGGGGTCATAGGGTGACCTATGACCTCCTTTGACCCATTAAATGACGACATATGTCCCTAAGGGTCCTAAGACCCCTAGGGACATATTATAATTGTTAATATGTGTGAAAGGGGGTCATAGTGTGACCTAAGACCCCCTTTGACCCATTAAATGACGACATATGTTCCTAGGGTTCTTCGAACCCCTAGGGACATTTGTCAATTGTTAATATGGGTCAAAGGGGGTTATATGGTGATCTATGACCCTCTTCAACCCATTAAATGATGACATATGTCCCTAGGGGTCCTAGGACCCCTAGGGACATATTAGAATGGTTAATACGGGTCAAAGGGTGTCATAGGGTGACCTATGACCCCTTTCGACCCATTAAATGACAAGATGTGTCCTTAGGGGTCCAAGGACCCCTAGGGACATAGTAGAATGGTTAATATGAGTCAAAGGGGATCATATGGTGACTTATGACCCCCTTTGACACATTAAATGATGACATATGTCCCTAGGGGTCCATATTAGAATCTTTCATATGGGTCAAAGGGGGTCATAGTGTGACCTATGACCCCCTTTGACCCATTAAATGATGACATATGTCCCTAGGACCCCTAGGGACATATTATAATGGTTAATATGTGTGAAAGGGGGTCATAGGGTGACCTATGACCCCCTTTGACCCATTAAATGATGACATATGTCCATAGGGGTCCTAGGACACCTAGGGACATATAAGAATGGTTAATATGCGTAGAAGGGGGTCATAGGGTGACGTATGACCTCCTTCGACCCATTAAATGATGACATATGTTCATAGGGGTCCTTGGACACCTAGAGACATATTAGAATGGTTAATATGGGTCAAAGGGTGTCATAGGGTGATCTATGACCCCCTTCAATCTATTAAATGACGAGATATGTCCCTAGGGGTCCTGGGACATATTAGAATGGTTAATATGGGTCAAAGGGGGTCATAGGGTGACCTATGACCCCCTTTGACCCATTAAATGAAGACATATGTCCCTAGGAGTCCTAGGGACATATTAAAATGGTTAATATGGGTCAAAGTGGTTCATAGGTTGTCCTATGACCCCCTAGGACCTATTAAATGAGGAGATATGTCATTAGAATGGTTAATATGGGTAAAAGGGGGTCGTAGGTTGAGCTATGACCCCCTTTGACCAATTAAATGATGACATATGTCCGTAGGGGTCTTAGGACCCCTAGGGACATATTAGAATGGTTAATATGTGTGAAAGGGGGTCATAGGGTGACCTATGACCCCCTACGACCCATTAAATGACAAGATATGTCCCTAGGGGTCTTAGGACCCCTAGGGACATATTAGAATCGTTCATATGGGTCAAAGGGGGTCATTGGGTGACCTATGACCCCCTTTGACCTATGAAATGACGACATTTGTCCCTAAGGGTCCTAGGACCCCTAGGGACATATTAGAATGGTTAATATGGGTCAAAAGTGGTCATAGGTTGACCTATGACCCCCCACGACCCATTAAATGATGACATATGTTCCTAAGGGTCCGTGGACCCGTAGGGACATATTAGAATGGTTAATATGGGTCAACCTATGACCCCCTTTGACCCATTAAATGACGACATATTTATATATTATTAATACTATTGTAGCATATTAATAATAATAATAATATAAATAAACACTAAATGTTAATACTATTATATCTATAGTAATAATAATAATACTATTATAGCTATAATAATAATATATATATTATTACTATGATGCCATAGTATTAATATATATATTAATACTATTGTAGCATAATAATAATAATAATATAAATAAACAATAAATATTAATACTATTATATCTATAGTAATAATAAGAATACTATTATAGGTATAATAATAATATTGATACTATATATTAATACTTATAAACCAAAGTCGGTTTCCCTCCAATAATTATTCTAATATTAATACTATTATAGCAAAGGCTGTTTTCCCTCCAAATGTCATTGGGAGAAATCGGATATTTGATTCCGAATTGGATATCTGATTTCTCCTGGAACCAGTTTCCAACATATCCCTATCCCTGCAGACTCGACAACATCACTTTTTCAGTTTTTTTTACGTGTTTTGCAAAAAAGTGCGTTTTGAGGCCCAAGCAATCAAAAAAAATTCAAAAATATAACCTTAGGTGTTCAAATTTATCATCTCAATGGGGAGCAACAGTTGTCGAAAGGATAAACGCAAAAGGAAGATATCCAATGAAGACATTGTAACATATAGGGAAAGAGACAAAATGGAACACCGAAGAAAAAGACAAGGTATGCTAAATCTCAGTCAAGTTGATGATGAATTATTCGAAGGTGAAATCATAGAGTCAGATAATGAATATGTACAATTGGGGAATGAAAATGTACCTATTGAGAATGATAATGCCAAAATTAAAAATTTAGAGAGTGAAAATTTTGAAGATGAAATGCTACCAAGTCATAATCCAAATTGCATAATTGACCATGTCGAACATGACAATGCACAAGAACCTAATGCACAAGAACGTTAAATATATCCTAATTATAATCGACATGAAGGTTCTAAAACACCAAAATGGATAATTGAAATTGATGAAATGATTATTACTAGGTTGGAAGGGAAAAAATCAGAAAGAACCATTTGGTTATGGGCTTCAAGACTATATCAGATGTTTTTCGGCAACAAGACAGTGGTAGAGCAATGTCAGCTTTTCATGCGCTTATTAAAGATGAAAAAGATGAGACCTATGCTTTCCAAATTGAAGATTCGTGTCAATAAAAAGTTGGAAAGAAATGCCATTATTGTGAAGAATCTTTTCAGTGCTCTCAATAGCATTGGAAAAATAACAGGGAGAAGGATAACAAAGTTGCTCAAAGGGTTATTACAACCTCTTTGGTAAGTCATCATTTGAGAAAGGGTAGATATATGAGACAAACTTGTATTGATTTGAATCTAAATCGTACTACTTTGAGAAGAGCACTTAGTTGACGAGAGAAATTGATGATCCTCTTCAAAATGAAACATGGGCATTTGTTGGGAGACTTCCATGTTTTGATAAGAAGCTATCCGATGATGTAAAGGAAGAAATTAAACAATTTTGACACTCTAACTCACGAGTATCACCCAATGCTAAAGACATGTTAAAGTTGAGAATTGGCATCAGAGACCGCACGCCACATCCTAAACACTGTTTGGAGGTAAGTCAAACTATGTTGTTCAAACAATTTAGAGAGAGTCATCCAAGTCTTCATATATCACAAAGGGATTTTGAATCTTTAAAGCCATTTTATTGTGTGATACTCAAAATTTGAAATACATGTTGTTGCAAATATCATGTTGAGTTTTCTATGCACTATGAACTATTACCCTCCATCCGTTCTACTTTGCATAGTAAAGAAATGTTGGAGGATTGTGGTGCTAGTGAGCTTCAAAAAATCATCAAGAGACTTGCTAGATCAACGTTTATATCGTAGAGTTGATGGTTGTTTCTTTTATAGAAATGCTTGCTTAAATGAGAAGTGTTCAGAATGTGGTGGCTTATCCAAGTTTGACACATGTTTCCATGAGGGGTGCGAACAAGATCTTGGAAAGACAATAGTGAAAAAAAAGGTATATGAAATGGTGAAATACGCATTGAAGAGTGGAGGTGAGAGCTCTAGATATGAATTGGTTGGAAAAGATATCAGTGTGGCTAGTTTTATTTCAAATTTCAAGGCAAATCATTTTTACAAGTATGCAAGACATAGTCACAAGTCTTAGTGGTTGGATGAACAATTTAGAATGTGCAAGGAGACTTTTCCCATTGGCACTATTATATCAGTTGTTGATTTTGTTGAGAACTACACATTGCAACCTCAAAATGAGACACAATATCAGTATTACAACTCTATTCAGATTGATATTTTTGTTCACATAACATATAGACATGCCCCTGATAGTGCAGAAGATAATTGGAAGATTATTAGAGAGTATAATTTTTATATGAGTGATGATAGATCTCACTCTCACGAGTTTGTGCAACATTGTTTCAAGAATTATTTTGATTTCTTACATGAGCATGCAATTGCTATGGATAAACATATCATTTGGTCAGATAACTGTACAAGTCAATTCAAGAATGCTCGCATGTTTTATTTGTTGTATAGGATGCACGTAGAGAGAGGGGTGCCTCATATTTGGAGTTTTTTTAGTCTGGCCATGGAAAAGGGGAACATGATGGAGCGGGGGCATGTGTGAAGAGAGCTCTAGTCAAGGAGCAACTGAAGATTTCAGCAGCAGAGCTTTTTGATGCTCGTAGCATTATTGATTGGTGTAGTTTAGCATTATCATAGGGGGGGGACTCTTGATTCGGTGGTATGCAAGTTCTTTTGGTTGGTTGAGAAAGGGTCCATAGCTGATAGATTAGATTGTGCTACAGTGAGAGACTCATCAAAAATGCATTCATTCCGGAGTTCTAATTCTAGTACATGGACCATTTGGACACGACAACTAGCTTGCTTTTGTCCTAGTTGTTTTCAGTGTGATTGGGATTACTGTGAGTCAAGTGAGTGAGTGGACACATGGGCTCCACATTATCTTACTACATTGTCTATCATATCCTCTATCAGAAATGATGACATGGAAAGTTCACTTGAGCATAACCATCTATCAAATCTACTTTAGCCAACACATGTCTTTGCATTGGTTGCACCACAAGGGAATGATGAGAAATCTGATTATTGGTTAGCACGTTGTGTAAGAGGTAAACAAAAACTTGCACAACCAATCACAGATGATGATGGATTCACATATCCTACTGGTTCAGTGGTTGTCGCTGGAACATGGCTGCAGACATACATGCTTAGAAGTAACGAAATTCCTGCATTCGAAGACTATCAGAAGCACAAAATAATTCTCATATATTCACATCTTATTATAGCAACAAATGTAAAGTTGTTGAAGCATCAAGGAAGACCAAAAGTAAAAGAAATTTTTACCATTTCTAATTTTGATCATGAAGCCCTGTTGGAGACCCTAAAATAGAGAGAGGACCCTATTGGAACACTCGACTAGGTATATTTACTTCTTATGTTATTTTCTTCATAATGATTCAATGAACTGATGATTATCTTGTTTAATGCAATAAGTTACTAATTTTTTTATGATATTGGATTGTAGGTACATCATGAAGAGTTGGGGGGGAGGTGGTATTGGGGAGAATTCCTAAGATTTATGATGTATTATGATGTAAAATGTGAACTTTTTTTGTATATGGTTTTTGCAATAATGAAAAAGAAGGTTAAATTAGTTGCACATTCTAATTTGTATTTTGGTAGATTCTTTGTAAGGAATTATAAGAGGAAGATATTGAACAAGTTCTTGCAAATCATATTTGCATGTGATACAAGGCTATAAGGACAATTTTAAGAACATTTATAACTATATGAAAGATAATTGCTTATGGATATCTTATTACAAATTTGGTTTTTCCCTTATTTGACATAAAGCTGACATTATGATTATTAAAACTATTTTTATCAAACTAATCAAATAGGAAAAATTTAGCAAGTATGGATGAACAATTAGAATACTTGATTTCTTCCATTTTGCAACCAATCATGGCATTTGAAAGCATAAAGAGTCATAATATTGTATAATGTTTTGAAAGACTTTCATATTGAAAAGTTGTAAAGGACCATGAGATTTGAACTTTAGTAATGTCTAGGTTTGCATAGGGTAAGTGAGTCATTACATAGGTCCTAATAAGGTCTCATAATAATCTCAAGTCATTTCATAAGTTGAAACATTCAATAAGTCACTTAAAATTTAGCTTATTGCTTTAGAAAATTCAAATCTTGAATGTAACGACTACATGAGCATTTTGGAAGGAAACTCTATAGTTTAAATTTTATGAAATACAGGGAACACTAGTACAAAGCACCTAATTATTTTTCTTTTCTTGATGTAATAAGGTTTAGGGATAGATCTAATGATCTCCTTGTGACCATCCACATTTGTAATGGACACAAGACCCCATGGTGCAACTATAAGCCTTGGCCATCAATTGGTCCAATAAAGTGATTTTTTGGTAAATTCCATGTTTATTAGGTAAGTCTAGATGTTTAGAACATTATTAGGGTCCCTAGGAGTTTGTAGAGTCTATTTGCAATAAAACTTGTCGTAGCGCAAAAATTGCAAAAAGTTGCTTAGCAACTTTTGTAATTTTCTTGACAACTTTTCAAAATCTAACTCCTAACAGCTAGAACTTTTTGAATCGTCAATGCCATTAGCTTCGGGTGGGTGGGTGAACCCTAGTGACACCCTTGTTCCAACCACGGAGACCCTCTATCGTCCGTGGCCACCTCGTATCGAGGAGTCCCCAAGGTTCTCTAAGTGCATTTTGAGGTCGATCTTCTGAGGGTCATAACTCGGAGCTCGTGAGGGCTATCGATAAACTATTGAATGCTACAAGACGATGATGTTGAGGCCTAAAATAACCTATCTCATTTTTGAGAGATCACATTCCATTTGGATTCGGCATAGTGATCTCGCTCAATGCCAAAACTCGCAGTGTGCCTCAGTTCATAGGTGCACCACAATGTAACTTTGAAACCACTGATCTTGGCATCGAATCGTCAGCACCATTAGCTCCGGATGGGCAGGTGAACCCTAGTCACACCCTTGTTCCGGCCATAGAGACCATCCATCATTTGTGGCCACCCCGTACCGAGGAGTCTCCAAGGTGCTCTAAGTGCATTTCGAGGTTGATCTTTTGAGGGTCATAACTCGAAGCTTGTGAGGGCTATAGATGAACTGTCAAATGCTACAAGATGGTGATACTGAGGCCTAAAATAACCTATCTCATTTTTGATAGATCACATTCCGTTTGGATTTGGCATAGCGATCTCGCTCGATGCCAAAACTCGTAGTGTGCCTTAGTTCATAGGTGCACCACAACGTAACTTTGAAACCACTGATCTTGGCATCAAATCGTCAGCGCCATTAGCTCCGGATGGGCAGGTGAACCCTAGTCACATCTTTGTTCTGGCCACAAAGACTATCCATCATTTGCGGCCACCCCGTACCGAGGAGTCTCCAAGGTGCTCTAAGTGCATTTCGAGGTTGATCTTTCGAGGGTCATAACTCGAAGCTCGTGAGGGCTATCAATGAAATGTCAAATGCTATAGGACAATGATACTGAGGCCTAAAATAACCTATCTCATTTTTTAGAGATCACATTCTGTTTGGATTCGACACAGCTATCTCACTCGATGCCAAAACTCGTAGTGTGCCTCAGTTCATAGGTGCACCACAATGTAACTTTGAAATCGCTGATCTTGGCATGGAATCGTTAGTGCCATTAGCTTTAGATGGGCGGGTGAATCCTAGTCATACCCTTGTTCTGACCACAAAGACCATCCATCATTTGCGGCCACCCTATACCGAGGAGTCTCCAAGGTGCTCTAAGTGCATTTCAAGGTCAATCTTTTAAGGGTCATAACTCAAAACTCGCGAGGGCTATCGAATGCTATAGGATGGTGATACTGAGGCCTAAAATAACTTATCTCATTTTTGAGAGATCACATTCCATTTGGATTTGGCATAGCAATCTCGCTCAATGCCAAAACTAGCAGTGTGCCTCAGTTCATAGGTGCACCACAACGTAACTTTGAAATTGCTGATCTTGGCATCGAATCGTCAGCCTCATTAGCTCTGGATGGGCGGGTGAACCCTAGTCACACCCTTGTTTTGGCCATGGAGACCATCCATCATTTGCGGCCACGTTGTACTGAGGAGTCTCCAAGGTGCTCTAAGTGCATTTTGAGGTCGATCTTTTGAGGGTCATAACTCGAAGCTTGTGAGGGCTATCGACGAACTGTCAAATGCTACAGGACGGTGATACTGAGGCCTAAAATAACTTATCTCATTTTTGAGAGATCACATTCCATTTGGATTCGGCATAGCGATCCCGCTCGATGCCAAAACTCGCAGTGTGCCTCAGTTCATAGGTGCACCACAATGTAACTTTGAAACCGCTGATCTTGGCATCAAATCGTCAGCGCCATTAGCTTTGAATGGGCAGGTGAACCCTAGTCACACCCTTGTTTTGACCACAGAGACTATCCATCATTTGCGTCCACCCCGTACCAAGGAGTCTCCAAGGTGCTCTAAGTGCATTTCGAGGTCAATCTTTCGAGGGTCATAACTCGAAGCTTGTGAGGGCTATCGATGAACTGTCAAATGTTACAAGACTGTGATACTGAGGCCTAAAATAACCTATCTCATTTTCAAGAGATCACATTTTGTTTGGATTCAACACAACAATCTCGCTCGATGCCAAAACTCGCACTGTGCCTTAGTTCATAGGTGCACCACAACGTAACTTTGATCTTGGCATCGAATTGTCAGAGCCATTAGCTCCATGTGGGCGGGTGAACCTTAGTGACACCCTTCTTCTAGCCATGTAGACCATCCGTCGTCTGCGGCCACCCCATACCGAGGAGTCTCCAAGGTGCTCTAAGTGCATTTTGAGGTCGATATTTTGAGGGTCATAACTCAGAGCTCGTGAGGGCTATCAATGAACTGTTAGAGGAGACAAGTTTGTAAGAAGTAGTGGCTTAGTGTTTTTTCTAAAATAAGTTAGTGGGAAGGCTTTATTAGAGGGTCTTGGCCAAACTAGTGGGGTGTCTACCCACTCTCTAATTTTAGAGACAGTTAGGTTTTGGAGGGAGATTAGGGGAGCTCTACTACAACTATCCTTACCCGTAGCTTGGACCAAGGTTGGTATCTTAAACTTTTTTCTTTTCCATTTCTTTCTTTTAGCATGGTTAAGCAAATATGCAAGTGTGGAGTTTATCAATAGAGTATGCATTGCATTGCATTGTGGAGTAGCATTCATGTGAGTGCTTGAATGGTGTTCATTCCATGTAGATTAGTGTGACACCATTGTGCATATTGTTGTATTGTGTGGAGTATTGTGAGTATGAGGTTTGGATTTCCTCTATTTCCTTGTTGTATTATGGGTGTTGATATTGTGTTGTGAAAATGTGATGTGCTCTTGAAAATTTCTTGTTTTATTTCTACTTGGTTTTGTTTTCTTGTTTTGTGCTTGAGTGTTGTTATGGGCGTGGGACTTACACTCACCCTTGTGGGAAGGGAAGAGAAGTCCAGGGTGAAGGGCTTAAGTTGGGTTCAAAAAATGTATTGAGAACCTTGGAGTATGGGCTCCATTGTATGCCATAACCATTCATATCTTGCTGGGGGTGATAAGGAAAGTATGGTGTAGAAAGGAAGTTTGAGGAGTTATAGCTGATGGTAGCGGGTTTGGAGGAGGAAATGTGGAGGCCCCGAGAGGGCATTAAATTGTTCATTTATGATAGCCCCGAGAGGGCATGAAATTTGCTGAATTATGATAGCCCCGAGAGGGCATGAAAATTGTTTATTGCAGATATGGTTTGGTATGGCAAGTCTCCATTTTAGAACACACCTTCACCCTATGTTTATGGTTCCATTTGTGAAGCCATTGTGAAATAGCCTTGGGGGGAAATTGTTCAAGTTTGAAATGTAATTTTTATGCATTGAAAGATTGTATGTGTATCCCAGTTTGAGCCTTGTTCCCTAGCACGAGGGTGGTCTCTTTGAGGCCTATGGTTGGGTGGAAAGCACTCATGGTCCTTGTTATTTTGTTGTGTTGCATATGCAGATTTGTGTCCAAGGGAGCAATGGAAATGGCTTGCAATGATCATCTTGTAGATTGATGTTGGATGAGAAAAATTGACATTGTGCCCTCATTTGTGAAGGAGGATTCTTCAGCTTGTTCACATTCTGAACGATCATGTTGGACAATGTTCATGCTACTCATTGTCCATATCTTTCAATGTTCATGTTCCTTATGATTTTGAAAAGTCCCTTATGTTGCCCCATTGTGATGGAAGGAGATTGTATCATTGTTACCTAATGTACGTGTAGAGGAAATAATTGATAAGGTTGTATATGCATGTTTGATTTGGAGTTTATATTGTTATGAAAGCATTGGTATGAGTCGCAGATTTACTTTGACATCATTGTTATCATTTGAAAATGTGAAAGAAAGTTTTCTCCTTGTGGTATTGTAAATGACTAGTTGATAATAACAATCCATAGATGTTATGTGATACCATTGATTGTATAAATTTAAAACTTAGTAGATTGCTTACAATCTTATTGTGCACTCAATAATTTGGAAGGAAAATTTTATGTTCATATCACATGCATGGATAACATTGATTTTAATTACCAAGCTTAATGCAATTCTAAGCAAGGAAATCATCAAATTAATTTCATGATATAACAAAATGAAGTTTGTTGTAAGAGAAGACATAATAAAATCTATGAGATACATTGTTGTAGGCATGCATTTTCCTCTCCGGAAAATGTATGGTAAAGGAAAATAAATCCCTTCCTTAATACAAAGCAATAAAATATTAAAGAATATTCCCAGATTCTAGACTGTTATCCAATAAACATAAAAATATAATAGCATATAGAGACTAATGAGTGTCCTAGACTAATATATTTTCTAAGTGATAGAATGGTACACATTACAATCTTGTGACCTCTAAGTCACATCCAACACTCAAATAATAAATTAGTAATTAAATAAATAAAGGCATATTAGTGTGCATGTTAGAGAATATGACAAATTTAAATATTTAACTCAAAAATAAAATAAAAGCCAAGATTGATCTTGATCGCCCTTCTAGGGTAGCCCCCAACATTTCCTAAGCCATCATAATGCAAAAAGTTTTCTCCACTCGCCAAGGCGTATTGTTAAATCTGACATGTCATGTCAAAACTTTTATCCTTGAGCTTGCCTCCTTGAAAAGGGGTTTCATCCCCATTAATATACTTGGGTGCATAGGAGAAAGGGTTTATGTCACATCCTTGTCTTATGCACTAGTCGTCCCCTCCTTGCAGCAGTGGTCACGTGTTCCCAAGCATAGGTAGTCGACTTGAAATTTCTTGCAGCAGTGGTCACGTGTTCCCAAGCATAAGTAGTCGACTTGAAATTAAGGGGGAGTGGGATAGCAATCCCAAGGGATTTGTACTTAGGAGAATGTCAAGTTGACATTTAATATGACTTGTTCACATTAGGATTGCTAATTGGAGGGATGTGAAAAAGATGTCCTAAGGCTTGGATTAGTCAAAATTCTGCACATGACCCACGTGGGACCTTGTGGGGACCACGTGTAGGAAGAAATGTGGCCTTGGTAAGAGTTAGGTAATGATGAGGATTTAAGATAGATAGGAGATTCACCCTTTAGATTTGTTTTTATTTTTATTAGATAATTATTTAATCATTTCAAGTCTTGAGTAGAGGATAATGACACTTAGTGTATTTGAGCTTATTGTAAGGGTAATGTTTATATCAAGGGGCTCATTTAGAAACATGTAACAATTAAACCATATGGTAATGGAAAAGCTCAATATAGGAAAATAAATTAAATGAAATAAATAAGTTTACGAGAATGCATATATAATTGAACATGATGTTAAGTACAGAGGGTTTAATTAAATTAGTGTTAAGACTGTAAATTAGGATAGTTGGATGTAGATATAATAGGGTTAATATGAAGTAAGTTGTTGGGATGATGGGATTGGAGAATCAAGGATAAGGATGGATGGTGGATTAAAATAATAACTCAAATCTAGTTTTATCTAGTCAGTAAAGCACATTGATAGATAAGAGTTACTAGATATAATTGAATGCATGACAAACTTGTGTAGATGTTGGATTTAATGTCAAGTGAATTTTATATTTGGCTTGAGGGAATGTTAGTTAGATAATGAATGTTGTGGATTCGATTGAAGATATTAGTAGAATATCAAAGTCAATAGAATATATATACCAAGTTGAAAATGTAGTGTAAGAATAAAGCATTAGTTAGCTAGTATGTAATAAGGGTCAATAGGCATGTCATTAGAGGTAGCTCGTCAACTCATGTACCCTATGTATAATTAATGATAATATGATTCATGTACACAACATTTTACTACGTTAGTTGCATGAAATTATGAATACATATATGTCAGAACGACAAGGTATGTTATATACAGACCTTATTTATACGCTTGCACCTAATCCTTGCATAAACAATTCATCTAACAAATTTAAATTGACACACTCAATACGATGATGTAGTAGGATGTGTTTAAATACTGATCATGAATTATTATTGAGTTAAGTACTTTGAATTGGCCCTTAGACTTACTAAGAGTTCCTCATTTTATGTGCTTACTAATTCGTACTATGAAACTACTTTGAATCTTAACATGCTTTGATAATAATAATATTGATAGTGAGAAAGTAAGCTTATGGTGAATAATTAGATGTAATAATGTAAAAAGTAAATGTAATAGTATAGTAATTATAGTAATTAAAATAGTAAATGTAAAAGCATGGCAATGTAGCTAGATTAGTTAGTAGTTGATGAGCTAGATAGTTAGTAATTGTCTTTTGTTAGAGTGAGTTTAATTTATGTATTGAAATAGTAATTTTCGTGTTTAGGAAACTATAGTGAGTGCTAGTTTGGTGAGGAAGCAATCTTGATAGAATGCATAAGGATGACTAAATAGAGTAAAGAGGGAGAAAATGATTCAGTATTGGTCCAATCTTTGAGAGGACCTGTAACTAGTAAGATATGGATGCAAGCACATGATACATGTTTAGCACATAAAACAAATTGTTTATTCCATAAGTTGTGTATAGTATGTGTTGAATGATGGATACTATCAATACAAGTGGCCCCTTCTCCATCATGTAGACTTCAAAGCTACCTTTGGGGAATATCTTTTCTAATTTCCAATGGTTAGATCCGATATAGTGTGGTAGATAAGTGTACATTTTCTTATTTGACTAAGGGTGCTCGTGTGATGAGTACTAAATCTAAATTCTCTAGATACGTGTGTTTAATCGATTAAGATATACTACACTTCCACACCATATAGTAATTGTCACATTAATATATATTGTAATGATTAATGAATGTGTGTACATTGGTAATGAGGATAATAAGTAATTTTGATCCCCTTCCCTTACATGCTAGAATCACAACCTAGTCCATATGATACAACCGACAAACCCTAATAGAATATTAGTATTAGAGGCTTGTTAGGATATGAATTACCTCACTAATTTATGAGTGTTGTATCTTGAACTTGCTCTTTTGACTCGTGATGCTAACTTGAACTAGACTGTCATCCAATCTATTTGAAAATCACATGTGATTAAAATGTTACAACCGGATGACACTATCCACATGAGTCTTGAACTCCTATTCAATGATAACCTTGTTTTACAATATGTAATTTCTTATGTGACTTCATAAGCTACAAAAAATAAAAAAAATAAAAAAAATGTTGTGTTTTTACTAGTAAAATTTAGGGCATGACACATGATCCACGATAAATTGAACAATACTAGATACTAAATTAATATGTATGTCATTGTGCACATAAATGACAAAAACATATATCTTAATACATGTATCCATAGACAAAATTTTACACAAATATATTTCAAAGATCATGTATCCATAGACAAAGTACTCAAATATATATCAAAATTCATAGATCCATATACAAAATGTGGTTGATCATGCCATCAGAATGTGTCTAATATCAATGTTTCTTTATACAATGTGGCATATGCCATCTCAAAATGTCTCATAATGCATCCTACAACAACTATACTATCCTAGGGTGCTAGTGGATGATCAAAATGCAGCCTCTTCGCTGCACTAGGTGGATCAAATGCCTCCTACATAAACAAAAAAGGAAAACCCAAAGTTAGACTACTAAATTTATATGATTCTACGTATCTAACATTGAATTATTCAAACGCATAATGATATTTCTTGTAATGGAGATTAATACTATCAAAATTTCATAATAAATACCTCTCTCGTCAACCTCTTCCACCGGTCAGGAGTCCTCTCGTATGCCCTCGGCAATGCTGGTACCTCTCTAATTGTGGGTGGTATATGTTCAAATACCTTTGTCAGATGAATTTACAATTTAAACTATAACATTATAATTCATAGCATGCTAAATTTATAACATATTTAATCATGAATTCAAACTACAACTTACTATTGTAGGCTCCTCCTCAGGAGTGAGTGGCTGCGTCATCAAATCTACATAACTCTCCCGTCGGACCTCATGTGCACTAGGAGTCTCCTATGAGATACAAAATAGTAGTTGTTAATATCACAAAAATCAGTTTCGAATTTATTTATGAAGATAAGGATAATAAAAAATAAATGATACTTATACATACAATGAGGCTCTCAGTGCGAATGGAAATCCCTGATGGTCTACGATGCGGAATCTGTAAAGGCTCATCACCAGTAGCGATGCCCTATATACAATAAGGAATGTAATTAAATGGGATTACCACAAACATTTTACAAGAATGCATTGATATTTAATCAAATAAAAAGTGCCTAATTACCCTTCTTTTATCAATGTGTGCTGGCTTACCCTCCGCACTTTGTCCCTCCGGGACAGGTGCTACCTGCAAGATAAAAGAAATATTAGCAACCATATATGCTACAATATCAAATAGAAAAAAAATGCGAACACAACATAATGTACCATAGATGTCTCAAGGCCAAATGAAATGGCCAAGAGCGTGGCATCATTAATCTGTCTAAGCTCCTCCTCGGTCATCAACTAAATGTGAATGAAGATCACATACATATAAAAGTCAATATGGCTTAAAAATTAAAATTACTCTATTATAAAAATTAACTTTAAATCACATATGTCATAACAAAAAAATATATACATGTACCGACACCGAAGGAGTCCATGCCTCTGCATTCCCCTCCTCTCTCGCATTAGGGTCTGTAGCCTCTGTGTGTGTGTCTGGTGTATCCTCGTCTAATACAAAATGATACTTAGGAAGATCACCTATGGGACCTAGGAAAATATTCTTTCACGTAATGCAAGTGTGAGGCACACAAACATGTGATCAGCTAGCCGATGATGAACTAGCACCAACATCATCAACACGAGGAGGCAGGATTGACCTAGCTTGAGATATCATTAGGCTACTCAGCCTATGAATGGCTCTGATAGTTTGAGAGCTAGCCTCTATCATAATATCTGGATGCTACACTTGAGGATGAGAGGAGAAATCAGTGGGGGGGACAAAAGATCCAGCTTTCTTCTGTTGGGAAGAGGGTCTATCCTGAGGAGCTCCTAGTCCTAAGCCCATGTTGGGCTTCATGCTCCAATAGTTCACTTTAAGTTTCAACACAAATTCAACATATAATTTTCTAAAGAAATAAAATGATATGTCTAAATTGCCATGTGGAGGGATATCAAAGACCATCCACCAACGATCCCAAAAGTTTGCACGTATGGCATCATTTGTGCACCATTTAATCGATAGTTTGGATTTTTTTGGGTCAACTGGTAAGCCCATTTTTGGGTACGCAAAAAGGCTGGCCAAATTGTCTTTGCTTATGTTGAGGTCCGCAACCTCATCATAATCCAAACCATCATCAAACATCTCGTGCATTTGATCACGCCAATGAAGAGCGACATTTTGTTAGTTTGTAAGGGTTTCAATGTTATCCACTATGGTGTTTAACGTGGATAACATAGGAGCCAATGTGGGTACATTATTATATGTTCTCTGCAAACCTCTCAACTTGTTGAGATTTTCATTTATCAAATCCTCAATTCGAGAAGGGTTTTGAGGGGGTAGAGGATCGTTTGGTGGATAGTTTTGTGGGGGTACTGGATCATTTGGTGGGGCGTTACGAGGAATTTATTCCCTACCTCAGTGTCATAATTGTGATCAGCCATTTCTATTAAATTGCAAAATGTAATATATATTAAAAAAAACCTTAATTTTAACCTTTTTTTTTTCAAAAAAACCCTAGATTCAACTAAAACAAACAAATCATGCTAAAATCTATTGAATTTAGATTAAAAATTAGTTTAGAAAACAAAAAAAAAAACCTTAATATCCGATATCCGATCTTAGATCTGATATCCGGTTGCGCGCTAATACTGGCCCCCAAAATGTGAGAAATAAGGGCCCACGGGTCTGTCTTTTTTTTTAATGTCATGCTACAGATATCAGATATCTGATATAATATCGAATATTCGATATTGAATCGGATATCCGATCGCCTGGTTATCTTATATTTTATATATAAGATATATAAGATATAGTTTGAAATATTATATTATATTATATTTTATATATTATATTACATTAATATATATTATAATATAAAATATTATATTATATTATTATAATATAATATTATTATTATATTATTATAATATAATATTATTATTATATTATTATAATATAATATAATTATTATATTATATTATTATAATGTATTATATTATATTATATTATTATAGTTTATAATATATTATACTTTATTATTATAATATTATATTATATATATATATATATTATATTACATTACTATATATTATATTATATTATTATAATATAATACATTATAATATAATATTATTATAATATAATACATTATAATATAATATTATACGATTATAATATAATAATAATATTATTATTATATTATAGTATAATTATAATAATAATAATATTATATTATATATTTAATAACAATATTATATTATAATATTATAATAATATTATATTTAATAATATTATATTATAATAATATAATATTATAATGTATTATATTGTTATAATATAATGTTTTATATTATTATAATATTATAATAATAATGTCATATGATTATCGGATATCTGATAAGGCTCGGCCTTTCCTTCCAGGCTTGGTACCTTGATAGGTGGAAAAAAGTTAGAGTGGATTTTGAAGCGCTTTTAGATGTGTTCAAACTCTATTTTTTTCACATCGCCACTTTTTGGCACACCATGATTCTGCACATACCCTCTTGCCTTACGACATGGACCAATAAGAAGTGTTTATGCCAAATTGTACTGTCTACTTCATCTCTTTTTGATTTGTCATCTCTATTTGATTTGTGAGCACCAAAACGGAAGCTTTTAGGGGAGACATGTTTGAGACTACTTTTAAAATAATGATTGAAAAATAATGTTATATTCAAATAAGGACTATTAAAAATATTTTTTCAATTAAAAAATGGAAAGATTGTTATTTATATTGTTTAGAAGATTGATTTCATTGTTTGTCATTCCAAACAATTTAACATCATGATTTTAATTTACATTCTTAAATATTTTATTTAGTTTTATTTTATTTTACAAATCTTTCAAATCTTTCAATAGTATTAAAAAATTATGATCATATTTAATGCAATTGCTATCAAATTAGATCACATGTTACAAATAACAGGATATATTCATAGTCTTCTAAATAATTTGTTTGTCAATTCAATTTGCAAAATAATCTTTTATTTTTCTTTTATTAATGTTTTTGAAATTAAAAGCGACCAAAAACAAGGGGGTCAGCCCTTAACAGTCAAAAGGCTGGTAACCAACACATTACCAGCTAGTAACAAAAACAGACAAAAAGAACAGGAGTACCAGCAGGCAGAGACTTAAACCATAAACCAGAAATCTAGAAGCAGAAGGGAAACAACCTAGCTACTAACCACATAGTCTAAAAAGGCACCCAGGCCTAAGAAAATCTTAAATACAGTTGATTACCAGCAAAACCATAACTGCCATAGAAGTATATAAAGTCTTTGGATCCTTAGATCCCCATAACTAAACAGAACTAAAAAAGACTTAGATTTCTTTTTTCCCTTTTCCCCTTGCATGAAGTAGAATCTGGGCCCAGTCATCGACAAGAAAATTGAAGAGTAATTTATTGTCCCCCATGTCCAAGCCAGCTTCCTCCTTCTCCTGTGCCAGCAATTGGAGGGTAGTAGCAACATCATAAGTAACTTTAAGTCCAAACTTGGAGAAGGTGAAAAACCCCTCCTCCAAAGCTTTGACCCTTTCCTCCAGGTTCATGTAATGCTCCTCCCTCGCCTCAATCTCCTCTTTATGCTCCTCGACCTTCTTTGCAGCAACCTCCTTCATTTTCTGTCCCTATGGTTTATCCTGCAACACCCGTGGGTTAGAGGAAATCTTTAAATTTTCCTTAACAAGGGAAGAAATGGTAATTGGGGAATTATCCTTTTTGCTCATCTCATCACAAAAAGTAATAGGTTTAAGTGAGAAGCTAGCTGAAACATGGGTTGTCTCAGTATTCCCTTCTTTGTTGTCCGACAGTTGAGTTTGAGTATCATCCATCAAAATGTTCCCAGAATTGAAAATTTTTTCCCCCTCCTCATTACCTTCATCCTTTTTGGAGTTGGAAATATTTTCCTCCTCCCTTCTGTCACTGTTATTGACTGAGCTATCTTCTTCAACTTTCTCAACAGGGTATCTGATGGTGTAATGTCCCCTTTCTAGCATTCATAGCATGATGTTGTCGTTAGCCTATTTCCCCACAGTCTCATAGGCTAACTAGGACATTAAAGGGGCTTAGAGGCCATTTGGCCTAGACAGTTTCAGTTGCAGGTCTTTCTGAGGGGGTTCTGGGGCAACTTTGGGCATACTTACTATTTATAGTAAGTCATCTTGGACATGGCCGGACATTCAGTCACAGTGGTATGTCGATGGTAATTGTTTAAAATCGACAGGAAAACTTATTTATCATTGATAAGATTTGTTATGCATTGATAAAGCCATTTTATAAAGTTAAATTTAAATATTTAACTTTATTAATGCATAGACTATAGTTTGTGGGAAATATTTAAATTAAAAGAGTTCCCTTTATTTTTATAACACATTGGAGACATAAGGTACATAAAGGGAGTTATGTTTTATCCCACATTGAGAAAACGAAGGATTGAGCTCTTGTGAGAACACTATAAAAGAAATGGAAGAGCTTTTTTTTGAATGCTTGGATGAAGATTAATGTTATGTTGCTGGATATCTGATTATCGGGCTTGGAGGACGGAATCCCTCTTTGCTAGCATTCTCTTCGCTGTTGGAAGACACAGTCAGGAGGATCAAGGGTGTTTTCACTTCAGGAAACACACTGGGTTTCATTTGGGGCATTCGCATAAAGAAATTTACAAGGATTTGAGGTGCAGATCTGAAGTTAGTTATTGCTATAGTGCCGCATGAACAGTATTTTGCTACAGTCGGCATGAACAGTATTTTGCTACAGTACGGCGTGAACAGTGTTGGTATCAAGTTTACTTTTTTTTTTGGCTGATTAGAAGTTTGGAGGGCTGCCGACTACATCTGCAAAATACTACGGCAACTAATTCCAGGTTTCTTCTGTCAAATTTTGATACTTTGCATAATAATTGTTGAATACAAGTCTGAATAGTTGTTGTAGCCTTTAAGGCAGCTGTAAGTGCACATCTACATTTAAAAATCACCCTTTTATCAGCAGATTGAAATAGTTTCCAAATTTTTCATATACTGTTGAATGTGTGCCAAGTGTTTGTGAAAATGTTATGATGTGTATTATGCATTTTAATGTCACTTCATAGTTGCTTGTAAATCTACTCATTGGAAAGCAATTTATTGAGGAAATCAGCTTTATGAGTTTGCATACAAAGTGTTTGACATTATTCCTTAAGTTAAATTTCTACAAGTCAAAGTTCAAATCAGGGGAGGATATTACAGTGGTATCAGAGCTATAAGTCCTGCCATCCTGTGGAGGTCTTATAGGAAATTTGGATCTGGCGGATAGAGGGGAAAGTGTTTGATGAAATGTCAAAACACTAAAATCAGAGCATTTATGTTTGAGCATGCGACAGGGGCCTTATAATTTCCGCAATACCAGAGCAAGACAAAGTAGGAGTTCAGACCTGCAAAGCAAACAATCTAGTTCATCTGTACAGGGGGGTATAGAATCCAGTCATACAGACACAACGGAGGTATTCTTTGATCAAGACAGCAATATGGGTGACCGAGATGACAGGAATACAAGATTAGGTGGAGGCGGGAATGCCGGTCCAGAGCCTGGCGAGGAAAGATTCTTACAGTTATTAGAGACCTTGGTATAGGGTCAACGAGTAGCAGAACAAAGGGCACAGGAACAGAATCAGAGATTGGATCTTATGATGCAGATGATGGCTCGTCAAATGGGGTTGAATGCTAACATGGGTGGAGGAAATAATCAGAATGGTAACAATCAGAATGGAAATGATTAGGATGGGACACATAATGGAGATGAACAAGTTGGGAACAATTTCGGTCATGCACCCCAGCGAGCTAGGACAGTGAGTTCAAGGCCCATGATTCCTACATTTCCTCCTAGAGCTCCAGAGCAGCTCGAACCAGAGCCCCAGATTACTGATATACAGGACCAGTTGAGGAGAGATTGGGAAGCCGGAGGGCCAGATTTTACTACTGCAATTACCTTTAGGGAGTATATGGATGTGCGGATGAAACATATGCCACGTGGACATGATAGGAACCAGAGCTATGAGCTACGGAAGAAAGTAGGGAGACTTGAGTTACCATATTATGATGGCTCAGGAAAGTTTACAGCAAGAGCTTGGGTTCAAAAGCTTGACACATACTTTCAATTGAACCCTATGCCCAAGGAAGAAGCTATTAAGTACACAACAATTCATCTGGATGGGTTAGTACACAAGTGGTGGCATCATGGTATGGTCACTATGGGACATGCACACATTACCTCATATGTGGAGTTTACAGAGAGGCTGATTGAACGTTTTGATAGGAAGGATCCAGAACTCCATTTCAAGGAGTTAGCTCAGCTTAAACAGTGGGGATCATTGGAAACATACATTTCAAAGTTTCAGAAACTTGCAGTGTTAGTAACAGATGTATCTGAATGGAGGATACTAGTTCTATTTATGGATGGGTTAGCTGATCCGTTGAGAGGGTGGATTAAAGCTCTCAACCCTCCCACTTTGCAGGAAGCAATTAAGAAAGCTCGCGACATGGATTCCTCTTCCTCTTCAAAAAATAAATTCCAGGCAAAGAGTTTCCCTTCAAGGAAAGATAAGGACAGGAAACCTTTTCATAAAGAGGTTCAGCCAGCTAAGGAGGAAAGTAAGAGGTTGGACAATGAGACACTTAATGATCTCAGGAAGAAGAAGCTTTGTTTTCATTGCAGGGAGCCTTGGGATTTTTCACATAAGTGTCCATTGAAAGCAAAAGCTAAGCAGATGGAGTACTTTTCAGCCGAAGAGTCAGTAGATGGAGATTCAGAGCAGTCATCCGAATCAGATGGAGATGATGATAGTTCTTCATAGGAGGAAGCACGCAGTGATAGCACAATAGCTCAGTTGTCAAGTATACAGGAGGCCGTCACTTTCAGAGTTAGGGGAACCTTGGATGGACAAAGAGTTGTGGCACTCATTGATACAGGGACGACACATAACTTCATTGATGAGAAGTTTGTGACACGTAGAGGGCTACATACAGAGGAGCATAGGGGATTTAAGGTGATGGTTGCCGATGGCTTCAAATTTGAATGTACCAAGAAAATCTCCAACTTGCAGCTTCGTTTGGGAGATTATGACATGACATGAGATTTCTTTGTGGTCAACATTGGTGATCAGGATATGGTGCTTGGGATGAACTGGATGAAGTCTCTGGTAGAGTTTACATTTAACCTTGAGAAAATGGAAATGAGGTTTGAGGCAAATAGTAAAAGGATAGTGCTCAGAGGTTTTTCAGATGGGAGACTTCGAGTGGTGTCACTCAAGCGGATGCAGAGTTTCTTTAGACATGATCAGGTGCAGTGGGCAACAGAGTTTAGAGTAATGCCTGAGATGACAGAGCAACATAAACAAGAGTATCCACCTGATGTACAAAAAATAATAACCAAACATACTAAGGTGTTTGGTGAGATACCTCCAGGGAGGCCCCCGGATAGGGGAATCGAGCATGTCATTGAATTAGAGGAAGGGGCTAAGCTAGTTATCATCACACCTTACCGCCATCCGAAGAGATGTAAGGATGAAATAGAAAAGGCAATTAAGGAGTTGATTGACATGGGGCACATACGGCCAAGCAAAAGTCCCTTCGCTTCTTCAGTAGTATTGGTGAAGAAGAAGGATGGTACAATGAGGATGTGCATTGATTATAGGGAGCTAAACAAGAAGACAATCAAGAACCGATACCCTATCCCACGCATCGATGAGCTTATTGATGAATTGCATGGTGCATGCTACTTCTCCAAGATTGATTTGAGATCCAGCTACCATTAGATACGGGTTAGAGAGTTGGATGTGGAGAAGACAACTTTTAGATGCCACTATGGACATTTTGAGTTCTTAGTCATGCCCTTTGGGTTGACAAATGCCCCTGCCACTTTCCAGTCCTGTATGAATAGACTGTTCAGAAATCAGTTGAGGAAGTTTGTGTTGATATTTTTTGATGATATACTGATATACAGCTGTACTTGGGAGGAACATTTGAAGCATATTGATACAGTGCTCAGTATTCTAGAGAGGGAGTCATTATATGCCAAGATGAGTAAATGTGAGTTTGGGATGACAGAGTTGCTCTATCTAGGGCATATTATTAGTGCAGGAAGTGTTCGGGTTGATCCAGACAAGATCAAGGCCATTCTGGATTGGCCACCACCGAGGAACACTTCACAACTCAAGGGATTTCTTGGGCTTTGTGGGTTCTACCGCAGATTTGTGAAGGGATTTTCACAGATAGCAGCACCACTTACAAATTTGACACAGAAAGATAGTTTCAAGTGGTCAGAGAGGGCTCAGGATTGTTTTGACAGGTTTAAGGAGCTGATGAGTACATGTCCTGTTTTAGCCATTCTAGATTTCACCAGGCCCTTTGAGCTGCAGTGTGATGCCTCGGGAGAGGGCATAGGAGCTGTTCTCATGCAAGACAAACATCCCATCGCATATGAGAGTAGAAAATTACGAGGTGTGGAGAGAACCTACAACATCTACGACAAAGAGATGCTAGCAATCATGCACGTGCTAGCTAAGTTCAGGCAGTACTTAGTGGGAAGCCGGTTCACAGTAAAAACAGATCATAATAGCTTGAAACATTTCCTTGGACAGAAGGACCTTAATGACAGGCAACAAAAATGGGTGAGTAAATTACAGGCCTATGATTTCGACATAGCCTATGTCAAAGGGAAGAAAAATATTGTTGCAGATGCTTTATCTAGAAGGCCTCATTTTCTTTCTGTTGGGATAGTCATGGATGATTGGAGAGAGATGATCTTGGCAGAATATGCTAAGGATAGTTGGGCATCTAGCATTATTGAGGGAGCTATTCAAGATAGTCGATACACTGTCGTAAATGATCTGATCATCTACAAGGAAAGGATTTATTTAGTACCCGGGTCTGTTATGAAGCAGAAGATTTTGAGGGCATTTCATGATTCACCAATGGCAGGACATCCCAGATTCTTTAAGACATATCAGCAGGTGAGAGAGCGCTTCACTTGGAAAGGACTCAAATCAGAGGTGCTTCAGTTTGTGAGGGAATGCCCTGTGTGTCAGCAGAACAAACATGAACATTCTTTTTTGGGTGGTTTACTACAGCCCCTACCCATACCAGAGAAAAAGTGGGATAGCATTTCCATGGATTTTATCATAGGCCTCCCCAAGGCACAGGGTCGGGATTGTATCTTTGTTGTGGTAGATAGATTGACGAAATTTGCACATTTCTTTGCAATTTCGTCTACATATTCAGCAACACAAACAACAGAACTATTTTGTCGAGAGGTATTCAGACTACATGGGATACCACGGAGCATAGTCAGTGACAGAGACAACAGATTTATGAGCCACTTTTGGCAGGAGTTGTTCAGGTTATGTTGAACATAGCTCACTCCGAGTACCAGCTACCACCCCCAAACTGATGGGCAGACAGAGATAGTGAACAAATGGGTTGAGGGGTACCTTCGAAACTACATTGCAGGAGAGCAGAAGGCTTGGGTGAAGTGGCTACATCTAGGGGAGTACTGCTATAATACCTCTTTCCATATGTCAATTCAAATGTCCCCTTTTATGGCACTGTACGGGTATGATGCTCCTAATTTTTTGGATTTTTTATTTGGGGACAGTAGGGTGCCTAAGGCCAAGGATACTTTGCAGGAGTGTCAGGACATTAGGCGATCCTTGAACGAAAATTTGCAAAAAGCACAAAATCAGCAGAAGCAATATGCTGATCAGCACAGGGTTGAGAGGTCTTTTGAGGTGGGAGATATGGTGTACCTCATGTTACAGCCGTATAGACAGTCCTCTCTCAAGAAGAGTGGAGCAGAGAAATTGAAACCACGCTACTATGGACCGTTCAAAGTAATCAGGAGAGTGGGCGAAGTAGCTTATGAGTTGGAGTTGCCTGCAGACAGTAAAGTGCATAATGTGTTCCATGTGTCACGCCTTAAGAAGGCATTGGGTCACAATGTGGTGCCTTCAGTAGTATTGCCACCTCTTGATGATGAGGGAAAGCTTATCTTGGTTCCCGAGGCCATACTTGACTCCAGGGAGAGGGTGCTTCGCAGGAGGACTATCAGGGAGTATCTAGTGAAGTGGAGGAACCTACCTGTCGAGGATGCTACTTGGGAAAATGAGCAGATATTGCAGCATCCAGAGCTGAAATTGCTTGAGGACAAGCAATTTTGGGAAGGGCGGACTGTAATGTCCCCTTTCTAGCATTCATAGCATGATGTTGTCGTTAGCCTATTTCCCCATAGTCCCGTAGGCTAACTAGGACATTAAAGGGGCTTAGAGGCCATTTGGCCTAGACAGTTTCAGTTGCAGGTCTTTCTGAGGGGGTTCTGGGGCAACTTTGGGCATACTTACTATTTATAGTAAGTCATCTTGGACATGGCCGGACATTCAGTCACAGTGGTATGTCGATGGTAATTGTTTAAAATCGACAGGAAAACTTATTTATCATTGATAAGATTTGTTATGCATTGATAAAGCCATTTTATAAAGTTAAATTTAAATATTTAACTTTATTAATGCATAGACTATAGTTTGTGGGAAATATTTAAATTAAAAGAGTTCCCTTTATTTTTATAACACATTGGAGACATAAGGTACATAAAGGGAGTTATGTTTTATCCCACATTGAGAAAATGAAGGATTGAGCTCTTGTGAGAACACTATAAAAGAAATGGAAGAGCATTTTTTTGAATGCTTGGATGAAGATTAATGTTATGTTGCTGGATATCTGATTATCGGGCTTGGAGGACGGAATCCCTCTTTGCTAGCATTCTCTTCGTTGTTGGAAGACATAGTCAGGAGGATCAAGGGTGTTTTCACTTCAAAAAATACACTGGGTTTCATTTGGGGCATCCGCATAAAGAAATTTACAAGGATTTGAGGTGCAGATCTGAAGTTAGTTATTGCTATAGTGCCGCATGAATAGTATTTTTCTATAGTTGGCATGAACAATATTTTGCTACAGTAGGGCGTGAATAGTGTTGGTATCAAGTTTACTTGTTTTTCCGGCTGATTAGAAGTTTGGAGGGCTGCCGACTACATCTGCAAAATACTACGGCAACTAATTCCAGGTTTCTTCTGTCAAATTTTGATACTTTGCATAATAATTGTTGAATACAAGTCTGAATAGTTGTTGCAGCCTTTAAGGCAGCTGTAAGTGCACATCTACATTTAAAAATCACCCTTTTATCAGCAGATTGAAACAGTTTCCAGATTTTTCATATACTGTTGAATGTGTGCCAAGTGTTTGTGAAAATGTTATGATGTGTATTATGCATTTTAATGTCACTTCATAGTTGTTCATAAATCCACTCATTGGAAAGCAATTTATTGAGGAAATCAGCTTTATGAGTTTGCATACAAAGTGTTTGACATTATTCCTTAAGTTAAATTTCTACAAGTCAAAGTTCAAATCAGGGGAGGATATTACAGATGGACTTCTACTTACACCTAGCCTTGGACTTAGCTAACCTACCAGACCTTCTTCTTGCTTTTCCCCCAATATCCTCACCAGAATCCTCTCCAACAACCTCAACCACCTTATCAAATTTAATTTTCTTGTTCCCCTTTTGTTCTAGGGCTATGTCAGGTTTTTTCTTTTTCTTAGTATCCTTGCTAGGAGATGGCCTAGTAGTATAGATTTTCATCCCCGTATTGGAGCTCGGGGGGGAATTCGGACTATGGCGAGGGTTTTCCACTACAACCTCTCTAGGGGGACACAAAGCTAAGTGGAAATGATACAGACGAAAAATTAACCCCTGATGAATAATGGTGAAGTTTAAGCCTTTACTCTTTTTTTTCCTAATATCATTAATCATATCCTCAAGCGAATGCAGAAGGAAAAACAGAATGGAAATGAAATCCCTATTTCTAAAGTGATTCAACAAAGGAAAGTGATAATAGTAGCACACACCAAACTTGCCTTCCAGTGTGAGATACTTCATCAGGACCAAACACACATCTCCCTAGGGCTCAGGTAACTTATCCCTTTTAAACCCTCATCTGTAGTGAATCGGCTCCTCATTCTTCGCAAAGAAATTATTCATGCTAGTCTCATCCGAGACTTTAGTAACTTTCTTCCATTTTTTGCCCTTGACAGTGAGTCTTGTTGCCATGGCAATTACCTCCTCCATGACTTGAAATGTAATGTCGTTGATTGTAACCTTCCTATCGTTCCAACTATTCACAAATTGTAATGCACAATTTTCATCGTACCCAGCCATGGACATCATATAGGGTAGAAAACTCCCTTCTTTCAGAAGATACCAGGTTGCCATCCTGTCCTTGAAGTTCTCTAATCTCATTGGTTCCAACCGATTCAGATCACCTACCATTTCAATTCCTCCACTATCCGGCCTCTCTTCCTCAGAATTACGCATCAGAACTTTATCACTTTCAAATTCTCCGTGACTACTCTCTTGCTTAATTCCTTTGAGAAAATAGGGATCAAAATTACAGACCCATGTATGATGTGCTCCAAAATCCTGTAACATCTTATTATGAGATTCGTGGGTATTAAAAAACCTAATTTTCTCTCCCCATCGATTTCTAACATCCCAATGCATAATATCTATCGTACTTCCTTTTGGAGAGTGATTCAAAGCTTGCAACGAGTTTCCATAATTACGAAAAGACAAGTTCCTTAATTCATAATTACTCCACTTGTCTTTTGTACGGCCATGTTTGTCTCTTATTTCCAAAACGCTAAAGTTTAATTTAGCGACAAAGTTCTCCATCTTGCCAAATTTGGCCTTACTTTTAAATTTACTAATCACCATTTTGAATTTTGCCGCCTTTTTCCTTGGATATCAACATCCTTAGATTTTTGTTAATATCAATTGAATTTTCCTAGCACCTGATTACCCTAACGTTAAACCCCATGGCAGCGGCAACGTCTGCCACTTGATTACCCTCATGGTAGATATGCTGGAGGTGGACCATTCTCATTTCCTCCAATATATTTTTAATATCCAGGATGATATTTCTAATCTTCCATCCCAATTTTGCCTCCCCCTTAACCAAATCGATCTCTAGTTTGGAGTCCCCTTCTATACTTAACTCTAAAATGTTTCTTTCCCTAGATAGTTGAAGACCCCATAATATTGCCGTAGCTTCTGCCACATTATTGCTGCCAATCCCCACCTGACTTGCATAAACCAACAACACATCACCATTCCTGTCTCTCAACACACCTCCAGCCGCTCCCTGTCCTCCTTTCGCAGCTCCGTTAAAATTCAGTTTATACTATGTGATGGTGGGTGGTCTCCATATTGTCTATTGTCTCCTCCTCCTAGCGAAGTTATCAAATAGGAAGAAATCCTCTTGACAACCCCACTTCTCAGCCACAATGCCTTCAAATCTTCTGGGTTCCTCCTTTGGCATTTTGTATTTAGCTACCCTTAGGTTTTCCTTCAACAGTTTGTTGTTTGTTCATCACTCCAAAAACCACTTCGACCAACCTATTTTCCTCCCTGAATATCCTGTTATTCCTTTCTTTCCATATGTGCCAGCATACATATGGTGGGATGATCTTTCATAAAAGGATTAGTCTTGGATGATGGAATGGGCAATCCCAATTGTCCACAAACTGTCCCAAATTATCTTTCATGACCCATGCCACCCCCAATCTTTCCCAAACCTTAGTCCAGATGTCAACCGCAAACTGACATTCAATGAAAAGGTGGTAAATACTTTCTTCCTTTTGTTCACAAAGGCAGCAACGGTTTGTTATGTAGAATCCTCTTTTTTTCAAATTATCAATTGTTAAAATTTTTCCATGTTGAACCGTCCACCAAAAGAAATTAATCTTAGGTATAAGGTTATTGATCCATACCTTGCTCCATATAGTTGGGCATAGTTCCTTATTGAACATTAAGGTATAAGCAGATTTGACAGTGAAGTTCCTATTCGAAGTTAAATCCCAAGCCATGATATCCTCCCGTGGCAATAATGGGAGTCTCTGTTCCTTTATTAGTTCTTCCAGTTCCTCTATGAGAATAACTATCTCCCGCGGATAGTCCTCCTTATACAGCTTCTTCCATCTCCTCCCCTGATCAATGTAGTCTCCCACTTTAACCCCTATGTCCTCCTTAAGGAGTTCCATTAAACCACGAAATTTACTTAAGGCCAACGGTTTCCCATCCGTCCACCTGTCTTCCAAAACCTTATATTGAAGCCATTGCTCACAATCCACCTCAATCCTTCTCTTAGTAGCCCTCTATTTCTAACAATGTTCTGCCAGATCTTTGAACCTCCTGGGAGGTCATTATTATATAGGTTCCACCGAAAGGAGGTATTAGACAAATATTTAGCTTTCATAATATTTCCCCATCCGGTGTTTCCTTTTGCTGGTCTTCGTCCAATTTTTGTGAGAAAAGCTTTATTAAGGTCTTTCATTCTTCTAATCCCAAGCCCCCCCTTAGCTTTTGGTTTACACACCTCCTCCCAATTGACCAGATTCAATTTATTTTTCTCTTCAGTCCCTGACCACAGAAAATTCCTTTGAATTCTCTCAATTTTCTCAGCCATATTTAGATTAATCTTAAATATGAATAAGAAATAAATAGGGATTCCCTAAAGAGCAGCAGTAATCAGTTGTAGTTTTCCAGCATTGCTTAATATCTTTTATTAATGTTATTAAATATTTACATATTTTATTATTATCTCTAATATATTTACTTACAAATATTTTTTGGGTTTGAAATGTATCAAACGCTATTGCAGAGCCAGGGAGATTTATGAAATTGGATATTATTTAAATATTCCGTGCAAATGCCCAATAAATGATGATTGGCTGGACAGTAATGGAAGTGTTAGTCCATTTTTAATCAGTTGAAAACAAATAGTAAACTGGATGTCTATCCATGTCCCTATCAATCTGCTCACTAAACTCAAATTACTACCGGTAAATTCAATAAATAATAATTACATGGATGGAAACGGGTCTTAGCAACGGAGAAACGCATTTCGGCCGTTGAAACGCGAAATGACATTCTACCGTTGCGTTTCTTGCAACTAAGCACTGCAAACGTTGAAAACAAACAGGAATTGAATAAAACCCCATTCAGAAAATTTAAAAAAAAACTACACTACAAACGTTGAAAATAGGAACTGCAAGAAATCGGGTTGATTACTTAAAAAACATAATTAGGATGTTTATGGTGTTTCCAGCGAAGAGGAAGAGTCCAGTTAGCCCATATTTATACATCTCTAAGCTGACAAGCTACAATTAAATTCAGAAAGAATGGAAATTTCTTGTATGATTGAATATGCTCTTTGCTATAGACTATTTTATGCCTAGAACAATATGAGGAATTGATAAGATTTGTAGAGGTTAAAATAATGCATTTTATCTGGAGGTAAGTTTTTTCCATTTTGCTTTCAATCGTATTTCTCTGCTCGTGATGAAGAGTTTCATATTTGTCTATAGATTTTTTTAGTGTTGCGTCAAACGTAGAAGTTTTAATTCTCATATTGGCATCAGGTTCCTCCTCTCTGTTATATTGTTCATATCCAGACTACTTGTCTTGTTACATATGCTTATTTATCTATCGTCGCTTAAAAAATAGGATCACTTTTTGTACTGCAACTGAAATGTTCTTGCATTGGTTTTAAATGCATGTTAGTTCTGTTTTTTTCATGTATACTCTTTAATCTCCCGCTAAGCTTTTTATCCGCCTAAAAATTCCCCCTCTCAAATGCTAGTGTAAGTTAGCACATCTCAAGAATCAAATACCAGCTCAACAATCTTGGGAAGGGATCTTTAAAGGTTTCTAATGATATTCATAGTTCTTTCAGAAGACGTATTCATAGCCCACAAATGATTGCTAGTTTCTTGATATAATGATAGAAAATCTTAATTTTGCGTCTTCTTCAAACATTAATAGCAATTTTTTCGCAATGGACAAATCTTACCGCTTTTAAAAACTTTTACACTCTCTCTAGCATATCATGAAATTTCTGTATATTTAGATAGGAAAGTATACACTTGGCTCCTGACTACAATCCAACTGCATCCAGGTGATTTTTTAACCTTTTTATCTACCATGATTTTCTGCACATGTTTTAAGTTCTCCCATCTAACAGCCGAGGCATAAATGTTTGAGAGAAACACATAAAGGGCGGTGTTTTTAGGATTCAAATCAATAAGTTGTCTTGCTACCTTTTCACCTAGCTCTATATTCATATGTATTTTGCAGACCCCAAGCAAAGAAAGCCAAAAAACTGCATTGGGTTCAATTGGCATGTTGTTGATAAAGGTTTGGGCTTCATTCAGGCAGCTAGCACGCCCAGGAACGTTGACCATACAACCATGGTGCTCCATAGCAGGTGTGATGTTATAATATTGATTCATGAGGTGAAAATACAGCCAACCCTCATTAACTAGGCCTGCATGGCAACATGCAGTCAAAACACCAATAAAGGTTACATTGTTTGGTTTTCTACCGAAGTTTAAGGGCTTTCTTACCAAAGCCATGTATAGCATATCCTGCAATAATTGCATCCCATGAAACCAGATCTCTTTCACGCATCTTATCAAATACTCTGAATGAATCCTCTATACTCCCACATTTGGCATATATGCTTACAAGGGAATTCCCAACAGAGATATTAGATTGAAATCCACTTCTAATGTTGAATTCATGAATTTCCATTCCTTCCTGTAGACCAGCTATGTTAGCACAGGATGAAAGAACAATTATAAAGGTTTCAGTGTTCAACTTCATATCTGTTGTTTGCATTCCTTGGAAAAGCTTCAAGGCCTCTTCACCATAACCATTCTGTCATATCCTGCAATCATTGCATTCCATGAGATGGAGTTACGCTTTGATATGTTGTGAAAGAGTTTTAGAGCATCCTCTGCGCGCCCATTCTGCATGTATCCTGAAATCATTGCATTCTAAGAGACTACGTTCCGTTCAGGCATTTTCTGGAAGAGATGAAATGCCTTATCGGTGTACCTATTATGCGCATAACCTGCGATCATTGTTGTCCATGAGATCACATCTTCTTGTAATACTTTTTCAAATACATTACGTGCACTATCAATATTCCCACATTTGCCACACATGTCGACAAGGGCATTCCCCACATATGCATCGGATTGAGAGTCATTTCTAATGATTTCTTCTTGAATCTCCTTGCCTTTCTTCAGATTTGCCATATCAACACACGAAGAGAGAATACTTGCAAATGTGAACTGATTGGGTTGAATGTTGTTGTCTTTCATTTGGGGAAACAAGATCATAACCCTCTCACCATATCCATGCCTTCTATATGTTGTAATGATCGTTGTCCACGATATCACATTTCGCATGGGTATTTGATCAAAAACTTCCCGAGCATCCATCAGGCTACCATATTTATCACATATTTTTATAATATAATTTTATATGAATGTTTCCTAATAATATATCTGGCTTCAATCCTCTTGTTGTCATATGGTTGTGGACTTGTTTGTCATCGGATAGGGTTTTCTTCTTAGTACGTTCTTGCAACAAAGAAAAGCGTAATGGTTGGTCCATGAGATCAACAATGTGCAGGGCCTCTTTTGTTTGGATTTGCTTGCTGAGCATGCTAACAATTTGAAAACCGTTTCTACTTATAACTTCAGAGAACTCCATGTCTTGTTTCAGAGCTCCCAAATCAGCACGTACCAGAAGAATAATTCTAAAGGTTTCTAAGATCGGCTTGACATCTGACATTTGCATTTGCTGAAAAAGCCTTAGTGCTTCCACACCATTTCCATTCTCTGGATGCATTTCCATCATCAAATTCCACGAGACAACATTTCATTCAGGCATCTAAAGAAAGAGCTCCAGGGCCTTGTCAAGGTCTCTACTGTGTGGATAGCCTGAGATCATTGCATTCCATGAAACCACATTTCTCTCGGGCATTGTATCAAAGTATTTCTGGGCAATGTCAAGGTTCCCGTTCTGTGCATGCCCTGCAACAATAGTAGTCCAGGTGATCACATCTCATTAAGGTATTCTGTCAAACACATTGTGTGCATATTTCAAACCACTACATTTTGCGTACATGTCTAGAAGAGCATTGCCTATAACAACATCGGACTGAAATCCACTTCTAATTATGTCTTTGTGGATCCTCTTACCCCTTCTCATGTTCTGCAAGTCAGCACATATAGAGAGAACACTGAAAAAGGTAAATTGATTGGGTTTTGTGTTTTCTTGGTACATTTCATTAAAATTGCCAATGCTGCCTGAGCATACCCTCTTCTGGCATAGGCTGCAATCATGACCGCCATTGAAATTACATCTAGTTTATTCATTTGCTTCAATATTCTACTAGGTTAAACCAGTCTACTACATTTAGCATTAATCATCATAAGTTTATTCATGTCTTTTCATTGGCATGTTGTTTGAATGATGTGGGCATGCACCAGTTTGCTCTCAGCCAAGCATTTATTGTTCAAACTTCAGACACTCCTACAGGAGAGATTCATGAATACATGACCATAATGAGATGCCTCGACTTAAAACGTCGAGAGCTTCGTTTAGATACCTCGCTAACAAAAATTAATTTCGGGAATCATATCCGAATTACCCTTAGAGTTTGGCTTGGCATGGCCATCCCCTGCAACCACGATGCTATTAGTGGTTGTGTATTTACTTTTTAAATGAAGAATGGAACGAAAACCCAAACCATTAGCATCTTTCGAGGCTTGATTAGTTGTTTCATGTATGTTGTTTCTTATACGAAACAACGCTAGCATGGTCCATAAGTTCATCAGATTTTTCAATTTCTTTGATATGAATTCTAAATTTGCATTTGTGTGATCAGAGCCCTGAAAATCAAATGAAAAAAGGAAAGCACAAACCCCGTGGAAGGATTTTTCCGTATTTCTTATAATTGAAGACCATCCAGACATTATATAGTATATACATGCAAAATTCTGTCCACAAGTAGGTGACATCATAGATGATCCAACTTCAGCATTCACTTCTGTTGCAGATCTAAAGCTTTATTCTAGTTCTAAAAATAATTAACCACAAAGACTGAGAAATTGAAAATGGATTTTAAACAATAGTTTGATCGTATTTACCTTATGTCCATATTCTTATGGTGGATTAAACCCCATGAATCTATGCCCAAATATGCAAACACGTAGGCCCTGAATCCACCTGAGGACCAATAGTTGGACCGTGCATTTGTGAACAGGCAAGCGCAAGTTTCCCGACTTGGAGATGGACTGGATGGCGGTGGTTCTGCTAGCACCACTGTATCAGATCCTTCGCAAACAATGCAGTTCTGTGTCTCTTGAAATAAACTAAAATTAGAAATATCTTTGGCCGCCCTTTTTTCCCAACTTGAACCGTCATTTTTTCTAGGCCTGAACAGGACACTTCCCGGCAAAGGATCCCATGGGAAGTAGCCTATTGGCTAACAACTGGATCCAATACCTTAAAAAATTTAACTACTTTTATGGTTGTAATTTAAATTTGAGAACACCATCTCAGTTGTATTGTTTATTATTTCTCTTGTAACAAATTGGTAACTGAAGGGTAGTATAGTTTATACATAGGTCCTGTGGGTTCATGCATCCGAAACGTTTTTACACTTTACGGCCTCCAATATTACCCCCTGATGCTTTATTTTTATTGATGCTCTTTGGGTAATGCATAAATAGGTTATTTCTGGGCATTTTATAAAGACTAAATGTCCTCCTGCTACTGTTGATACTGTGTTGGAATAAGTAATTATTGTTATGGAATAGGAGTTTATGCCCATGCTTCCCTCCATGGGATGAGTAATTTTAATTTAAGCTGGTTTTTTAAAATATTATAAACCTAAATACGCAATGCTTTAGTATTGAAGAAATGAAACTGTTGAAGACAAATTCCTATACTGCCGTATGCATTGCCAAGGAAATAGATTCCTTGCCCCTGATAGTGCATTTGACAAGGAAGCAAAATCAATGCAAACGATGGATAATGATTATAGTAAGGGGTAATGGGCTCTCTAGTATACTCTAAATGCACTCTCGGCTTATAACGTCTAGAAGAGGAGGCGTTAGAGCGTCGAGCGCGGCGTAATAGCAACGGCTTGTAATTTTTACTGTTTTTGCGAGCCAATGTCAAAGCAGATAATTGGCCTTTTCAAGATTTTTAAAATATATAGAAATGTATAGACTATAGAAAACTTTATATACTCCAAAAAATACTGAAATTGGATTGGTTGAGATTGGTTGAATTAATTGATCTATTCCATTTTAATGATTGCAATAGTATTGTGTTGTAAGCGGGAACTAATAATGATTATGCTTTTGCTTTTGTTTGTCTCATGTGCATTTAATCCGTGGACAGAGGGAACGTAAGGAAAACACTTCAAAGCTTTGGCAAATAAAGAGAGGAGGAAAATATCTCACACAGTTTCCATTGGTTCAAAGTTGTATGTACAACATCAAACTAGTGTTATGAAAGCACATAGACTGGCTCCATCAATTAGTATTCAAGGTAGATTAACTGACACGAAAGAAGACTGACATCTTTTGGAAGACAAACTTGAGAATAGAAAACGGAAAGGACTGAAACTTTTGATTAAACTTATAAACATCTAATATGTAGAACTTTGACTACCAGATGCCAATGTTTCTGTGGGATTTGTATTTCTCAGGAGATCTGATATGGTAGCTGTCAAATTGGAAGCAACTACACCTCCCATCAAAGATTTCTTCAGGCTCTCCAAGGCATTTGCTACATCTCTCATGGAAGGTCGCTCTCTTGCTGATTCAGCACTGCAAAGAAGGCCAACATGAATAAATGAAAAAAGAAGACATGTGTTGTCTTCCATGTTTTCACGTACATCTTTCAACAGCTCGCTATCAACAATATCTGTCAATCTGTCTGGAAAAGCCAAATTCACCCACTTATGCAGGTTCATGTCCCCCACAAACATCTCGTCACTTGGCCTCTTCCTTGTAACCATCTCTAGTATCAGAATTCCAAAGCTATAAACATCTCCCTTGGTAGAAACATTCCCACCCAATCCATACTCTGTAACAAATTTTATTCATTAAATTATGAAAAGATTTTGATAAAACAAATATGATAATGTTAAACAAAGATAACTGAAAAATGTTACCTGGAGCGATATAGCCAATGGATCCTCTGAGCCCAAATGTTGTTGTGCTCAATGAATCTACAGTATTTGCTGTAGTTAAGCGGGAGATACCAAAATCAGTGACAAGGGCTGTCATGTCGCCATCCAAGAGCACATTGTTTGGTTTTAAATCACAGTGCACAATTTGAAGAGGAGAATCATGATGTAAATATTCCATTGCATGTGCTACATCTACAGTGATGCTCAAACCCTCACTGAATCCCAGCCTGCAAATGCCCTCATAATCTCTGTCAGGATGCAAATGTTTTTCCAAGCTCCCATTAGAGGCGAACTGAAGAACTAAACCTTTGATGTCAGGGTAGAAAAATGCACTAATGATCCTGATGAGATTGCGGTGCCGAATCCTCCCTAACAATTTGGACTCCCTTTTAAAACTCTTGAGAGCTTCTTCATTTTGAAAAGTAAGAGATTTGATGGCAATGATATTACCATTCCTCAAGATGCCTTTATACACGGATCCGAAGTTACCTACTCCAAGCAAGTTTGACTCATCAAATCCAGATGTTGCAATGACAAGATCTTGATAAGAAAATTTTGGGTAACCGAGCCTTCGAAAAATAGAGCTCGAGGGACTGACTAGCTGCCTTGAAAATTTATGCCACCACAGAATTCCTATAATGAAGAAGAATAAAACAAATCCAATGGTACCAACAACTGATATCACTATTTTCTTAAGCGGGGAATGTTTTTGGTGGATGAGATTTGGGCATGCAGGCAATGAATAGTTTTTGGAGCCACACAGTGCAGAGTTCCCCATTAACAATATTATAACATTTCTATTTGAAAACAACCCTGCTGCCGGAATCTGCCCTGACAAATTATTGAATGAAAAGTCCATGTCTTGGAGATTTTTCAATTTGGAGAGTGAGCCTGGTATTGGACCTACTAAGGCGTTGTGGGACAGATTCAGATGCTCTAGTGCTGCGCAGTCTCCTAGGGAATTTGGAATAACCCCACTAAGCTGGTTTCCAGATATATCTATGCCTTGAGCCATTACAATTTTACTCATCTCCGGTGGCAACGAGCCCTGCAGAGAGTTCCATGAAAGATTGAGGTAGAATTGCAGATTTTTCAGTGTGGCAATGACTTCCCGAGGTATCTTGCCCACTAGCTTATTGTAAGATAAGTCGAGGAGCTCCAACTTCTGACATCCCTCCAAACTTACTGGGATATCCCCTGACAACTTGTTGTGGTGAAGATGAAGACGCCTTATCTGGTGGGAGTTACAAAGAGAATCTGGAATTTTTCCAGATAACTGGTTGTGATGAAGAGATAAGGCTCCGAGATGTTGCATTTGACCTATCTCACTCGGAATGCTTCCTTCTAATTTATTCACATGCAGATACAGTTGTTCTACCTTAAGGAGTCTTCGAATCCCAGATGGAATACTGCCGCTGAAAAGGTTATTCCCTAGATCTAAGAAAGTTAAATTTGTGAGATTGACAATTTGTTGTGGTATGCATCCGCTTATCTTGTTCATTTGTAAAGCCAAGTAATTGAGGTTGGAAGACAGTTGGCCTATGGATGGGGGCAGTTGACCAGTGAAATTGTTATATGACATTTCTATTACTTGCAAGTGGGAGCAATTTGTGAGAGCAGTGAGAAAAGCCAATGTGTTGCTGCTGTCAGTACCAATTTGATTGCTGTTAAGATAAAGTTTGGTGAGAAGGTTCAACTTACCCACCTCCATTGGAACCGTTCCACCGAGTCGGTTGAGCTCTAATTCAAGCGCGATGAGACGGGAACAATTTCCCAAGGAGCTTGGTATGTTTCCACTAAGCTGATTTCCCCATAAATAAAGGTTTTTCAAATTGGAGAGATTGATGCCAATTTCCCATGGAATATGCCCACTTATCTCATTATTATTCAGAATCAAGTCATTCAATTTTGAGAGATTTGTCAAAGAGACAGGAATGGTGCCTATAAAGTTGTTATCTTGAAGGATAAGCCTCTGTAGGTGACTAAGCATTCCTAAGTCTGAAGGAATGCTTCCCGATAGGCAATTCTCTCCCAAAGCCAATTGAACTAAGGCAGAGAGATTCTTGAAAGAGGGTGGAATAGTTCCCGTTAAGTTATTTTCAGCTAATTCTAGGTGAACCAGGGCAGACAGATTCTTGAAAGAGGAAGGAATGTTACCCGTGAGACTGTTTATGGCCAAGTCGAGGCTCTTTAAACTTGCGAGGAGGCTGAGCTCAGGCGGAATGCTGCCGTGCAGTTGGTTATCGGAGAGGCTCAAGTCATACAGTTTGCGGCAAGCGGAGAGGGTGAGAGGAATGGTCCCTTTTAGTTGATTGTTGTTCAGCCAGAGTATCCAAAGATTTGGGAGTTTGCTGAATTGGGATGGGATTGAGCCAGTTAGGCTATTGTGGGAGAGATCAAGGGATCGAAGAGATGAGAGATTCCCGAGCACAGGAGAGATGGTGCCCGTTAAACTCATCTGGGTTAAATTGATGGTGCGGACAGAGTGGGATTTGGAGTGACAAGCAAGACCAGTCCAGTTGCACAAGTGGTGAAGAGGAGTCCAGTCGGCCAGAGAAGAGCCGTTATTGGAAACGGCAGATTTGAATTGCAAGAGCAATTGTTGTTGTTGTTGTTGATGATGGTGAGAGAGACTGTTGACAGAATAAGGAAGAGCGGAGATTAATAACATGGAGAGCATCGAAAATAAGAGCAGGCGAGGAGCCATGGTAGAGCAAGAGACAGCGGGAGGCAGAGGAAACACACAGGTAGGCAAATGGAGATCATGGAATGGAGAAATAAATAGAGTGCGCGAAATCCGTGCCTAGAAATTACTAGGAAACCCGCCGTGTTATACATTTCTATTGCGATTGATTTTCAAATTTAATTAGAGTTGGGGAAAAGTTTTAGTAGTCATTCATGCTAAAGTTAGAACTTTTAATCACTAAGGTTCCGTTTGGTTGCTGGAAGGTCAAAATCGGGTTATCAGGGTTAAAATCAGGTTTTGCAGAAAAACATGGGTGTTTGGTTGGTTAAAATTATAACCTGGTTAAATTGGATGATGCGCTTCCAATAAAAAGGTGGAATTTGAAATTAAAACCAAGTTTTGAATTTTATAAATGTTTTTTTAATAATATTGTGGGGTCCGCGTATATTCATCTTCCGTGTCAACCAAACGGACCATTGTCTTTCCAAACCACAAAACCAGGTTTTTGAATCTCTTTAGGAATTGTGGAGTCCAAAGGTGTAAATATGTCATTTCAAAATATTTCTCCTAAAATCTACTATGTTCAATTAGTAGTTGGCATGTGTGGTTATATATCTTAGTAGTCTTTATGAAATGTTCCATAGTTATGCAAAAATTGGTCAATCACCAACCAAAAAAGTTAAAAAATAATCAACTATTAATACATGTGTGATGGACCATTACTACATGTGTTTTCAGTTTTTGAGGCTCTTTTACGAATGTCAATTGAATCTACGATAAAAATAACCCTTGTTGAGAGACTTAGGTTTTTCTATGTCTTCTAGTTTGTTTTGTATATCTTTACATTTTTTCAATGGTTTTTATAATGTTAACTTGAATTCTCCTTATAGTAAATTATAACTATGGTTGCTTTAAATCATTTACAATTTACATTATCCTTTTTGAAAGATTATTATTTAGCATTGATCTAAAGCTTTAAATTGTGGCATTTTCTAGTATATGCAACACTAAAGACATTTTAAACTCTAGTTTCACAAGTGCTTTAATTTTCTAAGGTTTTGCTTTCCGTTTGTATGTTTAAAATAAAATAATTAATAATGGTTATCTTTCGGAATCTAATCACAATGATTTAAGCATAAAAGAAAATTACATTCTTTATAACAAAAGACGACTCTATTGGACACCTAGTTGTAAATACCATGATATATGTTAGGAAGTCTTTAACAATGATAGAGGAAGAGACCCAATAACCGTTAGGAGGTCCAATGATTGTGAGGGTTTTGTGATAGATACCCTCCAATTATCACTTTTTAAAAGCCTCAAAAACTGATAACACATTTACTGATATCCAATCACACATGTACGCATAGTTGATCATTTTTTTACTTTCTTAGTTGTTGATTGGTCCATTTTTGTCACAAGTACTATATTTTTTGTTGAGTAACTATTGGGGGGTAAACATAATGGGTATTGAGCAACTGTTTTAAAATGACAGTTTTGACCACTTTGCACTCCACTACCTTTATGAGGAACTTCGTAAATGATCAAAGTGTCCTACGGATGTACACCGAAAAAACTAGCATAATTTGATTTATGATTTAGGAGATCTAGATGTGCGAAGTGGAAACTATTGAATCTCTTTCCCTACATGTTTATCTTTTTCCTCAACTTCAATGTTTCTTCTCTTTTACATAAGCAAGACTCTAGCTCTTGAGAGCTCTTGTTTAAATTATTGTTCCACAAAATATTTTATTTAATTTCTATTATTTCAATAAACAAGAAGTTATATGACAAATGATTTTCTAATAACTATATAAATGTAAAATTAATTTTAGCTATAAAATAATATTTATTTTTATATTAATAAAGACTTATTTTTATTTTTATTTTTGTGCACTTATATTTTAAAATAAAAATTATTAATCAAAAATTATTTATAAATTAATTTAATTAAAATGTACATTCTTTTATAAATTATTTTTACAGAGAACATTTTATAGCAAATTGCATTAGTTTTTTCACTATGTAAGTTGCAAAATTAAATATTTAATAATATTTAAAATAGATAATACAAAAATATTTTAAAATGATTTCTTTTACAACAAATGTCGTTTAGGAGGTGTTGGTGTTTGAAAACGTTACCCATTTCCAATTACCCTGATGAGAACAAAACTGCATCTAGGGGCAGCTAACTCCCATTATCAACACATCCATTCAGACACCAGGCCAACTATAAGGCTATACTCCTTCTGCACTTCAGGCTCTGCAAAACCTAGGCAGGTGAACCTCTAGATTCCTTATATGGTACCAGTTGTCAAAGCATACACTGAATCTAATGCAAAGCAGATAGAAACCCTTATTTCTCCTAATAACTTATGAAATAACGTATATCTGCAGTAGCTAGATGCAAAACAATGAAATTCATAAGCCGAGTGAGGGCATTCTGTTTACAGCTCTTCAACATGAAAGGGAAATTCATTTGATTAAAGATGTTGATTCAACAAAACCTCAAAAATGCAATAGTATAACCAGTGATCCTATAACTGATCAGTGCCTACTCCATTGGGCAATTCCATGAATTCAAAACATACATCTGTGACATCAGGGCATATCTCATATACCCAGACATCAGATCTATCCAACCACCTTGTGATTCAGACATCAGTGTTCATTCAGGTCTCATTCTCACAAAATATCCTTCTCAAACAACCAGTAACCTTGTTTAAACATATTGAGCATTTACTTGGCCCTTTGGTCCAACAGCAAAATACATCAAACATACAACCTGAAAGGGATGCAAATGGGTCTCAAATCTTTGTTCCAAAACCACATAAGACTTACAGATTGCTGAGACAGGAGACAAGAACCAAAACAAAACTAGTGAAATTGTTGCTCATATGTATTCCTTTCCTTGAAACTATACATTCAGATGCATAAAATTAAAACATGAAACAACCTAATATCTCAGAACTATCTATATTATCTCTACAATGTTGTTCACATGAGAGTTCTGCTGAAGAAAATGGTGTCACAGTCATGGAAACATGTCAAAATACTGGAACCAATGGTCTCACAGTGCAAAAACTGGAATCCCCAATGGTATCACAGCAATGAACTTTTTCTTCCCAAAAACTGGAACCCTCACAAAGTGAAGAAAGAAGGAAAGATATAGCAAGAAATGAATTCCCGGATTTGATATGCAATTGCTAGGTGTCCACTTGAAATCCAATCCTCTGTAACTGAAAAACCTCTTTCTTCCCTCTCTCTATCAACTGGCAGATCAAATCTTCATCATTATACCTCTCAAAGGCATCAAAATATCTGAAAAAGTAATGATGAAAAGATGCAACTAATTCTTGATGCATTCACGGTAAGAAGTGAAAAACTAGTTACAATGTGATTTCAAAAAGCCAAGGAAACAACCTCAAATTGATTTTCTTCACCTTAAGATTGCAACTAACCGCTAAAACCATCCTCTAACCAATCTTAATTATCACTGAAGAACTCAGCCTGTTCTGTCATCAATGCCTCTGATTTCACAAATTGTCCTATAACGTGAACCAAGAAGCACCTGTGCAAAAACAAACTCCAGATTTGGAAAGTTTAGGTTCTCCCGGTTCCAACGGTATATTGGAGTGCCTAATTCGGTTAAAAATTTCCCCAGATATGGCCGTTTGAAAATTAGGCCTCTGTTTATGTCTCTATGACAATATTTCACAAATATATGAACTTTCAAAAGTTAAAACTATATCAGAAGTTCAAACTTTATTTAAAAAAAAAGTCCATGTCAGTTTCTTGGCAAAATAATTTTAAAATGAAAATTTTAAAATCATTCTATTTTTTCTAGCCTCTTTAATTTCGGGTCAACTCCAGGTTTGACCAATGCCACGTGTCACTTTCTGATTGGCTGTTGACTCTTGCCGGATTCTTGAGTTTTCTGGCGACCTCGCTATGTCGCTAGCCAGATTTTTCAAGATTTTTCGGCAAGCGACATAGCGACCTGCCGGATTTTTGACTTTTCCGGCCGCCTATAAGCTGCTGACGTCATCATTTGGGCATGCATTTTCTTTCAAAATTTACTTCACTCCTTCTAGCTGACTGGGACCCACGTGCACCTACCTTGCCTTTTCAAAATGCTTTGTCTTGTTGACACTATATGTTTGGGTGCAAAAGCATATAAAGACTAAAAATACTTCCCACTTGCTCAATGTGGGATAATGTTCTTCAATGGTTCTTGCTCTTTGTGTTTGCTGTGATTGCTAAATGCATGAGTTTTCTTATTCCAAACGTGAAGCTCCATCTTGCTGGTCGTTTTTGCTATGAATCTATAGACTTTTCATTGTAATGGTCATTTCTTATGCACATGGTCATTTAAAATGCTGCTACTCCCTTCAAAAACGTGGCTGCACCTTTAGAGAAGCCATGGGCTTGAAAAATGGGGGTTCTTTGCTTCCTTTTTTATGCACATATGGTCTTTAATTGATTGCTTGCTGCAAAAACGTGAATCACATGCTACCTTGAGCTTTGTTTCACCAGCAAATTTGTTCATTTCTCTAAAAAACATGGATGCTTCTTCCTCTGTGGATGTTTGCTGCTGTCCTCTTTGTTTTCTCCAGACATGGAGCACATCTTCTATGTTGAAAACTACCTCTCAGCTGCAATTTTCAAATTGAGACTACAATGTGGGAGAGAGCAACCTTTATGCAATCTTTTCCTTAATTCAATGTGCAAACTCACAACAAAAAGCTTCATTGTGCTCGTGGATTTTAATTGATGTGGAAATTTCTTGATTAATACTATCTTTTGAAATTGCCGGCAAATCAGCATCATATTGTGATCCTCTAAACCTCTTTAATGGAACACTTTCCAAATTCTCTCTTTCTTGAATCTTCACATGCTCCTTGTATTTTGCTTTTAAGAAACCATTTCCACCATTTACTTTGTCATAAGATTGAATCATATGCATAATGATCATCAATTCATTATTTTAAACTCACTTTTAATCAATTATACAAATTGTGAATTAGTGTCTGGAGGCCTGCCGGTTGTAATTAAAACTTGATCCAATTAAGTTACCAAGCCACGAAAATCGGCATGAGTGTTCAATCCTGCATACTCTATCACACTGCAAATTTTCAACCCATGATGGATTCCCAGTCAAGAGATTTTAATTGCCGAACATCCATACTTCAATTACTCTGTAGGCAAACAATGTTAAAAAACATAAACTGAGCTCGAGTTCGGCATTATAAACTGGGTTATTGATCACTTGGGGTTTTGAAAACTAGGATATAAGTTCTTTGCCATGAAGAGAATATAATTCCATGTTTTGGGCTCATGAAGAATCACAGGGCACATTTGGCGAATTTTCGAAAACAGGCACTTGGAAATTTTAACTGGCAAATGTGTCAAAAAGTGATTTTTGGCAAATGTACGGACATAAGAAAGTATGCAAATGGATTCATCATGACTTAAGAACTGGCATACATCAAGGATTTCTAGGACACAACACAATGGTACAATCCATTTAGGCTAGCCAATCACACGATCAAAGTTATAACATGCCGAACAGGGGTACAGATCAATCTGGATACTGTAGCCGTAACAAAACAATGCAAACTGGGTTTTTGATCATGTTAGCAAACTGATCAAATGGATTCGACATGATCTCAAAATTGGAACATATGAAGTGTCTTACCCCTAGAACACAATGCAAAAAGGATTTTTTCATTTGGGTTAACTGGGTCAAAGATATGATTGGTCGAACAGGGCTTCCCAGAATTGTGATCAACTAGTTAAATGCACAAAACAGTAAATGACCAACTTTGCGGGGTGCAAAACCTAGTCAAACGGATTCGAAAAGACTTGAAAATTGAAACATAGGTTCTTTGTTATACACACTAAACATCCCCAAAGTGACTAGTCATGACACAGTCCTGGGTAAAAGATATTCAGATGCAAACTGAGCCTCTAATCGCTATTTGACACTTGGTAGAATTGCAAATTTTGACACTAGCTCAAAATGGGACTTCACAAAATGATTCGGGATGGCAAAATAACATTGTGGATCATATGCATATGTCAAATGAAAGGTGTTAAGCCACTCAAACACCATCTAGGCCTCAAGCTAACAACTGACCACATGCATAAAAGGCACTTTAGGACATGATTTTCCAAAATTTTCAAAATGTGACTAAAAATGAAGCATGCAATTTTCAGTCCCAATAGGAGGTATGTTGGGGTAGTGGGAGATGCAATTAAGTATGGCTAGTGGAAGGTTGCATCTAGAACTCCTAATTCATATGTCAAAATTTGCCAAAAAAATTGGGGAGTCTTCATAGTTGACTGAATAGCTTAAAGCTAAGATTTAGGTGTTTCCTCATTTAAAGTGTAAAGTGGTTGAAAAATGTCATTTCAAAATGTTCGCCCCAAATTCATTATGTTCACCCACCTCACAAAACGAGTACTTTTTGCACAAATGGACCAACCAACAAGCAATAAAAAAAATGATCAACTATTACTAAATGTGTGATCGGCTACTAGTAGCTTATTGATAAATGTACTATCATTTTATTGAACTTTTTAAAAGCGATAATAGGAAGATCTATAACAATACCGAATAGATGTAAAATTTTCAGCAAAATTTGAAAATTAAAGATGATCTGTGCTGAAAGAAAAAAGAAAAAATTACAGATACAAAAAGGGGAAAACAAAAATCTTCAATAAAGAATGAATTTCAATTAATCATTGCTTGAAAATAGATTATAAAGCAATAAGGAACTACGATGAAATGCATGGGAACATTTGCAAATTTGAAGATAGAACCGAGACATGTGCGTTTGACACCGATGTAACTCAATGATGCATGTAGGTAGTCACCGACCAAACTGAAATTTAAGGAGCGTTCACTTGTATTTATGGTTTAGAGGAGAAAGTTAACGAAGTGTTAGAATTAGTTAACACCAACAATGGGTCATTAGACTTCAAAATCTACTAGCTCTCTTCGCTATCTCGTGATTTTACAGGTCTTGGTTTTTGTGTGGAAATTTCTTTTACTTGAGACAACTAACCGTTGCACTAACAACACTCACCTATCTCCGGTCAATGCACATGATTTTCCTTGTTTGCTACCCACTACTCCCTTGTCATCGCTTTATTAAACTGTTATATTATATTTTTAATTTAATATTAAATAATAATAAAATGGCCATTCTGTCTGATGGCTGACGGCATGATTATAATGTGCACTAGCATGATTGTAGATTTTCACGGCCAGTGCTTCTGAATTTATTTGCAAACAAGAATTTTATTCTATTGAATTCAGAAATACGTTTATCTTGAATTATTAATTTGCCTATTAACTTTTATGTTAATTCTTTTTAGCCTTTTTTATCTGTTAGTTCCTGCCGTGGACGAAACTAATGCATCCTTTAAGTGCGCATTAAATACAATATTTTAATAAATTCACCAATCAAATTTAAGAATTTATGAGACTTTTTGGTTCTTTCCAAAGTTCTAACGTTTTCACTTATTTAAAAATTTAAATTAATTGTATTTTTCCATTGTCTGATTGGCCGCAACTATTTCTGGTAAGGAGATAAATGAATTTTTGTAACAATTTAAATTAGAGAAAAATAGTAGAACTTCCTAGACAACGCAAAAAATATCTTGATATTTCTGCTGTAGCAAATTCCAAAAATTTCTAGATTATTCCAAAGGTCTAGCTTTATTGAAATTACCATTGGCAAAACCTTGTAAATTTAGTTTGGTGATCTTGCTAGAGCTAATTCTACATTTTGTTAAATAATTTCTTGGGTGTCTTCTTAGTGTTCCAAATATTCATTCAAAACTTTGCTGATTTTTTTAATTTTCCCCTACGAACTCTAAAAGAACTCGTTTTCTCAAACAATTTGTGAAACCTTGTATCCATACTGTGAAGATCTTTCTTTAAGTTAGCTTAAACAATTTTTCAAATAGTTATCTTTAATTCATGCAGTAAAAACCCTTTTTTGAATTCTGGCTTAGACACTTTGTTTTCCTAATAGGTGTACCACATCCTTGATGTAAAATCCTTCATAGTTTTTTCTATTTTAGAATAGCTATTTTTTTTAAACGGCTATGGTAAATCCATTCTGCAAATAACAACAATCAGGAGGTTATGGTATGGAAAATTGTTTCAAACCAGGCATATAGGGCAACCTTTTAAACCTATAAACATCAAACTAAAAATTTCCATGAGCTCGACGATCTTTACTCCTATTCAAGAGTCTGGAGAATTTGTGTTATTTTTGTTTGTCATTTCCTGCCAATCCTATTTTCTGCCACTTTCTTCAGAATCCTATCCTCAAAGATTCTATCCTTTCCTAACATAGTTGTCTCCCTTTCAAATACATTTTTACCAAAAAAATTACTCACTATTTTTTGAGCATCTTAGATGTACTTTCAATTCTATTTAATTGTATTTGAAAGTGCTCTATGTAATTTCTCTACTGAATTAGAAATATTAGCTACTAGCACAAAGAAGTTGATATATCTGAAGGTATCTATTTCCTAGATAACACTTTGACCTTGGGAAAAGATAAATTGGTTGAAAGTTGCTTCCGCTGCATCCACTGCTCCATGAATCACACACACAAACTGTAATGACACACTCTGAAATAAAAGACAAAACACACAAATTATTTTACTTATTTTCAATTTTAGATCACTTGAATCATCAGTTGCTAAAGTCTAGCTAGAACAAAGCTAAAGCTGACTCTTCCATGACTGCTCAATGACTGCTTAATCTCAACATTGTAGCCATACCCTCAATCTTCAAACTACAACTCAATACATTGAAGGTGGCTCTCCCCTGACTTCTTAGTCTTAGTATTACAGTCATGAAATGATTTTCGCATATATTGCAACAGATCACCTTTCTCACAGGCATTTTGTGAAATAGTTTATGTGCTTTATCTATGCATCCACATTTTGCATACATATCTAACAGGGCACTTGCAGTTATAACGTCTGCCCAAAATCCCCTTTATGTTATGCTTTAATGGATGGCTATCCCCTGTTTCAAATCTTGTATTTTGGCACAAGCAGGTAGTATGGTGGAGAAGAGGAAGTGATCAGGTGCAACCTCTATTTGTTACATTTGGTGAAACAATGCCAATGCCTCCTAAGGAAACCCATCTCTTTGGTAAGCTGCGATTTTGGTATTCCACAAGGAGACACTTCGTTTTTTTTATCGTCAACAACTTTTGTGAGCGTTCCCCAAACTTTTACATTTCACATACATGTCACTGAGCTCTTTTTTGAATAAGTGTACTTGCAACTAATGTAAATTTCTTCGACTGACGAGAGAGTAGATTTGTTGCTATGCCTTTAATATTGGTGTATATAGGGCTATGAATAGTCAACTTGTGGCTATCTCAATCCTTAATTAAGTCATGTTATCATTATTATATTATTATTTAGGTAGGTAGGTCGGCCTAGGTGTTATGTAGAGTTGTGTCTATTCAACTTAAGCATAATTAAGTATATATAGGAGGTTGTGAGTCTTATTTCAAGATCATATTGTTAAGTGTGTTCGCATTGGAGATATTTGGAGGTTGCCCCCTCGAAGTGGCATATTACTCTCAGTTATTATCAAGTATTTATATAATATTTCATATTATTTCTTCTATTGTGCAAGTTATTTCATTACAAGTGGTATCAAAGCATGATCTTGGCACCATAGAGGCAAAAAAATTTCTCAACATTGAGGCGATTTTGGGAAGAGCATAACTTTCAGATTTTAGCGATTTTTTCAAAGATTTTTAAAGGGGTTTTGAAGACTATATTAAAGAAGCTATAGTCCAAAATTCAGAGGAATATGAGCAAATTATTGCAGAATTACTATTTTTACACAATTTATTGAGATTTACATATCTCTCACATCCTGCCGAATTGGAGTATAACTTGCATTGGGTTTTTCAATACATAGTAAAGGAGCCTACATTTCAAAGCTTGGAGAAATTGAAGCAAAAATAAGCAAGTTATTACAAAATTAGGAAAATTCTCTTTCAAGGCAATAAATTTGCCAATTTTTTTTGGATTTTTCCTAAGTAAGGGTATCTTGGCCCTAGTAAGTTATAGCAAAAAACAAATTCAAAAAATCAGAGAATTTATATTTCATTTGTGTGATTTATTTCAAAAATATTGGTTTCCATCATGATAGGGCCTCCAATAAGAGGCAAAAAGAATGCTACCACACTAGGGAAATCTTTTGATCAAGATTGGGAAATAACAGAGGATAGTAATTCCAATGAGGAAATAAGTAAGTTCAGGGAAGAGGTTGAGAGGGATATGTGTGACCTACAAGGAGATATATCAGATATACGAAGCATGTTAAGCACCTATATGAATGAAACAAGGAAGGAGTTGTCAAGCAATCAAGGTGAAACCTTCAAGTCAACTAATAATGACACAAATTTTAATACTCCTATGGGATCTAGGATTTTTTTTCCAAAGGTGGATATGTGCAAATTCGATGGCAAGGATTCTCTAACATGGATAAATCAAATGGAGAATTTTTTTAGGTACATCAAACCCCATATGGACAAAAGGTCATGATGGCTTCCTTATATCTAGAACCATATCAATTCATTTGGTATCGTTGGCTTTGTACTCATAAGAGGAAAAAGGGTCTTACCGTATAATGGTCAATTTTTATAGAAGAACTCCAAGCATAATATAGCAATAGTGTGACAAAAAACTTCTTTACCCAACTTACTAAGCTTCAACAAACAAGATCAGGTATGGATTATATTCAAAAATTCAAAAATCTATCCTTAAGAGTGGATACAATTACAAAGGAGAACTTGAACGATTTATTCTTGGGTGGTCTCAAGGATCACATTCAACATGAGGTACGCATGTTTAGTCCTAGCTGAGTAAATGAGTCTTTTATATTGGCACACAAGGTAGAGGAGAAGTTCTTGATTCCTAGAAAGCAAGGGGCTAATGTAACAAGAGAAAAAGGTTATTCAATACCTTATCTTCCTCAACCTACTAGGTTGACTCCACAACAAATTGAGGAGAAAAGAGCAAAAGGATTGTGTTTCAATTGTGATAAATACAGTTGAGGACATAAATGTAGTGAAAATAAATTTCTCTATATTGAAGGTCCAAGTGAGGAAGAAGAGGATGAGCCCATATCAGAGGAGGATAGGGAGTTAGGTGAGGAATCACATGATTCTCAACCAATCATTTCTTATCATGCACTTTTAGGTTTTAGTACACCACAAACACTCAAGGTAGTGGATTTCTTAAAGAAGCAGAAAGTAATAGTGTTGATCGACTCAGGTAGTACTCATAATTTCATCAACAAAAAGTTGGCAACTCTTCTAAAATGTTTTATATATCCAGCCCCATAGTTTTAGGTTTTGATTGTAGATGGGGGCATAGTTAGTTGTTTAGGGAAGTGTCATAGCATCAAATTATCCAAGGGGGGTTATCAACTTGATACCCTAATGTATGTGATATCCATGGGTGTGACAGATATTGTTTTGGAAGTATAATGGCTTACTACATTAGGAACAATTGAGATGGACTTACAAGAACTATTCATGCAATTTCAATCAAAAGCAAAGGTAGTGGAGCTAAGGGGATTGAAGGAAAAATCCCCATAGATGGTAAGCTCTCATCAAATGCAAAAGTTTCTTAAGAAAGGAGCAGATGGATTTCTGGCCTAGTTACTTTCATTAAAAGTCTCTCAATCTCATGCTCTTACTCATCTAGATTTACAAGCAATAATTGATCGTCACTCAATGATTCTTGGAGATATGCCTAAAGGACTTCCTCCCAAGAGGGATCATGACCATGCCATACAACTAGTTCAAGGGAGCCAACCACCAAACATCAAGCCTTATAGGTACCCACACATACAAAAAAGTGAGATAGAAAAAATTGTTGAGGAAATGCTAGAGGTAGGAATTATCAAGCATAGCCAAAGTGCTTACTCCTCATTTGTTGTGATAGTGTGTAAGAAGGATGAAACTTGACACATGTGTCTAGATTAGAGAGTGCTCAACAAGTACACCATTAAAGATAACTTTCCTATTCCAGTCATCGATGATCTTCTAGATGAATTAAATGAAGCTATGTATTTTACCAAGTTAGATCTTAGATCAGGTTATCACTAAATTTGGATTAAGGAGGAAGATATTTGTAAGGCAATATTTTGAACTCATGAGGGTCATTATGTTTTTTTAGTGATGTCATTCGGTCTTACCAATGCACCATATACATTCCAAAGTTTGATGAATTCCATTTCTAAGAAGTTCTTGAGAAAGTTTGTGTTATGATATATTAATTTATAGCAAGACTTGGGAAGAACATTTGCAGCATGTAGATCAAGCATTACAATTACTCGAATATAATCAACTCTATGCTTAGCCATCCAAGTGTGCTTTTGGTCTTAAGGAGGTGGAGTACTTTCTTGGTATGCGCATAGCATTAAGGGGAGTGTGGTAGGCATTCGTTAGAATTATTGAGTTATTAGTATTAGGTAAGTTAGGATTTTTTTTTAGTAAGTTAATGTTAGTTTAGAATTGTGTTAATTAGATAATGTTTAAAGTCAGTATGTTAGATGGTAAGGGCTGAGTTAGTAGAGTTAGGTTAGTTTAGTTTGTGTTTAGTAGTTAATGTTTAAATTAGTAGTTTTTTTTGTTATAGTTTTAAAAATTAGTTGGTTTTAATTTTAAGAAGTTTAATTAAACATGTTTTAAAAATATTAGTTAATTAGTATTTCTTTTATGTTAGTGATTTGTTTTGTTTAAATTTGTTGTTAGTGATATTTTTATTCAAAGTATATGTTTAGATTAGTGAAAGTTTTAAACTTAGGAATTATTAGTTTGTAGTAAATGATAGATTTTTAGATAATGTGAATGTGTTTTTTATTTAGTATTAATTAGTAAGTAGCAGTTAGTTGTTAATATGTTAGAGGTTAGAATTATATAGTTTTAGCAAGTGTTTAAGATGTTAAGAACTTGTTATGGAATTAGTACTACCACTGAATGTTAGGGTTTAATTAAATTATTTGTTATAAGATTGAGATTTTTTCGTTTGAAACAGTTGTATTTGTTGGTGAAGTTAAGTGGTTTGACCACTAGGTGTATAGTTATAATAACTTCTTATAGAATATTATTATTTGAATTATTATTATTTTCTTCTCTTTTGAGTATTTTAGAAATGCTTTAGAAGTAATATTATATATTTAATTATAAAATAGATCAAGTGACTATATCAGGATTCAAAAGTGTAATGGATTTAGAGTTGTCTAACTAGCTGGATAGAATGGGTTGGTTTTTATTAGAAGATGAGTTGATGTTGTGATTAGTTTAATGATATGTATTCAAAACTCACTCTTAATCCTTCATCTACTTCTCATAACCATTGCAATGTAGTATGTATATATATAGTGGAACCTTAATTGGGGAATTAAATCTATCTAAAATATATGGTGCTAAGAATGAAATTAAATGGTGATAAGGGTAAGTGCACAAAGTTGTGGTGCCAAAAGGGGGGTATAAGTGGGCACCTTTTTCCTGAAATCTACAAATTTTGAACTTCAACAAGAATTTGAAGATAGTTACGCTCAAAATTTTAAGATATGAAAAAATAAAAGTCGTAGTCCTTTGAATCTAGTTTCTAAACTACTAATTTTTTTTCAAAATGGTTTAGTTTTAGGTCCTCAAAAAAGGGGGCCACAAAAAGTGGTACTGTTTATTCCAAAAAAACATAACATAGTACAAAGTGTGGCCCCCCTAAAATTTTAACTTTTTTTTGAAATTCTTTAATCGCTCTGGTCAAAAGTTACTTAACACTATGTAGTTTATTCCAGATTTTTCGGATAATTTTATAATGTGTATTTTTTTTTAAAATAATTTTTTAAACTAGACACATCCCAAAAACATGAAATATTTGTGTGCTCCCCCTAGAAATAATTGAAAACTAATCTAAAATCAAAACTTTTTTTTTTCAAAGTGTGTAGAATGGAGTCTAGTTTCTAAAAAACTAAGTTGTTGCAAAATTCGATGAATGAGCTAAAATCTATAGCCCAATTAGTACATGGTGGTTTTTGACAAAAAATGAACATACATTAAAAAGAAATTATAGACAAAAGGTTTGAAATAGTTTAAATTAAAAATAAATTATATGGTTAGATAGCTAACACAAAGACCTATAATGCTATTTAACTTGATCTTATCGATACCCAACCATGAGAAATCTTGAAGGGGAGCACACAAGAAAAAATAATCATTTTTGGTATGTTTGCTGGAAAACATGTCTCAGACCTGTTCATAAACTCCAAACCTTTGGGTTGGATCTCCAAGACAAAACCAAGCCTTAGGCTTGGGTTTAAATAAGCTTTCAATATGGCGTGCGCCCTATAGCACACACGCGCTATCTAAAACATGATTTCTCAGTAGCGCATGCACACTATAGTGCACACACACTATTAAGACCTAAATTGCATAAGAGAACTAGGTTGGGGGGGGGGGGGGGGGGGATAAGGGAATGGCCATGTGTGTGTGTGAGAGAGATAGAGAGAAAGTAGGGATAGGAGAGGGGAGAGAGAAAGTGAGAAAGAGTAGGGGTGGGAAAGAGAGTATAGGATGGGAGAGAGAATAGGGGTGGCAAAGAGAGTATAGGATGGGAGAGAGTAAGGGTGGCAGAGAGAGTACAAGATGCAAGAGATAGGAAGTGTGAGACAGAGTAGGGGTGGAAAAGAGAGAGTGCAGGATGGGGGAAAGAGATTGAAAGTAGGGGATGGGAGAGAGAGGAAGTGTGAGAGAGAGTACAAGTTGGGAGAGAGAGAATAAGAGTAGTGGATGAGGGAGAGAGAGAGTAGGTGATGGGAGACAGAGTGGGAGAGGAAGAGTGAGAGAGAGGAGGATGGGAGTGCATGTGTGTGAAAGAGAGAGAGTATGGAATGGGAGAGGGGGAAGACAAAGTAGCTTGAGAGAGTAAGGGATGGAAGAGAGAGTAGGCGATGGGAGAGGGAGTGGGAGAGGGAGAGAAAGGGGGGATAGAAATGTGTGTAAGAGAGAAAGAGAGAGAGAGAGAGTAGGGGATAGGAGAGAGTGTGAAAATGTAAGAGAGAGTAGAGAGGGGGAGAGAGAGAGAGAGAGGAGAGAGAGAGAGAGAGAGAGAGAGAGAGAGAGAGAGAGAGAGAGAGTAGGCAGTGGGAGAGGGAGAGTGAGTGAGAGAAAAAGTAGGGGATGGAAGAGGAGAGAGGGGGGATGGGTGTGTGAAAGAGAGAGAGAGTAGAGAATGAGAGAAGGGAGAGAGAGATAAAGAGAGTAGGCAATGGAAAAGGGATGGGAGAGAGAGGGAGAGAGTGAGAGAGAGAGAGATAGTAGGCGGTGGGAGAGGGAGTGGGAGGGAGAGAGAGGTGTAATGGAAACATGTAAGAGAGATAGAGTAAGGGATGGGAGAGAGTAGGTAGTGGGACAGGGATTGCGAGAGAGATAGGGGGGGGAATGGGAATGTGTATTTATTTATAAGATAGATAGAGTAAGAGATGGGAGAGAGTGTGAGAGTTTGAGAGAAAGTAGGAGGTGGCAGAGAGAGCTTGTACGGGATGGGGGAGAGAGAGAGAGAGAGAGAGAGAGAGAGAGAGAGAGAGAGAGAGAGAGAGAGAGTAGGGGATGGGAGATAGTATGAGAGAGAGTAGGGGATGGAAGAGAGAGAGTGAGAGTAGGGGATGGGAGAGAGAAAGTAGAGAGGGAGAGAGAGAGATAGTAGGTGGTAGTGGGAGAGGGAGAGAGAGGGGGGAACGAGAGTGTGTGACAAATCTAGAGAGTAGGGAATGGGAGAGGAGAGAGAGAGGGAGGATGGGAGTGTGTGTGTAAGAGAGACAGAGTAGGGGATGGGAGAGAGTGTGAGAGAGAGTAGGTGGTGGCAAAGAGAGTTCGTACAGGATGGGAGAGAGAGAGAGAGAGATTATATGATGGGAGAGCGTGAGAGAGAGTAGGGGATGGGAGAGAGAGAGTGATAGTAAGGGATGGGAGAGAGAGAGAGAGAGTAGAGAGGAAGAAACAGAACTTGAGAGAGAGAGAGATAGTAGGTGGTAGGAGAGGGAGAGGGAGAGAGATAGGGGGGATGGGAGTGTGTGTGACAAATGTAGAGAGTAGGGGATGGGAGAGAAGAAGAGTGGGGCGATAAGAATGTGTGTATCTCTGAAAGGGAGAGAGTAGGGGATAGGAGAGAGTATGAGAGTAGGGGGTGGCAGAGAGAGTACGATGATGGAGGAGAGAAAGTAGGCTGTGGGAGAGGGAAAGAGAGAGGGGGGATAGGAGTGTGTGTGTGTAAGAGGGACAGAGTAGGGGATGGGAGAGAGTGTGACAATGTGAGAGAGTAGAGGATGGGAGAGGAGAGAGAGAGTAGGGGATGGGGTAGAGAAAGTAGGCGGTGGGAGAGGGAGAGAGAGAGAGGGGAAATGGGAGCGTGTGTGATAGATGTAGAGAGTAGGGGATGGGAGAGAAGAAGAGTGGGAGGATAAGAGTGCGTGTATCTGTGAAAGAGAGAGTAGGGGATGGGAGAGAGTGTGAGAGTGTGAGAGTAGGGGGTGGCAGAGAGAGAGTATGGAAATGGGGGAGAGAAAGTAAGTGGTGGGAGAGGGAAAGAGAGGGGGGATGGGAGTGTGTGTGTAAGAGAGACATAGTAGGGGATGGGAGAGAGAGAGAGCAGAGAGGAAGAAAGAGAACTTGAGAGAGAGAGAGATAGTAGGTGGTAGGAGAGGGAGAGAGTGGGGGGATAAGAGTGTGTGTATCTATGAAAGAGAGAGAGTAGGGGATGGGAGAGAGTGTGAGAGTAGGGGGTGGCAGAGAGAGAGTATGACAATAGGGGAGAGAAAGTAAGTGGTGGGAGAGGGAAAGATAGAGGGGGGATGGGAGTGTGTGTGTAAGAGAAACATAGTAGGGGATGGGAGAGAGAGTGAGAGTAAGGGATGGGAGAGAGAGAGAGTAGAGAGGAAGAAAGAGAACTTGAGAGAGAGAGATAGTAGGTGGTAGGAGAGGGAGTGGGAGAGGGAGAGGGAAAGAGTGGGGGGATAAGAGTGTGTGTGTATCTATGAAAGAGAGAGAGTAGGGGATGGGAGAGAGTGTGAGAGTGTGAGAGTAGGGGTGGTAGAGAGAGAGAGTACGATGATGGGGGAGAGAAAGTAGGCAGTGGGAGAGGGACAGAGAGAGGGGGGATGGGAGTGTGTGTGTGAGAGAGATAGAGTAGGGGATGGGAGAGAGTGTGAGTGTGAGAGAGTAGGAGATGGGAGAGGAGAGAGAGAGCAAGGGATGGGGGAGAGAAAGTAGGTGGTGGGAGAGGGAGAGAGAGAGGGGGGATGGGAGTGTGTGTATGAGAGAGACAGAGTAGGGGATGGAAGAGAGTGTGAGTGTGAGAGAGTAGGGGATGGAAGATGAGGGGGATGGGAGTGTGTGTGTGAGAGAGACAGAGTAGGGGATGGAAGAGAGTGTGCGTGTGAGAGAGTAGGGGATGGGAGAGGAGAGAGAGAGGAGGGGATGGGGTAGAGAAAGTAGGCAATGGGAGAGGGAGACAGAGAGGGGGGATGAGTGTGTGTGTGAGAGAGAGACAGAGTAGGGGATGGAAGAGAGTGTGAGTGTGAGAGAGTAGGGGATGGGAGAGGAGAGAGAGCACAGGGGATGGGGGAGAGAAAGTAGGCGGTGGGAGAGGGAGTGGGAGAGGGAGAGAGAGAGGGGGAATGGGAGTGTGTGTGTAAGAGAGACAGAGTAGGGAATGAGAGAGAGTGTGAGAGTGAGTAGGTGGTGGTAGAGAGAGCTCGTACAAGATGGGAGAGAGAGAGAGAGAGTAGAGAGGGAGAGAGAGAAATTGAGAGAGAGATAGTAGGCAGTAGGAGAGGGAGAGGGAGAGGGAGAGAGATAGGCGGAATGGGAATGTGTGTAAGAGAGATAAAGTAGGGGATGGGAGAGGAGAGAGAGAGTAGGAGATGGGGGAGAGAAAGTAGGTGGTAGGAGAGGGAGAGGGAGAGAGATAGGGGGGATAAGAGAGTGTGTGAGAGATCTAAAGAGTCGGGCATGGGAGAGGAGAGAGGGTGAGAGAGGTAGAGAGAGAAGGTGGTGGGAGAGGGAGAGTGAGAGAGAGTAAAGGATGGGAGAGGGGAGAGAGAGTAGGAAGAGAGAGACGGAGGGTATGGGAGAGAGAGTAGGAAGGATAGAGAGTAGGGAGGATGGGGAGTAGGGAGGATGGGGAGTGATGTGATTTCACATAGTGCATACACACTATAGTGCGTACGCGCTTTATAGTGTGTACGCACTATCTCAAATCACCTAAAAACGGTAAAAAACCAACCTTGGGGCCCATTTCATCCATTTCTTGCTTTTGGTCTGTTATGCATTCTGTTATTCCGACAAAAATCACGGGTTTCAACATAGAAAACACTATTTCAACACTTTTGAAAGTTAGCAAACACCAAATTCAATCATTGGATACGTGATTTGAAGACTTTTTGAATATTCCTTGTATAGAAAAGGTTAGTGCAATCCATTTTAAATATTGTTTGTCAATATATAGATACAAATTTGATTATAATTTGACATGTTATTTAATATATAGTGAATTCATTGAAAATTGTATGTTTGAATGAAATGTTATTTCGGAATGGTTAGAAATTTGACAGGTCGTTTGATATATATTGTGTAATCATTCAAATAATTATAATTTCTATATGTAATTGAATAATTTGTAATTTACACATTTTAAGTAATTCAGATGTTTGAATAATTTGATATGTAGAAATCATCATCATGCCAAGGAAGAAACCAAAGATTCAAACAAATGAAGAGAGGGAGAGAGATTTGGCAATTAAAAGATATAAAATGAAATTACTACGTGAACAAAGAAAATTACAAAGCAATAATGAAGAATTGACTTTTGAAGAGGATCAAGAACCACCAGTACAAAGAAACAAAGAGGAAGAATTAGAAAGACAAAGAGAACGAATGAGATTGTTATGCTCAAGAAGACAATTGAATTGTGAAGCTACACCATCCTCCAATGTTGGAGTCATATCGTCCACTACACCATCTTCCAATGTTGGAGTACTATCTTCCAATGTTGAAGGCATATCATCCTCTCATGCAGAAGAGACACTGATTTGTAGATTCGATGATATACACACTCCATCATGTCATGTTGAAAGCACAACATCAACACATCAAGTAGGTGATACTCCATCTTTTACATTTTATTGCCAAGGCACATCATCTTCGATTCAAGGTACGCAATACACTCAACCTTATATTGATGTTCAAAATGTTGAGAGAATTGAAGAGATTAGAACACCTTCTAGAATTCATTTTAGAAGACCAAAATATTTGATTGATATTGATACTAACATTTTGAAATCAATGCCTGACAAGATTAGCAAGCGTACTTGTCAAAGAAAAGTTAATAGTATGTGGAGATTATTTTTTGAAGAATTAAATATTATAGGTCAATGCCAATTATTTGTTGAAATGATGAGAAATTTAAAATTTAGGCCTATCATGAAGATTCTTGGGCTAAGAACGATGGACGATTCAAATGAAAGAAATATAGTAAAGAATCTAATGAGTGCTTATGACAAAGTGGGTTCTAAATCACACAGCAAAGATAGTAATATCACAAGATGAGTACTCACATCGACAATAGTAAGTAGCCAAATGAAGAAAGCTCGACTCATGAGAAAGACGAGAAAAATATTAAAAATTGGTAGAGGTACCCTAAGGAGGGCCATACTAAGGCGTGAGAGATTAGAAGATCCAACAAAAAATGAGTTATGGACATTTAGCGATAGACTACCGCGAAAGGATAAAGAAATTAGTGAAGCCTTTAAATCATTGATTGAAGATTTTTGGAAAAATAATACATGTGTTTCTCCTAATCAAAGAGATGTTGTAAGAAGGAGGATTGGTAGCAAAAATCGTGAGCCACATGCGAAACATTTTTTGGACTCAACTCAAACACAATTTTTTGCAAAATTTATTGGTATGTATCCTCAAATTCGAATAAGTCAAAGATTTTTTGAGATGGGTAAACCTTTTTATGTGAAGATAAATCACACATGCACAACTTGTTGTTGTAGGATACATATTGAATTTTCTAACCATTTTGATGTTTTTAGGCATATATGTGTAGTTTTGCATTCTCAGTTTGTTTTGCAGGATTGTAACATAAAAGAGCCACCAAGATCTTCAAGGGAATTCATATCCAACATTTTATGTGAAATAGGGGACGGCCAAAATTTTTACAAGACATCATGCTTGGATGGTATGTGCTTATTTTGTGGTTCTTTGCAACTTTTATCAACTTGTCAACATATGGATAGTACGCATGCAATTGGAAATGAAATAGTAGATTATAGAAAATTCAAGACATTGACATATGCTCCAAAAGATGGGAAACATGGTAAAAGATGTGATCTAGTCATTGAAAAGATTCTAGTGTATGAGTTCATGAAGATTTTTCATGAAAAGATTATTTACGAGTATGCAAGGCATACCCATAGAGCTCGATGGTTGGATTTGCAATTCAAGTTGTGCAAGGATACGTTTCCATTGGACACCATTGTTTCGGTTGTAGATTTTGCAGAGAACTACACACTACAACTACAAAATGAGGTGCAAGCAAAGTATTATACATCTCAACAGGTTTCCATATTTGTTCACATAACATTCATGCATTCACCTACAAGTATAGAGGATGATAGGAAGATTTTGAGGGAGTACCATTTTTACATCAGTGATGATCGATCACATTCTACGAAGTTCATACATGGTTGTTTTCAACTATTTTATGGAGATTTGGCTAATAGGGGCATATCATATCGTCAGCACATTATTTGGTCAGACAATTATGCATCTCAATTCAAGAATGCATAGATGTTCTATTGGTTGAGCAGGATGCACAGGTTGTGTAGAATTCAATATATGTCGAATTTCATAGAGGCTGGTCATGGTAAGGGAGAGCATGATGGTGTAGACACATGCATTAAAAGAGCCTTGGCTCGTGAAGAACTAAAGTACAAAGATGGATTAATATTGATAGATGCAAAATCCATCGTCCAATGGTGTAACACTACAATGGGTCTAGGTAAGGAAGGTGAGTCTACAGTTCGTAGATTTTTTTTTGATAGATAATACTAACATTGCACTATATCAGGATTGTTGCACACTAATAGGATCTAGTGAGTTACACTCTTTTAGAAGCTCTAATGCAGGTTCATGGAGTATCCACACACAAAAAATGGCATGCTATTGTCCATCATGTGCAGAGGAAAATTGGGATGACTGTGAGTCAATTGAATGGGTGGACAAATGGGATATACGGGTGTTGGACCCAATTGACACCTATCGTCCCCCACAAGCACTGAAAATGGTAGCTTGGCTTTGACTGCTTGTCAGATCTAGTGCAACCTGGTAATATATATATATATATATATATATATATATATATATATATATATATATATATATATATATATATATATATATATATATATATATATATATATATATATATATATATATATATATATATATATATATATATATATCTTTGTAATTTCAATATGTAACTTTATAACTTTTACCTAAGTATTTTTTGAATTAATGACCGCATTTTGTACATTTGTCACTATAGGACATGTTTTTGTTGTTATTGCACCTGAAGACAATGAAGAAGGGACAGATTATTATTTGTGTCATTGTGTTGAAGCCAAACAAAAATTGGATCACTCGGTTATAGATGGTGAAGGTTTAGAGTACCATGTCGGTGCGGTGGTTGTAATAGGCACATTGCTTAGACGATATCCTATGAAGAATCCTAACTTGTGGTTATTTGAGGATTGGCAAAAAAAGAGGAAGATTCTTCATTATTCAAACCTTTTTGTCGCATCAAATGCCCACTTGATAAAATATGGTGGAAAACCATATAATAAGATTCTTTGGAAAGTTCGCGAGTTAGACAATGAGGCAATACTTGAGACATTAAAATGTCGAGTAGATCTAGGTGGCTCATTAGATTGAATAGGGAGAGAGGGAGAGAGATAAAAAGTGATCAGTTGGATCCAAATACAATTTTACAACCTCTTCCCCAAGACTATCAGATGACTAAGGTGGACCGTATTGTTATGATGTGTAAGTGATGAGATTTAGTTTTTATTTGTTTAGAATCTAGATACATTATTTGAATTCATAATAGATTCTTTAATAGGACCCATTTTTTTAATCTTATCTTAGATTTTTTACTGTGCTAATTCTTCATTTGTAGGTCACCAAAGAAGAGGGTTAATAAAGTTGACGCACAAGTTTGTTCAAGTGACATATGATGAGGTTGTCGCATTAATTGGTCACATTCCTAATATTGACACACAACTGAATTGGGACCAACTATTCCTCATAGGTTTACACCAGCAAACATATTTTAAAGGAGATGTATATTAGAAGATTCAACACAATGGTGATGCATTTGGGTCATAGCTTTCATGAAGAGTTTGACATAGTTTAAAATAGTTATAAGTTCATACTTCTGGGAAGTCACATTCTAATGACTTGAAACAGATTTACAATGCTCAAAACTTCCATTTGTTTAAAGTAGAGCACAATCATATAGAACTAGATTCCAATCAATTCCTAGAGATGTCATTCAATTCAGGATAGTCACCTCATAGTCATCTATCTTTTAAGAAAATCATCACTACTTACATGTGATGCTCTATACGGCCTATTGTGTGGTGACCATTCCAAATATAAATTGTTCACCATTTCATATGAAACTAAACTATCATTGGAACCTAGATGAATTCTTGTCATTCAAAACTTATCTTGACTCTTATATTGTGCTCTAAAAATTAATAGCTTTGGTTTCACTTTTTTTTGTTTTCCCCTTATAAAAATCAACATTTATCCTTTAGTCTCTAAAATTAGTTAAACATAAGGATTTGAACCTCTATGTGCTCTAACTTCTTGACCCTCTTCTTAATCTTCCTTTCACCTTGATCATTTAATTGACACTTAATTGATGTGTTCCCTACCCTTCTTGTAAACATCCATGTTCCTCTACCTAAACAAAATCTTCCTCCAACTCTCTAGCCTCCTCTTTGATAAGAAAAAAAGGTTCATTACCCTTGTCATTTCTTCCTTGTCCTATTCCCATATTATTGGTTTTTCTTCCCCTTCCTCTGTTTGCATTTCCTCTACCACCTTCTTGTCTCTCTTTCTTCCTATTGACCATATCTTATGCACTTATAGCCAATTGGAAACTATCTCTAAGTGTCTTAGGAAAAATCAAGGTAATCCCATTTTGCAAGTTTTATATGAGCCCATTAAGATACCTTGCAACATTTTCATCTTTATGCTCTAATCCACCTCTTATGCTCAACTTTTGAAATTCCTCTATGTAGGTCATCAAACCCATCTCCTTTTCTTTCAAGTTATTCCTTATCCTCTATTTTTGGATTGTATTATTTGATGGAAGAGGCACATCCTTCACCATTTGGTCATGTTTGTTCCACCCTTACAAAACCTCTTTTCCAATTCACTACTCCACCATGTCAATTTTGTCCCTCTTAGCTGTGTTTTGTATAGCTTTACCTTATTTTACTTCACTTATATCTCCATAATTATAATAGTTCTCTTGGGGATCTATCAACTGCAAAACCTCTTCACTATAGATCTTGCCATGATAGATATGGAAATCAGTTATCATCTTTCTTCTACCACATTGAAATATCTTCAACAACCTTATAATCCTTCTTTCTTCAAGATCTAAGTCCCCTCCATCCTCTCCATGAGGATTCTCAAGTGCTTAAGCATCACTTTCTTGTTCTTCATGCACATCCCTCGTAGGAATCCTTTCCAAAGCTTCCAAGATTTCTAAGATGATTGCATTTTACTTGCTTACTTGTCTTAGTTCTCTTTACCTTATTGCATCTTAATCTCTTTTTTTCCTCTACTCTCTATCCATTATTTTAGTAGCTTATATCAGCTCTTGTATCTCCTTCTATATATATTTTTTGGAGGCATCTTCTCAATATAACAATCTACAACACAAGTAACTAATTTTGCACCCCTCAATAGATCTACTAGATTTGATACCAATGATTTGAGGAGTCAAACTAGATCCCCAAGAAGTAATAAACATTCAGCAAATGACTTGTTTCAAGAATAGATTCAAACCATTAAACTAAATACCTACCCTTCTCCACAAGGGTCCCTCCAAATGTTAAAATTGGGTTACCAAATTTATTGGCTTGTCCCAACTCTTTCTAAGGTCTTCAAATATCTCAATTAGGTCATTCCAATAGTCTAAATGCATATTATTAATAGGTTTATTCAAAAACCCTTACTTGGACATTAGCTAGGCTTGATCTTAGTATCACTATGAATTAGGTAATTCCTTATTTTCACCAATTTCTCCCAAAACCCATACAAGTAAATTATAGTTACAAATACTACTATTGGAGTATGACAACATATAGCAATCTCATTTGTAGTTCCTTTGGACCAACTATTTGATCCAACACTATGGATTCAACAAAATAGGCCTAATTACCCTTCACTTACAAAGAAACTCTCAATATTTCTAATCCAAGGCCCTATACAGGCTATGGTAATATTCTATCATGATCTAAAACAACATATTTTCACACCCATCTACCTAGCCATGGGCATTCGATAGGCTAACTACCAAACCCTCAATCTTATGCCCTCAAAACTAGGGCTTTCTCAAAGTGCCTTCTCCAACCACTTCCAAATTCAAACAAAGATTAATTCACCTTTCCTTGAACATACATGACATATTATAAAGGAAAATATCACCTACAAACCAACAATTTCCATTTTGAAGAAAGAAAGCATTTTCCCTTTATCTCTAGTCATCTTAGTTTCTTGCACCAAAATCACATCCTATTTATGCTACCAAACCACATTCTACAAAATATCCTTCTTATGAGGAGCATTCAATCCTCTAATATTATATGATATGATATTCCTTTATAACTTTTGTTACAACTCTCCTAGATGGTGAACTGTCTCCCATTTACTATATCAACTTTACTTGCCAATTCTCTTATTTCTTTATTATTCTTCCTACCCAAAAAATAATTCTTACCTTCTACATTAGGTTTGTACTTTCTCTTAGTAACCATGTTAAAAAAGGGGCTAGTAGTCAAGAACTTCTTCTTCCTACTATTGACTTCTACCCATTGGCTTTGAGCTTTGTTAGTGCAGGAGCACCTAGGAAATATGCCAAGTTTCCTAAATCATTTTTGGCTTGTAGTGGTCTTGGCCAAACCACATGAATAAGGGCTATGTGATAAAGCCCCAAGTGTGTGAGTTGTGTTTGTAAATAGGTTTTTTTTGTGTTTGAGTTCCCAAGTTGCTTCTATGTTGGCAAAATTGCTTAAATTGCTTGTTAGAGCCTAGAATGGTCAAACATTGACCAAGACCCCAAGAGGATGGGAAAGATGGAAAAAATGTTAAAAGTTGTAATTACATGGAAACAGGTTCATTTAACCATGTTTGAGGTCATGTAGCCATTAAATGCACAATAGTGCAAAAGTTGCACTTGGCAACTTTGCAAGTTGCTTGACAACATTAACAAAAAGTGCTAAAACTTTATAAGGGCTTCAAGAATCAGTTGGAAACCTATGATATCTGTTGATTCACATGGTTAAGAGGTATTTAAGATCAATCCAAGTCAGTTTGAGGGTTGGCACATGCTTTTGTACGAATTTTGGCATTGGAATGAAGAGCAAACTAAGCATTTTAATGACAATTTTATGGTTTCACCCTTCATCCACACTTTAATGAATTGATAGGGTTGCTGTTTTCATGTGGTTTGATAGTGTATGGAATTTAGATGCTCTGGTAAAGATTAGGAGTTTTTTGATCAATTTCTTTATTAGTTTGAAAAATCTATTTAAAGTTGCCAATTCACTGGTTTGTACAAAGCAATCAACAAAGAAACCTATATAACTTGAATTCCAATGGTGGAACCATGATGGCCTTTTGGAATCAAGTAATAGACTGTATAAACAATCTAAATATGTATTTTGGTCTTGTTTTGTAGAGGTTTTTTTTTTTTTTTTTTTTTTTTCCAAGAGGCCCTAGGCGAGTTTGCATACCTGGCTAGGCAATGAAATCAACAAATAAGTGTTTGAAAGGAGCATAGAATGGGCTGTTGATGGTGCAAGGGAACCTTGAAACATAGGTCCCTCACCTTTTTTTGTTGTTGTATTGTGCTCCAAGAGAGCTCTTGTAAATAATAATAAGGGTCATTGGACCTAAGTGTGGTAGTTGGGGTGTAGGAAGTCAAAATGTCCTAGGTAGAGTGCAAAATGGCCTAAAAGGCAAGGTATACCTTACCATGGGGTGATGGGTAGCTTAAGTGATGAGTAACTAACTTAGGAAAGGGTCTCTATCTAGCATGAAATTGCTAAGGGGTGACCTATTTGACAAGTTGGAAGTGTAAAAAGGCATGCAAGCAAGAAAAATTGCAAAAGTTGCTCTATTGCAATTTTGCAATTTTTGAAAAAAATGTTGTCCTTTGCTAAAAATTGGAGTTTTTTTCTTTAAAACATAAAGAGGCTGATGCAAAAAATTAGGAGGGAAGGAAAAGACCTAGGAGGAATTATAAATGACTTCCCAAACCCTATAATGAGGAAGAAGTTGTCATTTTGAAAAAAACAAGTGCTATAGCATGCATTTTGAGAGCAAAAAGACTGGTTTTTTTCAGTTTTGAGGTTTTTCTTCATTTTTTTTGCATGTTGTACCTGATATAATGTTAGATGGGATGATTTAGAACAATTTTTATTTAGGAAGTTTGGATTGAAAGCATTTCTTTTGGTAGTTATAAAAATCTTTTGTTTTTAGGTAGTTTGTTGTCCAGTTTACAACACTTTGTAAAGAAAATGAGATAACTCACTATCCCACCATAAGAATTGTATGGCCTTTTGGGGATAGTGAGTACACTCAATGTACTATATGCAAGAAAAATCAGGGCCCTTCAAAATGTTGGCAAGCATTTTTAATCTCTTGCCCTAGGCGAGCCAAAGCAAGCTCGGTTAGGGAAGAGTTGCATAAATAAGCATTTTACATTGCAAGATTGTGGATTTTGTTGTAGGTTGCTGAAGGAGGTTGGAAGAGGAGTTAAAGGAGATTCTTTGGGTGAAAGGACAGTGCTCCACCAATCCATTTGGCCAACAAACAAGATAGGACAACAGGTTGTCCTTTGATTCCTTGTAGCTCTATTTTGGAGCAATTTGGTGAAATCGGTAAAGAAGAAGGCTTTAGCAACCTATTTTGACATGATAAAGGAGTACATTTCAAGGGTGTGAGACTCCTTCCATGATACTACAAGTGGTTGGTAAGATTGGTCAAGAAGACCTAGTTTGATTGAAGGTTTTGAATGATCTTCATTGAGAATGGCAGCCTGGCATGTAGCAAGAAGTGAAAACTTCTCAAGATAGTGGAGAAGGGTTTAGGATTGGGGGATATTTGCTTGAAAAAGATCTTATAAATCCATGTGGTGATCTTGGAGGACACCCTAAGTCTCAGAGGTAGACTGGAAACATGAATCAGTGATTGATTCATCCCTTCTCTCCCTATCAGTTGGGTGCAATACAAATTCATGGAAGGCAAGAGTGGTGAGTGAAGAAAATTAATTCTAGAAGATTAGTAATTTAGAGTCCATTTGAGTGGTGGAAGGAAAAACCCTCTATATTCCTGTTCATACAAACAAGAAGCCCTTGTAAATAGGCATATTTTTGGGAATCCATTGTACGGATGACCTGGGTGTTGCAGACCTGAAAAATCTTCAAGGGGAGCCAAAAGGGTACCCAAATCATAATTTTTTTTGAGTTCTTCTTAAGGGTTTGAGGAGATATAAGCCAAAAATCAGTTTTGGAGGCCTTATTTGTTATTAGTCCTAGTAGCCCATATAACTATGCAATCTGCAAATCGATTGGAAACCCAATACTCCAATCCACTTAGTGATCCTAAAAACTATTGAATGAGACCTAATACAAGCCTTTTAATTCAATATAGCCAAGAATGCACTCTTGGAAGCCAGTTGTGAAGAATGGTGCAATGAGAGCACTAGGGAGACCCCATGGTGAAATAGAGTTTTGAGTTGATTGGTGATGATTAGTGTAATAAGGGAATAGAGAGAAGATTCCCTTGGAATAGGGTATAGGAGAAATACCATAAGAGGCTAGGATAAATCTTGGAGTGAGTTCTAGTATTTGAAGCTAGAACCTTGTTCAAAATCCTCCCCATCATTTGTCCTCCAACTCCAAACTATTTCCAATACCAAACTGAAACTGATTTTCTAGAACAATCAAAACTGACAACACCAGAAGGCTAGATTACCATGCACCATGCACCTAGTACATACCAACTATTATAAAGACTCAAAACTGGCTATTTCAGTTTGCCAACTAGGCCTAGTTTAAGGCCATTTACAAAGCAACTCACAATCCCTTGACTTTTGGAACTCCTATGACCCAAAATAGTCTTAAGAGATGACTCAAATGCAAGGATTCTTTTATTTTTTTGGTCTCATGATCAACTTTACAATGGTTTTTAAAAAACCCTCCTTTCTAACCCTTTTACCCTAGGGTTTTCTAGAAATCTTACTTTGCAATGTCTCTAGAATCCCAAAATGGTTCAAACACCTTCACTTTGGTTATATTAGATGACTTCCAATGTAAAATGAAACTCTTGTTTAGAGAAAACACTAAATCGACCTTTGGAGCAATCAATTTTGACTACCCAAACTTGTCTCCCACACGTGGGAATGAGGTTTTAAACTCATTTAGACTCTCAAAACCAAATGAAACCTCCCTTTGGACCCTTTACATGACTTGATTAAGCCCATTTTGGCTTATATATTGCACTTTTAGTGCCTTTTACATCTTTTGGGGGCTTTGATAGCCTTATTACATTATTTAATACCTTTATAGGTCTTTTCTATCCACCCCTAACCTAGGATCAATCCTGATGTAGAGGATAGGGTGATGGACCCAAGTAACAACCCAAAATGAGCAAATTTGTAACAATGTGCCAAGTGACCCTTCTAGGTCCTGATGGGAAAATCCTACAAACAGTCATATCTAAGATGTTTTTAAGCTTTAATAGGTTTTTTCTGCCCTATCTAGCATGTTCCCATCAACACCTTTCAATTTCCATACCCTCCAAGCCAAAATGCATAATTCACCCAAATGTTGTCAATGCAAAAATTGCAAAGTTGCATTAGCAACTTTTGCAACAATTTTGTAACTTTTAGAAAATAACCATAAAATTGTCTATATTCCTATATTCCTTTTAGGTTTTACTATTGTCGAACCTTTTCTAAGTCATAGAATTGGAATCAAGTGAAAAATATAAAAATTGCACTTTTTGTGCAAAGTTGCATTGTTGAAAGTTGTAAAAGTTGCTCAGATTTGCAACTTAGTGGAAAAAAGGTCGTGGGATCGAACTATCTACTTTGTTAGCTCTAGGTGGCCGAGAAAACCCTATCCTCAATCTTGTCCTATCTACTTCAATGCTTGAACATTCTTGGGCACGCCGAACCGAAATGTCCCCAAGGGTCACTAAATGCCAGAGGGTTGCGATCTTTGACAGGACATATCTCGGAGCTCGTACAAGGTATGGATGTGATTCTAGTTCCTACAAGACCATGTTGTAGAGACCTACAATAAACTCTCTCACTTTTTTGAGATCACATTCCATTTTCATTTTACAGTGCCATCTCGGGTGATGCTGAAACTTGCAGTGTTGGCTAGTACAAAGTTACCAACTGCCAAATCTCTCTCACCTTTCATCGTGGGATCGAACTGTCTACTCTGTTAGCTTTGTGTGGCCAGGTAAACCCTATCTTCAACCTCTTCTTGTTTGCTTCAGTGCTCAAACATTCTCGGGCACGCCGAACCTGAATGTCCCCAAGGGTTACTAAATCCCATGGGGCTGCGATCTTTGACGAGGCATATCTCAGAGCTCGTACAAGGTATGGATGCGATTCTAGTTCTTATAGGACCGTTTTATAGAGAACTACAATAACCTCTCTCACTTTTTGGAGATCACATTCCATTTTCATTTTACAACGCCATCTCGGGTGATGCTGAAACTTGTAGGGTTGGCTAGTACAAAGTTGCCAACTGCCAAATCTCTCTCACCTTTCGTCGTGGGATCGAATTGTCTACTCCGTTAGCTCTGGGTAGTCGAGTAAACCCTATCACCAACCTTGTCTTGTCCCCTTTAGTGCTTGAACATTCTTGGGCACGTCGAACCAGAATGTCCCCAAGGGTCACTAAATCCCATAGGCTACGATCTTTGACAGGGAATATCTTGGAGCTTGTGCGAGGTATGGATGCGATTCTAGTTCCTACAGGACCATGTTGTAGATAACTACAATAACACCTCTCACTTTTTGGAGATCACATTCCATTTTCATTTTACAACACCATCTTGGGTGATGCTGAAACTTGTAGCGTTGGCTAGTACAAAGTTGCCAACTTCCAAATCTCTCTCACCTTTCATTGTGGGATCGAATTGTTTGCTCTGTTAGCTCTGGGTGGTTGGGTAAACCCTATCCCCAACCTCATCCTATTCCTATGTGACAATGGATTATCGATGTTGAGTAAGTTTAAAGATGTTAAGAAAAGTGAAAATTTAGTTAACAACATTGTAAATTTAGTTTAAAACATTGACAAATTGTTAATGAAGATAAAATATTGCATGGACTTATATCAAAGGTAGTGATGTAAAAATAGAAGATATGAGACAAAGGGGGATAAATGAACTATTGGCGAATGCTACTCAGGGAGAGAAGTGTTATAGTTAAGATATGAGTCAAGCAAAGACATGAAGTAGGGAAGTGTTGCAAGGAGGAGATGAATGGTTTATTAGTTCTATGAGTATTTTCATAAGGGGGAATATATAATAGAAAAAAGTGAAACATTATTTTGTTTCATCATAATTTGAAGATGATAAATATTGGTGAATAGAGGAGGTCTGAGGCCATGCACCAATTCATGCACCAATTATCTAGTAATTACTTTGAAAACCAAACCTAGTGTGACCTTATTAGGTCTATGTACTTTACATGGGTTAGGTGCTACATGAATGGAATTGGGAATCTAGGCTTTGAAGTCTTAAATAAATTTCCAAAGGGTGTCTGAATCTACTCATAGAATAGTTAGATTTCAACCTAAGAGGAATTTAAGTCTAGAAAATCAGATTAGGAGACCTACAAGGAATTCTATGATAGTCAACATTTTGTACTGTATGACAATTGGAGGGTTAAACCAAGAGTTGATTCTCAATCAGTTCAACATAAGGAAGGTGTCCCAATAGAAACTTGGGGTTGGTGAAGCCATTAGTGAAGAGTTACAGTTATTGGCTTGGAATAGGGCTAGTGTCCCTAAAACAAAAAGGTGCAAGATCTTGATTAGAGAAATACTCACCTTGGAGGAGTTCACAAATGACCCTATCACTTTAGATAGGCCACAAAAATGATATCCTAAAGGAGTAAGATATTAGGAAGGCCACAAGTTTAGTTTGGTAGATTAGGAAGAAGAAAGTGCTTAAACCTCACTTCTTGCTCAACATCTTTGCATTAGTGAGGGGGATATGAAGCAGATAGATGGCTACATAGATATGGAAAAAATAGAAATAGAGGGGGGAGGGGAATAAGAGAGAGTGAGATACAAGGATAACATGAACCAAAACTACCAAATTGCAATGCTTGAATCCTTCATTAGAAAATTGACAACCAAATTTGAATATGAGTCTACAAAACAACATGTTCCTTCCACTTGTCATACTTTTTTATTTCCTTTTAAAGATGCTCTATGATTTTCCATAGCATGCATTGTAAATTTTTTAACAAGTACAACTCCCTCTTACAAGTATCTTATGTGTCATCTTAGATTCGTACCTCTCATGTGAGATATCTCTCTTTCTTATACATCACAACTATTTATTAAACTTTTATTTTTACCTTAATCTAGTTACTATAGAATAATAACAACACATTCCAATCAATTGGTGATTATGTTACAATCATTAATGTATGAAAACACATAAAACTATCAGTGATTATGTTACATTTATGATTTTTAAAATGATTTTTTTTTGCAAATAATCCATCTTTTTTTCTCTACTATCTCCGACATTTTTCAATTGATGATAGAGAATGGTGGTTATGTATTGAAGCTCAACAAGCTAATTGTGTTTTTTCTTCTTGTCTATATTCTTTTTGTAACAATGATTTTTTCTTCTACACAAACTTTCTGACCACTTGTGATCAAATTTTTTTCTTATTTTTAACATAAATGTTTAGAGAACTTTTGATCTAATTTTGTTGGATATAGTAATTTCAAACTACTGATTTCTTTAATGGAGTTCCTAATAAATCTCAAGGTTCTCATTTAGGTGACCAATTGCTAGGAGGTCCACGAATACTGCCTGATAAATTCTATTGCCAATCAATATTGTATCAAAAATTCAAACTAATTAGGTATTGAATTAAACTTGATAAATAAATGATAGAGAAGGAAAACTTTAAACACGAACAAGATCATAAATCATATGACGATGACATATTGCAAATGATTAACTTATTCTTAAACAATGATAAAATTTATTGTTAATCAATATTCTATCAAACTTTTGAATAGATTAGGTATTGAATTTAATTTCATACATGCACATATCTAATTTAATGTCATACACGAACATATCTAATTTAATGTCATACATGAACAAACATGAACAAACATATCATATCATATGTCGTATATGAACAAACATAGCATATATTAACCAATAATGTCATAAGTCGAATAATGTCATACATCAAATAAATGTCATACATCAAATATAGAATGTCATATACATCAAATATGTATCGAATATGTCCACTGATGCCTATATATATACATGTCTAGATCAACTACATCTTTTCCTTCCCACAAGGGGAAGGAAACAAGTCTCTCGACATCCTTTGCTATCGTGTGGAGGGAGACAGTGGAGATGACAAGGCCCTCCTGATACGCTCACTCGACCTCTTGTTGAGGCTCTTCTCTAGCTCCAACCGATACAAAGAAAGTAGATATGAATCAATATTTATTATGCATTGAAATCAAATATATGTACACACAAAATCAATTATTTTCTTACTGCCAACAAATAGTCACTTTGTAAGTTCACCTCAAATGCTCGTGGATGATCAAGCATGACGAGACCCTACAACAATTCAATAAATATAATCACTTATAAATACACATATCACCAACAAAAATATTGTACCCAAGTAAATATCACCAAAGTCATCTTATACCCATTAATTCCAACCCAAGTTTTGATTGTGGGTCCAAGATATTTAGAGCATGTGAAATTTGATCTAACAACTTATTTTTGGGTTTAGAGAGAAAATACATGTCATAAATGGTCAGATAAGGTCCAATAAATGAAAGGAATTATTTGATTGAAGTTGAAATAGAGAAGCACACTTATAGATAAGGGTAACCTTGAGCTTTTAAAGAAAATGAATCAATATAGGACTTAAATAATAATTTGAAGGTCCAATGAGTGTTAGGAGAGTGTGAAATCAATGTAGGAACCCATAATGTATATTAAAATGGGGCTAAAATTAATACTAAATAAGTGTTCTTACTTTTTCAAATGATACATGTAGTCCCCACTTTATTGGAAGCATGTGTCCACCTCATGCACACAATAAAGTAGAAGAAAAAAAGAGAAAGAGGTAAAGATTTTGGGAAAACTACAAGGAGATTAAATATCACCAAGCTGAAGGACAAAAGCTCCCAAACCAAGAATATTAACTATTACATTCATTTGCAAGGATACATAAAATAACAACAAAATCCTAAAGCTTACTAAGATTCCAAGTCAACTAGTTGAAGAGACCTCACTCAAGAAAATGTCTCAATATCAAGCATCGTGTTGAAAAAGCTATAGAAAAAGCTCAAGTGGTCACTTGAGAAAAGAAAGAGCAAAAATAAAAGATAAGAAAATACTCAATGATTTATCCCACTAGCATAGCTATAAGAGTATGAAAAGAAGAGAGAAGGGCCATGAATCCAAAAGTCTAGTAAGTTATCTTATCCAAGTTTATTTTTTATGAGAGGAGGAGGAGGATGAGAATGAAAGGATGTAGAATTTTGTTATGCTAGTTCCATTCATCCCAGAGAAATAGTGAAGGAGAGTTGATGGTGTTGATTCCAAAAACTATAGTTTCTTTGAATCCTAAGGATATGCCTAGTTCTATTATCAAGTTCAACATTTGACTTTGGCCTATGAATAATATTAATTTAAAACACAAATTCTCCTACACTTATGACTCTACTAGACCAAGGTGAGTATATCTAATCACCAATTATATCTTTAAACTTGACTATTGTTTATAGAAAACATATAACTTCCATCTTGTAGGTCCTACTCCTAGTTGCAATCAACTTGGAATACAACTAATCTTATATTCCTATCTTTACTTTTAATTTCATTATCTCCTACTCTTAGTCCTCATACCTTTATTTGATTTTCCTACTTCTTCTCTACTTCTAACTTCAATATGTGCTCCTAGTTCTTCTTTATCTAATTCTTTCACTGCCACTTCTACCTTTACTCCTAGTTTTTGAATTAAAAGTAGCCAAAACTAGGGGGCTGACCCTTTAACAATAAACTGACCTACTATTAGTAGATAACCATTAAAAAAAACTACCCCTTACCACTTAGTAAAACAATAAAAAGGTTTCGATCCATAATTAAAAGAGTATCAATAGGCCTAAGATACATACTACTTGTGTAAAAACCATAAAAGCTATAGTAATATATAAACAAAGGTTAACATTAGAAATTTTGAGATTAACTAGATTATAAACAACTAAAACAAAGAAAATTCTTTCATACCTCTGTCAGTGGCTATGAGTTAGCCACAACTGCAGCCACTCCACTATCAATAGATTATCGCAGATGAGGAGGTGTGTCCGACATCATGAGCTGCATGTCATACAATACACATTACATCTAACATGAAACATAAAATAAATATAATCAAATGAATTAAATTAACATGAAACAACTATACTTGTGTGAAGCTCGTATGATGTCTATGCTCCGAGTCTGTGGTAAAGGTTGAGGGTCCTGTGGAGAACTGATGCACATGCATAGTTTTTTTTGTCAATCCTTAATATGATTACGTAATAAATATATGTATTAATTAAAATGATTAAATCGATACATACCTCAGGACTCATGGAAGGGACAAAAAATGGGCCTAGAGGATCGCTGCTAGGCCCAACAACACTCTGACCCTGAATTTTGAACAATGTCAATAGATGCTAATTAATTAATCATTCACTATACATATGAAATGTGATCAAATTAGTAAATTATAATTGTAATTTACGTGTGTGTCAATGCCAAATGTGTTGTTCAAGAACTGGTCGGTGACAAGCCCATCATCTGCACCATCTCCAGCATGAGTGCTAAATGTGCAAAGGGACCTGCATGAAGTGCACATGTGACCACGACGCACAAAAGGCTCCCCCTCAACTAATGAGCTCATGGAATAGATGAGGGTTTACGTCAAAGCATTAATGGTCCCTAGAGTGCTGGCATCTACATTTTCCTTCACAACTAAAGGAATAGTCACATGCTTACGCCGTGGCTTGATTGCAGGTGCCCTAACTACATTAGGGCCACGACGTGCTCCTAGCCTCTCAAATGATGAACCCCCACCTCTACCTTGGGAGTCTAATATACCAAAATAATTGGGGATCTCCCCAAGGAAAAACTCACAATATAATTTCTTCAAAAAATACATGGGGACCTCGTGATTGTTGCAAGGAGGGGCATCAAAAACCATCCACCATCTATCCAAAAAATTATTTCTAATAGCATCATGTATGCACCAATGGATGGAGAATCGTTTAGTACCCTCTCTAACAATATTTTGCTCACCAAGTTTTCTAAATAATGCACATAAACTACCTTTTGGTATTTCTTTTTTTTTAACATCTTCATATGACAATTTATTTGCATAAAATATTTTTTGTTCATTCCTCTTAACCCAACAAATATCTAACTGATCACTAACTGAGGCTATCTGGGTGTTAATGGATTTGAGGGATGATGCCAATTGAGCCCTCATTGGATTGGTTTGTCTGAATTCTTTCAACTGAGCAATGAGTCTTTCTAATTTAGTTTTGCCTCTCTCTATTTCATTTATTATATTTTCTTGTGTGCTTGGCGGAGGTCTTACAATTGGTTCAGGTTGTGGAATTTGTTGTTCTTCTTGAGGAGGGTTTTGGTTTTGAGGGTTTTGAGGCTCTTGTGGAATTTTCGGTTGATTATGGACATTTCCTGATAAAAAATCAATTGAAATCCAAATAAATAAACAAATCTAAATGAAAATTTTAAAAACCCTACAAAACAATATAAAAAACCTACAAAACAATATGAAAGACATATTAAACAACGCAAAGTTAAGTTTATATAACTTACGACGTCGTTGTGAGTTTTCTTGTTGTCTTCGATTTCGTTGGCGAGGAGGCATATTGGCAAATGATGGTGAAACCTTGAGTTTTTGACCCGCGTACACACTGTGCCTTGTGGGAACAACAAACAAGAACATAAAAATGATGGGCTGCGGGTTTGCAGTCCATCATTTATACTTTTTCCTAATTTAAATAGTGCGCGCACTATAGCACATACGCGCTATCTAAATTAGGGAAAAAAAAACCTTGTCACCTTTTTGGCACCACAACTCGGTGCATATGCCCATAAGTATGTAGTTAGTATGTGGGATCAATCAGAGTTTGAGTGACATGATCATTAAACCACCATCTTAAATCAATTCAAGATCCCTACAATGATATTCAAAGACCCAAAATTTTCCCTTTCCTTTAGATTCCCTGGTACGATTGCATTATGTCAGTAATGTAAATTTTGCAATTTATTGGATTTATGTCCTTATTTGTCTGATTTTAGATTTTGGGACTCTTAATGTTCTTTTTTTTTTTTTTTGCCAATAGTGTGATGTGGGGTTGTTTAGCCAACTGTATTATTGATGATTCTATTTTGCCTCTTGGTTATGTCTTTATTTCTTGATTAAAATTTTACTATTGTGGCCACTCTTTATTTCTTTGATTTTTGAATTTTGTGTTGGATGTTTCATCCTTAAAGTCAAATTTAAATTGTGAGGCACTTTCTTTTGAATTTTATTGGAAAAGTGACATATGATGAGCCTACCCAGGGGATTCCTGACTATCACGTAGATGTACAACATTAGGTTTTGGGGTTATTAGTGAGAGTATTCATGCCCCACCCGCTCCCAAACTTCGAGAATAGGACTAGTGATATCCGTTGGATGTTATGAGTAATGAAATTGCACCCCAACATAAACTTGGTTACAGTTACGAGTTAACCAAATGGACTTTTAGATGGACAAGTGCATGCATAGTGAAGGTCTTGTTGAGTATCCTATCAATAATCAACGCATTGTGGAAACTCTAAAAGGAAAGTATTTAGCCTTAAATAAAGGGACAAGGTGCTTAATATGAAACCTCATTTGAGGGAGTCTCATATAGTTGATTACCCAATGAGTAGGTATGTAGAAATTAGAACATCTTATGATATTATTATTGCTAGAGACTCTATAAGTATATTTATATTATATTAGCAAGTTGTTAATATGTGACTTATATGTTTAGAGAGTGTTTGACCCTGGAAAATGTAACCATGTCCAAGCTTTGGATTGAACTTTGATTTTAGTACAAATAATTAGGTAAATATGTTATCTCCCTTGAATATGTAAGTGAATTATTAATCATTCTTTTTATAAGAGTAAATTTTGGAACAAGTCTAGACAAAGTCTAACATAAGATGAACATTCTAGTTGTGCGACTTCCAGGAGGAAGTCAAAGGCTAGTGGGGGAGGATGTAAGGTTCCTCCTCACATGTACTTATTACATATGAATTTCTCTATTAAATTTGTTGTAGGAGATTTGAACAGGTGTGCAATAATGTTTTATGTTGTGAATGTCCTAATGAAATTAATAGTAGTTGATACCTTATTATTTTGATACTTATGACTCAATACGTCAAGACACTATCAGATACACTGAACATATTATGTTATGTTATTTCATGTTGTGTGATGTTTACTTTTAGATATTTGGTTTCGTCATTTAAAGCTTTATGAACATGTGTATTGAAGTAAGTGAATGCAAAATTAACACTTTGATTATGAAATTTTAATAATTAAGAATATGAGTAGGATGAGAGAAACCCTGATTTATTGAAAGATGTATGTTTTAATTTATGTGATTCCCTAATATGTATATACATATGTGCATGCGATTTTATGGGGCTACTGATGTGTGCAATGAGTGTCAGGATATTTTAGCCGAGAAACCTGACAGAGGAACGAGACTGATCCCTATGTGCCATTCATGAAAACCTTGTTGTTCGTATCTTAATTATATTGTGAGATGTATGAATGTATCTTTTTGTAATTTAGTAAATGTTAACGTTCATAACAGTATTTTTATAGTGTCGCTTGACACTCGTAAATTGTATGTGCATTCCAGCATGCTTGTTAGGGTGAACTGAGTTACCTGCGGACCTTAGTCAGACTAAGTTAGTGCCCTTTTCGCTAATCTATTTTTTAAATCGAGTTTAGCTATCCCTAATATGAATTAGTGCTTAATCTGCTTTTTGGAGTTGTTAGATAGTCTTAAAAATTCATAGCATTTGTTTGGTCCCAAATCAAATTCCTAAGGCATTAAATCATGAAATCTTAATTCCCAAGGGGTATCGGTATGGGTTGGGGGCATTTTCCACCCCCCTAGCCCCTTTTGTTGACTTTTGAGGTCACTCAAAAAATCTATTTTTGCCTTAGTGCGAAAATTGAAAGTTGTTACCATGGGTTGAATAACCTCAACTCCACTTAGAGGTTAACCTTAGGTTTGGTTGAGTTAGAAACCTCTAGATTTTTAGGCAAGTGGGGGAAGTTATTGCTTTTTTAGGTGGTTGAGTTTGGATCTTATTTAGAGGCATTTTTGAGTAGTTTTGGTTGTTACCCAATCTCTACTTTTAGAGAGAAGTCTTGGAAGATTGAAGGCAACAAAGGAAAAGCTCTTCTCAAATTGCTCATTTTACCATAACTTTTGTGAAGGTAGGAGTTCTTCATCTCCTTTTTTCATGTTGCTCATGTTGTTTCATGCTTGGTTCATGCTTATGTTATTGTGTTGTTCATTGATATGCTTGTATGTATGTTGGGTATGCTTGGGAAGGATTGGAATCATGTTTTCTTGATGTTTTTCCTTCATGTTTTGTTTGAATTTTGAAGTTTTCTTGCATGGGTGTTTTGGCATTGCTCACCGTCGAATAGGGTAGAAGTGGCCAATTTTGGGAAATGGCTTCAGTTGGACTCCAACAGTGTAGAGTCTCTTCTTAGGATGAGAAAAGGGAGAGAGGGTAGGGTGTTATGGCCCCCTACCTATCAACACAAACCACGTATGAGTTTTGGCATGTAAGAATGGAAGAACAAAAGTTCTTGAGATATAGCCCCAATTGGGCACTTGTTTTGGTGTTGTGACTAACATCTCCTGTTGGAAAAATCCACCTTTCCCTAGTTTTGATTCAATGTTGAATCAGGTTGTGAAAACCCAATATGGAAATGAATGTCTAATTTTGTTCCTTGTTATGTTTGTTTGTCACCTAGTTAGTTTTCATTCCCTGCATGACCTCAGTGATGTATTACAGTAATGAAATGGATCCCTTGTTAAGGGCCATGATGGAAATGTATATTGATTGTTGAAATTCAATTATGTTCGAGATTAGAATCATGTGTAGAAATGTATTTTAAACCTTTGTTGAAATGGAAATGAAGGCAAATTTTCTTACTGGTTCTTTCCCGGCGGAGCCTTTGAACCAGGTAGTTTAATAGAAAAAAAGATTGAGTAAATATTCTTGCATTGAGTCTTATAGTTTTGTTTTCAGTTTTATGGATGTTACTTAAAAATTAGATGTGATGGTGTTACCTTACTGCACATTTTTTATGATTGGCAATCGCATTCATTTAATTTAGATTAATCCGATAGCATGTTGATATATACTTAGCTATGCAATTTTAAGTTTAAAATATGTTAAGAAAATTCGCATTTGTTTTGTACTTAAATTTTGTAATTATACATGAGTATGGGGAAGTAAAGTAATTCTATTCAAACACATATGTATTATATTTAATCCTATTATCACTTTAAAAAGAAAAAGAAAAATAAAAATTGTTGGTGTGTTTTTATCCTGTATTTTGGGCATGACATATTTGGGATACATAGTTTCACATGAAGGATTAAAGGTGGCCCTAACAAAATTAAGGCTATCATGGAATGACTTACTCCAAAAACCATTAAGAAGCTGAGGGGTTTCTTGGGATTGATAGGGTACTATAGAAGATTTGTGAAGAATTATGGTTGTATAGAAACACCCATTACCACTCTATTGAAGAAGGATTCTTTTCATTGGAATGAATATGCTAATGTAGTATTCGAGCAATTGAAGAAGGTTATGTGTACAACTCCAGTGCTTGCCACTCCAAACTTCACCAAGGAATTCATTTTCGAATGTGATGCTTCTAGAAATGGGATAGGAGTAGTTCTCATGCAAGAAGGTCGACCAATTACTTTTGAGATTCGTCAATTAAAAGGTAAAAATCAACTCAAACCTATTTATGAGAAGGAAATGCTAGCAATCCTTCATGCAGTTAAAAAATGGAGGCCTTATTTAATGGGTAGACACTTCAAGATTAAGATAGATCATGATAGCCTAAAATATTTTTTGGAACAAAGACTATCTTCAAAAGAGCAACAAAAATGGGTGACTAAGATGTTGGGATGTGACTTTGAAATTGTATACAAGAAAGTGAAGGAAAATATTGTGGCCAATGCACTTTCCAAGAAGGATGAAAAAGATGAATCCTTATTATGTGCCCTTTTAATATTATAAGAAAATTTGGTGGTAGAAGCCAAAGAAGAGTTGAAAAATGATGTTGCAACAAGTAATCTCATCCAACAAATAAAAAGTGACCCTAGTAGTTCAAATAAGTTTTGTTTAAAGGGGGATATTCTTTGGTATAAAGAATGCTTGTATCTCTACAAGAATTCCACTCTTGAACAAAAGATTCTCAAATAACTACATGAGTCCCCAATTGGTGGTCATTCATGATTTTTGAAGACATATCATTAGGTCAAGCAAGATTTTTTTTGGGAAGGGCTAAAAGGTGATGTTCAAAAATTTGTGGCTGAATGTTTGGTTTGTCAAAGAAATAAGGGGGAAACAATTAAGACACCAGGTCTCTTGCAATCTTTATCTATTCCTAGCCAATGTTGGGAAGAGGTATCCATGGACTTCATCACAGGGCTTCCCAAATCTAAAGGTCATAATGTCATCATGGTAGTAGTTGATCGCCTGACTAAATATGCACATTTCATTGCATTATCGCATCCTTTTACAACAAGTATAGTGGTGAATTTTTTCTTGGAGAATATCCAAAAGCTACATGGCACACCTAAGGTTATTGTTAGTGATCATGATCCTATCTTTACTAGTCACTTTTGGAAAGATTTATTCTCATGTTTGGGTACTCAATTGGCTCATAGTTCTTCATATCATTCTCAATTAGATGGGAAAACTGAGGCTGTTAATAAATGTTTGGAAGGATATCTACTTTGTTTCACTTTAGAAAAAAAATCTTGATGGGTAGATTGGCTACCTCTTGCAGAATGGTGGTACAATACTTCTTTTCATAGCTCATAAAAAAATGTCTCCATTTTTGGCACTTTATGGATATCATCCTCCTTCCATCACATCATCATTAAAGCTATCACCAAGATTTCAGATAGTAGAGGACCACTTGCTTCATCAACAACATGTACTTTAAGGACTCAAGGAGAATTCAGCTATGACACAGAATCAAATGAAAAAACAAGCAGACCAACATCGTAGTGAAAGAAATTTTGAAGTTGGGGACTAGGTCTTCTTGAGATTGCAACCTTACAAACAAATCTCAATGAAGCAACAAAAAAAGAATAATAAGTTGTCTCAAAGATATTATGGAAAATACCAAATCATGCAAAAGATTAGTAGTGTTGCCTAGAAGCTTGAGTTACCACCAACAACAAAGATACATCCATTTTTTCATGTTTCTTGTTTGAAGAAGGTATTTGGGTAGAATATTCCTACTCAAATAGTACTACCAAACCTTGATGAAGAAGGAAGAATAATTTTGGAACCAGAGTACATTCTTCAAACATGCACAAAGAAGTTGAGGAATAGAATGCTCACTCAATATCTCACCCAATGGAAGAACTTACTAGTTGAAGAGGCCACATGGGAGGATGAGGAGTTCATTCAAAAGAATCCACACTTGGTTAGCATTGATTTTTGACAATATCCAAGATTACTTCACAAAGTTCAAAGTTTTGTTGGTTTAGCTGAAAGGATGTGGTATTGATAAGTCCAATGAAGAAATTAAACTTTAATTCTTTCCATTCTATCAAAGTTGTGTCTAGAATTTAGAGTATTTGTTTCTTCTTTCCACACAATTAGACTCACAACATGAGAAAATTGGAAGATTCCCACACTCAATGCCTTCATTGAGTCTCTAATACATGATTAGGATAATCTTATTAAGATGGGTACCTTGAAGAATTCCAAAGCCCATGCCTCATTATGGATACAACTTGGAAGAATAACTCTAAATCCAATCAACAATCCAAAGGAAAATGGAAGAAGGATTTAGATCTAAGAAAGGAGGTAATCCAAAACCTTCAGATGGGTCTACATGCTCAAAAGAAAAGGACACAAAGGAAAAATCAAAGTTCATCTATTGCAACCATGGGTACCATCTAGAATCATCATGCATGAAGAAGACCATTGATCTCATGGTACAAGCACTTCAACAATCTCGGTGGTCTTATTCCTAGGAGTGCCAAGAAGTAGAAAGAAAAAGCACTAGAAACCAAAGGCAATGCTCATGCATTGATAGCTATCCATTCTTCCTTAGATGCATGGATCATAGACTCTGGAGCTTCGCACCACATAACAACCACAAAAGATATTCTTTCATCTTTGAAACAATATTCTAGTTCTCCTATTCTCATAGGAGATGGATCTCCTGTAGAAGCAAATGGAATTGGGAAGGTAGAGCTTGGAATTGGAAGTTTTGAGAATGTCTTGCATATGCCAAAACTTTATGTAAACCTACTTTTTGTGTATCAAATGAAACATTTTGGAATCAAGAGGAGAGTTGAATTCACACTAGATTCAATGAGCATCTATGACATGCAAGACAATTCCAAAAATTTTGTTGGTAAGGTGAATCATCAATCTCATTTGTACACTTTCTTTGATTTTGTTGTTAAATCAGATTCTACTTTACTTCTGACACATGCAAATGATGAAAGTAGAATTTGGTATGAAAGATTTGAACATCTAAATTTTAGATACATGCAAAAGTTTAGCAATCAGGGGATGGTGAAAGGATTTCCTACCATAGAATTATCTAATGAAGTTTGTGAAGGTTGTGCTCTTGGAAAATATCTAGAAGAAAATTTTCCCTAGGGAATCTCATGGAGAGCCTCCTCTCTACTAGAGCTTGTACACAATGATTTAATGGGCCCTTTTCTTAACCCCTCCATGAGAAAAGAAAGATATATCCCTATATTAATTGATGATTAATCAAGGTACACATGGGTGTACTTCTTAAATAAAAGTTTTAAGTGCTTGAGAATCTCAAGCTTTTCAAAGCCCATGCAGAAAAGAATTTTTGGAAAATTGGTCAAGATCCTCCTCACAGATAATGGGTGGGAGTCTGTCAAAAATGATGTCCAAAATATTTGTGATGAAGGAAGAATATAGTTCTAGAACATAACTCCATATACCCCACAATAGAATGGAGTAGCTAAGAGGAAGAACCAATCTTTGAAGGAGTGGCTAGTTGCATGTTGCATGCTAGGTCTCTTCCCTCAAAACTGTGGGTTGAAGCAATCAATTGTGCTTCATATATTCAAAACTGATCTTTTCAAAAATATATTAAAGGAAAAACTCATTTTGAAGCATGGAGAGGTATGCAACCAACGGTCACTCATTTTTGTATTTTTGGATCTCATGTATGGGCTCACATTCCTATTGATAAAAGGAAGGCTTTGGATCCTCAAAGAAAAGAGTATATCTTTCTACAAAAAAAATCTTCATTGAGAGGAGTGTATATTTTGATGAAATTCCCATGCAATCATCTCAAGTGTAACATGCTACCACTTCTGTGCTTCATCCTCTCATAGATCTTGAGGATGATGAAGATACTAAAAATATAATTTTAGGTTTAGATGAATATGATGAACATGAACATGAACATGCATGTGCATGTCTGAATCCCAATTGGGATTCTAGTGATGATTCAACATCTCCTATGAGAAGACAAAGAACACGGAGCTTGACTGGTATATATGATGCTCCTTGTGCATTTTCAGCTATCAAATCCATTATTTCAATGCGTGCTTATCTACTTCAAGCATTAGATCGTCAAACTTATGTAGAAGCTATAGGGAATCCTCATTGGGAAGCTCTCATGGATGAGGAGTACAATTCTCTTATTATAAAAAGAACTTGGGAGATGGTTCCAGTTCCAACCAATCACAAGCTTGTCAGGTGCAAGTGGATCTATCGAACAAATACACTAGAAAAAATGGTCAAGTGAGTAGATACAAAGAAAGATTGGTAGCCAAAGGTTTTTCAAAAGTTCAAGGCATTTATTATGATGAGGCTTTTTCTCCTTCAGCTAAAATGGATTCCATTTGGTTGGTTCTAGCCATTGCTACAACAAAAAGGTGGGAGATTCATTACATAGATGTGAAGAATGCTTTTCTTCACAATGATCTTGTGGAGGATATCTACATGGAGCAGCCACAAGGGTATGTACATAATCCCTCATTAGTATGCAAGATCAAGAAATCACTCTATGTCCTCAAGCATACATTATTAGCCTTCTTTTTCACGATGCCTAATTTCTAAAAAAATTAATGGAAAATGTCTTGAATTATGATGTGTAGCTAGGGTTTCTTATGTTGTGTTATCAATCCTCTAGTGAAAACCCTAATCTGATAAATTTTTCCCATTCCTAGTGTTTAGGTTTTCCTTGAACTTCATAAAAGATGTTCTACCCTAGCAAACCCTTGTTTTAAGCATACGCCATTTTTGAGCTATTAAAAAATTCAATTTTTTCAAATAGTTGTATCTTGTTTTAACATTTTGGCATTTTGATGTGAGCTCATAAAGTTTTTGAGTGTACAACCAAGAGACGAAGTTTATCACACAGTCGAAGCTTATCATAAGACAATAGCATTTTATAGTGTGACCTAGTGAAGTAGTGAATTTTACTTTGATTGCTGAGTCATGGTAGTTAAGAACTCAGCTACCTTTTATACTGCAGCTAAGCGAAATAGTCAGTAGAGCCTCATTCACATGGTCAATTAAATGAGAAAGGTATGATGATTTTTCACAATGACTGGGTGAAATGTTATGTTTGCATGGTCAGGGCCTTAGAAGATAAAGCCTAAAAGATGAACGCAATTGTGCAAAACTAGTTAGAAGCACATAAAGAATCTTTATTTGCATCGCAGGGGTGACTAGATGGTTAGAAGATTGAATGTGAAGGAGTGACTAAGTTTTTAAAGCATTCAAAATTACTTTTAGTTGTGCAATTGAGGTAGTTAGGTCATAACAGGCTTAATGAACTGCAACATGGTGAAAGTAGTTATGAAGTCGAAAGGGGTGTTTGTTGACTTGGTTGTGTAGTTAAGATAAATATCCAATTTTTAGACCGTAACTAGGTGATATGGCTAAGAATATATTAAATCATGTAGTCATGATGCTAGCTAATTAGTGATAAGGGTAAGTTGTGACCTGGAAAACATAAATACAAAGTGCATGAATCTATTTATTTTCTTGGTTGCACTGTTCAAGAGGATAAGAGTTATAAAGTCAACAACTTAGCAACACAATCAATTTGAAGAAAGAATGTATGTGATCACACTATCATGGTATTAAGAGAAAGTAAATGAGAACATATTGAAATATGGAAAAACCATTTAAAGATACTCATTCACATGGTTACATGGTTAAGGATCGAAATAAGTATTCAAACCACTACTAGGAAAACTTTATCTCTAACACAAAAATACCCTGACAAAACTAGTTGCATGGTTGGTCTTGTAGCTCTTAACATAGAAGACCCTTGATAGGGTAGATCATTAGAAGTGATCAAACTATACCTCTAACAAATGAACTTTATTACTACACTAGTGAAGATTTGTGGGTGTCATACCCACCCTAATTTTACCTTCACCTTGGAGGGTTTCTGGTTTACCAAATCTTTGTGTTATGTTTTGATCATTCAATTTCATGTTTATGGGTGTGATTAGATGTTAGACCAAATACTTCATTCTAGTATATGCTCATGTGATTCATGTATTTATTTAGATAAGGGTTAGTGGTGAAAATTATTAGATTTGATAATTATTTTAAAAGTTAAAATTTTTGTAGATCCTGATTCACCCTCCCACACCCCCCCAGTATCTTGCTTTCCCAATAGACTTTCAATAATTTTTATAAAAAAATTATTCTCTTAGTAGAAGTCTAACTACTTGAGATTCAAGATATGGGAGATGAAGGCTTATAAGTTGGGAAAGATCATTGAAAATCAGATTGATATATAGCTTGCACTACAACAACTTGAAGTAGCAAGAGAGAAATTGAAGAAATCCTTTAAAATGAAAGGAGTTGGTGATCTAGTAGAACGATACTCAATATCAAGAAGAAGACATTGAAGGACTACTTGATGATGGGAATTCTAGTGAAAGTGATGCAACAATAGAATATGTATTAGAGAGGAATAATACATTGAATGATGAGATAAGATGACTCAAAAGAGAGTACAAAATCCAATTAGTAAGACTGTGTGAAGTGACTAAACAAAAAAAGAAAGTTGAGAAAGAAAGATAATGGTTGGTGAGGAAAAAAGGCAAATGGCCACAAGACTTGAAAGAATATATGATGTGCAAAAACTCACTCACAATTAATTTGATATGCTCAATCAATTTCTAAGTACAAATCAAGAGCTCAATAGGAACGATGTGGAGATTGTGAATCTAAAATCTAAGAATGATCATTTGAGAAATGAGTTGAGATCCAAAAAGGAATTCATTTCAAGGTTGAACAAACCTAAAGAAGATGTGAGATACTATGAAGAGATGATGATATCACAAAGAAGACCCCATGACATGTCTAGTCTAGGCTATGCTAAGCATCTATCATCTATCGAGGAAGGAGAATCATCAAAAAGTGGAGAACATAGGAATGAAAAGCAAAAGAAGAAAAAGCATACATGCTACCATTTTGGAAAACTAGTCCATACAAAAAATATCTACAAAAGTAAAAATTTTAAGCAAAACCCTAAGCCCAAATCCAATGGATACTATTTTAATTGCAAGAAGCAAGGACATCAAGAACATGAGTGTAGATAAAAGGTTAGTAATACACCAATATCACCTATATTTGAAAGATATTGCAACAATTTTTAGAAGTGTGAACATGGAGCTCAGGAATGTAGATATAAGGAAGAACCTAACTGGACAACCAAGAAGCAAGGAAATGCACCTAAGAAAGGTAACTCCCACATTTGGGATTATAGTACATGGTAAAATTTTAAATATTGTGGTGAGTATGGTCATATTGCACAAAATTTTATAAAGACATATTTTAGAGGAAAATCCAAGAGTTGGATGAATAGAAGTTTGGTTTGTTATAGTTGTCACAAGATTGGACATTTGAGCAAAAACTGTAGGACCCAAGCACCAACACCAAGAAATGATTAGAAAAAAAAGGAAAAGGCATGTTGATGTGGAACAAAAAAGAAATGAGATCAATTAAACATGGAGAAAGAAAGATGGAGGCAATAGTAGTGGAAACAGTGGAGGTGTGATCACCCAATCCAATGGATCTGGTGATCATGCTACCTCAAACTAAGAAAAGAAGGTATGTGGGGAATTGTTTTTCAAATTATTTATCATACATAAGTTCTTAACATGTGATTTAGTGAATTCCATATATGCATAAGATGAAATGCATCAGGATAGTTTGAAAGTGTGAATTGAGTAAAGGGCATATATAGCAAGTTGGAGCATAGTTGATGTTGAGTGCCAGTATCAATGTCTATTGTGAAAGAGTCATAGTGCAGACTGAGCTCCTATGTAGATTGAATTGTGATTGAGAACTTGTATTTTTTTGTGACCAAGTTATTGTTGTGACTAAGAGAATGAATGAAAGTATGAACATTGAAGTTGTCTTGCGTATGCTAAGACAGTTGCCATGCACTATGCATGCACTTACTAAAAGCACAAAACATTAAATACAAGGGTATTTCAATTGTTTGAGTGTATGTAGTAAATTTTGAGTTTATTTTCTCATTCACCTAACAATTTAGAGCTTGAAGAGCCATTCAAAGGTGATTCCAAATGGATTTGTGTGAAGTTTGCAGAGATCTATTGTGTGTTGTTGGTAAAATTGAGTAAGTTTGCAAAGTTTATTCAAATTGAGTTTATTACTTTGTGAAATTGTTTGAAGTTAAAAAATCATAATGTGAAATAGAATCTTCTACATCTAGAAGTAGAAAGAAGGAAGCATTGAAGGACATCAATGTCAAAATTGTGCAAAATGATGCATACTGCCCATCATAATTTAAGGCTCATCTTGAGATCACGATGACTAGAGATGCATCTAGAGCATTGTCATTGATTCTAGCTCAAGTTATCATGGTACACGATGTGGGATCATGATACATGTGTAAAATTGATGAAATTGGATGTTTTGAGCTGGGAATTTCTTATGACAAGCTATGAAAGAATGGAGTTTTGAAGAAATAAAATAGACTAGTTGTTGAGAAAGGGCTTACTTGCACCCTATATTTTCCTATGGTTTTGAAGGTTAAGTGGATTAAGATCATTTTAGGAAGGATGCATGATATGAAGTTATCATTGGAAAATGGGCCAATAAAGATCACTAAATCAATCATCTATCAAGTCATTGGTTACCCTACCCTTAATCAAGTAAAGATTGTAGGATGTCAAGCTAGGAATGTGATTGAAGAACTTACCAAGGTGAAGTGGAATATCTGATGGATGTCAATTGATGCAATTGTAGATCCAATTTTTGAGTTTATAGTTTGAGTGAGTGCTCATAAATTTTATCGATCAAGCCAACTAAATATTATACCTTTGGTAGCTATAGATTTGGGTTATAAATTTGTTAAGAAGGACCATAGCTATGATTTGGTTTAGTTGTAATTGATTTAGTTCGAAGCATATTTGGGAGCGATCAAGAAGGCAAAAAATACATCATGTAAGTTTGGCTCACTTATATTATAAATTTTATTTTATGTACAAAATTCATTTCCTACAATTGGAGATATAGTGTAGGACAAGAATAGACCAATAGCTGAGCAAATAGATGGTTACATTGAGAAATTAGGTGAAAATCTTGAGACAATTTTGGATGGTTATTTTGATGACTTGAAGAGAAAAATGATGAACAAGATGAGAATCCCTAGTTTTGTGGTAGATCACTATTATGACCACATTTGCATCATGGTGGATACCAACTACACCTATGCCCATGCAGTCATACCAAGGGTTGCATGGTTAAGGCCAATGCAATATGAAGTAAACATTGATGAGGTGTTTGCATCTATTAAAGCATTATTATCAAATGAGATTTACAAGAATGTCGAGCCATTCAACATATATGAAACTAAAAATATTGAGATGTTGATGTAGAAAAAGGTACCTAAAATGGACAAGAAGAGAAATAAAATCACAAAAGATCTAGAAGCAAAACTTGGAGGGACACCCATACAAATCACTAAAAGTAAAGGGGAAGATTAGGATAGTGATGATGAAGATGAAGAAGGAGATGAATCCAAGAGAATAGTGCTAGTGGTTCTTGAGCCTTGGGAACAAAAAGGAAAAAATATTGTAATTGTATATCCTAAGTTCAAGAGGAGCTTGAAGAAAGTGGTTACATCACACACTTCTACACCTCAAAGAAGACTAACTAGGCAAGGTTCAAAGGAAACTACCCCTACACCTACCAAGCCAAAGAAAGGAACAAAAAAAATAACATGGCCAACAAAAGGAAAGAAGAGGTAATCAGAGGCCAAGGAGACTGAGAAAATTTAGAAGAAGAGGTTGAGGAGAAAACTCATTGTCAAACATGATGAAGAAGAGGATAATGGAGGAGAGAGGACAAAATTTGATGATCGGAATAAATTTTAAATTGTGCCAAGGTAATCTCCTTAGGATATAGAAAAGGTATGTGAAAATACTAGAAGTTCAAAAGGCCTAACTAGATTTAAACATGTAAAATATGATTCTTTAGATAGAGGAGATAAAGAAAAGTTTGAACACACAATTTTGGATATGATGGTTAACTTTTAATATACTTCCATTGAGTTAGGAAAATAATTACTTGAGGAATTATATAATAAAATGGATGCAATGTGGAAATGGGCATTGTCTACTAAAAGAAAAATAAGGGTAACAAATTTAGCCTAGACTATGCCCTACTTAGGAAAGACTAATATGTCTATATCCCTAAGAGATTTTGTAAAGAAATTTGTGCCCAAGACTAGGGCTTATAGAATTTTGAGAAACAAAATTGAAGAAGTTGGACAAGAGAGTAAGATGGTGTGGAAGAAAGCATTTGGGATATTGTCAACCCCTATAGAAGAGGAAAAGGAAGATGAACAAGTAGATCTAGATAATACAAAGGATCTATATAATGATGCAAAACAACTAGTAGAAATTGTGGAGAAAATGGATCAACACAAGGAAAAATAGACAGAGAAAGTCATCATTGAGGATGAAACCCCTACAAATACTATGCCCAATGTGACTCTATAGTCAAATGAGCTAGAGAAGATAGTGTTTACCAAGCAAGAGAAAGGGGAGAGGCTCCTAAATTCATAAAAGAAACTTTGATAGATACCTCCAATCCAGTAATTGCTCAAATCATGGAATATCAAAAGATTGGAGAGCAAGGAACGTATCAATATGTAGTTGTATAGTGGTACCCAAGTTTGATACTGATCACTTGACTTATGAAAAGATGCAAATATTGCAAGATATTTTGGCTAGGAAGACCAAACAAGAAGTATTGAGAAGGGAACATCAACAAAAATAGGTACTTCAAGAAATAAAGGATATCTTTGTTGATGCATGTGATATCAAAGATGTTGATATTGTAGAAAAGATAAATAATGATGATATAGACCAATTAGTGTATATTGTAGAAAAGATAAATAATGATGATATAGATGTAAATGAGAAGTTATTGCACTGGTTTGAGAATAAATTTAGAAGAAAGTTTTGGAGAAAATCTCAACTAAGATTATCATAAGGCAAGTTAAACTTTCTAACCTTGTAAATAATGTGGAAGGTGTACTGAATAATATTCAAATTTTGTGTAAGTCATTTTTGTGATATATTGTGACTCACACAAGATATTCAACCTCAGATTATGAAGTTGTAGTTATATCTAAAATCTACATGAGATTCTTTGAACATGGACACGAGTTCAATTTCCATTCATTTTAACAGGTTGATATTTTCTCAAGGGAGATTGGCTGAATTGCAAGGCATAGATGGTTGAATATGAGATAAATTAATTTCCATGTTATCAATGTTGATACCTCATTTGGAGGTGATCTAGAGGGAGTTTTCCCTAGCTAAAGAGATAGCCAAAAGAGATTCACATTTCTCTACTATTGAAAGTTTAGTTGACCTAGCTTCCTAGCTAGAAATAAAGATTTAAGTTTTGGAATATGTTAGATTGAGTTGGGATAATACACTTGCAATGGTTATATATATTCAAAAACCTTTTTAGGAAAAGTATGGTTTGACCCCTTCACACCAATAGTCATAAGTGAAAAAACCAAGGGGGGTATCTATCATTAAAAAAAAGAGACCTAAAGGGGAAATATAAATGTGATTGGTTACAAAGGTACCCGTGTCTTTGAAATCTTGTAATGTATACTCATTCTGAAGTCTAGGTATATGATAATTCATGTATATGTTGTATATTTTGAAGTCTTTTGAAAAATGAGTCACATCTAAGGGGGAGTACTATTTTTAGTTTTGGATGTAATTGAATCATGACAAAGTGTTTTTACCACTAATTTCAGAAGGGGAGATTGTTGATCCCTACAATTTGTTATCTATTAGTGTCAAATAGTTAGTCATTTATTTGGTAGAGTTGGTTGGTCATCACTATAACCAAGCCATTCTACTAAGTTTGATCTATATATATATATATATAGGCTTGATCATATTTTTGTTAAAGCCAATCAATTGTTATTGTTAAGAAAATTTATGGTTGTCATGTACTCCTATGCATGTCGAGTGAGACAAAAGATGCTGAGTTATACTAAGTTAGTTCATGCTGAGTCATATAATAAGTGTCGAGCATACAAAAGTTGAGGGACAACATGAAGATTAGTCATGACTGAGCATCAAAATGTTCATGTGTCAAGTAAACTAGTTTAGACATTTTTTTGGAATGACACAAATACTAAGGTAAACCATTTCTGGTCAGTTTAATGCATGTGTTAATGATCAAGGAGTAATTTAAGGAGATTATTACACATTTTATAATGGATCATTAATCCATATGGAAGGTGTTTAATAAATCAATAAAATGAAAGGTTTAAGTGGAAAAAGGTAGAAATACGGATCATTTATCTTAATCTAGAACCTTATCTAGCTGGTTATAAAAGAAGGATATAAACCCTATTTTCTAATGAGGTGTATACGTGTGTGTGTGTATGTGTGTGTGTGTGTGTGTGTGTGTGTGTGTGTGTGTGTGTGTGTGTGTGTGTGTGTGTGTGTGTGTGTGTGTGTGTGTGTTGGATGCTTGAAGCAAGGTTTTTGAAAGAGAACTAGACAGAATGGATGAGCATACTAGTGAAGTGCAAAGCATAGTTATACCAGATTAGGGAAAGGATCCAACTTTAGAAAGAGGAGATCCCTTATTAATCATTAGATTATTAACAGAAGGATCTAGTAATGATACATTATAGCAAGTGAATCAAGCAAAATCTCTTAACATAGTGGTCCTAACAAGCCTATTTAAATCTCCCAATAGAGTGCTTACTTTGTTGTAAGTTTTAAATCATTTAATCAAGGTAGAATGAATAAGTCTTGTAGCTTTTAACAGGGAATACCCCTTACAATGTAGATCATTAGAAAAGAATAGACTATAGCCCTAATAGGAAAACTTTGTTACTACAGCAGTGAGGATTTTTGAGTGGCATCCTCACCCTAGTTTTACATTCATCTTAGAGGGTTTCTAAGTTACAAAATCTTTGTTTTATGTGTAAATCATTTACTTTCATGTGTATGGATGTGATTAAATGTTATATCAGATACACATTTGTATTATATTCTAGTGTGATTCATATATTTGTAAAGATAAGGGTTAGTGGTGAAAGATATCAGATTTTATAATTGTTTCAAAGGTTAAAATTTTTGTAGATCCTAATTCACACACACCCCACCCCCCTCCTTAGTATCTTTCTTTTCCAATATACTTCCAAAAAAAAATTCTAATTATTGGTTAGGAAAATAGTGTACAAGTTTCAGTAGAAGTAGGTACATGGCTACAATTTTAGGAGATGATAGTATGGATATTCTAGATGATGTGACTAAGGGCATATAACTTAAATTTATATATGGCACATGTTTTGGAAGGAAATGCTAGTAACATTTTGATATTGTAGAAACATAGAACCTACTACAAAATGATCATTTTGGTCAAGGAATTGACTTGAATTGTGAAATCAAGAACTTGACAAGGTGGCGATAATATTCTAAATGTTAACCCTCACCTAGAAAAAGTAAGGTTTCATTTTAGTAATGTGTGATAAAGGGAAAGTCCTACTGAACAAAGAAAAGTGTATAAAGGCATATATTTTTGTTAAGAGAACATGCCAATGCTTATGCTATGATTAAATTATGATATGTGCACTTTATTTATGTTAGTTATATGCTATTTTCATGGCCATAATCTTTTTATGTGGAGCCTAAGCATACTCAGAAGTTAATGTTTCTGTAGTTCATTGGGCATTATTTTCCCCCATATTTTTCTATAGGTTTTTGGGAGCAGTGCCCCTTGTAGGGTCTTGAGGAAGAGCCCTAGGCATGTTCCCTATCACAATACATGGCGGGGTCTAGGGGAAGTAGGGAAACACTTGCAAAATCTCAAATGACTTTATTATTGTAAAAGGCATCAGGAGCTATTTTCTATTGGATGAAATATTCTACCCCTAATTTTGTAAGCAACAAAAATCTTGTATAAATGGCTTAGGGTTAGGAATTTTATGATATATAATGGCATAATAACTCCTTGTGGTAGTAGTGAGCTACAAGGGATCATAGATTCAAATAAGGTTGGAATCATTTGATAATAATATTGTACTTGTTGTTTGGGGGACATAGATCATAGATTAGGTGAACTATGTTAAATCTTTCTGTCTTGTATTATCCTTTGTGTGCTTTATTTATATATAATATTGGTTATATTTGCATGCATTTTTTATTTCTATCTCTTTAATCCTACATGGAGAAGAGAAGAGGTTTATATGTCATATCAGATGCAAGTTTTATGAATGACTAATCGGATATTGAAAATATTAGCATAGTCAAAATGTTGGCATTTTTCTATACTACTTGTAAATTTGTATATTGTTGAAAAGAAGTGAGTTCATCCACTTTTTAATTAAAATCCTAATATGGTTGACACCTCTAACAAAGATAGATAGACCATATTTATGCAATAGACTCCTACCAAGGTCAACAATATCTTTCACATGGTACTATTGCCCAAGTTTTCCCTAGTTAACGAGATAAGGTGCTATGATTTTCTTTGTGGGATGCATATTCTTAATATTATTATTATTATTTTTTATTCATGCAAGTTTAAGATTAATATCTGATATCAATATTTTTGATATCCATATTTGGGCATTTATCATATAATTGAATAAACTCTCATTTACTTAATTTACCATTTACCATCTCCCTTTTCTCCTATGGAATAAATACCTTTAATTTTTAAAAAAAATTCATCAATATTCTTCCTTCTAGTCCCACCAATCATTTCCACTAACATGGATCAACTTCACAATTCTCAACCTTGTGAAAAATGTCACTTATCTCTTTATAAGACTTTTCCACTATTGCATGTCCAATTATTATGGAAACTAATATTGTCTACCTAATGGTTAATCTCAACCATGTATTATTGATGCCTCTCATTCTTCTTTATTCACAATAATCTCTACCTAATTCTCCTTATCTTTCTTATTATCCCTACTTATTCTCTTGCATTATTTTTATTTCTTGTGGACTTTCATATGATTGTATGAGTTGAGATCCTAGGCTTGGGGGCTTCTCCTAAATGTAGTGATTTCTTACCTCTTTATGTCTTTCCCATGATCTCATCTCTTATCTACATATGTTTTTCTTCTACTTTACCATGTGTGTAAGTATAAACACTTCCCCCAATAAAGTGGAGGCTAAATTTAGCATTGTAAATTTTACACACTACCTAAGTGTTCTTGATTCTACATTTTTATATTGCCCATTTTTAGTATGTATTCCCATTTTTAGTATGTATTCCTTCTTCTTTTCATCATAGGAACTTGTTTACATATTTAAAATCCTATCTTAATTTAATTATCACAAGGCCTTAATTATAAGTCTGCCCTCTTCAATTATTCAATTTTAAAATTATCTCTTGTATGCATGTTCCCTATTTTGTTATAAGTTTTATTTTACATATTTCCATCTATCACACCTCAATTTTTCACAAATTGTGTCCTCTTCAATTATTCAATTTGAAAATTATCTCTTGTATGCATATTCCATATTTTATTATTAGTTTTATTTTACATATTTCCATCTATCACACCTCAAATTTTAACAATTTTTTTAATATCCTCATAACTAAATGGACTCTCAATATAAAATTGAGCCCCAATTGCCTTGCAAAGGGAATTTCAGAGTGTATGGGGCAGGCCAAACCATCCCCTACACTAGAAGGCACCCCTTACATGTGACATATTTTCCCAAATATGAATTAAAGATCAATATTTTGGTTTTGTGTGGGAGTTCAAGTCCTTATTGGTCATCTTTGAAGTTTATGCTTTGAAATGGAATAGAGATATATAAAATAAATTTTACCTTTGTCATCTTGGAAACGAGAATAACATTAGTAGATCTATCAATCATCTTTTCATGTCATCTCATCCTCATAAAGAATTCAAGAAGTGATAAAAATATTGAATCAATTTTTCGTGTAAATCCTAGCAATTGTTAGAATATGAAGTCATCATACTCATCATCTAGTTGTGGTTGAGTCATCAAAAAGGGTGACTCACCATAAAAGATCATGTAGTAATTTTGACAAGTGTATTACATGTAGTTGCATGAGTCATACTTACTAAACTTATTAAGTGACTTGTAATTTGAACTTTGTAAGCTGGTTGATATATGCAACTTAAAGTAGTGAGTATTCATACATTTTGAAAATTTCTATAACTGTAAAAAATCTTGATAAATAAATTTGAAATACATTGGCCCTTGGTTTTCTAATTGTATAATTTTACTATATTTTTGCAAGTAGACTTTGTGTTATGTGGTTTTTCTCTTGCCTACAATTTTCTACACTTATTTATTTTTCATTAAAATTGGTACTCGAATAAGGTTATTAGTAGAAAACTTGTTTGTTTAGAGATGTGAACAATGACAAGAGGTTCAACTACTAGATTTGAAGTGAAAACATTTGATGGCTCAAACATTGCTCTTTGGAAGCTTAAGATTCAAGCTTTATTGGTAAATGATGGTTGTGATTTAGATCGCAAGGGAGTTTCATAAAAATTAAAAATATGGGCACATTAGGTTGGAAGTTAATGGATAATATTGCTAGAGCTATAATCCAATTATCTCTTGCACATTTAATTCTATTAAAACTTGTAGAGGATAAATCTTTCTCATAGTTCTTATAGTAAGCTTGCAAAGTTGTATGAAATGAATCCTTTGGAAAATAAAATTCTTCTATGGAGACAACTATATAATTTCATTTTTTGTTCCTGAATCATTTTTGATATAAGGATAGGATCTCATTTCCTTTTTATATAAGGTTCGCTTTGCTTCAAACTCTTCAAGCCCATAGGAAAAAATATTCTCGTCTAATTTTACATGAAGGGCTAATCCTTTTAATTGAGAATTACTATAAGAGTAAGGCTATTGTATCCTCCCCACCCTCTGAGAAAAAGTGGGGCTATGTTAGTGAAAACTATTTTAGGAAGAGTAAGGGAGAGTAAGGTGTTAGTGTGAGAAAGAGGAGTCTAAAGCAAGACATGCCTTAGAAAAATGTAAAGGAAATTATCAAGTCTAAGAATTTAGACAAAAATGATGAAATGAGTAGGGAGAATGAGGAGAATAAAGATATGGGAGACTTTAGCTCAAATTTGGAGGGTTACCCTGGTAGCAAAGGTGAGACTAGTAAGGATGAGGCTGAGGAAAGTTATGATAAAAATATAGGCTCAAATAATGTTGGAGAAGAGGATAAAAACTAGAGTGAGAAAACCCATAAAGCAAGGGAGGAAAACTTGGAGGAAGAAGTGGAAAAGAAGAAGAATGTCCTCACTGGTAAGGGTGCTATGAATGTGGAGGAAGATATGGGGAAGGAGAAGGATGAATCTATTGGTAAGGAGGTAATGCTTTCTTTCCTTCACACTACCAAGATCAAGGTAGACTCCTCTCTCCAAGTTGACTCATGAATTTACAATGAGTTAATGAATCTAAAAAGAAGAATGGGAAAGATGCAGTAGGACCAGGAAGCTAATCGAGCAAAGATCCTTTAGCTGGAAGTTTAGGTTGGCAATATCCCAGAGAAGCTAAATGAATATGAACATAAAATTTGTCTTTTGATCAAAGAGAGTGCAACAATATGGAACAGGTCACTTCTAGCATTTGTGCCAAGCCTCTGCTAGCTTAGGGAAGAGAAATAATGAGGAAATCATGTCTCCTGATGGTCCAAGCAAAAGAACAAGACAGAGTTCAAAGAAGAAGGCAGATAAGGCAACTAGGGGATCTATTGCTGACACTATCCAAAAAACTGTAGAGGTGGGCATGAAGGTGGTGAAAATGATCAAGGAGCTATAATAGCTGGTGGTGGTGGTTCTAGTAACTGGTCTTTGATCTAGTGATGGTTCTGGTAACTGGTCACTGGTCTAGGTTTTTAAATTGGCTTTGTTCCTTTTGTTTAAACTCTAGGTTCTAGGTTCTTGTAAAACCTAGTTCCATTATATAGTCTTATTTTGTGGTTTCAAGTCACTGTAAAACTTGATTTTGTAACTTTTATACTGCAGGTTTCAAGTCCTTATAAAACTTGGTTGTGCTTGCTTGAATATCTTTTTCTTTTCTGTTACGTGTTTCAGGTCCCTTCAAAACCTATTTTTACCTTAATCTAAAACTATATAATTTGAGGATACATGAAGATACATCCATCACAAATCATTAGAATGATTTTAAGACATTAAAAAGAAAGTGGCTTCATAGGAGATAAGATTATTGAAGAAGATAAGTAAACAATTTTACTTTTCTCCTTGCTCAATAGTTGAGATCAGTTGGTTATGGTTCAATAATTACACACCAAGTAGAAATTTGGTTCTTGAAGATGAGGTATATTCTTTAACCTCTATGGATTCAAGGAAAAATACATCTCAAGGGTCTCCTTTGAAGGAAGTCTTAGTTGCTAGTGGAAGAACTTAGGAGAGAACCAATATTAATCATGGAAAAAATAGGCCCAAATCAAAGAGGAGGAAAAAGGTAAAGTGTTGGAACAATGGAAAAAAATGGATATGTAATAATGGCTTGTAGGTTTATAAAGGTGATCAAGGAAAATCCTACTTCAATTGCATCTTAAGAAAATATTGTAGAAGTTTATCCCCCATTGGAAGAAGGAGAGGTAATAAATGCTAACTTAAGAAGTTGTTTACTTCATGTTTGGATTCTTGATTTTGGTACTTCCTTCCATATGAATCATCATAGAGAGTGGTTTTTTTCATACCAAGCTTGTGATGGAAGTATAGTTTATATGGGAAGTTAAAACCCATATGAAGCCATTGACGAGGAGGCATAAGAATAGAGATTTATGATTGAGTAGTTAGAACAATTTAGCATGTTAGACATGTACCTATTTTAAAGAAATATATTCTTTTACTTAGAGTGTTTAATGGGAAAAAAAAATTCACTTAGTGGTCAGAATAGTTGTCTAAGAGTGAGAAAGGGAGTCTTGGTTGTACTAAAGGGATAAAAGGTTTTCAATCTATATATGTTGGTTGGTATGATTGAAAATGGAGAGGTTTTTGTAGTAACTAATCCAAAAATTGACTCATTAATAACCTAGAATCAAAGGCTATGCCATATGAGTGAACAAGGTCTCAAGGTATTATTAGATAGAAATCTTTTTTGTGGTACTAAATTCAAAGATTTGACTTTTTTTGAACATTAATTGATTGGAAATAAAATTAGACTGCATTTTTCTAGAAGTACTACTAGAACAAAAGATGTTTCAGACTTAATACATTTAGATACTTGTAAATCTTTTAGAAAAGCTATTGGAGGTTAATCTTATCTTATTTCATGAGTAGATAACTATCCCTGTAAGGCATGTATATATCTTGTCAAGAAGAAATCTAGAGTTCTATCTTGTTTCAAGAGGTTTAGGGCTCTGAAAGAGAATAAAATGGGTAAGACACTTAAATATCTAATAAAATATAATGGAGGTGAGTTTTGTTCAAAATAATTTAATCAATTTCGTAGTGAACATAGAATTGCAATAAAATTTATGGTTGCAAGAAAACTATGAGAAATTAGTGTTGTTCAATACATGAATCACACAATTATGGAGTGTGCTAGATTTATGTAAAGAATTGCTTGTTCTAATTTTTTTTTGGGGGGCAAGACTATTAACACAAATTGTTTCTTGATCAATATATCTCCCTACTACAACTCTTGAAAATAAATTATTGAAAAGAAATGGAAAGGTAAGCCAATTGACCACTCATTTTTTTTTTTTTTTGATACTTATGCACATATTCCCAAAGAGAGTATAAACAAGTTGGACAAGAAGTCCACAAAATATATTTTCCTTAGTAATGTAGAAGGGACAAAGGTGTATAGGTTATGGGATACTACTGGCCACAAGATTATTGCTAGCCAAGATATGCTCATTAATGAGAAGGCACCAAAATAAGGTAAATAAAAATAAGATGTTAAAGTCACTCCAAAAGAGGATGAAAATCATATTGTTTATTTAGACATTCTAGATGGAGAACAATATGAAGAAGATCATCTAGTTGAATAATAAAAAAAAAAAAAGAATGGCCTGGAACAAATTATCATCCATTGTAAGAAGACATGATACATCATCCAAAGCACTTCAAAGTTATTCACCTTGTAATTATGTTTATTCATTTCTAACTAATGTTGGTTAAACTAATTCATATCAGGAAGCTTGTGAAGAAGAATGTGTAGAGAAATGGAGAATTTTAATTCCAAAGGAGATGAAATCTCTTCATAAAGAAATAGGCTTGGAAGCTTGTCCCTTTACCTATATGAAGAAAGATATTGGGAAAAAGTGGGTCTTCAAGATGAAAAAGAACTTAAATGGCATTTTAGAGAGACACAAAGCTTTATTGGTGGCCAAGAGGTTTGTTTAGAAATCTAGTATAGATTTTGATAAAATTATTTCACTAGTTATATGTTTGATTACCATCAGATTTTGTTTAGCTCCTATTGGTAGTCTAGATTTGGAATTAGAACAATTAGATGTTAAAATATCCTTCTTGCATGGTGATCTCTTTGAGGATATTTAGATAAAACAATGTGAAGGTTTTAAGGAAAAAGACAAGGAGAGTCTTTTTTGTAGATGGAAAAATTGTTGTATGGTTTAAAGTGGGTGCCAAGATATTGGTACAAGTAGTTTGATTCCTTCATGATGATTATAGGGTTTAGTAGATGCGAAGTTTATTATTGTTCCTATTTTCAAAAGTATAATGATGGAAGTTTTAACATTCTACTTTTTTATGTAGATGATATGTTGGTTGTAGGTCCCACAATGGGTAAAATCATCCATTTGAAAAATCATATTTTTAAGGAGTTTGACATGAAGGAATTAGGAAATGCAAAATAGATTTTTGGAATGGGGATACATCAAGATAGAAATAACAAGAAGTTATGGTTATTTTATAAGAATAACATTGAGAAGATTCCTGTAACGCTTTAATATGTAGAATGCACAACCAATTAGCACTTAATTTCCTATTCACATTAAGTTGTCTTCATAACAATTCCATAGGACTAAAGAAGAGAAGAAAGAAATACCTCATATTATCATACTCATTAGCAATTAGAAGTCTTATGATTTCCATGGTATGAACCAAACCAAACATTGCACAAGAGGTGGGAGTTTCTAGTTGATACATGGAGAATCTTGATATTGATCATTGGAAACATGCGTAGTGGATTCTTAGATACCTAAGAGGCACTTCAATTGATGTTATTTGTTATAGTGGGGGTAGTCTTCAAGTATATGGGTTTTTAGATGTAAATTTTGGTAGAGACAAAGATAAGGGAAAGTCTAAAATAGGTTATTTTTGATGCAAAAGCATCCGGTGGTGTAAGGGCAATCATGTATCACTAAAAAATATGCCTAGTGCTAGTTTCTGTTTAATGTGTTTTTATTTCTAGATACCCATTTGCGTCAAATAGATATTCCAACTCTCATAGTTCCACTATTGGTTTTCTAGGTTAGTGTTTTTGAGCACCTTGGGATATGTGCCAATGTAGAAAATAAGTTATTTTGTAATTGAGTCATAATTATGATGAGTTAGAGGGTGTAAGTTGGAGGGATGATTATACTTGTAATTTAAAGCACTCAAGGAAAATAATTAGGTCAAAAGGCTTTATGGTTTGAAAGTAATTGTAGTTTTAAGTTGCTTGGAGACCCCCTAAGAGTGCTTCAGAGTTAGATTTGAGGCACTAAATGGCTTTGTATGGGCCCAAAAAGTGAGGAATGAGAAAATCTTGTCCATAAGGCTATATAGCACTTGGAGAGCTTTCCAAAAATGTAAATGGTTTGTCAATTACAGTCTTGAATCAAAAGTTACGCCTCTCAAAAGTTAGACTACCATTTCTGGATTTTTCTAATTTTGCACTGACTTCTAACATGTTTTCTAGAACCTTCTATTTTGGTGGTGGATGCCAAATGGAATATTCTAAAATTTATTCCTAACTCTAAACTTAATTTGGGTTACTTAAGGTCATTTCTGGCATTGTAAACACAGTTTTTCAGTGGATTTTGGGAGAAGGTACTGTGTGGTGTATTTTCTCTAGAATTAGACAACATTGTAAGCCCCTAGGGCACATCATTGAGTCTTTTTTCATTGTACTGAATGTAATAGCATATCACTTATAATAATAATATTCCTCTTTTCCTGTTGTGTTTATTATGTATTGGGTTGTGCCTTCATCAAGTGGTATTAGAGTAGGTTTTCCTAATTGTGTAGATAGAGCGTCGACTATGAGGCAGTTTGCACTAGGACTGTGTGGTTGTGGGTTTTGATATAGTGAGAAGATGCCTCAAAGAACTTGTCTTGAAGAAGATCATGATGCCTACAAATACCCTCAATGCCAAGGAAGGACAAATAAGAGAGTTGATGCTCAAGCAAGGGTTGCTCATGTGGATGATGATGCACAGTCATCACATTCAAAGGATGCCTAAAGAGGGGAGGTTATGGTTAATAAAAGGGTCTTATTGAGGCATGAGATCAAACCTAGACAATGGAGGAGTTTGTTTCATACTAGGTGCAAGTGTGAGAATAAATGTTGTGATGCGATTGTTGATGGTCGAAGCACTGACAACTTAGGGTTAGAAGAAATGGTCTCAATGCTAAAGCTCAAGATGGAGAAACATCCCCATCCCTATTGGATTGCTTTGATGTAGGATGATCATAAGGACCTAGTTAGTGAGAAATGTTTGGTAAAGTTCAAGATTGGGAGTTACCATGACAAGGCTCTTTGTGACATTACCCCAATGCATGTCTACCATTTATTATTGGGAAGCTCATGGCATTTTGATAGACATGCTATACATGATGTTCATGTAAATACATACTCTCTAATAAAGGATGGAGTTCGCTACAAATTGAAGCCCTTGATAAAGGAGGGTGAAAAGGTATGTAGTAGTGCTAGGGTATGTCTAGTCGATGGAAGAAATTTTTTGGATGGCATGAAACATCAGCATATGTGTTATGCCTTGATTCCTGGAAAGGATAAGGATGATAGTAGTGAAGTTCCACTTGAAGTTTTGGGTCTATTAAGTGAGTATGGAGATGTCATCTCTGATAATGTTCTAGAAGGGTTGCTACCAATAAGAAAAATTAGTCATCAAATATATTTAGTCCTTGGAGCTAGTTTTCCTAACAAGGCTACTCATAGGATGACTCCTACTGAGACTAAGGAGCTAAACAAACAAGTTCAAGAGCTTTTAAGGAAAGGTTTGATTCAAGAGACCCTAAGTCCATGTGCAATATCTGTAGTGCTAGCACCAAAGAAGGATGGAGAGTAGAGAATGTATACAAACTCTTGAGCTATAAATAAAATAACCATCAAGTACCAATTTCCTTTGCCATGGAAAAATGATCTTATGGAATACTTGAGTGGAGCTCAGTACTTCACAAAGATAGATCTCAAGAGTGGCTATCACTAGATACATATACAAGAGGGAGATGAGTGGAAGACTACATTCAAGATGAAGGAGGGTCTATATGAGTGGTTAGTCATGCCCTTTGGACTAACCAATATGCCAAGCACATTGATGTGGCTTATGAATGAGGTACTAAAGAATTTTTTGGGAAAATTTGTTATTGTCTATCTCGATGATATTTTGATTTTCAAAAAGTCTTTGGAAGAACATTTTTTGCACATTTGTAGTGTCCTTGAAAGGTTAAGGGAAGAGAAATTATTGATTAATTTGAAGAAGTGTAGCTTTTTCAAAAGGGAGTTAGTCTATTTGGGCTTTTTGTATCAGCTGAAGGTCTCAAAATGGACCCAGAGAAGGTGAAGGTCATCTTGGAATGGCCTACACCAAGGTCTGCCACTAAGGTGAGATCATTAAATGGTCTAGCTAGTTTTTACAATAAATTCATTAGAAATTTTAGTAGTATATGTGCACCCCTAAGTGAAACAATGAGGGGGGATAGAAAAGAGTTCAAGTGGACTATAGGAGCTACATGGAGTTTTGAATTGCTGAAGAAGAAGGTGACAAAGCAACCTATGTTGGTACTTCCTAATTTCAACAAAGTGTTCCAAGTGGATTTTGATGCTAGTGGATGTGCTGTTGGGGCTGTATTGAGCCAAGAAGGTAAGCCTATTGCCTATTTTACTGAAAAATTGAATGATGCAAAGAAGAAGTATTCTATTTATGATTAGGAATTCTATGCAATAGTTCAGGCCTTAAAGAAATGGAGGCATTATTTATTACCAAAAGAACTTTCCTTGTATACTAATCATCAGACATTGCAATACCTAATAGCCAAGGTAAATTGAATCGAAGACATTTGAAATGGGTAGAGTTCATGCAAAGCTATACATTTGTATTGAAACATAGAAGAAAAAGGTCTAATAGGGTTGTAGATGCATTAAGAAGGAGATATTTTTTACTAATAGAAATGCAGGTTGAAGTGGTTGGGTTTGATGAACTCAAGAATTTGTACTCTAAGGACCCTAACTTTGTAGAGGCTTGAAAGGTTTGTACAAAACCTGTTACCTTGGACAGGACCAAGTGGCTAGATTACATGATTTATGTTGGTATGTTGTTCAAGGGAGTCAATTGTGTATTCCAAGGAGTTCCATGAGGGAGAACTTGATCAAGGAGAAACATAGTGGAGGCATGGAAAGACACTTTGGTCAAGATAAGACCATTTCCATTATTAGTGAACATTATTTTTGGCCTCAATTGTCATAGGATGTGAAGAAGTTTGTGAATAGTTGTCAAGTGTGTTAAAAATCTAGAGGATTTAGTCAAAATACTAGACTCTATCAGCCATTTCCTATTCCATTAAAGCCATGGGAGGACATAAGTATGGATTTTATTCCTAAATTTTTGAGGACACAAAGGGGTAATGATTCAGTATTTGTGGTGGTTGAGAGGATCTCCAAGATGACACATTTCATTCCATGTCGCAAGACTCATGATGCAATGCATATTGCAAATTTGTTTTGCAAAGAGGTGGTGAGGATACATGGCCTTCCAAAAAGTATTGTTTCTAACAAAGATACTAAATTTGTTGGGTATTTCTGGAGGACTTTGTTGAAGAAGTTGAAGATAGAATTAAATTTTAGTTTTGCACATCACTGTAGAAGACTTTTATGAACATATCAAGAACCTACATGAGGAGGTACATGCACATATTGCCAAGATGAACCTGCTATATAAGGCTAGAGAAGATCAAAAGAGGAGACATAAGGAGTTCCAAGTTAGGGATTTGGTTATGGTATACTTGAGGAAGGAACAAATTCTAGTGGGTACTTACAACAAGCTAAAGATAAAGAAATTTGGTCCCTACAAAATTTTGAAGAAACATGATTCAAGAAATGCATATGAGGTGGAGTTACGAGATGGGATTCACATTTCTCCTATTTTCAATATTGCAGACTTAACAGAATATCATGATGATGGTGTAGAGGACGAGTTGATGCTAGAGCCATGTCTAATTCCATCTTCTGAGAAGGAAGAGATTGAAGAAATTATGGATAGTCATGTGGGCTGGAGTACCAGAAACATGTAGTATGAAGAATACCTAGTGAAGTGGAAAGGACAATCAATGGAAGATTCAACTTGGATATACGTAGCAAAGGTTGTCCATTTGGGTATTCCTCTACCAGCTATAAAGTGATAGGGTCACTTTCAATTTACCCTAGGTGTCTGATGCAGAAGCATCCAGTGGTGTAAGGACAATCTTCTATCACTCAAAAATATGCTTACTGTTAGTTTTTTTTTAATGTGTTTTTATTTTTGGATACCCTTTTGGGTCAAATAGAGATTCCTATTACGGGGTTAGTGTTTTTGAGCACCTTGGGATATGTGCCAATGTAGAAAATAAGTTATTGTGTAATTGATCCATAATTATGATGAATTAGAGGGTGTAAGTTGGAGGTATGGTTATACTTGTAATTTAAAGCACTCCAAAAAAAAGAATCAGGTCAAAAGGCTTTACGATGTGAAAGTTATTGCAGTTTTAATTTTCCTGGAGACCCCTTAAGAGAATTTCAAAGTCAGAATTGAGGCACTAAATGACCTCATACGAGCCCAAAAATGGGGGATGAGAAAATCTGGTCCATAGGGCTATAGAACACTTGGAGAGCTTTCTAAAAATGTAAACAATTCGTCAATCAGATTTCTAGATCAAAAGTTATGCCTCCCAAAAGTTGGACTACAATTTCTTGATTCTTCTAATTTTGCATTGACTTCTGACATATTTTCTAGAACCTTCTATTTTTGTGGTGGATGCCAAATTGCATATTCTAAAATGCATTCCTAACCCTAAACCTAGTTTGGGTTACTTAAGGTCATTTCTAGCATTGTAAGCACAGTTTTTCGGTGGAGTTTTGGAGAAGGTACTATGATGAAATGTCCCTTTCTCTAATTTTATATGATATTTGAAGCCTCTAATCAGATTTTTAAAATCAAACAACCAATATTTCAAAGATCCACCAATTTCTCAATAAACCCCAAATCGGGTATGCCTGAAATAGTGCCAAAAACTTCACAACTTCACATATTATTAATAAATCTGAAAGTGGACATTTTAACAAAAATTTCAGCAGCATAATAGCCTACAAAATGAAATTTTGAGATCTATATAAAATTTAAACAATAGCTCCCAAATGAAAGACAAAAACAATGCTCATCAGGGTCCTGAAAATAACACAAAATAGCCTAAAAACACCACAAAACACTAATAATCTATCATAGAAGTTTAACCACAACCAAATACATATATTCAACTCTATTTTAACATCTAAATGTCTAAAATATAGTAGCAACCCAAACTGATATAAAATACTCAACCGAAAATACCAAACTCTTACAAAAAAACACACTCGAAAATCCGCAAATTTGCACTGTTCAGCACAAGGGAAAACTCTGCATGAGCTCACACATGGAATGGATTTAAAATCCCATCCTTAGCCTTCCTAGAAACCTACAAAATCCTGACCTTGGGTCTCCTTCTCCATAGGTTTGGCAGCCTCTTTTTGGGCCTGCCTGCTTTAGCAAAGATTATTATTTTAATTATTTGAAAAGGGGACATGAGAAATCCTCCCCTCCCAAATATTGCTTTTTGTCAAGCAATGAAGGTTGGAGTGCTCAAGAATATGTGATCCTTCTCAAGTTGCATCCTCTAGTGGTAATCCTTTCCATTTGAGCAAAGCTCTACGGTGCTCCTATTTCTCAATCTTTTCTCTCTTGTATCCAAAATCTCTTTTGGTATCAAAACTAATTTCCCTTCATCATCAAGAGGTGGTAATTTTATAGATACTATGGTTTTCTGGCCTAGAACCTTCTTTAGGAAAGATGCATGGAAAACATTATGTATTTTGCTGTTTGGTGGGAGCTCCAATTCATAAGCTACCTCTCCTACCTTCTTGGTGATCTTATAAGGCCCATAGAACCTTGGCTTGAGTTTCTTTGCCCCACTCTTCTTCAAGGTGCTTTGCTTATATGGCTGCAACCTAAAAAATACCAAATCTCCCACCTCAAAAGATCTTTTGGTCCTTTTCCTATCAGCATACAACTTCTGTTGGTTTTGTGCATGTTGTAGATTATCCTTGAGGGACCTTATTATGTCTTGGCTTTGCTTAACAAAATCACTTGTTGTAGGTACTCTACTATCTAAAAGTACTAGATCAACAAAGGAAAGGGCATCATAACCATAAAGAGCACAAAAAGGAGGCATACCAATAGACATGTGATGAGATGTATTATAACAATACTCCCCTAGGTGCAACCATTTCACCCAAGCATGTTGTTGATTTGAAACATAGTTCCTCAAATATCTCTCTATCCATTTATTAACTATCTTTGTTTGTCCATTTGTTTGAGGGTGATAGCTAGTACTGGGAGTGAGTTCAGTTCCTGCCAAATGAAAGAGCTTCTTCCAAAAAGAGCTGAGGAATCTATTGTCTTGGTCACTGACAATGTTTCTAGGCAAGCCATGTAATCTAAAAATTTTCTTGAAGAACAATTCGGCCACTTGTGATGCCTTGAAATCAGATGTGATAGGAAAGAAATGTGCATACTTAGTTAGTCTATCTACCACCACATATATGCAATCCTTACCTTGAACCTTGGGCAACCCAGTGATGAAGTCCATGGAAATACTTTCCTATTTTTGTTCAGGAATAGGAAGTGGCTGTGACAACCCTACAGGAAAATTTTGCTCTCTCTTTCTTTGTTGGCATACCATACATTCCTTGATGTGTTTAAGGACATCCTCCTTCATACCCTTCCATGAAAACCGCTCTCGAATTTTCCTATATGTCTTGAAGTATCCTTGATGACCAACCAAAGGTGTTTCATGAAAGGCCCTCAATATCCTCTCCTTAGTTTTTGATGCTGGCATTAAGAAGATCCTATTCTTGTAATAAATCAATTCATCAACAACTTTGTACCTGTTATCATCCACTAACTTATTCAAAATCTTGGTGGAAAAGGAATCTTTAGCATACTCTAAAATTATGGAGACTTTCCAATCAGCAGAGATAGATGTTAAGGAACACAGAGTGGGCTTTCTTGAGAGAGCATCAACAACCACATTATTCTTTCCTTTCATGTATTCAATATCAAAATCATAAGCTTACAATTTTCTTACCCATTTTTGTTGACGATCATTCAAATCCCTTTGGTTCAAGAAGAACCTGAGGCTATTATGGTCTATCTTTACAATGAATCTCCCACATACCAAATATTGTCTAAACTTATGAAGTGCATGCATGATTGCCACCATTTCCTTATCATAGATGGAGTAACCTTTCTCTGATTGATTTAGTTTTCTACTCTCAAATGCTACTGGACATCCCCTTTGAGTTAGGACAGTCCCTATACCTTCTCCAGAAGCATCACATTCAACAACAAAAGGTAAAGAGAAATTTGGAATTGCAAGCACAGGGCATGAGCTCATTACCTCCTTAAGCTTATCAAATGTTTTTTGTGCCTCTTCTGACCAAAAAAAAGCTCCTTTCTTTGTTAAATCAGTCAAGCAGGCAGCAAGCTGAAAAAATCCCTTGGCAAATCTCCTATAGTAGCTACACAACCTGAAGAAACCTCTTAACTGTGTAAGATTAGTGGGTGGAAGCTAATCCAAAATTGCCTGGATTTTTTGTTGATCGACCTATACTCCTTTAGAACTTATAATATGTCCCAAATATAGGATCTCTGTCAAACCAAACTCACATTTAGATATCTTAGCATAGAAGGATTATTGCTCCAAGATTCCTAAAACAGTGTCTATGTGCTTAAGATGCTCTTCCCATGTTTTTACTGTAAATCAAGATATCATCAAAAAAATACCAAAACAAATTTTTGAAGATGCTAGCTGAATACCTTATTCATACAAGATTGGAATGTTGCAGGTGCATTAGTGAGGCCAAATGGCATAACAAGAAATTCAAATTGCCCATAGTGACATTTGAAAGCAGTCTTTTCCACATCTTCACTCTTCATTCGGATTTGATGGTAACCTAATCTTAAGTCAAGTTTTGAGAAGTATATAGCACCATGTAACTCATCAATGAGTTCATCTATGCGTGGTATGGGATACCTATTCTTTATGGTCTTCTTGTTTAGAGCCCTGTAGTCTATACCCATTCTCATTGTACCATCCTTTTTCTTGACAATTACCACAGATGATGCAAATGGACTAGAGCTAGGCCTTATGAATCCCATGTCTAGGAGTTCCTTAATAGTTTTTTCAATTTCTTCCTTATAACCTCTTGGATGGTGGTATGGGGTTGTTATAACTAGTTTGGCACCCTATTCTAACTCTATAACATGCTCAAAACCTCTATCTGGTGGTAATCTTGGAGGCAAGTCATTGAAAACTATACTATGCTTATCAAGAATATTTTGAATTTCAAAATGGAAATTACCTTGATTCTTTGAAGAGCTTGTTGGATGGATTATGACTCCTACTACCCATGTTACTTGTCCTCTTCGAAAAGTCCTCTCCATCCTCTTTGCAGAGACTGCCTTAGGTGCTCCATTCGATAAGCCTCTCAATAAGACTTCTTTCCCATTGGAATGAAATTTAAATTCCATAGTTTGATGGTTCATGTAATAGCCTCCAATAGAGTGCAACCACTGAACACCCAATACAAGATCTGTCTCCCCAATGCCAACAACATAGAATTCATCACATAACTTATAATCTCCTAAGGTCATCTTGAGTTGTTTCACCACCCGTGTGCAAGGAATAGTGAATCCATTAGCTACAGTAACATTGAATCCCTCAAAATCTTCTACTTTAAGCCCTCTTTTCATGTTAGTTGCCCCAATATCAAGAAGAACTGTCAACCTTTTCCCTGCTAGTACCCATCAAATTCGAAAGGGATGGTATCTTGGGACTCCTGATAATGCTGCTAAAGTGCCACCCTTTCTGATTTCTTTTTCTTTCTCTTCTTCTTCCTCCTCCTTAGTGTCATGAAATTCCTCATGCTCATTTGAATCAGATTCTAAAGCAACTTCAATATAGTGCACTTAACCTTTCCCCAAACATTTGTGTCCTAGAACCCATTGTTCTCTACAAGTGAAACAAAGCTTTTTCTTTTGTAATTCACTCCTACTCTCTTCATCTACCTTCTTTTTTGCCACATTTATCACAGCTTTTGGTGATAGTGTTGGAAAAGTATTTTTCTGAAAATTACTCTTATGTTGCCAAAGATTTGGGAGTTTTTGACTAGTGACTGGTCTCATAGGCACGCAAGTTTCAAGTTGCAAGCTTCTTTTGATAGCTTCCTGTAAGGTTGAGGGTGAGAAAGCCTTAACCAAACCCTTAACAAAATCTTCCAAACCATCAAGAAAAAGATAAACAATCCTCTTTTCACTCATATCAGGTACCATAACAACCACTTTTGAAACTCTTCTATATACTCATTAACTGATTTGGTTTTCTTCAACTTTGACAATTCTTTAAAATACTCTTCATCATCCTTGAGGTCAAATCTATCTATCACTCTTTGACTTAAATCATCAAATGTAGTTACCTGATCATGACCTTGAGTAGTCATTCCATGATACCACCAATCATAGGCTACATCTTCCAAGTGTAGACTTGCAAATTGAACAACATCACTCTCCTTCATGGGGTTAAGTGTGAAGAAGTTCTATAATTTTTGTAGCCATGCTCTAGCTAAAATTTTATTTGTTCCATCAAAAGTAGGTGCTGTAAACTTGCTTATTTTATTTTTGAGTTCTCTTTCACTTATGTCATGCTCCCTCCTATACTATTTCTTGGGCATCAAAGTGTTCATCATATCCACATATTCTCTAAAATGAACTAAACTGCGAAAGTCATCATCTAAGCCATTGTAAGTAGCTCTTAATGCAATCAAGTTACCTGTAACCTCTTCCATGGGATTAAGGGCTGGATTTGGGATCAGTGGCTCATCTGCAGGTAGGAAAGTAGTTTTTGTTGATTTAGAGGGTGTGGATTTTAGATTTCTTAGCTCCTCTGAAGTGCTCCCTTTCTCATTAATCAATGCAACTCCTTGCAGTTTTTCTGTCAATATTCGCAGAGCCTCTCTAGTTTCTGCCAAACTATCCACTATTTTCTTCTGAGTATTTTGGATGTCTTGGAAGAATTTCTTTGCCATCTCATCTAGATTAGCCATACTTTTTCTTTCCTTGGATTTTGTACTTTTACTTTCAACTGGAGGTTTGATCAAAATTTCTTTATTCTTTTCTCGCTGCAAATATCTCTTTTCTCTTTCACTTAGTTGCATGCAAACTTCTACAAACCCTCAGGCTGGCAAGATCATAGATCTGATACCACTGAAATGTCCCTTTCTCTAATTTTATATGATATTTCAAGCCTCTAATTAGATTTTTAAAATTAAACAACCAATATTTTAAAGATCCACCAATTTCTCAATAAACCCCAAATCGGGTATGCCCGAAATAGTGCCAAAATCTTGATAGCTTCATATATTATTAATAAATCTGAAAGTGGAGATTTTTACAGAAATTTAAGCAGCATAACATCCTACAAAATGACACTTCCAGATCTGTATAATATTTACACAACAGCTCCCAAATGGAGGACAAAAATAATGCTCATCAGGCTCTTGAAAATAACACAAAATAGCCCAAAAACACCACAAAACACTAATAATCTATCACAAAAGTTTAGCCATGACCCAATAGATATATTCAACTCTATTTTAACATCTAAATGTATGAAATCTAGTAGTAACCTAAACTGATATGAAATACTCAACCAGAAACACCAAACTGTTACAAAAAACACACCCGAAAATCCACAAATTTGCACTATTCAGCACAAGGGAAAACTCTGCATGAGCTTGCACATGGAATGGATTTAAACTCCCATCCTTAGCCTTCTTGGAAACCTATAGAATATCATCCTTGGGTCCCCTTCTCCATAGGTTTGACAGCCTCTTTTTGGGCCTGCCTGCCTTAGCAAAGATTATTATTTTAATTATTTGAAAAGGGGACATGACATATGATGAGTGTTTTCTCCAAAATCAGACAACATTGTAAGACCCTAGGGCACATCATTGATTTCTTTTTCATTTTACTGAATGTAATAGTATATCACTTCTAATAATAATATTCCCCTTTTCCTGTTGTGTTCATTTTGTCTTGGGTTGTGCCTTCATCAATTTTTTATCTTTATGCTATAGGTAGTAGTGGCATTTAAAAAAATAGAAGAATAATATATAGAATCCACACAAGCTAGCAAGGAGGAAATATAGCTTCATAAGTGTTTGGGTGAGTTACAAGTGTAAGAGTACAAAATGGTTTTATACTGTGATAGTCAAACTTCTATTCACCTAGCATGTAACTCAACCTATTATTCTAGAACAAAGCATATTGATATTCAATTTCATTTTTTTTGTGAAGTACTGGAAAGAGAATAGATCTCTTTGGATAAAGTTACACAAATGTTAACTTGTAGATATTATGATGAAGGTATTGTTAGAGAGAAGTTGATTTGTTACATAACTTGTCTTGGTTTGCAAGTTATCCAATAACATGTAGCAATGAAAACGGTGTCTTGATAGAGGAATTTTATGAGTTTTTAGTTTTACTTCAAGTGAGATAATGTTGGAATGTGAAGTTATCATATTCATCATCTAGTTGTGGATGAGTCATCAAAAAGATTGAGTCATCACATATTCTCATGTAGTGAACCATTAAGGTGTAAAGTTTCTGCTAAATCCTTATCTCTTAATCAAACTTTTAATCCAGTCTTATATGTTGAGAATGATCTTCTAAGTAGTATGAATATTGATGAAATTAGTGCTTATTATAATGCATATAAAGTACTAAATATTTAACCTTTTATTGTGATAGAGAATCTCAGATATAAATTGTAGTATATTAAATGCTTATAGGAATAGACCACTATAACTATGTGTCCTATAATTTGCATTTACAACCTACCTATGTATCCTTTCTAATAACTTGGCACCAATAGGATATATATATATATATATATATATATATATATATATATATATATATATATATATATATATATCACTAAATGCCAACATTAGAGATATATCACTATTAAGAGGAAGCACAGTCTGTACTATCAGACCTGTAGGTTTATCTTGGTTAATATTCTTAACACTCCCTCTTAACCTAATAATCCTACAGAGAGATATTATATCTAGCAACAACAATACAGATGAATAAGAAATAATTAATACTCTATATCAGTCTATCTCTTCTTAGTATGTGGTATCATAGAACACATCATACAAAGTTATATTACTAAACTTGTGATATGACAAACCACTGCCACTAGTGATATTATACAGGATAAACCTAAAGAGTAATCTCTTCATTTATCCAAGTTATGATTTCATAGAAACTAGTATTTCCATATCACAACATGATCCTGAGGTTTAAGATCTACTAGAATACATGATAAACTTGGAGAATACTAAGATTCATCTTTTATCCAACTTGTGACCCATGAACATAGAAATGTCAACTTTAAAAAATGATCTTGAACTCATCTAGATCTTACAACAGAACTCTACTATTTAGCACTTTATGTAAGAGATCATCACCTCTCATAATGTTTTATACAAGTGTTCATTATTTTTAGAGATTTCCACCTCTTAAAATAATGAATACAAATGAATACAAATGGTGGAGCTCATAATAGTCAATAGCCTACCAAAATAAAATTATTTTATTGATAATCAAGATAGTACAAATGGATTACAACTCAACCATACCAAGTCTCCTCCTGAAGTGTTCTATCTTCACTCTAGATAGAGGTTTGGTGAGTATGTCTATTGTTTGATCTACAGTGCAAATGTATTCCAATTTTACAGAATTCTTGTCTATCATATCTCTTACATAATGGTAAGGAATTCCAATATGCTTGAACCTATCATGGAAAATATGATTCACTGAGAACTTGATGGAACTCTAATTATCACAATGAATAATCGTGGGATTCATAGCTTACCCAAATAATCCCACAAGTAACTTCCTCAACCATACTACTTCCAGGGAGGCCATCGCTATTGTAATGTATTTGGCTTCTGTGGAACTCTGTGCTACTAAAGAATGCTTTTTACATAGCCAAGATATCATTACTGATCCCAAACTGAAATAGCATTCTGAAGTACTCTTCTTATCTTTAACACTTCCACCCCAATTTAAATCAATGAATCCATGTAAGTCTAAAGCAAATTTCTCATATTTGAGTCTGAGATTAAGAGTGCCTTGTAAGTATCTCATAATGTGTTTAACTGCAACTAGGTGAATCTCCTTCGGTTCACGCATAAACTAACTTAAGGCATTAACTACATAGGAAGTATCTGGTCTTGTATTTACTAAGTACATAAGAGACCCAATCATCTGTCTATAGAGAGTATAATCTATGGATGGTGATTTTGCAACTGCTTCCTTAAGTTTATGTAGATTAGTCTCCATTGGAGAAGACATAGGTTTGCAATTCCACATTCCAAATTTCTTTAAAATATCTGATGTATACTGCCCTTGATTTAGTATGATACAATTAGAATTTTTTTGTACTTCCAGTCGTAGGAAGTAATGAAGAAGTCTCAAATCTTTCGTCTCAAATTCTCTAGTTAGATCTTTCTTGCACTAATTTATGAGATGATCATCACCTGTTATTAGTAGATCATCAACATACAGTATCAGAATTACAATATCATCTTTATCTCTTTTATAATATAAATTTGGATTAGCTTCATTCTTGGAGAATCCTAAGCTAGTGAGATACTTATCAACTCTTTTGTACCAGGCCCTAGAAGCCTGTTTAAGCCCATAGAGAGCTTTCTTGAGCCTACAAACAAAACTATTAGGATCATGAGTTTCAAATCCTTCAGGTTGCTCTAGATATTCTTCTTTTGAAATATTTCCATTTAAGAATGTTGTTTTCACATCCATCTGATGTAAGTTCCATCCCTTTGATCTAAAAATTGCTAAGACTGCTCTTACAGAGGTATATCTAGCAACAGGAGCAAAGGTTTCTTCATAATCAATCCCTTCTTTCTAAAAAAATCCTCTAGCCACAAATTTTCCTTTATACTTCTCAATACTACCATCAGTAGCATGCTTTATTTTAAATATCCACTTGGAAGAAACAATAGATTTTCCTTTAGGTCTTGGAACAATTTCTCAAACATCATTTTTCATGACGGATTGGTATTGTTTTGTCATAGCTTCTTTCCAAGCTGTATGTTTAATAGCATTAGAGGGATTGGTTGGCTCTGTTTTGGATAAATCACTTTTGTTAGCTATATAACCAAAGAATCTTTTAGGTCTTTTGCTTTCTTTGACTATTTCGAAAGGTGCAACAAAGTCTTGAGCTGCTTCAACTATTTTAATGGCCCAAGGTGGTCTTTTCTTTGAATTTTCTTCAAGGTTCACATTTTGAATTTCATCTTCAATTTTTTCTTAGTTCTCCCTTTAGGACCTAGATTCACTATTTCTTTCAAAACTAGATAAAGGAGAAGGTTCATCAAAACTTATGGCTCTTTTGAATGCAAGATCTTCTCCAAAGATTACATCTCTGCTAAGTTCAATAGTTTTCTATCTAGGTATGAAAATCCTATATGCTTTAGAAGTTTCACTATACACTACAAAAATACCTTTCCTCCTAGAGGGTTCTAACTTGGTTCTCTTTTCTTTTGGAACATGGATATATATAGGACATCCAAAAATTCTAAGATGACTTATATTGGGTTTTACTTTAGTAAATACTTCTTCAAGTGTTTTATCTTTAAGATAGGAGTGAGGACTTCTATTTTGAATATATATAGCAGTACAAGAGGCTTCTTCCCAAAGATAATATTCTAGGTTTTGGTCAAAAATCATAGCCCTAGCAGCTTCTATAATTATCCTATTCTTTCTTTCTACTACCCCGTTTTGCTCTGGGTTATAAGGAACAATGTACTCCCTCTTAATCTCTAATTCTTTACAAAACCTCTTAAACAAGTCTAAGGTATATTCTCCTCCGTTATTAGTTAAGGGCTTTAATTTTATGTCCTATTTTTTTTTTAGTTAATGCTTTGAATTCTTTAAATCTTTGTAGGATTTCTTCTAATTCCTTACATTTTAAAAAGTAAATCCATGTTTTCCTAGAGAATTCATCTATGAACAAGATATAATACTAGAATCCTCTAAGAGAAGGAACAAACATAGTTCCACATAAATCTGAATGAATTAATTCTAGTACATTATTTGTTTTCCTAGTACTATCATGAAAGGGACTTCTGGTGCTTTTACCCAAAGCACACCCTTTGCAAATACTAGGGTGGTCTTTATTTAATTTGGGTAATCCAGTGACCATCTTTTCCATAGTTGATAAAGTTTTAAAATTTAGATGCCCTAATCTTCTGTGCAATATTTTATTTGAATCTTTAGCTTCATGGACTAGGGCTTGAATGGATCAACTAGATTCTGTATTCAATTCATACAAATATCCCTTTCTTTGACCAATTAACTTTGCTTTCATGATGGAAGAGTTCTTATCCCAAGTTAATACTTTGTCATCCACAAATGCAACATTGTGTCCATCATCTTCAAGTGTTGTAATTCAGATTAGGTTTCTTTTAATCCCTGGTACATAGAGTACACATTTAAGAAGAGTATTTCTTGATTTTAGTTTCAAAATGCAATTTCCAATTCCTTCAATAGAGTGTGCTGAGTTATCACAAATGGTAACTTCACTGTTAACCTTCTTTGATAAAGAATCTAGAGTTCCTTTGTATCCCATTATATATCTAGAAGATCCACTATCAATTACCCATGCTTTATTTGAAATTTCATTTGATAGAGAGGAATACAAAACATGGTTCTCAGGATCATAAATATCTTCTTCTCTAATTACATTTATACAATTTTCCTATTGTTTGGAATTTTTAGGATAGTTAGATCTATAGCACGTCCAAATTTTTCACATTTGAAACACTTTATTTTAGATAGATCTTTCTTGGGCTTTCCATTCTTTTGATTTCCCTTTTTCTTCTTGAAATGCTTCTTCTTGCCTTTATAGGATTTTGTATTAAGAATGTGAAGTTCTTCATCTTCTACTTTTGGTTTCCCTCCTTTCTTCAGTTTTCTAGATTCCTCTTGAAGACAATCATTCTTGAGTTTGTTAAAGTCCAGGAGTAGATCTCTGGCACTTATTCCTTGTGCGAATGTCTCCCATGAATCTGACAATCCATCTATAGTCATACGTGTTAATTCTATGTCACTAATGATGGTTCCTATGCTTGATAGTTCATCTCTAATGCTAACAACTCTTAAGAAGTAAGAACTTATCGATTCTCCTTTTTTTATCTAAATGTGATTCAGTTGCCTTTTTAGTGCAAGAACCCTGGTTACATTATTTACTTCATAGGAATTTCGTAATGCATTCGTCATATCAAAGGCAATTTAATGTTTTGTAAACATAGGTACAATATCATTTTTAACTCCATCCAAGATGATTTGAATTACTTTTCTATTTCCTCTGCTCCAAATAGATTTGTGAGGTTCAACTGGGGGTTGTTTTGATGCTCCATCAATGAATTGTTTTACATTGTTCTCTTCAAGAATCATCATGATTTTGAACTTCCAGACTTCAAAGTGCTCTTTCCCATCAAACCTATCCTCAAGTTTGATTGTATAAGCCATGGAAGATAGAAGATTGTTGTTTGATGTGTACAAAGCCTGATTACCGAAATTTAGCAGAGCCTAGGTTCGATTACTAGAGCTCTGATACCATGTAAAGTTTTTGCTAAATCCTTATCTCTTAATCAAACTTTTAATCCAATCTTATATGTTGAGAATGATATTCTAAGTAATATGAATATTGATAAAACTAGTGCTTATTATAATGCAGATACAGTAATGAATATTTAACCTTTTATTGTGATAGAGAATCTTAGATATACATTCCAGGATATAAAATGATTATAGGAGCAGACTGTTGTAACTGTGTGTCCTATAATTTTCATTTACAACCTACTTATATATCCTTTCTAAAGGGTATGTCCCTCAAGGGACATAACCCTTCCTAACTTGGCACCTATAGGAGATATATATATATATATCATTAAATGCCAACATTAGAGATATATTACTATTAAGAGGAAGTATGGTCTGTATTGTCAGACCTATAGGTTTATCTTGGTTAATATTCTTAACATAAGGCACTCATTGGAGGCATGCTTTTTTAGACTTACTGTAATTAGAAAGTTTGTATGGGTCGACTTACTATAATAGTAAGTCATTATGGCAACTTTCCTAAAATAATAATTTTGATAAGTGTATTACTTATAGTTGCACAAATCATAATTACTAAATTTAGTAAGTGATTTTTAACTCAAACTCTAAAACTTGATTTTTATATGCAACTTGAAGTCATGATTGTTCATACCTTTTGAATATTTCAGTAGCTATGAAAATTTACAAGAAATAAAGTTGAGAGACATTGGATGGTAGTTGTTTACTAGTATAATTTTACTAGGTTTTTCCATGTAAATTATGTGTTATGCGTGTTTCCTCTTCTTTGAAATTTCTACACTTATTTATTTTTCATTATAGTAATCATGATGAAAGTGTGTTTTTTATTTATTTTCATTTTGGTTGCTATGGAGTCATGATATTACTTCAACACTTGTGATCTCATATCAAGAAGAACTTGTATCATTAAAGTAGAAGACACTCATCAATTTTTTTTTATTGATAGCATGCTTCCTTTCATTTCATTTAGTTTTCATCCAATTTCAAGGTTAAATCCTAATTAAGGGCTCGACTAAGGCAAAATCATTTCTCCCAATATTCTTCCCTCTTTTTATGTATGGGTAATAAATGATGGAGTTTTAGATTGGCCTATATGATGATATGATAGTCTACCTTAGATCCATAACTTCACAACCTCCTTTTGGTTGATCAAGGATGCATCCCAACATAAGGGACAAGTCTTGACTCACTCTTTATACTTTAGGTCACCCCTAATAGGCATTTTAGGGTCAAATTTTGTGGGTAGGTTAGTCTTTGTGTTGGATTTTTAGATCAGATTTAGAATTTGGCTATTTAATTTTCTAATTTATCTACATATCATTAAGTATTTCTTAAACCTTCACAGCTCCTCATTTCCAAATAAATAATAAATAATATTTATAGTGAAGGGAAAAAAACTTAAACACCATTTTTGTGCTTGATTTCTCTAGTTAAGATTAACGAGTACTTTCTCCTTCCTAATGAATCATAAGAAAAATTAGGATGTAGAGATTTCAAATTTGACTATTCATCAAATTGATTCTCCTTTTGTCACAACATATTACAATTAGTGTTTAATTAAAATTATTTGGGACCAAAAATATGTAAGAAGCATTCAAATTGAGATCATCATTTTTATCATATGAAACAAATTCTCTTCAATCATCAAACAAAGGAAAGCAACAACCACATGAAAAAGATTTCTTAGCTACGATACTACAAAAAGAAGATTCAAATAACCAAGAAAGAGGTAAACACAATTTTTAGGGGACAACACTTGAATTATTTCATTCACAATCCAAATAATCTTGACCAAGAAGAAAGTAAACTTCAAAATGTTCTTGAATCTTGCAAAATTACCTAAATTTTCTAAAAATCTTGAAAAATAAATTTGATCACTTAATTGCATTCTTTTCTTGAAGAGCTAGAAAGTTTGTCTTAAAATATGGCACACAATTTTTTGGGGAGTTATTAAAAACCCCTTTACCAACCAAAATCACAAGTCTGGAGGAAGGTTTTGTACTAAATTTTGATTGATAGAGAAATTGGTTATGATATTATTTTTAGTTTATTATGTGGATAAATATCATATCTCACAAAATTTCACCTCTTCTGCCTATGAAGTAGAAGATGTTTGTGGTCCACCTTATTCATCTTTGGTGCAAGATAAAGGAGGTGGATGTTAGACATCTTGTTTGTATACAGAAGGAGATACTCTTTTTGTGGAAATTGACAATCTAGATTGGAAACTACTTGGAAGAATATTGGCCACAGATACTTTAAACCCTAATTTTCACTTAATTGTGAATTGAGATTAGTCTATAACATGTTGTAGAGAATCTGATAGCCTTCCTAGGTAGATTATTTCATCATTTTGGGTAAAACTAGAAACTTGTATCACCTCTCAGGCTGACTTATTAGAATGATTGCATTTGAGTATTTCTATCTAAAAATTAATTTTTTTCAAACTTATGATCTAGACAAATTCATTCTAGCTAAGTTATATACATTCTCACACTTTTCTAATTGGAAATGTTTATTAAATGCATGTGTTATACTAGTTTGTGTCCAATTACTAGAGAAATAAAATTATCTTAGAATACTGACATTTCAATAACTTTTACTCTTTTTAAAGATATTTTTTTAATCACATATAAATACAATTTTATAGAGCTCAAAGTTAAAAATATTCTCATATAGATTTTATAGTGTTTTACTTAGATATAGTAGATTGTAATTAAAAAATACTACAAGTGTGTATTTTAACACTCGAGAAGATGTTGATTTTGAGAAAGAAAAAAATAGTAAATCTTATCAATTTTTAAAAAAAGAATATGACATTCTAGAAGAGAGAGTCCTCTTCCAAAATGTATAATTTTTCTTTTGGTTAGAATAGTTAAATGTTTTGAAAAATGTGGTGGGAGATGGAAATTGTCAAAAATTTGAATTGTTATAAAAGAGAAAATATAGGTTAAAATTCTATTTTTATTTTTGATTGATCTAGCTATAAATGTCATCTATAGCATAATCCAAGACCATAGGGAATTTTTAAAATTTTCATATAGTTTTGTGGTGGGAACTAGACCCCTCATTTTCAACAATTTTCAACAACTAAAAAATTGTCATTAAAAATTAGGAAAATATATCAATTATTCTTCTAAATAATCATTAAAAATAATAATCCTAAAGTGCATCTATTTCAACACATTTCACTAGTTTACTTCACTTTAAAATTCTAAATTATAAAACCCATTTCATGTCATTGAAGTTGAATAGTTATACTTTTGTTAGCCTTTTCCATTATAAAAGGGTGATAGGTTTGTGCTTTTACCCTTTACATTCTCAAGCAAAATAAAAAGGGGAAAAGTGAAACATAAAAAGAAATTAAAAAAATTCTTCTATTATTTAGTAGCCAACAAACAAAATAAAAAACAACAAACATGGGATATAAATGTGACCTTTCTGAGAGAGGCATTTGTGTTCCTACATACCCATGTATAGAAACAACCTAGGTAATGGAAGAACTAGCTATTTTAGGCATATTGTTAATCATCATATTTCATGAGATGACATCACTTTTCAGGAACCTTTTCAAATAGTTCAGGCACCTTATCATGCTTCTCTCTTTTGCATGCATGTCTTATAGGGCAGTTGCGGTGGAAATATATTAATACAAAAATCATAATGGTGAGTCTAAATCATGCTTCCATATGGATTAAGAAAAGACCAAGAAAATTTCAATGCACTAGTAGTCAATTGGGCACTTCTTTACCTACTCATGGATGTATTCTCTTGTTACAATGCTCACCCTAGTCAAAGCCTCTATGCAATGGGCTTCTTGTCTCAAACCCTAGGTACCTCCCATGATCTTCTTGGTGAAACAAAATGGGTTGATAAAAATAGACATAACCTGGAAATTAAGGTTAGGGAATATCATTTTTACATCTAAATTCTATTCACATTTTTTCAATCATTTTTTTTCTAGTTAATTTTTAATAAGCAAAAGATTTTAACCTTATTTAAAGAATTTTTTATTTTTATTTTTTCAATGTGTAAGGCTTAGGCCTATCAAGAACCTTTCAACTTCATCATTATATTGAGGCCCACTAATAATTGTAACCTTAATTCAAAACTTTGTGTAACTAAATTTTGTTTGCTATTGTCTAAAAAATAAGTCATGTATTGTAAATTTAATTAATATTTATTAATGTGTTATTATTTTTAGATCTAGTTATTGATTGATATATTTATTATGATGTAAAATTGCACTTTTAGCAAATTTGAGTGTTTGGTGACCTCGTCAAGAAGGAACTTGAAATCCATTGGAGTGACATGTGCTCTTTTGGAGAACATATATACATAGTTTTAAGCATATTTACACATGTAGATGTCTAATTGGAGTTTAGTAGTATAGACACCTAACAAAATCAAAATATTTGTGTATTAATTAAATAATTATCCATGTAATTACTTCATTAGAGTCTTATATATTATTTAAATAAATATATCTATTTATTTTCATAATGTGTTAGTAGCGTAATCATATAGCTAAATAAATTCTTATTTATTTAGTTACACATTTACCATCTCTATTTTAACCCATGGATTAAATATTTTTACTTATTTTATAAATTCACAAAGCCTGAGCAATCATTTCCACTCACATGAATCAACTTCACAAATTTCAAGCTTTTGACAAATGACACTTGTCTCTTTATTTGACTTTTCCACTATCACATATGTATTAACTTATTCTCTTAATGCCTCTTATTCTCTACCACTCATCTCCAAATACCCCATAATCTCCTTTATTTTGGACATTCTCTACTTATTTCTCATTATATTTCACATTAACTCTACCTACTCTCTAACCTTAACCACTCACCTACAACCTCTTAACCCTCCATTTGCATGAGAGTTCTATTAAACAAGACTTCTCTTATTAATTGAACCTCCATACAGTCTGGTTTTGTGAACTTGAGCCTTTGAAGAAGTTGTGCTCTTGCATACTCTATCATTTTTGAGAGCCCATATATTTCATCAATATCATCATTATCAATGTCCTACCACCATTATACCACTACCAATTATCCTCATAAGTCTACCATTATTTGCCTTCATACATCAAAATAATTATCCATGTAATTACTTCACTAGACTCTTATATATTATTTAAATAAATATATCTATTTATTTTCATAATGTGTTAGTAGCTTAATCATATAGGTAAATAAATTCTTACTTATTTAGTTACACATTTACCATCTCTATTTTTTCTCATGGATTAAATACTTTTACTTATTTTATAAATTCACAAAGCCTCAGCAATCATTTCCACTTACATGGATCAACTTCACAAATTTCAAGCTTTTGAGAAATGACACTTGTCTCTTTATTTGACTTTTCCACTATTACATATGTATTAACTTATTCTCTCAATGCCTCTTAATACCGTGTAATCTCCTTTATTCTGGACATTCTCTACTTATTTCTCATCATATTTGACATTAACTCTACCTACTCTCTAATCTTAACCACTCACCTACAACCTCTTAACCCTCCATTTGCATGAGAGTTCTATAAAACAAGACTTCTCCTATCAATTGAACTCCCATACAGTTTGGTTTTGTGAACTTGAACCTTTGAAGATGTTGTGCGCTTGCATACTCACTTTTGAGAGCCCCTATCTTTCATCATTATCAGTGTCCTACCACCATTATACCATTACCATTTATCCTCATAAATCTACCATTATTTGCCTTCATATATCAATCATTGACTGCCTGGCATCATTCATTCAATTTCTATTCTTCCCTAGTCTTTTATGTATGTGCTATTCCGAAATATAAGATCTAGAAAGATAGGAGGACAATGGAATAAGCATTATAAATTAGAAGATCTTGAAAGATAGGAGAACAGTGGAATCAAGCATCTCTTAGGAACATTTGGTAACTTATTTTATTTTCTGCTTCTGCATTGTTAAAAAATGTTCTATTATATTGGATTTATTTTGTGTTGGTGCAATTTCCGCCATCTTTCAAAATAGATATCTTTGAGTTCTGCACTTGAGAATGGCGACTCCGAGGGAGCATATTGAAGAGATAAGAAGAAGTAAGTTTGCGATAGGTGGGGAAGAAAATCCCCTTACAGAAGATCTTATTCATGCTGTTAAACATCTCTCTGCGGAACTCTACACCAAGGATGTCCATTTTCTCATGGAACTCATACAGGTAGCTTTCTGGGTGATCTGAATTCAAACTGTTGTTCTGTTCATAATCGATATTGCCATTGTTATCTGGGTGATATGAATTCAAATTGTTTTCCTGTTCATAACCGAGATCGTCATTGTTATCTGGGTGATATGAATTCAAATTGTTATCTGGGTGATATGAATTCAAATTGCTTTTCTGTTCATAATCAAAATTGCCACTGTTTTGTGTGTGAATTAGAGTTCGGGGTGGTTGTGAATTGGCAGAATGCAGAGGACAATGAGTATGAAGCTGATGTTGAACCGTCGCTCGAATTTGTGATAACGAGGAGAGACGTGGCTGGTGTGGGAGCCCCTGCTACTCTGTTGGTGTTTAACAATGAGAAGGGCTTCACTCGCACAAACATTGACTCCCTCTGCAGTGTTGGAGGCTACATTGGAGAGAAAGGTACCATCTATCTTCCTCAACTCTTTTTTTAGAATAAGCAATCATAAAGGAATGTAATTTGGACAATCACCTGTTTATGGTTCTTCTTGGTAAACTTGTGTAATTCGGATACTGATGCAGAGCATTTTCTGTAATAGCTGTAGGTTAATTGTTAGCACACAACTGGCCATTTTCAGTAGTTAAAATGATTACATTTATAATTATCAGATTGCAAAGTTTAAAAAAACCATCCGTTTGTATGGTTCCAAATGATTACAATAATTATCTAATTTCCTTGTTGGGGACTGGAATTTATTTTTTCTGTGTTATTTCATAGACAAAGTATACTGTTTGCAAGTGTCTAGCACATGTTATTAGTTCAACAATGTAACCTTGCCTCTATGTAGAACTTCTTTATTGAAGTTTTCTGAAGTTTTGAGTTCTTACAAACCAGAATTGGACCTATTTCTTTGCGTGGAAATTGATTGGTCATGGTAAAATAGCATTTGTCTTTGTCTGACTTTTTTAAATAGCTTTTTCCCAATGCTAATGTGTAACCCTATAAAGTGGGAAAGATACAATGATGACGGTTAATTTTTATTTTTTTATTTTAAATATTATTTACATTGACAATTATTTTGGAATGATAATTTTTAAGTAGAAAATATTGGTAAATCTCAATAATAATAAGACGCTGTATTGTCATGGAATAATACAAATCAAAATAAACATGTTTTATTTGATAATTATATTATATTTTAAATCAATAGTGAAAACTAAATATTGGTAATATATCCCTAAACTAACTAATAATTATAATTATTGGTGAATTACTTTTAATTTCTTCGATAATATATAATATTTAGGTGAATCCAATTAATCATGTATCGAATATTGTGGTGAATCTTTGAGTTTAATTTTTTTAATAAAATAAATTATTGAACAATTTTAAATATTTTAGAACTAAATTTAATAAAAATGTGAGGATTAAATCTTAAGTTATTAGCCAAATTACTAAGAAACAATTTTTAAAATTCGCAAAATTGCGAATATTCACCACTAAAAAACAAAGGAGGGGTGTAGATTGGTGGGAACCACAACTAGCAAAGGGTTATCTGAGGTGTTGACTGAAATCAGCGTAGGAAAATTTGAAAATAGGCCTAGTTGTCTATTTTGATGCTGATAAAATCACAAATAATCTTATCCACAAGCATGAATATATAGTAAAAGTGAATATTTTATTTAAGTGGAATCAATTTTCAAATATTTTTGGTATGATTGTGATCTTAAACTGATTATAGAGCTGTAACTCCTTAGTATTAGTCTATAGTTTTTAATTACTCTGCTGTCTTGATATTTCTTTTGAAGTTAAATGATTTTATGCATACAGCATCATCAAGAGAAAAAATAATAGAGGGAGTAGCCATGTGGAGGAGAGTAGGAGTTTTGGTTGTGTGGAGATTAAGTGGTTGTTTATTAAAATCATGGACAGAGAAAGTGTGGTAATGCTAGCTATGATAAGGTGTAATTGCAGTTGTGCATTTGATTATTGGTTATGCATGAATATATGTGGTATTAACTTGCAGAAGTGTCTTCTAAATTTGTATTGATCTTTTTGAAGAGATGAAGGATGGAGGTAGAAATGTTGAATTCAATAAATTTCTCATTTCCACAAGAAATAAGATAAGAGAGTTGCAGCTCTGTCTTAGAGCTGAAGAAATGATTATGGAGCTATATCACAATGCAAAAAAAAGGGATAATCAAGTTGGAAGAAAGAGTAAGACAGACAAAGGAAGAAGTTAACAAAGAGCCAAGAAAAGGAGTTGCAACAATTAGAGTTAGAGTTTGAGTTGGAGGAATAATGGTGTACTTTGGAAGATTATGAGACATGCAGCAACAAGAAGCCATATAAAAAGAAATCTACAACAAAGATGTTGAAAAGTTATGAGGAGCTGAGAAAGAATGGAGTAAATTATTCACATTGTGAGAAAGAGTCATTCTTAGAGAGGGGAGCCATTGAGTCAAGGATTATACAAGGATTGGCATTGTTAGAACAAGGATAAATAAAATCTAATGATTTACATGTAGGTGATACAAATGGTGACTATAACAAAGGTGATTTTCAATGGAGGAGAATAGCTAAACTTTCATTATAGCTGGAAAGCGAGGAAGAGAACCAATTGAAAAAGGAGGATGTCTATTTCGACAAGTGTTTCCAAGTGAAAGAAGAAAAAATGTAATGATCTAAAAAGATATCTGATCTAGTGGAAGGGAATAACATGGCTTACTTTTGAAGTCAAGTGTATATTCTATTATCTATTTCAAACTCTTTCCCACATTTCTTGATAAATATATTAATAATCTTAAGATGATTACATACATAAGATTTAGTATAAAGGCTCATATCAGCCTGTTTTTTACTATGATGTCTACCAGTTAAGAGAAATCTAACCTATACTACTGTATTACATATTTTCAAAGTCAAATATTGAGAAAAATGTCTCAATATTACTTGAATCCTAAAGTTTGACTCAAAATGGTAACTCTGATCCCTCCGAACTGCTGTAGGAAGCCACCCTATAATAGTAGCATTGACGAAACAAGCTAATCCCAGATATGTATGTGACGGACAAAGATTTCATTCAGTCCCGAAGTCAGAATTGCACTGTCACTCAGGTCAGTAACGTGTAGCAACAAGTGTTCATGGTCCATCAAAATAAGCAGAACATTCACTTTCTCCCAGATTTATTTAACCAGCACTACACCAAGAAGCTTTCTGTGTTGAACCAAAGCACGTCTGAGGTACCTATAGTCTTACACTTCTGGTGCGATCTTGATGCTAGTATTACTATTCACACAATGTTGTGGAAAGTCATTTGTAATAGGCACATAGTTATGGTAGAAAATCATTTAGAATAGTGATATTAATATGGAGAGTTATTAACAATAGTCAAAGTTGGAGCATTGTGACGAGCACTGATGCATTTAGCTTGGCTGCTGAAACTAAAGTGCAACTGCATGATGAACGAGAGCATAAGGACCTGAATTTTGTGTACAACAGTGGAGACAAACAGTATGATTCCTATTGAAGAAAGAGGGTCAATGCTCAAGAGTTGATGAAAAACTCCCTTCCAGATTAGAAGAGCCCAACTTGGTATGGCTGCCAAAAGAAACTGCTCTTCCATATGCACGGTCAGATCTTCATTCTCCAGACCCCTATCAGATCTAGTCAAGTAATGGTTGCGAATGCAAGGTGTATTACAGAATATCACAGCAATGTCATCTTACAAAAGATTACAGTCTGTATGCAGCCGTTTAAGAGTGTAATAGAGAATCAAGTGGGAACTCTACTAAAATCTGAGAGCAAGTTTAATTTGAAATCGGGATGATCATCCCAATCAATGACCAGCCCTGTAGAGTCAACTTCAATCTCACTCACTCCTAGACTTATTCCAGTTTATTGCCTTCATTGATAGGTATGGGATATCTTGAACGCCTCACATTGATCCAGAAGACTCCATACTTGTTCTAAGACACATTTCAGTTTCCATGAAAAAGAAACCCTGTTAATGCAAGAATTGATTATAATCATTGAATCTCCTTCTAAGTGAACCTTGGCATAATTAAGTTTTTTTCTCTAGGGATAGACCTTGTAGCATTGCAGATGCCTCTGCCAAATTATTTGATCCTATAGAAAATGATTGAGATTTTGCTGCACTCAAATGACCCATATGATCTCTAATACATATACCTATGCCTGAAGCACCAGGGTTACCTTTAGAAGCACCATCCACATTCACCTTCACATACCCTTGCGTAGGTGGAATCCATTTAGCATTATGAGGGGAATTCTTTAAAGATGTTGAAGCAAACAATTTTAGGAGATTCAATTCTTTCATAGGAGAGCTACCCCAGTATGTATAAATTGAAGAGGTTTTTTTTATGTCTATGAACAAAATTATTAACTGATTCACAAATGCACTGCACCATAAGTTGTTGAACTTAGTCAATTGGAGAAGAAACTTTTTTGAAAATTCGCTAATTTGTTGAAGCTTAATTCCTTGTAAAAAAAAGATTTGAACCAATAGGTTCAAAATATTAAAAATGAAGGGGAGTTCTATAACAGCCGTAGGTTAATTGCCAGGACACAACTGTTCGTTTTCTGTAGTGTTACATGATCGTTAAGCTTCAGATATTAGTTGAGGGAAAGTTATGTAGGAGTAAATTCAGGATTTGAATCTCAGCTAATCTACAATTTACCTTGCAGTCACCATAGGAGTAGATTTAGTAGTTAATTATTTATGTTTTAGACTAGTGTTTCATTGTAGTATTTATATGAGTTAAGAGTTTCTTAATCATAAAGGGGAGAGATGAAACATTGAGTCGAGCAATTTAGAAGATGCAATTTACAGTTTTACAAAGATGAATAAAAGAATAGAGGTTGCTGGATATTAGTCTTTAAATGTTCCTCTTCTTGTCTCTATGTGATATTATTCATGTTTTCTTATACCTTAACTGACACTATCATCCTGAAATGCTTTTCTTTTATTTATGATGCCAAATTACAAATATGGATCCGTGTTGTAGCAGAGTGTATGCATCAGATACCAGATGCCATTTAGTTTTAAACCGAGATTCCATCTTGATCTGTTTGACTTTGAGTGATGGTGAAACTTTCTACTTCGCCTTTGTATAAATGCATTATGATTTTCATGTGAATCTCAGGAATTGGATTCAAGAGCGTTTTCCTGGTCACGAATCAGCCTTATGTTATCAGCAATGGGTACAACATTCGATTCAATGAAATCCCTCCAGCTGGGGACAAAATTGGGTATATAGTTCCAGAGTGGATTGAGAAGCCGGATATTGAAGATCTGAGAAGAATATACAGTAGCCAATGAGGCATTGGGGAGGCGAGCTTCCAAACACAGTCATACTTCTCCCTTTACGCCCCGAGAAGGTGGAAGGTGTGAAGGAACAGCTTGCGAATATCCATCTGGAGGTCATTTTGTTTATGTCCAAAATAACAAGACTTTGCGTTCATGAAGATGGCCAAGACCAAGACCAAAACCCCAGGGTGACTGCAGTCTCTGTGTCCAAGGAAATAGGATTTTTGAATGTGAAGGATGAGTGGAGTGAATCATTTATTCTTCATCTGTTGGCACAGGAAAATGGGAAATCCAATGGAGAATATGGTTATTACATGTGGAGGCAAATATTTGCAGTGAATGTGGCGAATCAGGTAGAGGAGAGAAGGGACATAGAAGATTGGGTGATAACACTTGCCTTTCCCCGTGAAGATCGAGTTACCACAGGCAACAGGGTAGGTGCTGGTATTTATGCATTTCTTCCCACAGAAATAGTGACTGGATTCCCCTTCATTATTCAGGCAGATTTTTTATTGCCATGCTCGAGGGAAAGCATTTTTTGGGACAACAAGTGGAATGAAGGGATTTTTGACTGTATTCCCTCAGCATTCTGTGCAGCTTTCCTTTCTCTTATGAAGAGTGTGGGAGAGGCTCCTCCCTCTGCAAGATCATATTGCTACACTTATCTCCCCATTGATATCCCCTCTCATCTGCAGCTAAGACGAATTCGGGAAGGCATCCGGGCCAAGCTTAGGAGAGAGGAAGTCCTCTTGTGTGAACTTAAAAATGCGTATTGCATCCCAATTGAAGCTCGCAGAATACTTCCCGACTTTAGACAGATATTAGAGAAAGCAGCCGAACAACACTTGGAAAAGCCCATTGCTCTGTGGTCTGATGGAGTGTTCATAATACACTCTTGCCTTGATGAATCAACTTGTCTGGATTTCTTGGGACTATGTGGGTGTGGAATGGTACTCCACATGTATTCAAAAGAGCCCTCTTTGGATTGCAGGGCTCTCTGAGCATTTATATGTCAAACTGCTTAGCTTTATTGCTGATCATTGGAACATAGGATTTTTAAGCTCTCTCCAGGATTTTCCTCTTTTCAAGTTTGACAATGGATCCTGCTTCGTGTGGTGGGCAAGTTTGACAATGGCTCTTTCCAAGGCTAACGAAATATACATTTCCTCTGAAGAAAGAGATATTGCATGGTTGACAAGGTGGAATAAAGTGCTGGGTAGTGTTCAACGTTACAATTTCATGCCAAATGCAACACAGATGGCCATGAAGAGCTTGAGTACCTCTGCAGAGTCACGGTTGCGGGATTGGCTAGACAGATATGCTGGGATCACCTATCTTTCTGTTTCAAGTTTTTGCAAGCAGCTTTTGGAAGATGTCAAGGAATCTCCGAGTAAGGAACTCATAGTAAATGTGGCTCATTTTTTTCATTTTTCGTCTGTCAATGGTTATATGGATTCGAGAGAGATGCTTAATTTTTGTGAGAATTTGCCTTTAGCTACCGAGTTGGGAATAGTGGTAAGTGGTAATTGCAAAGCCAAACTTGTGCCTTCATCTATGGGCAAGTGGCACAAGCTAATAGGAAACAATCCATGGGTGGCACAAGGGATTGTTGCACTGTCACCTCCTTACATGAAACCAAATGCAAGTGGACTGAGAGGGGAAAGTGCAGAGGAACTTGAGAAGTTTATTAGAGATTGGCTTGGAGCAGTGGACATTCCCAAACTGAAACCCCCCGAAACTCGATTGCCTGCAGTTTCCTCTCCCATCACAGAATATCAAGCTTTTTGCTTTTAGAGTGGATTCTCATTCAATCTTCGATAGGGCCCCTGCTTCAACGATTCCAATTGAGTATCATGGAAGGTAAATGGCTAAGAACCCACCAGAGTTATGAATCCCCAAACAAATCTTTCTTGTACAATACTGAATGGTCTCTAGCTGGTGTAATGTTAAAAGACCTGCCTTTTATAGATTCTAGTTTCTACAACTTGGGGAACATGAACATGAACATGAATGACTTTGAGAGGGCCCTCCAAGGGATTGGGGTCATGGTTGAATTTGGAAAGGGATGTGAAACAGTTGCCAAAATAGTTCAGATGCACACAAATTTCAAAGTCATAACAAGGCTCTACAAATATCTTCACCGTTTTCATTGGCAGCCTAGGGACTCCAACTCCCTCAAAATTTGCATCCCACGTAGTGATGGCCTTGTTGAGTGGAAGGACTCCAAAATATGTGTAGTGCATGATGACAATGGCCTCTTCTGTGGCAGGCTACAAATCCTGGAAGGGTTTTACGAAGATGCTCTACTTCTCTTTTTCTCTAGCAATCTTGGTGTGTCTCTGCATCCGAGTATTGAGGATTACTGCAATTTGTGGATGGACTGGATTGTGGGTAATCGTATAGTCACCGAGTGGGAATGTTGTCTGGTTTGGAGGAATATGCTGAAGCAGTGGAGTCTGTCACCTTCAGGTATGAAGTGGAAGTTAGGAAAAGATGGTCTAAAGATCCCAGCCCACATATCAGATGGGCATATTCAGTTATCCGCACCTAATGAAACTTTTATTACTGATAACCTTACATTGACTCACTTGTTCAAGACATCTTCTACAAAGATCAAATTTGCGTGGTACCCGAACCCTTCACATCCGAAAATACCCTTGAACTCACTCTTCTCAATGTATGAGTCTCTTGGAGGGCAAAAAATATCAGAGGCAGTAGAGAGAAAGGAATTGTCTATTTCAAATGATATCTCTCTCCACAGGCTTCATGCAGGGGAGGGATTTTTAGGGAAAGGTTTTTATGCGATTATCCTTGGATATCTCGCATCTCCACCATTCCAGTTTTCAGCTGATAAAAGACATCAAATTGTGAGAGCTCTTTTGAAGTCTTCAGCTTATGAAGCCGTTCAACCTTTTGCAGTTGTGTACACTTTGACAGCCACAAGTGAAGATAATGAGACAGACCACATTAATGTGACTGCACGGTCTACTGTGCGCTGGGAAAAAGATGTGAAGAAAATATTGATACAGAAATATGACCCACACAACCGAAAGGAAAAGATGCGCTTGGCAAATGAATTGGCTGAGGTAGTTTCAAAAGGTCTGTTATCTGAGCATCCAAATCTTCTTGCAGGTTTGTGTGAGATGTTGAAGCTTGGCTGCATGGTAGGATTTGATGCTAACATAGTCAATGATATTCTCCAGCAGAAGAAACTCCAAATTTTCAAAGAAGACGAGAGCTTCCTTTCAGGGGTTTTCCCCATTGAAGAATCCCTTGAGCTGCATCATCATCATCATCAAAAAGGTCATCAGGGCAGTTCTTCTAGCAGGGGAAAAAGGAAGAGTTTTGAAACATCACCTACGCCAGCCAAGTCAACTGATTTTGGGGTTGCAAGCAGAATGGGTTTAATCATGGAGCAAACTCCATAGTAAGTGTGTTCGAGCTGGAGAAGTACTAGGATGTGTGACCTTCTGGAAAGTCTCAGTATCACCAAGACCCAATGAGTGCAAGTATTTGATTCATTTATGGGTTTGCAAGCAGTGTTGGTTTAACCATGAAGGATAATCTACAGTTAAGTGTATTCGAGCTGGAAGAGTACCGAAATTGGTGACCTCTGTTTCACCTTATGAACATCACCTAAATCTAATGCACATTACAGATGACAAAGGCTGACCAGCTAGCTGGCTGCTGCACATAAAATTTCCATATAAGTTTTACTGTTGTCACATGATAATTAGCATTCTCTTCACAGATTTCCTGAGGAATCTTGAACGTTTGAAAAGTATGCGTTTTGCTCGCCATGTTGAGCTTCAGTTTCTTGTTTTGTTTTTGGGTCAAGAGCTTAAGTGCAGGGTTTTCCTAACTTAGTAGTAAAAGTAATGACCAGATTTTGTTCGAAAAAGCCAAACGACATTGAAGCTCCAAATAAAAGTTTTTGTTTTCCTGGGGTACGGTTCATGTGTTCATCTTATATTCTACTGGAGTTCCAATGTTTTTCTTCCCGCTGGCTGTTGTTAAATTTTGCTGAGTAATATTTTAGGTGGTGCCATAAACTTTGCAGCTCTGTATATATTTATTTATTATTAAAAACTTATTATGCTTCAGTTTTGTAGATTTTATATTGATATATATGTAAAAAACATCATGTGAATGAATCCAAAATTTAAATCATATAGTATACTTGTATTTAAGTTTAATTATTTTAATGAATGTTTTATGTGTTTTTAAATAGAGATATTTATATACGTATAGTGGTAATTTTAAGTACGTTTTAATTTAATTTTCCTTACTAATTTATACGTTTGAAAATTAATGTAAAAGAAAAAATATATACTTGACATTATTTTGGATGGAGATTGGAGATTAGTTTTTTAATTTACATTTATTTATAAAAAATTTATTTAGGATCAAGTCTTGTTGAGTGCATGGTTGAGTCCAAGATGGTGTTTTATTATATGATATATAGTTTATTTTTAGTTTTTATTGATATATTTATTTTATTAGTTTCACTTCTTAGGAGATTTGTGGTTTGGTTGTCCTAATTTGTCTAAAAAATGGTGCACTAAAAAATGTTAGGAAGAGTTTTTGAATTGTTTTAAAGTCTCTTTATTTTTATTTTTAAGGATCATTTATTTTCTCTATTTGGTTCTTTATATTTTTGCTATAGATTATTTTTATTTTTCTATTTAAAAATAAATAAATTTTATTGTGTGGCCATGAAAAATAAGCTTTTTGAAACATTTCTAATGTTTGACTACATTTAGAATTTTATGAATGCTTGTTTTCTATTTTTGACATTGGCTCGAAAATTGCCTAGTACAACTCTTTTGTTTAAATTTTTTAAATTATAATTACATTGATATTTTATTTTGTAGGTTTAATATTAAAATAAAATAAACTAATTAGTTTGGCCCTTATAACAAAATGATGGTTAATCTATTCACATCAGATAACCAATAACTAAACTACAATTCATTCACAACTCCATTCCTTAATATAAAAAACATGGTCCCCAGAGCTTGCATAGCCAAAATAAGTTCTTATCTAACATAGTAGCAAAATTTGTAGCATCGAGAGCATTGTTCTTCCAATTAATAGAAATATAAACAAATCATTTATACCTGCTTAAAACATACCAATTGCAACTACTCAAAAGTTATTTGAAGTTAAGGCCATCATCGACTAGTCCAGAAAGTTACCTAACACCAACAATGAAGCCATATACAAATCTTGGAGTCCTCCATGTCCAGACCCTCATTCTCCCCCTCTTGATTGCCTTATCATATTATTATTTTTGATAAATAAATTATAATTTTGATTAAAGAATAATGTTTTATGTGAAGAAAGTTTTAATTTAAAAAGAAATAATATTTATTATTTTGGTGATTATTATATTTTGATTTTTTTTATTGAGCATTATGGATCAAAAAATTATAGCTATGCAACCTTTATATCAATTTACTAGTAGCACATCTTGGTTGTTAGTATCAACTATGATAACTCAGTTTATGTATGACTCTTTGAATATCAATTTACAAAATTTGTTAGATACATTTCATCTAACCATTTGGAATATGATTTTCAAAAAGAAAATATTGTGTAGTCAATGACTACATTCCTAGCAACCACTATTATCCAACCCTATGGGTCCAAGTGTATCATTGTCACCATTATTGGAGGAAGGATTTGTTGGAATCACCATTGTCATTACACAAAAAGCTCATGCTGTTAATAAATTTCACAAAAACCAGGGACAAGGATCCATGGGAGGTAGTTAAGCACATGTCACAAATCCATCAGTCTATGTTGAACAATACCTTCACCTAGAGGGGACAGAGGCACCAACCTCCCAAAAATCTCCCCCTCAACATGACCCAAGGATTTGAACTTGGAACACAATGCTCTGATACCACTTGTTGGAATCACCATTGTTTTTGCACCAAAAGTTCGAGTTGTCAATGAACATCACAACAACTAGAGACAAAGATCCACGAGAAGCGGTTAAGCACATTTCACAAATCCATCAGTCTATGCTGAACGATACCTTCACCTAGAGGGGATAGAGGTATCAACCTCCCAATAGGATTGATACCAAGTTAGTAGCAATGGGGTGTTCCCTATTCTCTTAGATCATCCTTGCTTCCATCACAGATTTTCCAAAGGTAGATGGCTCTACCTAAGCTATCTCTATCATATGTCCATACTTGACTTCCTTCTTTAGCATGGTGGTAACTCCATTTTGCAGAAACTCTTGGCATTTCTTCTCCTTAATATTTAAAATCAATGTTCCCTACATTGAAATATCATAGATTATGAGTCTCCTAAGAGACTCAATAAAATTTCTAATAGAACCCAAAATTAAGTTATCATTCCTTTTTTTTTCTGCAAAAGACATAAGATTTTAATTGAGAGATCAGGCCAAAAAAAATTGCAACATTTATTTTGAATGCTGAAATTCTAGTCAAGAACAAATCCAAATAGGGCCCAAATCTCTTTGGAAAAAAACAATAAAAAGTGACTTTGATTTCCTATAGCAGGAGAAAAAGTTAAGATCCCCAACCAATTTAAAGATAGAGGTAGCTTGTGCAAGAGGAACCACCAAAAGAAACACAATTTTTTAGGTTCATTTGGTCTATACCAAAAATCAATGAATATATTTTCCCATTCTTTAGCACTGATGGAAAATAATTGGGCTAGTAGATAGGAAATGATATACAAGTTTGGCTTTAGTACAAGGGAAAGGAACACCATTTTTCCAAGCTAGATCGAAAGGATAGTCAAATAAGATAGCAACAAGTCTAGGAGGAACCATGTGCCTAGAGGCCTTTTCAATCATTGCATATGTCTTCTTTTATGGGTATGTGCAAGATCATGGTGTGCCAAAAAGTGGCGATGTGAAAAAAATAGAGTTTGGAAATGTCTAAAAGCGTTTCAAAATCCACTCTGACTTTTTTCCACCCATCTTGATACCAAAGCAAATAAGTTAGGAACAAGCCTTTTCGGGTATTCGATTTCAAATCGGATATTTGATATTATATCGGGTATCCAATATGAAATCAAATACCCGAAACTTGTAACATAGATTTATAAAAAAAAAACTAAGAGCTCTTTTCACATTGCATTTTTTGGGTGTTTGAGTGTTGACCTCCATTCGGGTATTGGATTTTTGAATAGATATACAATAAGGTTAATTTTTTTTAATGTTTTCAATGAATATTATTATAAATTAGTTATTTTAATTGAATTTGTTAAAAAATATGTTTTTTTAAAAATAGAAATTATTGAAATTTGGGTTTTTTTAATAGAAATTATGTTTTGCAAATTAATAGGTATGGTTGACCCAAATGATAATACTGAGGCAAGAAATAATATTCCTCGTAACCCTCCACCAAAGGATCTAGTACCCCTTAAAACTTTCCACCAAATGATTGCCTACCCCCTCAAATTGAAGATTTGATAATTGAAAATCTTACCAAACCAATGGTTTTATGAACTACATATAATACTATACCCGCATTGGCTCCCATGTTATCCATGTTAAACACCATAGTGGATAATATTGAAACACTTACCAATGAACAATATGTTGCTCTTCCTTGGCATGACCATATGCATGCCATATTTGATGATGGGTTGGACTATGATGAGGCTGCAACCCTAAATATAACTAAAGATGATATGGTTAGCCTTTTAGCGGACCCAAAAATTGATAAACAAGTAGAACGCACAAAGCCCAAACTATCAATTAAATGGTGCACAAATGAGGCTATGCGTGTGAACTTTTGGGATCGTTGGTGGATGGTTTTTGACAACCCGCCACATAGTAATTTAAATGTACCATTTTATTTCATTAAAAAATTGTATGCTGAATTTGTGTTGGGCCTCAAGGTGAACTTGTGTTGCATAAAAATGTAATAAATGGAATAAACATTAAGCAATTGACATCTATTCCTACATGATCATGCAAACCTCAAAATATGCAAGAGAACATGTAACTAAGAATGACATGAAATAACAAAAGAGCTTAATCTACTCAAAATAGCACCAATGCAAACCTCATGAAATCACCAAGTGTAGATGATTTCACATTATGGGATGTGGTTGCTCACAAATCCTGTAGCATAACAATGAGGTAGATAGTGCTTGTTATAAAAAGATGAGGAGAGGGCTCTCCTTTTATAGGAAAATGGATGGTTGAGATTGAATGCAAGATGAAGGGCTAGGATCACTCAGGATCGATGAGGTGGATGCCAAGTAGACTCCATGTGGATTAGGGTTTTTGAGCATTCAAAGGGGGGAATATGCTCACACATGTGTGAGCAACCTTTGATGGTGACATGTCCATGACAAGTGTAAGAGGTGTGAGAAGCATGGCTTCTCACAAATGTGTGAGACACCTTGATTCTAATGCAAGAGGACAAGTGTGCAAGAGGTGTGGAAGGCATGAGGGGTGTGGGAAGTGTGAGCACACACTTAGGATTAAAAGGGGATTAGCAAGGTGATTAGGAAAAGGTAAGTGTGATTAAGGAAGTGGGTAGGTTTAGAAGGATGGGTTAGTTAGGATAGTGAGGTTAGGTGAGGGTTAAAGTTAGGAGCCATGTGCTCAAATAGGATTAAATGTAATATTTAATTCCAAGAGGGATTAGGCAAGGATTAATTAAGTAAATGAAGTACTTAATTAAAGTGAATTGGTTAGGATGCAAGTGGGAAGGCTAGGATTTAAATAAACCTTAGTTTATTTAAATCAAGGAAAGGTGAATATAATTAAATAAATGTAAATTTATTTAATTAAAGGTAGAATAATTAAATAAATAATAAATATCTATTTAATTGGTTAGGATAAGGGTATTTGGAAAATTTTAGGTGTCTACAGAACTATTGGAGCATGAAACCCAACATGGGTGTAGGAGGAGGAGCTCCTTAGGATAGGTCCTTTCCCCAACATAAAAGAGAGCTGACACTTTTGTCCCCCCCACTGATGTCTCCCCCCCTCCTTGAGTGTAGCATCCTGATATCATTGCAGAGGCTAGCTCTCAGACTATTAGAGCCATCCATAGATTGAGTAGCCTATTGATATCCTAGGCTAGGTCAGTGTTGCCTCCACGTGTTGATGATGATGGTGCGAGTTCATCATCGGCGAGCTCATCACATGTTTGTGTGCCCCATACTTGTATAATGTGCAAGAATATTTGTCTGGGTCCCATAGGTGATCTTTCTAAGTATTAGTTTGTATTTGAGGAGGATACACTAGATGCACATATAGAGGCTACACACCCTGACATGAGAGAGGAGGGGCATGTAGATGCACGGAGTCCTTATGTGTCAGTATGTGTATACATTTTTTTGTTACGACATATGCAATTTAAAGTTAATCTTTATAATAGAGTAATTTTAATTTTTAACCCATACTGACTTATACATATATGTGATCTTCATTCATGTTTAGTTGATGACTGAGGAGGAGCTCAGACAGGTTAACAATGTCATGCTCTCAGCTATTTCATTTGGCTTTGAGACATCTACGGTATATTATGTTGTGTTCTCATTATTTTTTCTATTTGATATTGGAGCATATATGGTTTCTAATCTTTCTTTTCTCTTGCAAGTATCACCTGTCAGTGGGGGGCAAAGTGTAGGGGATGAGACACAACCCATTGACAAGGGAAAGGTAATTAGGTGCTTTTAAAGTGATTAAATATCAATGCATTCTTGTAAAATTTTTGTGGTAATGAAATTAAATTACATTCTTTATTGTATAGGGCATGGCTACTGGTGACGAGTCTTTGTAGATTCCACGTCATAGACCCTCTGGCATTTCCATTCGCAGTGAGAGCCCCATATGTATAAGTTTCATTAATTTTTTATTTTCCTTATTTTCATAAATAAATTCAAAACTAATTTTAGTGATATTAACAACTAGTATTTTGTATCTCATAGGAAACACCTAGTGCATAGGAGGTTGGATGACAAAGTTTTGTATCTTTGCTGACGCAACCATTATGTCCAAAGGAGGAGTCAACATAGGTAGGTTGTAGTTTGAATTCTTAATTATATGTTATAAATTTTTCATGCTATGAATTATAATGTTATAGTTTAAGTTGTAGATTCATCTGACAAACATACTTGAACATACAAAGGTCACAATCAATGAAGTTCAAGCATTGCCGATGACATATGAAAGGAATCTTGATTGGCATAGGAGGTTGATGAGAGAGGTATTTATGATGAAAGTTTAATACTATAAATCTTCATTAAAAAAAAAGATCATTATGCTTTTGAGTAATCTTATGTTAGATACATAGAATCATATAAATTTACTAGTCTAACTGTGGGTTTTCCATTTTTGTTTATGTAGGAGGCATCTAATCCACCTAGTGCAGCGAAGAGGCTGCATTTTGAGCATCCACGACCAGCATAGGATAGTATAGTTGTCATAGGATGCGTCATGAGACATTTTGAGATGGCATATGCCACATTGTATACAGAAACATTGATATTATACACATTTTGATGGCATGATTAGCCACATTTTGTATATGGATCTATGTATTTTGATATATATTTGTGTAATTTGTCTATGGATACATGAACTTTGGTATATAATTGTGTAATTTTTCTATGGATACATGTATTTTGATATATATTTTTGTCATTTATGTGCACAATGATATACATTTTAAATACAATATAGTATTGTTCAATTTAATGTGGATCATGTGTATTGTTCATGTTTATGGAATATCATTCATTTTGATCATGTTTTTTATATTCAATTCAAATGCAATAATTCATGAATAAAATTTTAACAACCTTTATTATCAAATTTTGATGCAATGTTTAATTTGAAATGCTATCATATATGTTTAATTTGAAATAATCTTTGTAATCCCTTAAGATGTCACTATGGTTCACTCGCCCAAACACACTTAGAGCACCTTGGAAATGAGATAAGTTATTGTAGGCCTCGACATGACCATCTTGTAGCATTCAAAATTTCATCGATAGCCCCCATGAGCTTTGAGTTATGACCCTTGGAAGATTGACCTCGAAATGCACTTAGAGCACCTTGGAGACTCTTTGGTATGGGGCGGCCACGAATGATGGAGGCTCTTCATAGCTAGAACAAGGGTGTCACTAGGGTTCACCCACCCATCTGGAGCTAATGGTGCTAACGATTCGATGCCAAGATCAATGATTTCAAAGTTATGCTATGATGCACCTATGAACTGAGGTACACTACAAGTTTTAACATCAAGCAAGATCAATATGTTGAATCCAAATAGAATGTGATCTCTCAAAAATAAGATAGGTTATTGTATGCCTTGACATGAATGTCCTATATCATTTGATTTTTCATCGATAGCCCCTAGGAGCTCTGAGTTATGACCCTTGGAAGATCAATCTTGAAAATTAGAGTATCTTGGAGACTATTCGGTACAAGGTGGTTGTGAACGATGGAGGCTCTCCCTGGATGGAACAAGATTGTCACTAGGGTTCACTTGAGCATCTGGAGCTAATGGCACTGATGATTTGATGCCAAGATCAACATTTTCAAAGTTATGCTATGATACACCTATGAACTAAGGCACACTACAAGTTTTGGCATCAAGCGAGCTCGCTGTACTGAATCCAAATGAAAGGTGATCTCTCAAAAATGAGATAGGTTAATTTAGGCCTAGGCATGACCATCCTATAGCATTTAAAGTTTCATTGATAGCCCTCATGAGCTCCAAGTTACAACCCTCAGAAGATTGATCTCAAAACACACTTAGAGCACCTTGGAGACTCTTTGATAAGGGGTGGTCACGAAAGATGGAAGCTTTCCATGGCTAGAAGAAGGGTATTTCTAGGATTAGTATCAAGTAAAAACATTATTTTTTACCTCTCTTGAAAGTTTTTGGCATTGGGCACAGTACAAGTTTGGTGTTAGTATGTATTAAAATCATCATTTTTTAGGTCCCTCCACGTAAATTGCATTAAGTAAAATCATCTTTTTTTCTTACATTAAATCAAAAAGTTTACATTTACAACATCTCAAGTGTTTCATCATTATTACATCGATACACAACTGCCAAAAATCGTAGTGTCAAAAATAGAATAGATTTTTCTTCATTCTGCTCCTTATTTAGTTTTTTTATCTTCATGCATGGCTACTCTTCATGACGTACCTACATTCCAATATCATAAAAAATATTCACAACTTATTATATTAAATAGGATAATCTTCAGTTCACCGAATCATTATAAACAAAATAACATAAGAAGTAAATATACCTAGTCGAGTGTTCCAATAGGGTCTCCTCTTTGTTTTAGGATCTCCAATAGGGCTTCATGATTAGAATTAGCAATAGTAAAAAGTTCTTTTACTTTTTGGTCTCCCTTGATGCTTCAACAAATTCACATTTGTTGCTATAATAAGATGCAAATATATGAGAATTGTTTGGTGCTTCTGATAGTCTTCGAATGCAAGAATTCCATTCCTTCTAAGCATGTATGTCCACAACCATGTTCCAAAAACAACCACTGAACTAGTAGGATATGTTAATCCATCATCATTTGTGATCAATTGTGCAAGATTTTGTTTACCTCTTACACAACGTGCTAACCAATAATCTGATTTCTCATCATTCCCCTATGGTGCAACCAATGCAAAGACATGTCCTAGCTGAAGAAGATCTGATAGATGGTTAAGCTCAAGTGAACTTTCCATGTCATCAGGGTATGATAGACAATGGAGTAAGATAATGTGGAGCTCATGTTTCTACCCACTCACTCGACTCATAGTGATCCCAATGACATTGAAAAAAACTACGAAAAAAAAGCTAGCTATTGTGTCCAAATGGTACATGTACTAGAATCAGAGCTTCGAAATGAATGCATTTTTTATGAGTCTCTCACTATAGCACCATCTGATCTATCACCCATGGACCCTTCCTCAACCAACCAAAAGAACTTGTGTACTACTGAATCAAGAGTCTTCGCCCTTTGATAATGTTGAACTACACCAATCAACAATACTACGAGCATCAAGAAGCTTTGCTCTTGAAATCTTCAATTGCTCCTTAACTAGAGCTTTCTTCACACATGCCCCTACTCCATCATGTTTCCCTTTCCCATGTTCGGACTCAAAAAGACTCCAAATACGAGGCACTCCCCTCTCTATGTGCATCCTACACAACCAATAAAATATGTGAGCATTCTTGAATTGACCTATGCAATTATTTGACCAAATGATATGTCTATCCAAAGGAAATTGCATGCTCCTATAAGAAATCAAAATAATTCTTGAAAAAATTTTGCACAAACTCGTGAGAGTGAGATCTATCATCACTCATATAAAAATGGTACTCTCTAATAATCTTCTGCATTATCAAGGGCATGTCTATATGTTATGTGGATGAAAATAGCAATCTAAATGGAGTTGTAATACTAAGATTGTGTCTCATTTTGAGGCTAAAATGTGTATTTCTTAGCAAAGTCAACAGTTGATATAATAGTGCCAATAGAAAAAGTCTCCTTACACATTCTAAATTGTTGATCCAACCATTGAGACCTGTGACTATGTCTTACATACTTGTAGAAAAGATTTGTCTTGAAATCTAAAATAAAACTAGCCACACTAATTTCTTTTGCAACCAATTCACATCTAGAGCCCTCACCTCCATTCTTCAATGTGTATTTCACCATTTCATATACCATTTTTTTTACTATTGTCTTCCCAAGATCTTGTTTGCACCCCTCATGAAAATATGTGTTAAACTTGGATAAGTCACCACATTGTGAACACTTCTCATTTAAACAAGCATTTCTATAAAAGAAACAACCATCAACTCTATGACATAAAAATTGATTTAGCAAGTCTCTTGATGATTTTGGAAGACCAATAGCACCAAAATTCTCCAACATTTCTTTACTATGAAAAGTAGAACAAATGGAGCATAATAGTTCATGGTGCATAGAAAACTTGACATGATATTTGTAACATACATTTCAAATTTTAAGTGGCTTCAAATTTTAAGTGGCACTCTATTAAATGGCTTCAAAGATTCAAAAGCCCTTTGTGATATATGTAATATTGGATGATTCTCTTTAAATTGTTTGAACAACATAGTTTGACTTACCTCCAAATAATTTTTAGGATGTGGCCTGTGATCTTTGATGCCAATTCTCAACTTTAACACATCTTTAGCATTGGGTGATACTCTTGAGCTATAGTACCAAAACTGTGTAATTTCTTCCTTCACATCATTAGATAGCTTCTTATCAAAATGTTGAAGTCTCTCACCAAAAGCCCATGTTTCATTTTGAAGAAGATCATCAATTCTCTCTTGTCTACTAAGTGCTCTTCTCAAAGTAGTATGATTTAGGTTCAAGTCAATACAAGTTTGTCTCATATATCTACCCTTTCTCAAATGATGACTTACCAAAGAGGTCATAATAACCCTTTGAGTAGTTCTCTTATCCTTCTCCTTGTTATTTTTTCAAATTCTATTGAGAGCACTGAAAAGATTCTTCACAATAATGACATTTCTTTCCAATTTTTTATTGACACAAATCTTCAATTTGGAAAGCATAGGTCTCAACTTTTGCATCTTTAATAAGTGCATAACAAATTTTTTTTTATATAGTCTTGAAGCCCATAACTGAATGGTTCTTTTTTATTTTTTCCCTTCCAAATTGGTAACAATTGTTTCATCAATTTCAATTATCCATTTTGGTGTTCTAAAACCTTCATGTCGATTATAATTAGGAGATATGTAACGTTCCTGTGCATTATCATTTTTGAAATGTTCAATCATACAATTTACATTATGACCTAGTAAAATTTCATTCTCCAAATTTTCATTCTCGGCATTATCATTATTAATTGGTACATTTTCATTCCCCAACTGCACATGTTCATTATCTGACTCTATGATTTCACCTTTGATTAGTACATCATCAACTTGACTCACATTTAACATACCTTGTCTCTTCCTTCAGTGATTTACCTTCTCCCTTTCCCCATATGCTGCAATGTCTTCATTCAATACTTTCCTTTTGCATTTAGCCTTTTGACAACTACTGCTCCCCATTCAGAAAATAATATTAGACACTTAATCATACATTATAGAACCTTTTTTGATCATATGGGAGCCAAAAAAAAAGTTTTCTCCAAATCTATGAAAATGGCCCGCAAAAAACATGATTGTCAGGTTTGTAATGATAGAATATTTTTGAAAAAGCATGCCAATATTTCAGGTACTCAATCGCATATCAGGTATCCAATCCTAAATCGGATACCCGATGTGATATCAGGTACCCAAAATGGATGCCCAAATTTTGGAGGGAAGTCAAAATTTGGAAAGTGTGGGCTTTGTGAACAAATTTGATTATTATATTATATTATTATAATTTTTAATACTATTATTAAATATAATATAGTAATATATTATTATTATTATTATGACCTATAAATATAATATATTAATATATATAAATGATTATTATGTTATGTTATTATGATTTTACTATTATTATATTATTGTATTATATCAATATATATGATTATTATTATATTATATTAATATATATGATTATTATATTATATCATTATGATTTTTATTGATTTGGCTAGTTTGAATGCGTTGAAATGGGTCATAGGTTGACCTATGACACCTTCAGATGCATTTCATCACAACATATGTCCCTAGGGGCCCTAAGACCCCTAGGGACCCATTTGGTTGGTTTGAATGTGCCAAAAGGGGTCATAGGTTGACCTATGACCCATTTTGATGCATTTCATCAAACATATGTCCCTAGGGGCCTTAAGACACCTAGGGACCCATTTGGTTGGTTAAAATGCATTAAACTTTCAACGCATTTCATCATAGCATATGTCCCTAGGGGCCTTAAGACCCCTAGGGACCTATTTGGTTGGTTCAAATGTGTTGAAAAGGGTCATAGGTCCCTTTCAACACATTATGTCCCTAGGGGCCCTAAGACCCCTAGGGACCCATTTAGTTGGTTCAAATGCATCGAAAGGGGTCATAAGTCAACCTATGACCCCTTTCGACACATTTCATCACAACATATGTCCCTAGGGGCCTAGGATCCCTAGGGATCCATTTGGTTGGTTTGAATGCATCAAAAGGGGTCATAGGTCCTTACGATGCATTTCATCATAACATATGTCCCTAGGGGCCCTAATACCCCTAGAGACCATTTGGTTGGTTTGAATGTGTCAAAAGGGATCATTGGTTGACCTATGACCCCTTTTGATGCATTTCATCATAGCATATGTCCCTAGGGGCCTTAGGACCCCTAAGGACCCATTTGGTTGGTTCAAATGTGTCAAAAGGGGTCATAGGTTGACCAATAACCCCTTATGATGCATTTCATCACAAAATATGTCCCTAGGGGCCCTAGGACCCATAGGGACCCATTTGGTTGGTTTGAATACATAGGTTGACCTATGACCCCTTTCGATGCATTTCATCACAGAATATGTCCCTAGGGGCCCTAGGACCCCTAGGGACCCATTTGGTTGGTTTGAATGCATCAAAAGGGGTCATAAGTTGACCTATGGCCCATTTTTATGTATTTCATCACAACATATGTCCCTAGGAGCACTAGGACTACTAGGGACCCATTTAGTTGGTTCAAATCCATTGAAAGGGGTCATAGGTTGACCTATGACCCTTTTAGCACATTTCATCACAGTATATGTCCCTATGGGGCCCTAGGACCCCTAGGGACCCATCTGGTTGGTTCATAGGTTGACCTATGAGTCCTTTTAATGCATTTCATCACAACATATGTCCCCTAGGGGCCTTAAGACCCCTAGGGACCCATTTGGTTGGTTCGATACCTATGACCCCTTTCGATGCATTTCATCGTAGCATATGTCCCATTTGGTTGGTTCGAATGTGTCGAAAGGGGTCATAGGTTAATTTCAATGCATTTCATCATAACATATGTCCCTAGGGGCCCTAGGACCCCTAGGGATGCATTTTTGATGCATTTCATTATAACATATGTCCCTAAGGGCCCTAGGACCCCTAGGGATCCATTTGGTTGGTTTGAATGTGTCAAAAAGGGTCTTAGGTTGACCTATGAGCTCTTTCAATGCATTTCAACATAGCATATGTCCCTAGGGACCTAAGACCCCTAGGGACCCATTTGGTTGGTTCAAATGCATCAAAAGGGGTCATAGGTTTACCTATGACCCCTTTTGATGCATTTCATCACAACATGTCTTTAGGGGCCCTACAACCCCTACGAACCCATTTGGTTGGTTTGAATGCATCAAAAGGGACCTATGACCCCTTTGACACATTTCATGACATCATATGTCCCTGGGGGTCCTATTTGGTTGGTTTGAATGAGTTGAAAGGGGTCATAGGTTTCTATGTATTTCATCACAACATATGTCCCTAGGGGCTTTAGGACCCCTATAGACCCATTTGGTTGGTTCGAATGTATTGAAACCTATGACCCCTTTTGATGCGTTTCATCACAACATATGTCCCTAGGGGCCTTAGGACCCCTAGGGACCCATTTGGTTGGTTTGAATGCATTAAAAGGGGTCATAGATTGACCTATGACCCCTTTCTACACATTTCATCACAACATATGACCCTAGGGATCCTAGGACCCCTAGGGACCCATTTGGTTGGTTTGAATGCATCGAAATGGATCATAGGTTGACCTATGACCCCTTTCAATGCATTTCATCACAACATATGTCCCTAGGGGCCCTAGGACCCCTAGGGATCCATTTGGTTGGTTCAAATGCATCGAAAGGGGTGACCTATGACCCCTTTCGACGCATTTCATCACAACATATGTCCCTAGGGGCCCTAGAACCCCTATGAACCCATTTGGTTGGTTTGAATGTGTGGAAAGGGGTCATAGGTTGACTTATGATGCCTTTCGATGCATTTCATCATAATATATGTCCCTAGGGGGCCCCTTTCGATGCATTTCATTACAACATATGTCCCTAGGGGCCCTAGCATCCCTAGGGACTGATTTGGTTGGTTCTAATGCATTGAAAGGGGTCATAGGTTGACTAATGACCCCTTTTGATGCATTTCATCACATCTCCCTAGGGGCCCTAGGACCCCTAAGGACCCATTCAGTTGGTTCAAATGCGTCAAAAGGGGTCATAGTTTGACCTATGACCCCTTTCGATGTATTTCATCACAACATATGTCCCTAGGGGCCCTAAGACCCTTAGGGACCCATTGGGTTGGTTCAAATGCATCAAAAGGGGTCATAGGTTGACCTATGACCCCTTTTGATGCATTTCATCACAATATTATATTTAATAATTATAATATAATACTATATATTTTAATATAATAATAATATATTACTAGATTATATAACAATAATCATATATATTACTATACTATATTTAATAATAATAACCATATATATATATATTACTATATATAATAATAATAATCATATAATATTACTATATATATATATTTAATAATAATAATAATCATATATATTACTATATAATAATAATAATAATATAATATTACTATATATAAGAATAATAATATAATATTACTATATATAATAATGATTATAATCATAATCATAATCATATATAATAATAGTTCATAATAATAATAGTCATATGTAATAATAATAATAAAGCCCACACTTATTAAAGTCTAGTTTCCCTCCAATATTTGGGTGGTTTGCCTCCAAAATTTCAAAATTTAAAAAATTTGGGCCACCATTTTTTGGGTACTCAATTAGTCTTGGTATTTACCAAACTTGTTTGGTCAACTCAAAAAATGTGTTTGAGAAAGGTTTCACTAATATTCAGACTTCAAGTAGTCATTTGACAATATTATTTTCATCGAAATTTAATGAAACAAAAAGAGTTTTTTATAACACTCTCAAGATTCCATCGATATAATTGCTGTCAAATTCTGAGTTCAATAAGTATTTATTAGTTAAATTTTAATGAAGATGATTGTAAAGTGCTAATTGACATATTGATTGAAAAATAGCTATAACTTGCAAATGGTATAACATTTTTGAAATCCAAAAGTTGTGTCACATTCTATGCTTCACCTAGTATAAGGGAAAAATAATTAATTTGGTAAAGTTTTCAATTAGTTAAGGTGGTCAGACACATGAGTTTTTTATTTTGGAAAATTTATAGTAGAAAATTCATATTTAATTATTTATTTGGAATAAAAATACCCAAAAATATAAGTCACATCTGAGCATGAGTCCACTTTTTATATCTATAATTATATTAAAAAATATCACAATTTTCTTTTGATTAAGGTGCTCAGACATACACCTACATTTTATTTTTGCCTTAAAATTTTTGTAGTACTGCATTAAAATCCAATCTTTTGATCAATCAAATAATTTTTTCTTCAGATAAGGCCTAGTAGATTAGAAAATACATTCAACTTCTTACAAATTATTTTCTTACTAATTTTTGATATAAAGTGCAGAACCACTTTAAAATTATGTGTCAAGTTGACATAACCCTGATTTGTTGGTTTTTCACTGCCACTTAAGGCCATAGTTTGGTTGACCATGATCCTGCACATACCCTTATGTGACAAGAAGGTCAAACTTAGAGCATAAGGTTTCCCAACTAGATAGCCTTCTGTCCTTAGGAATGTCATTGAAAGAGTAGATACCTTTGTTGTCCCATTTCTTGGCTAAGCATCCTTGCATCAAGGCTAGGGGCTTCTCACCCAATTTTAAATTCCACCATATAGACTTATCCTCATTAACTAAATTATTATTTCTAGGTGTGTCATTGATATCGAAATGAGACACTCATTCCCAACATTTCCATATTGATCAAAATACATTAGAGCCCTTAACTTTCACAAAACAACTTCTTGACAAGAGATCAACTAGCTCAAATTTTCCCAATAGGAGGCTTTGGAGGGGTGCACCCTGGCTATATTATTTCAAATTAGCACTTTCCATGGTTCATCACCCTTAGGTTCTTTGGTAGCCCATTTTGCTACTAGGGATATTTCTTGTAGCCTAAGGTCTTTACAACCCAAACCTCCCATTAGTTTACCCATGGTGCACCATTGCCATTTAACAACATGTGATTTATTTTTGCCCTGTCCATCTAACCATAGCAATCTTTTAATAAGTTTTTGGAAGTAATTGATTTGGATTTGATTGAACATCCAGGTAGATACATAGTGAATGGTTTATGATGGAAGGATTTTCTAACACATTTGGCATTCCATTTGTTGGTATTTTTATCAAGATTGCTCTTTGCCCATATCCACATGCAAACTAGGTTAGGGTCCATTGAGAATAAGATACCTAAGTATCTAACAATGTGACTAGGGACTTCCCAAGAAAATCCATATTGACTATACTAGCTGAGGGGTCCAATTACCATCCTAACATGATGGATTTTGGAATTGAAACCTTACTACCAAAAGATGTACAAAATAGATCTAGTTTCACCACTAGATCTTGTAGATTGGTATCCTCCATTACTAAATTTATAGAAATATCATTAGAAAACTATATATTAGTAACTTCCTCACCATTAGGTAGCATAATACTTTTCACCAAAGGTGATAAGTTGTTATCTCTTATAATGCATCCCAATGCATATGCAACAATTGCAAATAAGGTTAGTGCTAATGGTCATCATTTCCTAATAGACCTGGATAAAACAAAGGGCTAAGATCTTTTACCAATTATTTCTACACAAGCATTTGAGTCTTTGAACATTATTTCTACCATTATAAAATATAATTATGGGAAACACAACTATTTCATCATCATCTTTATGAACACCACTATACCTATCATAGGTTTTTTCTTAATCTAGCAATAGCATACTAGCTTGTTGGTTGGACTCCTTCGCCTAGTCTAAGGCTTCCCAATAGGTAATCAAATTTTCCAATATGTATCTCCCTTTGACAAACCTATTTTGGGCCTTGTTGATGATCTTTGGTAAAATTCTTTCTAGTCTAGAAGCTAGAATTTTGGAAAGTATTTTATAAGAATTATTTAGAAGTTTTATGGGCCTCAAATTTATAAATTTGTCTCGTGTCTCCTTTCTTGGGAATTAGTTTAATAAATCCTACATTGATATTCTCTCCAAGAGATCCTCTTCGAAACACTTCATTATAAACTCTCTACAATTATTTGTTGTTCAACTCATTGTCCTATTTATAGAATTTAATGGGTATGCCATTTAGGCTAGGGGCCTTGTCATTATTATGAGTGGTTCTCATGATTTATGCTTTTGATATAGCCTTATGTAGTTCTACATCTACTAAATTAAGCTTCTTAGGGATGAGCCCAAAGACTTTCAATCTGGTACTCTCCATAGTGTCCCCCATGTCTTCTGAAGTAAACAATTTTTTATTGAAGCTTACAAAATCTTGCAAAAACTCCTGCTGATTATGTAAATCCATCTCACCTTCTTTGATCCAATCAATCCTTAATCTAGCTTCCTTTTCCTTGAGTATGTTAAATTTTTTTTGGAACATATATCCCTCATGCTGATCTAGCTGAGCCTTGCTCTGGTTCTAGCTCCTTGAATGTTTTAATGCTAGACTCATCTCAAGGAATCTTTAGCAAAACTTATTCTTTCAATTAGGATTTCATTCTTTAGATTCACTTGTATTTCTTTTTCAAGAATAAGAAGTTCATTTTGCAGATTAAATTCTTCTTTCCTTCCATCAATAGATCTTTTCTTACCACTATTTGAAATAGGTTTTTCCAAGATTTAATTTTATTATTCCAAAACTCAATTGGGTTCCCCTATTCTCTAGTTTATCTTAAACCAATAAATGATCTTCACAATCATACCTATATCCTCATCTTGTAATAGGGAATTGCTGAGGCAAAAATTATCAAATTTTCCCTAGCATTTGACTATCTTACCTACAATAGAGATTCTAGAATGAATTGAATTTTGGTCTAACATGGAGTAAGGAGAAACTATAATTGGGGCATCATGGCACCTAATTCAAATCTAAAGGAGTCCTTATTAGCATACAATCTGTCAAGCCTACGAAAGATTCTCTTACCACTATAAACACCTAAATTTGATTACATCACTAGGTAATCTTATTTAGTCATCTCCTAGGACATTATTAATTAAATATTTCATATTTAATTAATTAATTTTCATCCCCTAGTTAATTAATTCATTTAATTAACTATAGTCCGATTGATAAAATCAAATGATAACCCAAAATCAATTTATCATTTAAATCCCCATTCCTTTATTAAATTAAATAAATGCAAAAATCTACCCCATCCTAACACCCTAAACCAATCCCAAAACCCTAAACCAACCCATTCACCCATACCAACCTCACTTAGCCAACTAACTAACTCATCCCATCAATTCTAAGCCATTTACCTCCTAACTCCCCTCCTAAACATGTGCACAACCCTAAACATGGGTTAAGACTTTCTAACCCAAGCCAAAGTCAAAAGTCTCCCCTCACCCTCTTACATTCCTATCCAAGGACTTTAAGGCTCTTACATTCCTTAAATACTCTTAAATGCCTCTTACACTACTCTTCCACACTCATCCCTCATAACTCCCTTTGACCCTCCACCTTGACCATCCAATCCCCTTGTGACACTTGTCACAAGGATAGGGATTTGAATAAGGACAATCCATGTGCTCCCCCTTCCTTGCATCCTAGCCCTTCATCAGCCTTTCTCAATCCTCACATCCCGACCCTCCATCTCACCACTTCGTAGCCTATAAATTGAGCCCTTCCCCTTTCACAAATCATTAACTTTTAATGCAAACTTACAATGCCCCATCAACCAAAATAGTATAGCCATTTACATCCTTACCATGTCAAAATCTACACACACCACCATTGTTGAATCTTTCACCCATCTCCATGCTTGATCACCAACCTACCACTTGAAGCTTGACACATCTGAGCATACATCCCTCATTGCTGGGCACATGAAAGTTATCATAGGTTACACTTGAGGAGCTTAACATTATTGGTCTTCCTTCCTCCATAGTGTCTCCTTTTTTCTTATCTTATGTATTTCTTGTCATTGTGAATGTTAGAACATCAAGAATTATTACTTGGACTAGGTGAGCCAAATGGTTTTGTGTTCACTTTTGGTTACCTCAAGAGGGTCAAACAACCTAAGCTTATTGACCATTCTATTCTAGTAGAAGCCTTCATTTTATTTCCATTCAAACTTATTCCCTCCCTATTTATCACAAGATACTACCACCATGTTAAAATATCTCCCCATGATCCAAGGTAGATTAAGAAGTTCACCAACCAGTTCTTGAGATTAGTCCTTTCTTTATAGTCATTTGAAACATATATGTTGTAGATACCAAATTCCTTACCATTATCATGTAGTTTGATCCATACCACCCTATTATAGGATGAGGTTCCCCATTCTATAATATTTTATTCCAATTATGGCCTATTAGGATGGATGTCCCTACCTTATCTTTTGCATGAGTTGTAGAGAATGCATCAACATTTCCATATACATTTAAGGGCAATATCTAGCACAAAGCCAATTGCTTTTACTTATTTCATCATAAGAATGTTAGTTCCTCTATTTTCCCTTAGAAATATCTCAATAACATAATTTATGTGTGGGGATTCTAGTCCCCTCACATTCCAAAACATCATTTGTATTTCTATTATGAACGAAGGTTACTAGTGTTCTCATCTAGGGATTTAAATCTTTTAAAGAAACATGATAAGTGAGTTTTCTATTTTTTTTTATTTAGGGGTATTTGTAGAACCCAAGGGTCTTCCACTCTTATTGGGGATTTTACCTAGGTTATTACACTCTTCTTGTACATCATCTCATTTTATTGGGATGCTATCCTTCCTTGACTTCCTCTTCTTTTTTTTTGGCTTTGAAAGAAAACGTTTCTCCTTCTTTGAGAGGAACCACATCAATATTCATTCCTTTATCATTATTTTCTACTACAAAAGGATTTATAATTTCTTCCATATTGGATGGGGAGGGCTTAGTGGGGGAGGTATTGCAATCCACCAGTGGATGCACCTTTAAAGACTGCAAGCTAGTTTTAGTAGGGATGACAATCAACTGAAAATCATATAATCTATCAAGTCCTTCATAAGTGTCTTGAAGTTCCATTAAACTATTTCCAATGCTATTGGAAGTACCATTTTTGGCCAAGGCACTCTCATCCCCTTTCTATAGGGGAACCACCACTGGTGTATCTTTAATACCAACACCACTACTCTAGTTCCTACCCAATGTGTAGACAACATCTTCCACTAACCTAATACTATCACAAATGACAATTTTGGCCTACTTTTGGATGAAGCGAGACTCTTAATCTTTTGAAAGGTAAGCTATTGGGCTTTAGTAAATCTGTGTTTTGGCTTTGACTAATATTCATCAAGGCCAAACTTAGGAGCATTAACATCTGGAAGTCCAATAATTATTAGGGGTTGAGGTCTTGGAGTTAATTCACCCTACTTATCTTAATGTACACATTTAGCTTCAAGAGAATTGAGCTCTTTCTGTAGTTAATGGTTATAAGCTAGGGAGATATTTTCATCATTGGATGGATGTCTTTAGGGTTCTTCTTAGAATCCATCATACTTCTACATTTAATCACATGGAAATATTTTCTCTTGTGGCCCTCTTTCTTGCACAAGAAGCAAGCATTAAACTCTTTGAGGAAGGTAATAGGGCATGGAAAGAATTAGTCATCGATGTCAAAGGTTAAAACTTTAGGGATATGAAATCCTTGATTAATAGCAATAAGGATAGGAGCATCCATGTATGAAAAAATATAGTTAGTGTGGTCAACTCTGATGACATTCCCAATGGAGGTTAGGGCCCAAGGAATGAAATTTTGAAGGAAGGGAAGGATTTTTTCCACAATCATCCACCTAGGGAAAGATTATGCACCAATTTCCTCTAGTATTGAATCAGACATCCAAGTTAGGGTACAAAAAATGCTTTGCCCAATTTTCCAGTGCTTTTTATTGACCACATCCTTTTGATGCTTAGGGTTATAGAAAAAAATAAGGAATTAATCTAAAATAGGAGATTTGAAAATCAATTTTCTTTCCCCATATGAGTCTAGTCATTCATGTATTTCCTAGAGGGAATGTGGTTAACATCTTGATAAATATTAGCTAATTCTTTCTCATAATTCTTAGCTAATTTCATGAAAATATTGGGTTTCATAACCATAGTTCTAGTGCCTAAAATCTTACCTCCAGTTTCTTCTAGTACTGGTTGGTTGGGATCCTTTAGTAGCTATTACAAGAAGCTTTCTCCATCTAGTACCATGGTCTTGTTCCCCACCACGTCTCTAAAGGATTTGGTTTGTGTAAAAGAAACTTGTGTGGTTTGTGTTTATGTTTTTGGTTGTGAAAAAGCCTTGCTCTTTTTTTGAGAGCCCATTAAATAGCTTGAACAACTTGGAGGCTTCCTGGAAGGCTAACACAAATTTAAAGTGAGATGACCTTCTGACTATGGAAGGACCTCCTCATGAAATGTGCCCTAAGTTGTAGACTTAAACCATTTTGATTTAATTTTGAAAAGAAAAGTATATACTATATTGATATATGTTATATTGTCATTATGTTCTATAATGACTTAAAAACTTATGTAGTACACTTTAATTAAGTTTAATAGTTTCAATAAATGCCTTATTAGTACTTGGTAGACTAAGTACTATTATGATGATTTTTAGATTTCATGTATTAAATAGCGATTAAAACTAAATGTATGAACCAATCACAATTTACAATAATTTTTTATTTTATTACAAATTTAATATTTTTTAATTATAAATGAAATTTTTTCTATGTACTCCGGCGACATGTCTCCACCGAAAAAGTTAAGGTTTCTGAGACAAGGATGTTTTCGGAATGGGGGACGAGTATTGGACCTCCACCTATTGTCTCCAGTTAGGAAAAAATGTAGGGGACATCCTCAGTACTTAGGGACTTTTGGGAGAAGAAAAGGGGATGGTTGGTCATCCTCAATATGGAGAGTGGACATCTAGAAGTCCCCTAATTGTACTAGGGATGACCAACCATCCTTTTTTTTGGTGAAGCTTAAAAAATAATTTTAAAATAAAAAGCTTTAGTTCATTTGTCGCTACTTGGTCATCTAGTGGGCTTTGCCTCTTCAAATTCCCTAAAAAGTCAAAAAGACCACAATGTGGTTATTTTGTTATTTGTTTGGTTTTTCCTATCAAGTTGGAGTATGTTTTTTATTAAGAAAAATAGGTTTTACAGGGACCTTGAAACCTGAGAGTTTTTACATAATATCTAAAATAATAATATTAAATAAAGTCTAGACCCTATGCAATTGCCTATAAAACACCATAACAAAAGACAAGCCTATGACTAGGAGATAATAGCTAGAAACAAAAGATAGGTCCGCGGCCATTTGATGAAAACCAAAAACATTAAACTAAAGATAGTACGAATCAAAAAATAAGGCCACTAGTAATTATTTCTCACTATTTGGTTCCTACTAATTTTTTGCTTCCTCATTGGTTGCTCTAGAACTCCACTCCCACACATTCCAGGTTCAGATTTTTAGTTCATTCCACCTGACCCCTGGTCTCTTTCATTTCTCCCTTTGTCTTCCTGAGGTCCAAGCTTGTTTTTTATTACTTATTCCCACTGATTCTTGAATTTTTCAGCGATTCACCCAGAGTATTGATGTTCTCATTCAAAATGTTTAGGGTAGCAATCACCTGATTAGCCAAATTTTGGTTTGATATCTCCATCTTTTGCACCCTTTTCTCTACCTTTGAGAGATGATCCTCCTAGCCGGTAAGATGACCCTAGTCACTGCTTGTCCTATGGCCTTCCTCCTAGCTCCTTTTCTCCTTGAGCACCTCAATCTCATGGAACAACCACTTGATAGGGAGAAAGTTATCTATCATGCTATTTTTGGCATTATTGAGCATATTGAACCCTGTTTCTCTTGCATTATCTAAAATTACAACTAGAGCAAGATCAATGAGTTCATCAAAATGGGATTTTCCTTCTATGTCTTCCATGACTTGCAGGTTCACTTTCTCTCTAACTATCTCCATCTTCATCATTTGGGTGTTGAAGTTTCTCCACAACCTCCTTCTATCTTTCTTAATTATCTCTCCACTGTCTTCCACAACAATATCCTTGATCTCTTAAGATGGAGAGATAGAAGGGAAGGGTCTTGAAGCCTCAGGCATCATAACTTTTCTCTCTTCTACCTGTAGCTCCTCCTCGACCTTTATCTTTTTGGGGTTCCCTAACTAAATATAAATAAATTCCCCCATCTTCTCACTATCTTTCCCCTTCTTCTCTTCCTCTGACTCCATTTCCTCTTCCTCTTCATTATACTACTCTTCCTCCTATTTCACTAGATTGGGGGTTAAACCTTGAGGGCTCTTTCTACTAGGAACAATATTGGAAGGAGGAGGAATTTTCTCCCCTCCCTTGGACTTCTTGCCTTTCAAGGAGGTATTTTCCTCATCTTCTAAGCTAAGACTTTGAACTTCTTGAGAATTAGAATAGTTCAAGCTCCCAGTGGTCTCAGAATCATCCCTAGAGTGGCCTAAGGATTTCCACCTCATTTGAGTCTTAAGATATTCATAGACCAACAAGAGAAAACTGTCATGTAGGCTTGGGTTTGCACTGGGTTTCTTCTTAAAACCCTCAATGCCCTTACTCATCAAAGTAAATAGATAAAAAGGAAAGGAAATTTTTGTACCATGCCTAAAATGATTTAACAGAACAAAGTGGTGTGTTCTGACCCTATCGAATCTAGTGTCCAAAGAAATATATTCAATAACTACCCTTAAAACATACCTCCATAACTTTTTTATTGACTCCATTTTGTAGAACGCTTTTGTTCTTCCTCATTCTTCACAAAATCTTTAACTGCATTAGTGGGCAGTTTCTTATCCCTATAAAAATTTATCCCCTCCATGGGTATCTCTGTGATCTAAGCTATCATTTCGATATTGATTCGATGAGAAACCCTATCAATTTTTACACGTCCATCCTTTCAAGTATTCACCATGATCTTGATGGTCTCCTTATAAAAGCTGTTGAGTTTCTCAATGTATCTTTCTATCCCACCCTTCTCCAACTTGTTCCAGACTTTTGTTCTTTTTTTTTTTTTTTCCATTTTTTCACCTCCCTAGATAACTCCTTCTTGATCCTCTCCCCAACCATCTTGAGTTCTTGTTCGAAGATCTTGAACTCACAGACTTCAACTTCTTGCAATTTTTCATATCCCTAAATTTTTCTTACCTTTGGAAATTTTAGTGGGGATGGGCAAAGTGAACCATAAAACATGCCACAAGTACATGAAATGATGGAGAGTTATTACCTTCCCATGATTTTCATTGACATCTTGTCTTACTTGCATGGTTACATATATTTCCATAATTAATGTAAGACTGCCATTGAACTTCCCTAGATATGTTCCAACATTATAATATCTTTCACGGCTACTAGGAAGGCATCTCCATTATACCATGTCATTTCCATGTTTTTGACTACCACCTCATTCGTAAACTAGTCTATAGCTGAGTTGGCCTCTATGTACACATGGCTGACATGTACCCTTTTAAACTTGCCCAAGTCTGATAGAATCTCATCGACTATGTTTATGATAGTCTAGAAGAGTTTAGAGAAACATTTTAAATAATTTATTATATTTAAAGGGTCTCCCTCCAACCAAAGGTTCTTAATTCCAGTAGCTAGAGCCAGTTTGACAATATGACAAGCTGCACTAGCCTCTGTAAAGTGATTCATCTAAATCCCTAAGGGATAAGAAAAATTTGCAACTCCCTTTCCATGACCATTTCTGATAATTCCTCCACAGCTGGTGGGGCTAGGATTCCCTTTGGTTGCCCTGTCAAAATTGGCTTTATGCCATTCTTCAAGGATAAAAAGCCACTTAGCTTCCTATCTTTTCCTCTCCCTGTCCTTTTTCTTTACTATGATGTTTCTGCCTTCTTCAATGTCTCCCCCCTTTCTAATGGTGAAATTCTCCTTAATAGTGGTAACAATTTTATCTGTGATATCAAAAGCAAGGGCTCCCCTATCTTTGAAAATATGATTATTCCTCTCTTTCCATATTCCCTAGCAGAAATGTGGAAGAGACTAGGATTCTACAATCCGTGTCTTCATTCCTTTGTACATACCAGTCCATTGTCCAAAGAAATCCTAGATGTTGGCTAGTTTACACCAACTCCATAGTCCTTGGTCATAAGACCACATACCTCAGGGGAGTAGGGAAAATGAATAGAGAGGTGGTTGGTTGACTCCAAAATTTTCTTGAAAAGACTACACCTATTTGGGATAATCTAACCCCTTTTAATCAGGTTATCTAGGGTAATAATTTTTTCTTGAAGAAGCAGTAAGAAGAATATATTGATTTTCGAGGTGAGGCTAGTCATCCAAGCCTTTGCCCAGATAGGTTTCTCCATCCTATTCCACAGTGAGAAATAGCCTAAAGCAACTAAATATAACCCATTGAGATTGTTGCCCATATAATTTCATCCCTCTTATTATTAATGATCATGGCATTTAGGTTAGTCATTAGTAGTTTAAGATCCTGGGAAACTAGCAATAGGTCTTTCCATCCATGATCATTTCTGTAGTCACTAACTTTCAGACCAACTCTTCTTACACATAAATCAAACCATCTCTCATAGTTAGGGTGATCTATGAGGGGCCCCTGGCTTAACCAATTGTCTTGCCTTTTATTTAGCCAAAGGTTTTTCCTTAAGGATCCCGTTCTAGATAAAGTATCCATGGGAAAATTCAACTTCACTAAATATGAAGCTAAGCGGTTTCCTTCTCAAGTACTTTTCCACCATGATGACATGCCATTCTCCTAGACTTTGAAAAATGCACCATATCTACTTTGCTAGTAGAGCATTGTTGAGGTGTCTGATTTTTCTAATGTCTAGGCCATCTTAGCTTTTAGGCAAGCAAACATTGTCTCATGCCACTAAATGATATCTCTTGTTTTCTTCAACCCCTGTCCATAAAAAATCCCTCTAGATTTTCTCCATTCTGTTAGCATGTTTAACCAAGATTCCAAAAAAGCTGAGAGCATAAGTTCGGATATTTTGAAGAGTTGATTTCACCAAAGTACATTTACCTACTTGACTAAGGGTAGCTCCTTTCCAACTTGCTAGCTTCTTGTTAAATCTATCGATAATGCCATTCCATAAAGATTCTAACAGTTTTGACCCCAAAGGAATTCCTAGGTAACTAGTCTAAAGAGACTCCACACCACATCCCAGGATGCGAGCTATCTTTCTTTGTCACTCAATTGGGGTATTTACAAAAAAAATTGAGCTATTTTCCCAGTTTATAGCATGTCCTAAGCCCTTCATTTAAGTATCCAACAAATATTTTAGCACCTTAGCCTCTTGAATTGTGGCTTCCCCTCCTAGAATTGTGTCATTCACAAATTGCTGATGGGTGAAGGTGATCTGTCTAGATGATGGTTTAATAACATGCAGGCTCCCATCCTATCTTTTCCTTAGGATTAAACTCCCAATATATTCTTCCATAATAATGAATAGAATAGGGGATAAGGGGTCTCCCTATCTAAGCCCTCTTGAGGGGAAGAAGAATTTCAAGGGAGCTCCATTGATTAAAATGGCAAGAGAGAGGGTAGAGACAAGCTAAAGAATTATTTTAAAAACCTAGACATCAAATCCAAAAGCCATAGGAAAACTTTCAAGAAGTCCTAGTCCACCCTGCCATATGCTTTAGATAGGTCCAACTTGAGCAGGAATCCTTCCCTCTTCCCAACTTCCAAAGAGTGAATAACTTCATGAACCATCATTATAGAGTCTAGGATCTATCTCCTTGGGACAAAGCCAGTTTTCTGTGGAGAGATAATCAAGTGGAGTATACTAAGAATCCTAATGGTCAAAACTTTCAAAATGATTTTATAGAAAGAATTGCATAGGATTATGGGTTTGAACTTATCCATCCTATCTATGCCCAGGGTTTTTGAGATTAACACCAGAAAAGTAGTATTGAGTTCCTTCAAAAGGTTCCTGGTCCCAAATTTTTTTGCACTGCTTTCACCATATCCCCTTTAACCACCTCCCAATAATTCTAAAAGAAGAAAGTCAGGAAGCCATTCGGCCTTGGAGCTTTGTCAGTAGGGAGAGATAGTAGAGCTTGGTAAATTTAATGTGAAGAGGGAATCACCTTTAGCATAGAATTATGGTGTTCCTATAGCAGAGTGGGAATTAAAGTCAAAATATCCTCTTGATCTTTCAACAAAAGTGAAGAGTCCTTGGAAAGGACTAAAGAAAATAAATGCACTGCTTCATCCTCAATCTCATTCTCCTTTTTCAAAGAGACCTACCCCTTCTTTATAGTTGAAATCCTATTTTGAGCATGATGTTTTAAGGTAGAGAGATGGAAAAACCTAGTATTTTGATTCCCCTCTTTGACCCAATTAACTCTAGATCTTTGCCTCCAAAAGTACTCTTCCCTACTAATGATATTGTGGAGATCAGATAGGATAGACCTTTCTTCAAACATAATCTAGTTGTTGTATCCTTTTTGTTTTATTTTTTCATAGACTTTTTGAAGTTGATCATTTTTCTCAACCTTCTCCTGAAAGATATGCGCAAAATCCATTTTATTCCATACTTTGATGTTTCTTTTCACATTTTTCAACTTCTAAGCTATCCTAAATATTACTGTACCTTCAACCTCTATGTTCCACCAAGAGGAAATCTTAGCTTCCAAATATGGATGGGAAGTCCACATCTTCTCAAAATGGAAAGGGAATTCTATTTGACCATCAGAGGACTAAATAAAGTGAGATGGGTGAGTGGTCTAACCCAACTCTGGGAAGTAGAGAAAGTTTGCACATGTGGGTTTGTATCCAGTCTAGGGAAATGAGAGCTCTGTCTAGATGAACCTAGATGCAATCCCTGCTAGTTCTCGTATTTGACCAAGTGAATCATCCCCCCAAAAGTTCAATATCCAGAAGGGCTAGATTGTTAATAAAATTAGAGAGGTCTAATTTGCTTTCCTAATCCAAGGCCAACCCCCATAATTTTTCTTCATCTAAAAGGGGGGTGTTGAAATCCCCCATAATAACACCTTTATTTATATTACTATTGTGAATTGCATCAAGAATCTTGGCCCAAAAAACTTTCTTTCCCTTTTAGTATTAGGAGCATACACATTTAAAATAAACCAGGAATCACCACTATGAACATGGGTAACCTTACAAAGGAGAGTGTTACCTTCATTAAGAATAGTGGAGATTTGGAAAGCCTTTTTATTAAAGAGTATCAGAACTCCCCCTGTAGCTCCTTCCTAATTTGTGGTTTCACTATGCATATTGGAATTGAAAGATAATTTTCCTACAATGTATTTTCTCATCTTTGTTTCTTGAATTAGTAAAAAATTAGGTCTTTGATCTCTAATCATATTCCAGACTATCTTTTGTTTATTTATATTCCAAGCTATGATCTTCATTTCTTTTTTGTAGAACATTCCTTGATGGTTCTTTGGTTCCCATCTACTAGGTTCTTTCTGGCCTCATCTTGTATTAACTGACTTAGAATTCTTCATCCTAGAGACTTAGGTTTTAACCCAACATCTGCTTTGATCCTACTTCTAGTCATTGTTGGGGCTAGTGGAAGATGATCTTGATTTTTATATTTTTCTTTTTAACCATAATCCCCTTACCTTTATTGTCTTGAGAGAAACTACTTATCTATTCCTCCAATTTAGATATCTGTTATGGGGAAGAGTTGTTGATTAAATCTAAAAACTTCTTCCTTAGGGCATTGGAAGCTGGCACATTCGCTAGAGAAGTCAAAGGGAGATCAAGAGTGTTCTGAGCTTCATCTTCTATCTCTTGCCCTACCTGGCTTACCTCTTCTCCTTTGTTTCCTTCACTTTGTTTATGAATAGAGTCCTTTGGGAGTCCACTTGGTTCTCTCTTTGGGGCCAAAGATTCTTTTGCCAACTTGATCTCCTTCTAGGCATCCTCCAGTGTATCAACCTCTTTCTCTTTCTCAATAACTGAATGTTAACTAGCCATTTCTATAGCTTGGGGCTTGATGATGTGATCCTTGTTATGTTGACACCTTTGGTCCTTCTCCTCGTTCATTGCTTTGATCTCCCTCAACATGTGAACCTTATTTTCTAACTCCTTTGTTTCATTTCCTCCTTCATTTCTCTGATCTCCTTCTTGGTCAAGGACATTGTTATTTTCGTTAGTCCTATCTTGGTTCTTTGATGTATTGGTCGATTTCCATTTCTAGACCATTTTCTTACCTTTTACTAAGGTACCAGTAGTCTTACTTTATTTTCCTTTCTGCCTTAGCTTTAGGACAATGGTTTTCCTTATGCTCGAATTTAAGACAGAGGAAGCATGCAAAAGGAATAGACTCATAAATAAGCTTTTGAACATGCACTCCCAGTTTTGAGTGGAATGTCACTATTTTTGGCATACCCATGCCTTCCCTTACCCCAATGTAGATATGGGCATAGGTAAAACATCTTTTCGAGGTTGTAATCGGATCTATTGAGAGGAGCTCCACAAAAGAACTGGCTACCCCCACAAAAACATCTTCATTCCAAAATTTTAAGGGGAGCTCTAGAAGCGTTACCCAAATAGGGGCTTGCACAAAGAAAGAGTCATTCATGTTCAGCTTAGAGGACCACTTCTAAAGAACTAGAGTGGAACGACTAATAGCCCATGGAAAAATCAAAAGATGAAAAGCCCTTAGCCATTTCCATATAGAGACTTCACCTTTAAGAGCCCATTTCTTCTTTATGAAGGATCTCACAATATCTATATTTGGTCTTGGCCTTAAGAAATTTTCAATGAAAGTCAAAGCCATTGACACAATGCTATGATCCTCAAGCTTGTCTAGAATGACAATGGCACATGAACCTTTCTCTACCTCGAGGAGAATCTTAATAGGTGGGAAAAAGGACATACTTGTAGGCTTGACCCCAAAAAGTGATGACCATTTAGTGGAGCTAGGAAGACCCACCTTGGGAATCGATGGAATCTTGTATGACACCTCGGGTGGAGCATTTGGGTCCCCATCATCTTTCTCTACTTGGTCTACTATGCTTGAAGATCCCTGACCATCCTCCTTCTGCGACCCATGCCCCAAGCTAGGGGCTCGATGTCGAAATTCCAAAGAAATCCTGCCCTACTCAGAGTTCAAATTTTGAAATTCATTCTTCCCTCCTTTTAAGTTGGAGTGTGTTGTAGCCAGTTGATGTTTTCATTTTGCAATAAGAGATTTTTTTTTTTGCTTCCAAGAGGTTGAGCAATAGTCTCCCTCATTTTTCTATATATTTTTTTCTATGTTGATCTTGAACATGATTATGAAACTTTATGGTAGCCCTCTAGCCTTTGGACATATTCAAATTTCTAGTTTTTTATAATATTGTTCACTGCTAAACTTATATTTAAATATTTATGTTCACATATTGATATTCATTTTTACAATAAGTTCTGAAATCGGTTATTATATCCTAGAGGCATTCAAATGGTGTATGTTAAGGTTCTATAATGTTTAAATGACATGGTTTCTGCAGAGTTTCACATGAATGAGATGTATAGTTGTAAATTTCAGTGTACAAATTTTAAAAATTTCTTAAATATATAGTTGTCCCCATTTTCCATGTCCCCTATCCCCAAAATCATCAAAAAAAATTGTCGTCATGGAAACTCGTCCCACCGTAGCCTGCCATCCCTATCCCGAAAACTCAGGAGAACATAATTTTTTTTAACTTCATAAATTCTAAAAATTATTTGTTCTTATTTTGACTAAATAGATTTGAGTCTTATATACAATAGTTTTTTCTTTTATTACAAATTTAAAATTTGTATATTATAAATGAAAGATTTTTAACTTTATAAATTCTAAAAATTATTTAACCTGATCGACTAAATAGATTTGAGATTTTTATTTTATTAAAAATTTTATATTTGTATATTATAAATGAATAATTTTTAACTTTATAAATTCTACAAATTATTTAATTTCATTGACTAAATAAATTTGAGTTTTAAACAATTTCATTAACATTTTTAAAGCAACAAGCTACACATACATTATATTTAATGATATATGATTATAATTTAGATTTTCAAATTAAATAAATAATAATTTAATATTATTAATGTATAAAATATACTTTTAAAATGTCACCACTTATATGTAATTCTACATTATAATTCTTTAGTTATAAAAATCTATTACTTTATTACAACTATAAAAATAAAAATAATAATTAAAAGAAAATAGATTTCATATTCATAATAATAAAAAGGAAATTATTAATTTATGTATAAAATTAAAACTATTTAGAACTAAAGACAACTATATTACATTTATTAAATTTTAAATAAATATATTTAATAAATTTGTATTACCAATTTCAAAACTTAAAAAGTACATATTAATTTGGTTTTATTTTCTATATACCAAACCATTACAAATATAACTAATTTTAACTATTAATTGATTGTGCCCATTGTCTAGTATTATGGCCCCTCATTGCAATTAAAAAAAAAAAGGTCTTAACAACTTACAACTAAACCATTTATTTGTCAAAAGCATTTAAGCTTAGAAACTACATTTTAAATTGATCTTCTTATCACTATTTTTATTTTAAATAATAAATTCTCAAATATATTTTAAATTGAATTTTTTTCAACATTTATCAATATTTATTTGAAGTGTAGAAATATGAAACCTAGAGTTTTGTAGTTAAATTGAGGAAGATAATGGTTTTTCTTTTAATATTACTTATATTTTGTATAACATACATTAATGAGGACTCATAACCTCTCATATTCTATTTTGAAAGCCCGTTGAATGATTAAGATGAAAGCATAGTGTATTTTTGTATTGCATGAAGTGAAAATTGACATTGAATCATATGAAAGGAATTAACACAAAGAAGCTAAATTAATGAATTTTCTAAATGAAAGCATACATAATTTTTTATAATCTTTACATCAAAAAAATTCATATGCATGGCCCAAGCTCAATGATCATGTCTTAGTATTATTATGATGAATATGAATATACTTAGAACAGAAACATGTTGTACATATTTCCAAATGAATGGAGTCTTAGAAGAGTGTTATGCAATATATCTATTTTGAACAAAGATAAAGATAGATTATACATCCTAATAGATAATGCCTATGGCCATTCTTTACAAAAATACATGCAAACCATGCATATGACATAATAACATCATCTCCATAAAATATGTTTAGTGAACTAGTTGTGGCATATTTTTGTTTATACAAGAAGGTGAGACTAGAGTTTCTTTAAAGATGGTAGTAAGTTTTGTGTCAACTCAGGCTAACAATTTTGATGCACCTTTCACATAATATAGTACTAAAAAATTATTTTACAAATCTTTTTGAATTTAAAACTTGACTCAATAATAAAGTATTCATTCCAAATTAAAGAGCGCTAAAAGTTGACATCCCCTACCAAGTTAAAGAGGGATAAAAGTTAATGAGTGTCACCTAAATTCAATGCATGTTAAGCATGCTCAAGATGGAGTAGTATTGAGATGGGTGACTTCCCTAAAATTCCCAATGCTTCACCTCTATGAGCATCATCTATATCCAATGCGTGCTAAGTCTTCTTCATTTTCATGAGAGACACATGCTCAGGATGGAGTAGTATTGAGATGGGTGACTTCCCTAAAAGTCCCAGTGCTTCACCTCTATGAGCATCACCTATATCCAATGCGTGCTAAGTCTTCTTCATTTTCATGAGAGACGGGTTCTTGTGAACCACTATTTATAAAGCATGAGTTAATGAATTTGACTCAAAAAATAGAGGGATGAATCATAATAGCAATATCAATATATATTATATTGATATATGTCATATAGTCATTATGTTTTATAATGAATCCAAATCATTCATATAATATACTTTTATTTAAGTTTAATACTTTCAATGAATGTCTTATCATTTTTTAAATAGATATATTTAATGTATTTGTATTAGTAATTCAATTTTTTTTAATACATGTTAATTTGATTTTGCTCTTAATAGTAAAGTGGATGAAACTTTTTTAAGATTTATTTTTATGTGTCAAGATTTATTTATATTTATTATTAACCCTAAAAAAAATCTTTTAGATTTCTTATTACTTTGTAGAAAATTTATTTTTTTCTTAGAATTCACAGATCATATTGTTTATGAACATGATCAATAATTTTGTTGTTGGAATAATCTTACTCCAAATCATGTTTCAATGAATATCTATGTGAATATATAGGTTAGTTTTAATTAATTTATTTTCTAAAGTGTTTTATTTTTTAAAGTTTTTAACTTATAACTAATTTTATATTTCATTATTTTTATATGTTTAATATTTAAAAAAATTATTGATGTTAAGATTTATTTTTATTTTTATTTAAAGTAGTATATGTTATTCAATCAAAAAACTTTTTTAAAATAGAATTATCTTATTGTACCTACTATTAGGTTACTATATTGCATTCACATGTTCGCAATCAGCATAAATAGTGATTATTTTGGACCAATAACAACCAACTAATTTTTTTAGTAATTTGAATATTTCTTTTTCATATATTATAGAAATTACTTTTTCCAATTTTGATTGGTTGATTTGGTTTGGTTTATATATAGGACCCCTTTTTAGAAGATGTACGAGGAATATTATGTTGAAAATAAATTATTTAAAAGAAATAGGCAAACCAAATGGATGAATACATATCATAAATAGACAGATACATATAAAAAACTTACAATTTAGCTTCGTACCGTAAACAAGTGATCGAGATTTGAACTAATAACCATATGGTTTTTATCACATGTCCAATAGTTTAAATATTTGAATTAATAACCCTAATGAGAGTATTGCATTTGGTCCCTCCAAGATCCTTTTAATATTTATGTAAAGGAGATACAAGATTATAAGAAAGAATGAAGAGTCAAGAGGAAGTATAATTTCCTTTTTAGCAAGTCCATCATCCCTAAAAATGCTAAAACTACAATTTGCAAAGTACACCTAACTCCACCACTTGACCAAGAGATAGCCATCAAGAGGAAATAAGAGAAACAAAATATTTATCTTAACAAGAGCCCAAAATATCTCTTTACAAAAATTTATAGACATGTTGAATAAGAATGCAAATACCCATGATTTGAGTGTAATATAATTGTTAATCTCAAGCTTCACTTTAAAGGATCAAAATCTATTAGATAATAGTTGTAAGGAGATAAAAACATAATCCATTCTATTAATTATTAGATAAATGTTGAGGTTTTAGAAAACTATCACAAGTCCTTGCTATAACTATGCAGTAGGCAATGAATACCCAAGCAAAATTTGAAAATGTATCATGCTCTCATTAAAACTTGTACAAGCATATGATTGTGTATCCTATATGTAGAAACAAGATCAAGCATTTGTCATGATATCAAAAACATCATCTGCATGAGATGTTGATTGTATACACACATGTAGTAACATCACAAAGTGCATATTCATTTCAAAATATTCATATCTAAATGTCTGCATATCATTTGAATTCATAAATATTTGCATTATTTATTGCATATGGAAGATAATAAATAAAATCAGAGAATTATCCATTATGTTATTCCCTACATACCCATCCCTACATTTTGTGAGAAAAAATTTTTGTCCCCTCTTTTTACTTCTATGTTGCTTTTTTCTTATCTCATTTTCAAATCAAGTCCCTTGTGTTTGTTTTGGTCTTCAGTGTTTCGGGTTCTCGCATCCCTATCCAAGTTGTCACTCCCTCTGGCATGGGAGAATAAAGTAAGGATCCCCAACCTTGTGCCAAGGGTCTACAACCAATGAGAAAAGTGATTTTTTTGACCTATTAGAACCCCTTCCCTTGTGTCTTATGTGGTGAGAAAGGACTTTTTTACTCTTAGGTTGGACACTTGGAAAGTTTTATTAATGAGGAAAATTTACAATTAATGTATCCTTTAATTACCATAATATATAAGTTATTTAAGATGCCTAAAGGGGTTAATTGTTAATTTGTTCGATAATTCAATTTTTCTTGCAAGAAAAAGTCTTTGTTTGGGTTGGCACCTCACCTATGATTGGTCATTTCTTGAGTCTACAAGTGTTTTGGTGGGTTAGGCTAGTTCTCATTTGTGTTTAGATGAGGGAAGGTCCTAACACTACCATACTGATGCAAGAGCATCTTCGGATGACATGTTATCCTACTCATTTGTATTCATTTTGCCAATTGTTGCCGAGTTGCAGTCATTGTCAAGTTACAACAATTAATGAGTGCCAATAATTTTGTAGAATAAGCTGAGTTGAAGTTATCCCACATCATGTTAGCACTTGGATTAGTGTGTTATCCCATCTCACTCTGCATTGTGTGCTGAACTATTCTTCATATGTTGAGTGATCCTTCATGTATCGAGTGATCCTTCATGTGTCAAGTGTTCTTGTTAATGCTGAGTGTCAACATTTTGGATGAGTTTTCTATGTTTTTGATGGGAGCCAACTTGCATGATTTATTTTGATCATGAAATTTATGATAAGATCATGTCTTGGGATGTGTATAGACCATCTTTGGGTAGGCCTTTCTATTTTTTAATGTTCTAGAATGTTCTGTAAGCCATTTTGGCAAGTATAAATAAGGTGTTTAGGCTTAGAGTTGGGGTAGAACTTTGAGGTTTGGAAATTTTGTTGCATATGTAATTGGAAGGTGTGAATTTGAACTTGGATCATTGATCTTGAATGTATTTTGTATCTAGCCGTAACCCATAAGGCCTTATAGCTAGGCATGTATGCTGATCATTTGATGAATTAATAAAAGTGTTTTCTCTCTCTCTCTCTCTCTCTCTCTCTCTCTCTCTCTCTCTCTCTCTCTCTCTCTCAGTGTTGTTCTCTTTGTGTGTTTTCTTCCATTGTGTTAACTTTGTAAGGTTGGTTGGATTGTTGAGTGTGCCTTTGACCCTAGTTCTTCTTTTAGCTCCTTGCATCAGGTGGTATCAAAGCTTGAAGTTCATCCTTGTGAAAATTGGATCATGTAGAACCCTAATTCATATTAGTTGTAGGGTTGCAGATCTGTAGATTTGACCTATAACTTGTAGAGGGTTATGATCTTATAGGAACCTAATTTCTAAAGATGGTTTGAGGTAGAGGAATTACAGATAATGTAATGTTGGATGCATTGAGGCAAATTACAACCAGATTAGATGTTGTGGAGACATCCTAGAGGAGAGGAACACATCTTGATGATGTGAGTGATGATGAAGCGGTAGCACCATGCCCAAATCTAGAATCAAAAGAAGATCAAGATGATGAAATATTGTTGAGAGTATTGTCTAGGGCATATTCAAAGCCTATTGTAGAAGTTTATCCTTATGATGGAAATTGGACACCAATGCGGTGTTGGATTGGATGATCTCTGATATGGAGAAGTTCTTTGAGTATGAAAAAACTCCTAATAATAGGAAGGAGAATATTATAGTTACTAGGTTGAAATGTCATGCTTTATTATGGTGGAAGCATTTGCAAATTGATAGACAAAGAAGATGAAAGGGAAACATTAGAACTTGGGTGAAAATGGTGAGCAAGTTAAAGAACAAATTCCTTCCTACTAATTACCAAGTTAGCTTGTTGAGAAAGATGCAAAATTTGAGTCAAAGAGACATCATTTTGAAGGAGTATATTGAGGAATTCTATAGATTGGACATCAGATTTGGACATGTGGATGATGATTTTGAGAAAATTGCAAGATATCTAAATGGATTGAGATTTGAAATTCAAGATGAAATAAGTTTTGTGAAATTGGAAAGTGTAGAAGAAGCATATCAATAAGAAGCATGAACAAAGACAAAGAGGTAGAGGCGGTAGATTCTAGAGAGGCAAAGGTAGATCTTATGGTGAAGGTGGAAAATTTGACAGTTCTGTGCAAGATAAGGGAAAATATGAATGGAGGAATGATGACAAAGACAAGAACGAGTGGAAAGATGGTAGTTCATACTAAGGAGGTACTAATTCTTATTGAGGAAGAGATAATTCTTATTCTAGAGGTGGTTTTCATGGTAATTCTTTCAGATGTGGTAAAGAAAGGCATAGATCTTTTGAATGCAGATCCTTTGAAAGTGGACAAGGTAATAGAAATGTTGTGATTCAAGGAGACATTGAGAGTTCACCGAGTGGACCTAAGGTAGGATAAAATCTAATGGTAAGAAGAAAATTATGTAATAAGGGAAGTGATGAGAAACTTGTTTTAAGGAGAAGTCTTTTCAAGACCAGATGTAAGATGGTCGAAAAATGCAACAAGGTTATCATTGATAGTGGAAGTTCTACAAATTTGGTATCAAAAGAGCTAGTTACCAAGTTGCAATTACAAAGGCTGAAACATCCTAAACCCTATCATGTTTCATGGATCAAAGATGAGCATAAGATATTGGTAAGTAAGCAATGTATTGTGAAGTTCAAGATTGGACATTATTTTGATGAAGTTATGTGTGATATTATGCCTATGGATTGTTATATTTTGTTAGGTAGGCCTTGGAAATATGATAGATATGATGTACATGATGGAAGATTGAATCAATATAATCTTTCGGTGAATGGAAAGAAGCAAATATTGTTGCCTTTGATTGAAAGTCTAGATGAGGTTAATTATACTATGATAAAAGTTTGCATGGTTAATGGGAAACAATTTGAAAAAGAAGTGAAGAAGAAGCAAGTTTGTTTTGCTATAGTTACTAAAGGACCGAGTGTTGGTAGTAATGACCAAACAACAAAAGTTGGTAATGATCAAGTGACAACAAATAGTGGTAGCCAAGTACTAGAAGAAATTATTAAATTTTTGAGTGAGTATAAAGAGATTATTGTAGAGGATATTCCTAATGGTTTACCGCTAGTAAGAAGTATAAGTCATTGTATGGATCTAATTCTTAGAGCTAGTTTGATGAATAAAGCACCATATAGATTGACACCTACCAAGAATGAAGAACTTAATAGACAAGTACATGAATTGTTGCAGAAAGGTTTGATCAGAGAAGTTTGAGTCCATGGGTTGTACCTATTGTATTAGCACCTAAGAAGAATGGAGAATGGAGAATGTGTACTAATTCTAGGGCTATTAGCAAGATCACAATGAAATATAGGTTTCCTATATTGAGGATGGATGACATAATATTTTTTGAGTGGAGAAAAGTATTTTACCAAGATTGATTTAAAGAGTGGCTATTATTAGATCAGAAAAAAGAAGTTGATGAATGGAAGACTACTTTCAAGACAAAAGATGGTTTGTATGAATGGTTGGTTATGCCTTTTGGTTTGACTAATACACCTAGTACTTTCATGAAGTTAATGAATGAAGTTCTGAAAAGATTCTTGGGTAAGTTTGTGATTGTTTATTTGGATGATATTCTAATATTCAATAAGACTAAGGAAGAACATCTTGAGCATGTTAGACAAGTATTGAAGAGATTGAAAGAGGAGAAGTTGATGATTAATCTAAAGAAGTGTTCTTTTATGCAAGAGGAGATTGTGTATTTGGGATTTTTGATTTTAGCTGATGGTTTGAGGATGGATCCTGATAAGGTAAAAGAAAAATTTGAATGGCCTGCCTTGAGAATGTGGGTGAGGTAAGATCATTTCATGGTTTGGCTAGTTTTTACAGAAAGTTTATAAAGAATTTTAGTGTTGTTTATAATGCTATGATTGAGACAATGAGAGGAGATAAAAAGGAATTCAAGTGGACACATGGAGCTGATAAGAGTTTTGAGACTTTGAAACAAAAGGTTTTTGAGTTACTTATATTGGATTTTCCTAATTTCAATAAGGTATTTCAAGTTGAATGTGATGCAAGTGGTAGTGCAATAGGAGTTGTATTGAGATATTAAGGTAAACCTATTGCTTTCTTTAGTGAGAATTTGAATGATGCTAAAAGAGAGTATTATGTGTATGATCAAGAGTTTTATGCTATTGTTCAAGCTTTGAAGAAGTGGAGACATTATTTGATTCCTAAGAAGTTTCTGTTGTATATTGATCATAAAGCTTTACAGTACTTGAGAAGTCAACATAAATTGAATCAAAGACATGAAATGGGTTGAGTATTTGTAGAATTTTACATTTTTGATTAAGCATAAGAGTGGAGTTACTAATAGAGTTGTTGATGAATTGAGTAGAAGACATTATTTGTTGACTAAAATGAAGGTTGAAGTTCTTGATTTTGATGAAATGAAAGAGTTGTATGATACTAATCCTAATTTTTTTGAGGCGTGGAGAGAGTCAGAGCACCAAGTCTAACAAATCAAATTAGTAAGCATGATGAATATTTTAGTCAAGAAGGTATGTTGTTTAATGGTATTTAGTTGTCTATCACTAGAAGTTCTATGAGGTTAAATTGGATTAAGGAAAAACATAGTGGTGGATTGGCTGGACATTTTGGAATTGATAAGACATTGAGTTTGTTAAAAGAGAGGTATTATTGGAGACAAATGTATAAGGATATTTAGAAACTTGTGAAGATTTGTGGAGTTTGTCAAGTTGCAAAAGGAGTAAGTTAGAATACTAGATTATATACAAATATTTTTATTCCAAAGAAACCTTGGAGTAACATTAGTATTGATTTTGTTCTTAGATTGCCTAAAACAACAAAGGGGTATGATTCTATATTTGTTGTTGTGGATAGATTTTCTAAAATGGATCATTTTATACCATGTAAGAAGACAACAGATGCTAAGCATGTTGCTAGAATTTTCTTCAAAGAGATTGTTAGATTGCATGGGTTACCAAGAAGTATTATTTCTAACAGAGATAGTAAGTTTGTTGGTTATTTTTGGAAGATTTTGTGGAAGAAGATGGGTACTGAGTTGAAGTTTAGTTCTACATTCCATCCATAAACTGATGGATAGGTAGAGGTTGTGAATAGAAGCTTGTGTAATTTTCTGAGATGCTTAGTTGGAGATGAAACACATAATTGGGAGATGGTATTAGCACAAGCTAAGTTTGCATATAATAATTTTGTGAAAAGAAGTATAAGGAAGACACCTTTTTAGATTGTTACTAAAATGAAGCCTTGAAGAGTATTAGATTTAAGGGATGTTGTTGTTGAAGAGAAGAGAAGTGCTATAGGAGAAGAATTTATTGAGTTTATGGAGGCTTTACATAAGGAAGTGAAGCTGAAGTTGGAACAAAGTAATTAGAAGTACAAGGAGAATGTTGATAAGTCTAGAAGACATCATGTTTTTGAAGTTGGTGATGAGGTGATGGTACATTTGAAGAAGGGAATATTTTCTGTAGAATATATAGTAAGTCAAAGATGAAGATGTTTGGAGCTTGTAAGATCTTGAAGAAGTTTGATAGTGGAAATTCTTATGAAGTTGAGTTACCCGATGACATGGATATATCTCTTATATTCAATGTTGTTGATCTGTATAAGTACCATGAGTCAAATGATGAAGTTGTTGTAACTAATGATTATCCTAAGAAATAGATTAAAGAGGTTGAATAGATATTGGATCAGGGAGATGGTAAAAGCACAAGATGAAAATAATACTATGAATATTTGGTAAAATGGAAGAACAGTCTAGTTGAAGATGCTACATGGATTTCTCAATCAGAGTTGGATTAAGCTTAGGTTGTGACACTTGCATGATTTAGGAGAATTTTTTCTTTCTACCCTGGTTGTCTGATGTAGGAGAATCCAAGGTTGACGTGTTATCCTACTCATTTGTGTTCATTCTACTAGTTGTTGCTTAGTTACAACAATTGTAAAGTGCCAATAATTTTGTAGTATAAGCCGAGTTGATGCTATCTCATGTCATGTTAACACTTGGATTAGTGTTTTATCCCATCTCACTCCATAATGTGTGCCAAGCTATCCTTCATGCACCAAGTGATTCTTCATATGCCGAGTGATCCTTCATGTGCTGAGTGTTCCTATTGATGCTGAGTGTTAGCATTTTAGATGAGTTTTCACATTTTTGATTGGAGCTAACTTGTGTGATTTATTTTGATCACGATGTTTATGTTAAGATATTGTCCTAGGATGTGTGCAAACCATGTTTTAGTCGGCCTTTCTATTTTGTAATGTTCTAGAATGTTCTGTAATCTATTTTGTCAAGTATAAATAGTATGTTTAGGCTTAGAGTTAGGGCAGAACTAAGAGGTTGGAAAGTTTTTTGCATATGTGTGTGGAAGGTGCAAATTGAAGCTCTATCTTTGATCTTGAATGTATTTTGTATATGGCCATAATGTAGAAGGCCTTACAGTTGGGCATGTATGTTGATCATTTGATGAACCAATAAAAGTGTTCTCTCTCTCTCTCTCTCTCTCTCTCTCTCTCTCTCTCTCTCTCTCTCTCTCTCTCTCTCTCTCTCTCTCAATGTTGTTCTCTTTGTGTGTTTTATTCCATTGTGTTAACTCTACAAGGTTGGTTGGATTAATGGGTGTGCCTTTGGACCTAGTTCTTCTTTTCCCTCCTTGCATCAGATACCTCTATAATTTAGTATCTCAGATTGATGCTTTTCCCTCTACCTTTTCTTTCCATTTACAATTTGTGCTTTTCTCTCATTTTTGTCATCCATCTTTTTTTCTTTCTTCATTCTTTGGGTGTTGTTTTGTTTTCTCATTTACCTCCTTGGGTATTATTTTGTTGATTGTCATTCAATTTTTCTTTGTTATATATATATATATATATATATATATATATATATATATATATATATATATATATATATATATTTCATTTGTTCATAATAGGGTGGATCTTTTTTGGCTCCACTCTCTTCATGTGTAGGAAAAGTTGATGTTTCTCCCATGGAATCCTCTATGTGGATTTAATTTTGGCCACTGGTTGGTGGTTTAAGTTCATGGTAAAATATGCATTTTTTCATAGGAAGGTGGGCTTGGTTCTATTATTTCCTTTTCTAGGTTGTATGGTTTTGTGGTGTAAGTTTGATTCTTTTAGTTTTCTAGGTGTTATCCCTATCAAGAGGGAAACTTACATCCTAGATGCCATCTAGTCTCTATTTGTTTCCTTGATTCTATGTGGGATTGGATCTCACATGTTAAGTTGATATTTTTATCTTAGCTGGAAGTTTGTAGGCATGCCTTCATGGGTGTCTTGTTGGTAATTTTAGCTCTAGAATTTAGAATGTGGGATATATTTTCACTATTAAGAGAACATAATAACCTCAATCCTAGTGGGATAGTGGTGGTTTTTTGGTATTGTGCTAGAAGCTTTATTCATATTCTTGGATGAGTATAAGGGGTGTTTTGTCTTAGAACATCCACCAAGTTACATCTCACATCATTGGGTTGAGTTCCTTGCACCATTAACAACAAGTTGGTTGGTATTTAGAATTCAAATGGTTTCCGCATCCAAAGTGTTGGCCCTATTTATAACACAAGAGGATTTTGTTTAGTTTTATTTTTTGTCTTTTACCTTAAAACTTCTAAGCCTTAGGTTTAAGATGCCATTTACCTTCTAATCCAATTATTTTCATATCTTGAATCATGTTTTGAAAGTTTCTTAGATAACTGTAGCTTCATAATGAAAAATAAAAAATCTTTAAGTTGCAAAATAACAATATTTTGTGCATCTCAACATCTCTAAATTTTTTTCTTGATTATGAAATTATGGTTATGATATAGAAATATGAAAAAATTACATGGCTTTGTAGTGCTTATCTGAGACTAAAGATTTCATGTTGTGAAGTGGTGGTATATGGTCTGTTGCGACATCTCTAGTCATTGATTGAGGTTAGTTTTTCAAGTTGCAAGGTTGTAATTCAAAGGATTCAAATTGTGGTCATTATATTTTTGTAGTTTTCTTGACAATTACGAATAGGTTTGTGAATAAGGTAAAGATTGTTGCTAAGCACAACATCAGTGATGATAATGCTTTTATGAAACTATAAGTTGTGATGTTGCAAAGGTCATAAAATAACTATAAGTGCAACATCTCTACAGTTTGATCTATGAAGTGGTTTGAAGTTGCGAGGTAATGATGATAGTCTAAAAGGTTAAATGCTACTTATATATTGTATTCTCATGGTTAAGATTTTTAGTTACAAAGTAGAGATGAAAAGAAAACTAGTTTGATCGCAACATCACATGTTTAGGAATGCCCTTAGTATTTCAAGTCGTGAAGCTACGATAAGGGTTAAATGAATGTAAAAGTGCAATATCTCCACTTAAATTTTTCTTAGTCTCTTGACCTCTATGATGTCATGAGGGATCATATAAAGTGTTAACTGCTATCTCATAGGTGAGAAGTCTAAGCATTGAGTTAAGGATGGGATGGTGCGATAAAGATTGAGAGTGACTTCTTGAAGCATTCATAGTTGTTAAGACATAAGGTTGTGATGTTGTGAAGTTAGAAATATAATGATAATGCAAGATCTTGGTTTCATTAGACCATTTAGAGATAACAGTAGCAAAGTGGAGATTAACTAGGAGAGAATATTTGCAAGGTTTTGAGAAACATTAATGTTTAGGGTTACAAAGTTCAAAGCAAATAGAGATATGAAGCTAACAATTTGGCATGGCATCACAACAACTAGTAGTCAATGCCAAGACATTTTTGTGATATGGAGATAAGAACAAAGTAAAGCAAAGAGAAATATTGCAAAGGTTAAAGGCATGTTGTGATTGGCGGTCATGAGGGTACAACTAGGGTTAAGAAGACGTCAATTGCAACATCATAGTTTCCCAATTCAAGTGCCTTAAATTGAGACCAAATAATTTTAAATGTAAAATAAATCATAGCTAAAATGATTGACATAGGACAAATTGATGATAGTGTAGTTGGACTACCAAAAAAATGGATGAAAAGTGTTTTCTAGAAATTTGAAAGATTTCATGCACGTGGCCTTGAATTCAATTAATACCATATTTAACTCCCAAAATCTTTTAAGAAAATGGTGTAACAAGATTTTTGTTCATAATTGTGAAGTGGTTAAAATTTTTGAAAAGAGAATTTGCATAAAGAATTCAATAAGTTTGTCAAAATTGCAGAAATGGCAAAAGGAGAAGGAAAGTTGATTACTGAGGCAAAGATTGAAAAGGTTCCTACTAGTTCAAGTCAAACTAAAGCCAAGAATCCTAGTTCTTTTGCAAATGAAAGGGTATACTTCCTACTAGGTTCTTAAAATGCATAGTTTGCAAATTCCCACGCTTTGAGAGATCCATACAACTTCTGTAGAGATGCAATTATGCCTAATTCAAATGAAAAATGAGTTTTTTTGGTTCTTTTGTGAGAATAGGTTGAGCAAGCCTCCAGTTTTGACTCCTTGGACTATAAATTTGGGTAAGCTCATAATTCTAGAGGGTTTTTTTGATGCAGATTTGGCAAAAGTGCCAATTAAAGCATATAATCTAGCCAACCATTCATTTATCAAGAAGGATCAAAGTGTACTATGTACAATAGAAATGGAGACTTTCATTGAAGCTTTTGATCTAGGATGACCCTTGGTTATTGAAATTGATTTTGAGAAACTTGAAAGAACTTTTCAAACATAGGAACGTTTCTTCATTGGATGAGTCATGAAAAGACACATTCCTTTGTCTTTGAAGGAAAAGGGTGGAATTCCAAAGAAAGGAGGGGATTTCATGCCTCTTAACATTTTTAGAAGGTATCTCCAAAATAACATCTCTAGCTTGAATAAAGTATTGGGAATTGATGGACCTATGAATGCTATAGATACCATGTATGTAATGCTATCAATCTACATAACTAGTTCACAAATGTAGAGTATGATTACATCACACACATAAAAAATGCTATTCATAATGAGATTGTTGCAGCACAACAAGGGGACCTAAAGAATTTTAAGTTTCACCATTACTCATTATTGATGCATTTGATCTTGTATAAAAATTTGGCTATATCAACCCAAACTTCATTGAAGAAAATGGAAGATATGGAAGAGAAATTATGAGTACAATGATGGACAAGGGTATGGAACATATTTTACCCTTATGCAAATTCTCTCTATTTCTACAATGATTTTTTTTATCCCATTTTAAACACGTTAGATGTTGTTTCTAAGAGGGTCCAAAGAATTGTTAGACAATTGATTAAACCATCTATATGTTATGATGAAGACTGCAAATTAGGACATGATTGGGTGAGTATTTTTTGATTTGATAATTGTACTATAATTAGGGTTTATTGATGCCCACAACCACCCTATCTTTTTGCTAAATATGTCCTTTTGAGCTTGGGAATTATGGAATTCATTTGGTAGTTGATTCTAATGAATAGTGAGGGGCCTAATGTATGAAAGGGGACTTTTCTTTGTAGAAATTTCAAGATTGGTCATTTTAATATAGGAAATGAGGTAATTGAGAAACTTCATGCATTTATTACATAGTTTAAATTTCCAATTACACTTGTAAGGACATATGATCCTAATAATGTTTTCAAGAATCACTTAAGATAAATGAGGGAATACAATTTTCCCATGAGAAAACCCATGTAGGAAGAAGATATCATAATATATTTTTTAGATGAAGATAAATGTAGGGATCAAATCTTAAAATGGAGATAAATTATGGTGATTGAGCAAGGAATGAAGAGAATTGATCCTTCATTTAAAAGTTTTTACCATGAAGAGAAATAACTAGAAAAGTTCAATAAATGCCTTTAGAATTATCGAGAGATTATTTCTCAAGTGCCTATATAATTGAGAAACATAGTTGAGCCTAAGTCTCCTGAGCAAGAGATTATGATAGAAGTAGATGAGGAGGAAGCATAACCAAAGACATCATCTTGGGCCCAAGGAGGAAGAAAGAAGCAAAATTTGATTTAAATTCCACATAAGGTTAGAGAGAAGGCCCTCCAAATCATGCCAAGAAAAAGTAAATACTTTTATGATTTAAGGAAAATATTTATAATGAGATAGGACACTAATATTGAGAAGACTCCTAACAAGATCGAAATTGAAGCTAAAATGATAGATTATAGGATCATTCAAGATCAAGAGTTATTTGGCGATGATGACTTTGTGAAAACTAATGAGTTCAAGAGTTTTATTTTCAAGTTAAAAAAATGAATTTTCCTTACAATTGCAGCGTAGAGATTCTGATGAAAAAGTGGTCAAGATGGTAGGAAAGCTACAAACATATGATCTTGACAGTGAGACTCTTATTGTGTAGGAGGCCATAGATTTAGATAGGATAAATGGTATGCTATATCTCCCTAGTTAGGACTTGAGATCATCTTTTATGCTAGATTAGATTAGAAGACAAGAGAATTCAATATGTTTTGAGGATGTAAGCATAGATGGAAAATTAAGAGGTTAGGGAATAATGTTGATGCCCAAACTATGGTAGTATGGAGCATTGCCCTAGAATCTGAAAAGTCAAGATCAATGGAAATCAAAGATTCACCGCAGGGGAGTGTAATCTTTTGGAACATCCATTCTAATTTTTGTAAATAAATTTATAGTTTGTTAAACACAATGTTACTTATGAGTGAGGATAAAATGAACTTAATTTAAGAATAATTATATTAGGCTTATGATAAGTATATAGATACTATAAAGCACCGATGATGAAGAAATTAAAAAGACATAAGTATTTGAGTGAAGGATTATTGAATTAGAAGATGAAGTTAAAAAAATTAAGATTTCTACTAGGCCTATCATTGAGGTAAGTGATAAAGAAACTCAAATAGAAGGAAATACATTAGATACCATTGAAATGACTAATTAGCCATTGGGTATGGATGTGGATGAACAAGATATAAATAAAGAAGTGGAGATGAGGACAATGAAGAATATGCTTTCCCACAAGATAAGTGTTTTGAAATGAATGTCACAAAATGTTCACAGTAGTTACATACCATTGCAAGGTGTAGAATATCAGTGTTTTAAGGAACTGTCCTTAATTTCTACTTTGTTAAAAAAATAGGGTCCATATATGCAATTTTTTTATAAACTTGTTCTGATCTTTGCTCAAAAGAAAGAATTACTAAAATAAATTATTATTCCTACTAGAAATCTTATTGGAAAATTCAAGGAGTTAGATAGTTTCTTCTCAGTCAAGATGCAAATAATACAGAATAAAATGAAAATTATTGCAAAGGAAATGCCTCACTTTGTGCCAAAAAATATTGATGATGAATTCAAGTTACAAGAATAGAAAGAGTGGGCGATGTATTTTGGAGATATTTTAAAGCATGAGAGATTTTTTGCTTATTGTAATGACGAAACAAATGTGTCAACCATTTATGATATGATTGATGTTTTGTAAAAGGTTTAGATGGACATGCATAATTTTTTTGTAGAAGTAAGGGCTATAAAAAATTCAAAATGAGGTGACTATCAAAGTGAATTAAATACTATTAGAGACGCCAACTAGTTGGATTTTGAGACTTACATTACGATGTGGGAGGTTATAGCTGAATTTAAAGAATTTCTAAATGGAGATAATGATTGAACATATTTGGATCAATTATGAGAAAATAATAGAGGAAGGACAGCCAACTGAATGAGACCTTTACTTTTGCAGTTCACTTGCTATGGGTATTCTCACATTATAAACATAGAGTTGATCTTGAACATCAAGTATGCCAACTATTCAATTTTGAACTATCTCCAAATGCTTTATTCATATAATTTTGTCTTTTATATAACAAAATTAGTTGTCAAATCAAAACATGACATCTATAAGTTCTTTCTAGCTTGAATCTTGTTGAAATCCTTATTCTATAAAAGAATTTCCAAGGCTTCAAAAAAGGGGTTTAATAACTTTTTATGTCAAAAGAAATAATTTTTTTGGATCCAATTTGCTGTGTCAAGTTTTTTGATACTCAATGAAATGAAATACAAAAGTTCTAAGTCTATTTTGGGTCTTTTGGGTCATTGTCTAACAATATGTATGTATTTTTTCAAGGAAGTAATACAAGGAATACAAATATTGGAGTTACATCATTTAGATCTTTTCTCTCTAGTTATCCTTTCTAATTTTCTGTTATCCAATAGCAAAGTATATTGGGTTCCACTTATAATTCTCTTTGAATCATATTTCATAATATGTTTTGTTGATAATCTAAGTGATTATGTAAATGCTTAATGTATTTTGAGAAATTCATTGAGAGAGAAAAATATTTTGATAAGTATAGGCATGAAATATGTATTGATCTTATTTCCAAGGTAAATAAATAGATGATAGGGTTTTTGGTATCATATGTGTGATAAAATTTCTCAATGGATAAAGCACTGATCAGATTATCAGTCAAATACGGTTATGATTTGCACACTCATAAAATCTTTGAATTCAAATAAAATTTCATATGTTTAATTTACAAATCAGAAAAGGTCCTCTTGTACTTGATTTAGAGTTGTCTAGGGTATGGAGAAACAACTAGTTTACATCCCTTGTACACTCTCTAAATTAGAAGATATAAAAGGGAAATATTATGCTAAAATGGGGTTTATAGTAATAAATATTGTTTTGTGAATAAATAATAAACTCCAAGGTTTACTCACCTAAACTTGTAGAGTTTAAAGAGAAGAAGACATTTCAAGTCTTGTCAGTTGGTCCTCTTGCTTATTTTGGGGACATCTATAATGATTTTTTGGCTAATTCCTAGGTATCTCATGTTATTGCAAAGATAATTAAAATCTTGTTAGATCAAGAGCCAAAAAATTGGCTACTCTATTGGGGACACTAGGTTTCTTGGTGATCTCTTTACAACTCATTTTCAAAATGAAGAAGCTTACTAGGACAAAACAGTCTCATCAATAGGAGACACAATTTGCCTATTAGGTAAATCTAAAGGAAGAAACCCATGCATGATATAAAAATGAATTCAACTAGTCAAATTTGGTTATGAGAAAATTCTATTCATAGAGAGAAATCTCATTGATTTAAGTGATCCCATAAAATGTGAAGCTATGGCAATAGATAATGATGATTTTTTGGTTGAATTGTAGGCTCTAAGAAAGAAAGTTACTGAGGAGGATGCCAAGTACCTACACTTGGAAAAAGAAAAGGAGAAGGTCATTATGAATTCTCATTAGAAAAGAGATAATGTACTTAGAAGAATGGGCATACTTAAAGAGAAAAATAAGAGGTTAGAAGAGAAATATATGCCCTTACACTTAGATGTGTTTGGATATCTTGGATAGATTAGATCTAAAGTTCAAGAACATGAATGTGCCTTACATGAGAAGAAAAGACATGTCATTGCAAAAGTTCAGCTAGATAAATCTATTAAAGAAAATAGAGCTGATCTGAACATAGTTGACCTTACTACTAAATTTTTTTATAAAGGAAAATAGAAGGTTGTGGGAATTCAAATAAATGAACTCACCGTTGCATCCAAGGATACTCATAGTATGTATAAAATTTATTTGGATTTGGAAAAGGATAGAAAAGAATGATAAGATTTGGCCAAACAATTGGAGAAAGTTGAGAATGAAACTTAGGTTGCAAAAATGAAGAGGAGGATCTAGTTCTTCAAATCTACTTCTGATGTAACCATGGGACAAGCTCAAGCTTCATAAGGTATGTCCTCCAACTTAGTTTGTGGCCAAAAGGAAAGTAGTATAGGGATATCCTAGCCATGGCCAACCTCTTTTTCCACTACAATAGGTCAAAAAAGTGTAGGGAAAAAAGGGAAAATAGTTGTGCAAACTCAAGCTCTTGGACCCAGTTCTACAAATATTTTAGGATTTTAGAGAAAACCCATCTATATGGAAAGATATAAATAGACATCCTTCATGGTTATTCCTGGCTATCTCAATCCCATTTTGAATGAATTAAGAGATAAAACCTTAAAGCTTTCTAGAAATAATTAAATTAGTGGTGAGGAACACGTTAGGAAATTTACTGACATGTTGAATGATTACAAGGTGGAGCATAAAGATGTGGTTATGAAATTGTTTGTGCATTTTCTCATTGAAGATGTTAGGGATTGGTTTAGAAGGCTCCTTGATGATAGTATCAGTTCATGGGATGAATTAGAAAAATGCTTTAAAGAACAATACGGAGATAACACCAATGCCAATTTTATTTCAAATTAGTTTAACAATATCAAGAAAAAACAAAATGAGTCTACATTTGATTTTAATATTAGATTCCAAAAGGGCATGTACAAGTTATTCCAAGTCATGAAACTAGATGAAAATATTTTCCTAACCACATAGTTTAATGCATTTGATAGAAAGATGGAAGATATGCTAAGAGATAAAGATCCTAGGACACTAAGGGATACCTTCAGAGTTTCTATGAATATTAAAAATAATAGAAGAGCCTCAAGAAAGTTGGGAAGGGGAGATGATACAAATTATTCAACCCTAACGAAAATAAAAAAGAAGGTGAAAAAATTGTTGTGAACAAGAAATCTGAGGAGGATAAGATGGATCAGATATTGAATTTTTTGAAAAACATGAAACCTTCACTGGGTAATGTCAACAAGCTTAATACTAGTGACAAACCATGGTCTAACAAAATATTGAATAAGCAAATTGGATATCAGAATTGTCCCTATAATACATAGTGGAAGGATGGTAAACCCATTGTTAACCTTGTGCAAGGTGCAAATGAGAAAAATACATCAAATCTATGGCAGAGGAATTCTTTGAATTTTGCTAATGAAATGCCTTGATGTATGTTTTTTCAACCCCCTCATTCTCTTGAATATTATGTAGTAGATTAGTCAATCTCTACATCTCAACAATCAAAATCAAAAGAAGTAGTTGAAGAAGAAAATCATGATGACCTAGCCTATAATGTAGTCAATTCCTAGCATGATTGTGAGGAATCAAATGTAGAAGAGTCATAGTGGGATGTAAGAAATTAGTGAAGTTTATATGAAGTCAATCATCAATAAAAAAATTGAGATGATGAGGAAGAAATTAATACCAAAGTATGCAACATAGCATCAGAGGTAGGACACATGAACTTGAGGAAGCCATCCGAGGAGGAAATTGACAAAATAACTATAGAAATGGTCACCAATGTTTAGAATACCTATAATGTAAGAAATAGGATATTGAATGATAACACTAGTAAATCATCTGGCATCTTCATCAAGGATGTTACCCACAAATCACTTGATACTGAAAAAGGAAAGTGTCCATTGGTTGTTAAAGTGAAGAGTATTAAAGATAAGAAATGGGAACCCACAAATAGTTTGCCAGTTCAAAATGTTGATATAAAAAAAGAGCATATTGATGCAAAGAGACCTAAACTAGGAGCTCATAGCCATCCTAAAGCCACTATTGACAAACCACAAGAGGATAGAGGTATGATTGTTAAAATTCCATTGATATGATGACCATTTTGTCATAGATTACTATGAAGGTTCCTTTGTGATTGACTCTAGTGAGCTTCAAACACTATTATGCCTTTTAAGATCATGGAAACACTTGGTTTGAAAATAGATACTAAATAGGGAAGATGTTTTTCCTTCGATTCAAGAGAGGCCCCTATTATAGGTACCATCAGTGCCTCACCATACAAGCTAGTTGCATATCCTAAAAGTGACCTTACCATGAGTGTTTTAGTAGTGGATATCCCTCCACAATATGGTATGATAATGTCAAGGAAGTGGAGTAATTCTATGGGGGTCATTCTACAATGTGATTTATCCTTTTCTACTTTTGACGTTGGTGATCATGTTATTAGGGTGAATAGATAGCCTAGGGTAACTCATATGATCAAAGAAAACATAGAAATTGATGCTACATATTTTCTAGATACTAATATAAATGCCTTTAGGGATCAATTGATTGTTTTAGAAAAGGAGAAACCAATCCCATTGATTACATAAGAAGTCATTGAATTATTTGACTTATAGGGAATATGGAATATGTATTTTGATGGTGCTAACTAAAAGGAAGGGGCAGGGGCTAGAGTAGTTTTTATTTCACCAAATAAGAAGACCTTTATATATTATTTCACCCTAAACTTCACATGTACTAACAACATAGAAGAGTATGAGGCACTCCGACTAGGGCTAAAAGTAGCTACTAAACATGGTATAGAGAAATTATATGTGATTAGTGATTCTGAGTTGGTGGTATCTCAAGTTAGGAAAAATATGCATCCAAAAACAAAAGGCTCAAATAATGTAGAAATTTTGTGTGGGATGAGATTTAAGCATTTGATGCATTTGAAATAACTTGGATGGACATGACCAATAATATATTGACAAACTTACTAGCCAATGTGACTATTAAACCAAATGATATGTCTTTTGTAGGGGTTTCTAAAATTGAAACATTGACAACACCTTCCATACTAGACAATATTGAAAATTGGAAAGTGTTTGAAGATAACCAATAAATTTTGAAGTTCATCTTAAATGAAGATATATATCTTGGGCGGGAACTAGATTGTAGTGCTCTAGTGGAAACTATCGATGGTAAAGATAAAATTCTTGGCCAAGAAATTTTGTAGCTGAAAAAAAATAAAGTGCCTAAGGGATTGGTAGTATTAGAAACTATTTTTGATGATCCAGATAGAGTACAACCAAAAGTGAAAGACAAAGGACTAGCAGAGTTGAGAGAAATAAATCTTGGAACCACCGAATCTCCTAAAAAGGTCTACATAGGCAAGAAGCCATCTCTTTCTATAAGGAAGTCTCTTATTGATTTTTTGAGGAAGTTTAGATATTATTTTTCATTGTCATACGATGACCTAAATGCATATAGGGAAGACCTTTCCATACATGTTATTCCCCTAAAGAAAAATGTCAAACCTTTTAGATAGAAACAAAGGCCCATTAACCCCACATTAGCTCCAAAGATATAAGAGGAATTGATAGAACTCAGAGATGGAGGTATTATAAAACCAATAAGACATTCCACTTGGGTTTCAAATATGGTACTAGTCAGAAAAAAGAATGGAGATATCATGTTACATGTTGACTTCATGAAATTAATAGGTTCCTCCTTAAAGGATAACTATGGTTTTCCAAATATGGAAGCTATGGTACAAAAAGTGACATGATCAGAGATGATGTCCATGTTGGATGGTTTCTCAGGGTATAATAGCTTTTGGTGGATTAATCTAAGGAATATAAAACTTCTTTTACAACATCGTGGCACGTGTATGTGTATGTCAAAATGCCTTTCAATTTAAATAATGCAAGAGCAACATTTTAGAGGGCCATGGATTTGGATTTTACATATATCATAGATAAATTTATGGTGGTGTAATAAGAAAATTCAACTACTTACTCTAAGAAGGTAGGAGATCAATGTAGACATTTGGAGACTATTTTTTATCAAAGATTTATATTATGATGTTTCTCTAAACCCAAGAAAATGTGCATTTTGGGTGATTGAGGGTAAATCTTAGGTCACATAGTATCCAATGAGGGAGTAAGCATTGACCATGAGAGAGTTTCTTCTATTGAAAAAGTTCCAAAACCTAGGGATGTAAAAGGAATCCAATCATTTTTTGGCCAAGTAAATTTCCTAAGAAGATTCATAATAAACTTTTATGAAATTACTAAGCCTATTTCTAAAATGCTCAAGCAAGAAGCAGAAATTAGATGGCATGGAGAACCTTCTATACCATTCCAAAATATTATAGAGGCTATTAAAATGCACCAGTGTTATGGACCCCATATTATGGTAAGCCTATGCATATTTTGTTCTTTTTCTTCCTTTCACACTATTGCAACACTACTACTCCAAAAGAATGAAGAAGGATTTGAGCAACCCAATGCATTATTTAGAAAGTCCCTTCAGGAAGTTGAGCTTAAATATGGTATAAATGAAAAACATGAATATGCCTTGGTAAAATAAGTTAAGGTCTTCAGATGTTATTTGGTTGCTGCTACAGTCATTGCTTTTATCCCAAGTGTGATAATTAAGGACATATTTTCTCAATAAGAGGTTTTTGGTAGGAGATGTAGGTGAATCAATAGGATACAAGAATTCAATATTGATATCCAAATCTAAAAATTGGTAAGAGGGAAAGGTTAGCTAAACTTATGGCAGAATCCAACTTTTATGCAAACCAAATTAATATTGTAGATAATCAACATCACCCATGTATTTATGACATTGATTAATCTGACTAATACAAGGATATTATTCACTATTAAAAATACATGTCTTCACCACCTACAAAAAATGAAACTGATAAGATAAATTTAAAAATTTAGTCTACAAGATACATTATTGTTGAAGGGCAATTATGGTGGAGGAATATTGAAGGAATTTTGTTACAATGTGCTGATAGGGAGGAGTTAATCAAAATTTTGGTTGAGATGCGCAATGGAGCATGTGGTGGTAATTATATGGCCAAGGAAATAGCCCATAAGGTGATAATATGTGGCTTTTGGTGGCCAATCCTATTTAGAGATGTTCATAAACTAGTCAAGAAGTGTGACCCGTGCTAGATATTTGCCGATAAGCTAGAGTTCTCTAGAAATAAACCATTAAGACCAATGTTGGTTCAAGCACCTTTCTAGCAATGAGGTATTGACTTAATAGGTGAGATATCCAATAAGTTAAGTAGTGGTTAGTCATGGATTCTTGTTGCTATTGATTAGTTCACAAAATTGGTAGAGGCCATCTCAACTAGACAATCAACTAGTAAAGTTGTAAATTATTTCCTATTAAACAATATAATTACTAGGTTTGGGTGTCTAGAAAAAACTATGACTAATAATGATATGTGTTTCAAGTCTAATGAGTGTGCGCAATCTTGTGACAAATATAGCATAACAAGGTCAGCTTCTTCCCCATATCACTGATATGGAAATGGACAAGCTAAGTCCATAAACAAGAGTTTATTAAAGATCATCAAAAGGCTATTAGATGAAAAAAGAAGGCTTGGGACTCCAAATTACCCTTGGTAGTATGGGAAGATAAGGTGACAATTAAGAAATCCATTGGACTATCACCATTTGATTTGGTATATGGGATCCGGGCTAGACTGCCCTAGAATAATTTGACCAGTATATATAAGTTCATCCAAAAGTATGGTGGTGATATGACCAGAGATATGAAAGAGATGGATGATGAGATCATTAGATTGAATGAACACATAAGAGAAGCATCAACAAGAAATTCCAAATTACAACTATAAGTAAAGAGCCCATTTGATAAAAGGGCAACAAAAAGGAATTTTGAGCTTGAGGACCTTGTGCTAGTGTGAAATGCAAGGTTAGAAGATAAAGGGAAGCTTGGAAATTTTGAATCTATATGACTTGGTCCCTATCTTATTGATTCTTAGTGGGGAGAATACTCATACATATTAAGGAAGTCTCTAGTAACATTCTTGAATTCCTAGTTCATGGATAGTTTTTCAAAAAATACTTCTACTGAGAGGTATTATTCTTTCCATGAACAATAGGTTAGCTCTGTTTTTATTGTGTTTCCTTATATATAGGTGTTTTGTGTTTCCTTTTTGTTTGTGTTTTTATTTCTCTCTATAATGTTATCAAGTGAGTGGTCTTCTCTAACTAGAAATTTTGAGCCTTTGCATGAACAAAGGTAGTACATCATCCCTAGATAGAGCCAAAGTTAGCCCTATTTTATAGGTTGATAAAATTTTATTAGATCCTTCAAGAAATCACCTTTTTATAGTACAAGAGAGTTTTTAAGTTTTATTTTTTGTCTTTTTCCTTAAAATTTATAAATCCTAGGTATAAGATTTCATTTATGTTTTGATCCAATTATTTTCATATCCTAAATCATGTTTTCAAAGTTTCTTAGATAATCACAACTTTCCAATGAAAAATCAAACCTTTAAATCTTTAAGCTGCAAAATAGTGATGTCTTGTGCATCTTGACATATCCATATTTTTCTTGATTGTGAAATTATTATTGTGATCTAGTGGTATGAAAGAATTACATGGCTTCATAGTGCTTGTTTAAGACTAAAGGTTTCATTTTAGGAAGTGGCAGTATGTGGTCAGGTGCGGCATGTCTAGTCATTGATTGAGGTTAGTTTTTTAAGTTGCAAGGTAGCAATTCAAAGGATTCCAACTATAGTCTTTATATTGATGTAGTTTTCTTGATAGTTGTGAATAGGTTTGTGAAGTTGCAAAGAAAATAAAGACTATTGTTACATTTTTAAGTTTTATTTTTTGTCTTTTTCCTTAAAATTTATAAATCCTAGGTATAAGATTTCATTTACCTTTTGATCCAATTATTTTCATATCCTAAATCATGTTTTCAAAGTTTCTTAGATAATCATAACTTTCCAATGAAAAATCAAACCTTTAAATCTTTAAGTTGCAAAATAGTGATGTCTTGTGCATCTTGACATATCCATATTTTTCTTGATTGTGAAATTATGATTGTGATCTAGTGGTATGAAAGAATTACATGGCTTCATAGTGCTTGTTTAAGACTAAAGGTTTCATTTTAGGAAGTGGCAGTATGTGGTCAGGTGCGGCATGTCTAGTCATTGATTGAGGTTAGTTTTCTAAGTTGCAAGGTAGCAATTCAAAGGATTCCAACTATAGTCTTTATATTGATGTAGTTTTCTTGATAGTTGTGAATAGGTTTGTGAAGTTGCAAAGAAAATAAAGACTATTGTTACATTTTTAAGTTTTATTTTTTGTCTTTTTCCTTAAAATTTATAAATCCTAGGTATAAGATTTCATTTACCTTTTGATCCAATTATTTTCATATCCTAAATCATGTTTTCAAAGTTTCTTAGATAATCATAACTTTCCAATGAAAAATCAAACCTTTAAATCTTTAAGTTGCAAAATAGTGATGTCTTGTGCATCTTGACATATCCATATTTTTCTTGATTGTGAAATTATGATTGTGATCTAGTGGTATGAAAGAATTACATGGCTTCATAGTGCTTGTTTAAGACTAAAGGTTTCATTTTAGGAAGTGGCAGTATGTGGTCAGGTGCGGCATGTCTAGTCATTGATTGAGGTTAGTTTTCTAAGTTGCAAGGTAGCAATTCAAAGGATTCCAACTATAGTCTTTATATTGATGTAGTTTTCTTGATAGTTGTGAATAGGTTTGTGAAGTTGCAAAGAAAATAAAGACTATTGTTACACATGACATCACTGATGATAATGCATTTATGAAACTACAAGTTGTGATGTTTTGAAGGTCATAAAATAAATGCAAGTGCTACTTCTCCAATGTATGTTTATTGTTAAGGTTTTAAGTTGCAAATTAGAGATGAAAAGAAAATTAGCCTAATCACAACATCACATGTTGCAGAATGCTCTTAGTATTTCAAGCCACAAAGTTGTGATAAGGGTAAAAAGAATGTTAAAGTACAACATCTCCACTTAAATTTTCCTTAGTTTGTTGACCATTTTGATGTCATGATGGATCATATAAAGTGTGAAGTGAGCACTATGTCCTAGGTGAGAAGTCTAAGCTTTAAGTTAAGGACGTGATCGTGCAATGAAGGTTGAGCATGACTTCACAAAGCATTCTTAGAAGTTAAGACATAAGGTTGCGATATTGAAAAGTTAGAAATAAAATAATAAGTGCAACATCCTAGTTTCATTATATTGTTTATAGCTAATAGTAGAAAAGTGGAGATTAAATGGGAGTGCAACTTCACAAGGTTCTAAGAAATGTTAATGTTTAGGGTTGTGAAGTTCTAGGCTAATAGAGATTTGAAGCTAGTAGTTTAACAAGTGTAGTTAGTGCCAAGATATGTGGAGATAAGAGAAAAGTAAAGAAAAGTGCAATCTCACAAAAGTTAAGGGCATGTTGAGATTGACGGTCATGAGGTTATGACTAGGGTTAAGAAGTTAATCACAACATCTTGGTTTCTCGGTTGAAGTGCCTTATATTAAGACCAAATCATTTTTAATAAAAAATAAAGGGTAGCTACAATGATTGATAGAGAAAAAATTGATGACAGTATAGTACAACTACCAAAAAAATGCATGAAAAGTACTTTTTTGAAATTTGATAGATTTCATGCATGTGACCTTGAATGTCATTAATAAAATTTTAACTTGCAAAAGATTTTAGGAAGCTGGTGTAACAAGAGTTTTTGCCATAATTCTAAAGTGATCAACATTGCTAAAAAGAGAATTAGTGAAAAAAATTTAGTAAGTTTATTAGAATTTTAGAAATGGTGGAAGGAGAAGGAAAGATAATTGTCGAGGAAGAGATTGAAGAGGTTCTTGACAGTTCAATTCAAACTAAAGCCAAGAATCCCAACCATTTTCTAGATGAATGGGTATGCTTCCTATCAGGTTCTTCAAATGCATAATTTTGCAAATTCCCATGCTTTAAGAGATTCATACAGCTTCCACAGAGATGTAACTATGCTTGATACAAATAGAAATGAGCTTTTATGGATATTTTATGAGAATAGATTGAGTAAGCCTCCAGTTATGAATCCTTGTACTAGAAATTTGGGTAAGCATGTAATTTCTAACTATACCTAAAAGGACATATGATCCTGATAATGTTGGTAGGAATTCCCTAAGATAAATGAGGGGATACAATTTTCCCCTGATAAAACCCAGGTGGGAAGAAGACATCATAACTAATTTTTTAGATGAAGATAAATGAAGGGATCAAACCTTTAAATGGAGGTAAATTATGGTGATTGAGGAGAGAATGAAGAGAATTGATCCTTCATTTTAAGTTTTTTTACCATGAAGAGAAATATTTAGACAAGTTAATTAAATGTCTTTAGAAGTTTCAAGAGATTATGTCTCAAGTGCCTGTAGAATTGAGAAACATAGTGGAACCTAAGTCTCTTAAGTGAGACAATGTGCTAGAAGTTAATGAGGAAGAAGAACAAGCTAAGACATTATCTCTCGCTAAAGGAGGAAGAAAGAAGAAAAAATTGATTGAAATTCCATAGAAGGTTAGAGAGAAGGCCCTCCAAATCATGCCAAGAAAAAGTAAATACTTTGATAATTTAAGGTAGAATTTTCTAATGAGACAGGCCACTAAAATTGAGAGGACTCTTGAAAAGTTGGAAATTAAAGCTAAAATGATAGATCATGGGATCATTCAAGCTTAGGAGCACTTAGGTGATGATGAATTTGTAAAAATTGACGAGTTAAAGAGTTTTCTTGTCAAGTTAGAGTAACATGAATTTTCCTTACAATTGTAGCCTAGAGATTCTAATGAAAAAGTTGCCAAGATGGTAGGAAAGCTTCAAGCATACGATCTTGATAGTGAGAGTCTTACTATAGAAAAGGCTAGAGATTTAGTTAGGAGAAGTGATATGTTATTGCTCCATGGCTAGGACTACTACAAGGCCTCTCACTAAGGTAAGTGATAAAGAGACTCAAATAGAAGGAAGTGCATTAGAAAACATTGAAATGATTGATCAGACATCAGTTATGGATGTGGACAAATATGATATCTATAAATAAGTGGAGGTGAGGACAATGAAGAATATCCTTACTCAAAAGATAGGTGTTTTGAAAAAAATATCATAAAATGTTCACATTAGTTACATAGCATTGTAAGGTACAAAATATCAGTATTTTGAGCCACTATCCTTACTTTCTCCTTTGATCAAAAAATAAGATCCATACATGCAAATAATACAAAATAAAATGAAAATGATCACAAAGGGAATGTCTGGCTTTGTGCCAAAAATCATTGATGATGAAGGCAAGTTAAAAGAATGGAAAGAGTGGGCCATGTCTTTTGAAGATATTTTGAAGCATAAGAGATTTGTTGCTTATTGTAATTATGAAATAGATGTGTCAACTATTTATGATATGTTTGATGTTTTGTACAAGGTTGAGATGGATATGAATAATTTTGTTGTAGAAGGGCTATAAGAGATTCAAAATAGGGTATATGTCTGAGTGACTTAGATATTTTTAAAGATGCCACCTGGCTGAATGTTGAGAGAGACATTACTATATCAGAGGTTATAGCTGAAATTAAAGCATTGCTAGATGGAGATAGAAACTAAACAAATTTGGATCAATTATGAGAAATAGATAGAGGATAGATAAGTAGATGAATGTGATACTTTGCTTTTGTAGTTTACCTACTATGGTATTCTCACATTATAAACAAAGAGTTGATCGTGAACATTAATTATGTCAATTGTTCAATTTTTGGACTATCTTCAGATGCTTTATGTATGTAATTTTGTCTTTTACTTAACAAAATTAGTGATGAAATGAAAACATGACATCTATAATTTCTTTCCAATCTAAAGCTTGTTGCAATCCTTATTCTATAAAATGATTTCCAAGACTTAAAAAAAGGGGTTTGATAACTTTTTATGTCAAAAGAATTTTTTTTTTTTGGCCAAATTTTCTATGTTAGGTTTTTTAATACTTAGTGAAATGAAATAGTGAAGCTCTGAGTCTATTTTGGATCATTGTCTTATAATATGTATGTATTATTTCAAGGAAGGAATATAAATACTAGAGTTACATCATTTGGATCTCGTCTCTTTGTTTATCCTTTCTATTTTTATGTAATTCAATAGCAAAGTATATTGGATTCTAGTTATAATTCTCTTTATATCATTTTTCATAATATGTTTTTATGATAATCTAAGGGATTATGTAAATGCTTAATGTATTTTGAGAAAGTCATTAAGAGAGTAACTTTATTGATAAGTATATATGCTTGAAATATGTATTGATATTATTTACAAGGTAAATAAATATATCATAGGGTTTTGGTGTCAGATGTGTGAGAAAATTGTACAATTAACAAAGTACTGATCAAATTATTAGTTGAGTAGGATTATGATTTGCACAACCATAAATTATTTAAATCCAAATCAAATTTCATATCCCTAATTTACATATCAGAAAATTTATGTCTATACTTGATTCAAAGTTTTCTATGGTATGGGGAAATAGCTTGTTTAAATTCATTGTGCACTCTCTAAATTAGAAGATATAAAGGAAAATGTTATGCTGAAATGGGGTTTAAAGGAATAAATTTTGTTTTATGAATAAATAATAAACTCCAAGGTTTACTTGCCCAAACTTTGCAGAGTTCAAAGAGAAGAAGGCATTTCAAGTCTTATCAATTGGTCCTCTCACTTGTTTGTTGGGATATCTATAATGGTTTTTTTCTAATTCCTAGGTAACTCACATCGAGTTATCTCAAAGGTAATTAAAATCCTATTCGATCAGGAGCCAAGAAAAAGTACACAACATTTATTGATCCCATGCATGACATGAGTAAATATTGAATGAGACTCTTGTCAATCATGTGAGGACAATTAAATGTTGTAAGCTCTGTTGTTGGAGTCTTTGTTCAAGTGACATAATTTTGGATTTTGATGAAGAATGAGTAGTGGATTTTTTTTGGTTTGAAACTATCTATTTTGTACTCATAGATTGTAATATATAGGTTTTTAGGGTTTAGAGATTTCATCTCCTATAACCACTGAGAGGTATTTTTATGATTCCAAGGTATGGCTTCTAAATACCATCTTTTATCTTTTACTATAAGTTTCTTTACTTGTTTCAACTTTTGAATTTTTTGTTCCCTCCCATATAGCACATTCATCTTCAAAAGAGGATAGGAGGACACAAGGTCTTGGGAGCATAAATCTTAAGCCTAGTAATAATAGTGTATTTCATAAGGATCATGATATCAATGTATGTATGGTTCTAAAATATGTTAATAGATACTAGTTTTGGAGGATTGACAACATTTTTTAGGTACTAGGGCAGGACCAAAATTGATATAAATTTCAAAAGATCATTTTTTTCTTGTGAAAAAGGCACTATTAAGAAAATATAGGAAAAAGATTCTCCAAGGTATCTATGCCAGCTAGTCTGGAGATCCTAATCATGCAAGGACCAATTTCCAACACGGGACAAGAGGCATCCAAGAAAGGGAAGCTAGAGAAGCAACAAGTTTTCAAATGGAAGTGTGCCCCCATATTTAGAACCCCTTAATAGGGTGTCTAAATGTTTGAGACACCTTGTATTCAATACCTTCTCATATAAAGTTTCACTTGGTTTCAAAAGCACCACAACTTTATAAGGTGAATTTTTTAGTGTAGGATTCCCTCCTTCCCATAATCTAGTCGACTGTGCTTGCATTTTGTAGTAGTTGGCACTTAGTATTCCAAACCAAAAAATATTGGAACTTATGTCTTTCTAAAACACGATTGGATGTGCGAATTTCTTTTAAAGTTAACCATATGCCATTTTTTTTGGATGAAAACTTATTAATGACACAACATGTAGTTAATGATGATAGCTAAACCCATTTTCTTCTTTTTTCCATTCAATATTTTTAGATAAGTAGAGTAATCTTATCAATTAGTGGGCATCTTGAGGAGATAATTGGAATATATTTGATCAGAAGAGCATGTAAAGATCATTGATTAAGATCAAATATCCCTTGGAAATTCCCATCTTTCCCTTCCCCACTTTTTTCTGCCCCTTTCATGGCTATAATTTAACTTATTTTATTTTGTAGATGTTTTAGCGTGAAGATAATAGTAGATAGTGTTAATTAAGGTGGTAGGTGGGTTAGTTGGGCCTGGAAGTTGTTTTCCCATCCAAAGTGTCAATTTCTACCTATAAATAAGAGAAAGACTAACTATTGTAGGGTTAGTAAAGTTGATAATTTTATCATCTTAGCTGTTGTAACACCTTACTTCATGAATTAATACAATTTGGCTTTATGGCAGTTGTATCTTTGTTTCACCCAGTGCTTGTTGGTCTTTATAAGTTATTTTTTGAGTAAAAGGATCTTGGAGTTCTTTCAATGGGTTTTACTTACCTAAAAAAATATTGAGATTATTATATTTTGTTTCTATTATCTTCCTTCTTTGGTTAAAACTAAATGACTTTTATTTACTTTGCTACTAGTTTTATTTGTAGCACTTATATATCTTAGATTGATTGATTGAGCACATGTTTAAGTTATCCTACCATTCAATAATTTATACTTGATAATAATAATACAAAAGTATGCTATAGGTAGATTAAGTTTCTAACTCTATAGGATCTTTAAATTTCTATCATTTACTTTCCTTGTTTTCCTTGGTTTCATCCTAAGATATTTTTCCATCTCTGTTCAAGTAATCTATTGCTCAACCAAAAATAGCAGGAAATGATGTAGCTTCATCCCACCTTATTATAAATTAGTCACCTCCTCATCCAACATCTCCTATTCTTGTATGATAGAGACTCATTCTATAGGGAGCTTGGGAGTGGACATTTTTTCTTTGCATTCTTTCAGGCCATATTGGTTGAATATTCCAATTTGGTCACAATTGTTACTCTATTGGCTTGACATGAAACACAGTTGTGTTGATAGATTAATGATGCTAGAAGGAGGGAAAATAAAAACCAAGCCTCCAAAAAAAATTCCTTGTGCCCCATGGTCAATCTTGGTGTCATTCATATATGTACGATATACAAATTGGCACATGGGAGTTTGAGTTCACTAACTCGGCCAAATAATTGTTTTGAAATTGAAGGCTTTGATTAGTCTCCACCTGAATGATCATTCAAAAAATAACTTATCCCCTAGACTTTTCATTAACTAGGATCCTTTTTTGGAAATTTCCTTTGGTAGTTGAATTCATCTTTCACCTCCACAGATTTTGCAGAACTTGGAAAGCTGATTCAAATTTTTTAAAAAAGATTAAAGAAGAATGGAAAGGCATCCATGTCTCAACTTGCTACTACTCAGAGTACACCTACATCCAAATTACCAATTAGGATAATGGTCATACCATATAAACTTGCATTTCTTGGGGCACAATTATCACCCTGGTAACTTTTCTAGCAATGTATGACATACCACCCCACCTTGAAAAAATATGTCCAAAATTTGAACATTTGGGATCCTTAGACAATGAAAGAACACATCCAGGAATTTAAGGATGCCTTCGTTAGAAATAATGTTGAGAAGTAAGATGTGACTTGTCATCTATTCCCAATGACTTTGGATTTTAATGAGTTTAAATAGTACCTTAACATCCCCACTAATATTATTGGTGGATGGATCAACATGGAGAGAACCTTCCTCTTAGAGTTATAGTCCCAAATCAACCCTATTCTATGTCATCATTAGTTTATTGGAATTTAGAAAGAACTAAATTAGCCTCTATTAGCCTTTCATAATTAGTTTCAATGTTCTATTCAGTGATGTTTTGATGCCTTTTCATCCAAGATAGAACTCTCCTTGAGGAATTATTGGATGCTATAGACTAAGTCGTGTCAATAGTCATCATGTAGACCATACCTTGAGGGGATCATGAAACCTTGGCCTTGGAAGTATCTTTCAAACTTATCAATCATCTAATGGATACGTGATAGAGTATGCCTTGTCATCCTCATCCTAAAGGAGCTCCTCATCTAGATAGTTATAATAAGATCCCTATGGTGGTACTTCAATCCTATCAGATATCCTACTATACTTCTATGCCATAGGTTGATCCTCTCGTAGCTCCTAAGTAACCTAATTGGATTCAACAAATGGTACCTCAGGTACTTGGGACAACATTTTCTCCCTTGGCCTTATAGGCCATATCACCATTAATCCTAATAATTGCTTGATCAAGTTACACACCTCACCACTGACATGGAAACCTTTTTGAGGATTTTTACCAATATGGATAATGACATGACCCAATTAAAACAAAGTAAGATTGCAGTGACTAATCAATAACTTATTCCCTTCAGTAGGGGAACATATTCTCAAGACAAAGAGATTCATACAAATTTGGTCCTCGTGGTGCCAACAATAGAAACTATAACAATTAGGTGAGTAATCAAAAATAGAATAATATTCCAAACAATAGGGGTTTTCCCTTGAGTAAACTTGATCATGAAGGGAGTGGATGACCTAGTCATTCCACCCATCTAGAAGAATTTTACCCCATGAAAAACTAGTGTTGGTTACAAGATATTGGTTAACACTCAAAGGCCACTTATTTCACTCTAGAGAAAGTGATTCAAATCTCTCACTCATATCTACCAGTGTGATCTAAAGAAACCCTCCAACTCTTCCTTCTTTTTCAAGATTTTAATTTATAGACAAGATGAATAGGACAATGAAGAGCCTATCTTCGATGGGTTATTTGATGACTTCATCCCTAAATATGCTACCAATAATTTTACTAGATCATGACCTCCTTGTAACATAAGGATCTAATTCAACAAGGGCCCTTTCACAGTGTCATTTCGACCCAAAAAAAATATGTTTCTCTAGACCCTCATACTGATGTAAATCCTCCTCCTCCCAAGCGACCAACACTACAACCTTGTGATTCCATGATGAAAGGCTCTATGCTCTCCTAGGTGAAGTTTGATATGAGAAAGGTAATGGAAAGTACCAATACTACCATGTCCTTGATGGACATATTAGTGAGCTATCTACCAATACTATCATGTTTTTTGACAATCTCCCTCTTTCACATTGATGGAAAACTAATACCAACAACAATACCAAAAAATAAATTAATACCTTATATTGAAATCTCTCCCTCTATCTGTATGTATCCTTTCTCTATGTAGACCAATGTAAGCTTTGTCAATTTCCTTCAATTTATCTCTCCTTTTGACTTTTATCAGGAACCCCTCATTAATCACCCCATATTTGGTAGGTGGGCTGATTAGTGTATTAGCAGATACAGTTTGATGGTAAGGAACTACATAAATGGTAATGAATGGCACAATGTGGCTGAACTTTTGCAGGACCTCAAGCCTTTAATGTCCTCTTTGAATGCCATCTTCATCAACTAGAATGGAGACTCTTTATTTTGGGGAGATTCTTTAGGGGGCCTTTACTCTATGGCCACCAGCTATCTATCCCTTGTGGGTAAAGAGGAGAAACCTATCTGGGCAAAGCCTGGATCCCTGGGCTTACGCCTAAGATAAACATTTTCTTCTGGCTCCTCCTACAAGATAAAATCCTCACCCAAGATAATTTAGCTAAGAGAGGCCAAATCTTACTTAATAGATGCTGCATCTATAAGCAAGATCTGGAAATGGTTAATCATATGGTCATCCACTACCCCTTCTCCTCCAGGGTGTGGAGCCATCTGTCTACAATCTTGGACTTCAACTGGTGCCCTCTAGCTTGCATCCAAGATTTCTTTAGTCAGTGGAGAAGCCACAACCAAGGTTTGAATTCTTAGTTATTGAGCTCCTGGATCCTCCCACACTTCTGCTAGGGAATATGGAAGGAGCGCAACAATAGGATATTTAGAGATAGAGAAGCCCCTGAGATTATAATAGCTGAGAAAACTGAAAGCCTTATGATAGAGAACTATGCCATAACCAGAGAAGGAGACATAAAGGTTGGAGGGAATAGTAAAGCCAGGAAAGAAGATAGGATCAAAAGAAGACAGGATACTATTTGGTCTTTTCCCCCTGAGACCTAGCATAAAGCCAATTTTGATGGGGTGGCCAAGGGGAATCCAAGTCTAGTTGGATGTGGAGGTATCATAAGAAATAGTTCGGGAGGTGGCATTGCTTCTATCTCTTCCCCTATTGGCCACCAAACCAATCATCTAGCTGAAGCCAGTGTTGCTAGGTTCACTGTTAAGTTGGCCTTGGCCTAAGGGATTGAGCAGTCGTGGCTTGAAAGTGACTCCTTAAATATAATAAATTACATTTTAGGAGTCACTAAACCCTCCTAGACCATCGAAAGCATTATTGAGGACCTAAAATTAAACTTAAGGAAATTTAAAAACTACCACGTCAGCCATGTTTATTGTGAAGCAAACACAGTCACTGATTGGTTCACCAACAAAGCAGTTGCTAGCAACTCGGTGATGACATGGGGAAGCAACAATGATTTTCTGACGGTGATGACTGAGCTAATCGGAAAGGAGAAAATCCATGGCATCAACATGACATCTTTTTAATGATGATAGGATTTTCAAAATCGTACTTCAAAAAGGGAATTATTTAGAGTTATGCAAAACCCCCTCCACTCCATAATCATGTGTATGGAAGACACAAGCTGAAGGAAGCCAAAAATAAACCCATAAACATGTGCAAAATTATTTTTGCTCTTAGCACCTTTTGCTACTCTAAACTCAAAAATACTGCAATGGTGGGAGAAAGGATCAGAAGAGAGCCATGGGGTGAAGCAGAGAGATGGAAAGAGAAGAGGAAGGTTTGGAGAAAGCTCCAGAAGGGAGGTATAACCAAATTCATAGAGAAGCTTCATGGATTTGATGCGAGGGTTACTAAAACTATGGTTGATTCCTGGCAAAATGGGAGGGTCAAAATTGATGGTGTTTCCCACTAAATCACTGAGGGTCTTATTGCAGAGGTGACTGGCTTTTCTTAGGATGGTTTGAACTTCTATAGGGACAAGAAGATGTCTACCAATGCTGTCAACAACTTTGTCAAGGATGATAAGGAGAAAAGAAAATTGGTCAAGATTGAAACCTACTATGACATTGATTCCATAGAAAAGTTCTAGAGGTATGTTCTCAGGATTATCATTGAATATGTCACTCTTGACCCCAAGTTTGATAGAATCAGGACTCATCATTTTGTTTTGTTAAATCATTTTAGATACAAAGTGAAAATTTATTTTCATTTTTAAATTTTCACCTCCATGGCCAAGAATATAGAGGGGTTCAGGAAATGCCCTGTCAAAAATCCTACCCTCCATGAGGGTCTCCTGCTTCTGATTTATGAGTTCTTGAAAACCCAAACTAGAGGTAAAACCATTGAGGATTTGGGTAGTGCCTTGGAGGACACTACTAGTTCTGATTCTAGGGATGAGCTTGTAGTGAAATCAAAGAAAATTGACACCCCAAGAAAAGCTATCCCTGTTACCCATGATCCCAACATCCCTAGCAGGAAGAGCCCCAAATGTATTCCCCCTATTCCCCCCTCTCCTCATCCTAAGGAGGTGAAAGAGGCTAGTGATGATGATGTGGAGTCTAATATAGAGTTTGAGGAGGAGGACTCAGATATGGGGAAGGAAAGTGAGATGGAAGAAGATAAGGGGAGAGAAAATGACAAGGTGGTGGTGACCCCTATGGACCCCAGGGTTAACCCCAAGAAAAGAAAAGTGAACTAAGCCTTGTGCCAGGAACATCCCAGCGACCCTATTGATGTGCCCCCTAGCCCCACCCTTCCTTATTTGCCTCAAGAGGTTCCCATTTCACCCCCAGAGGAGATGATTGAAATCATGGTTGAAAAAGGGGGGGAGGTAATCAGAAATAACAAGAGGAGGGCTTGGAGGAACTTCTATGGGGACAAGGTCAGGTTGGGTATTGTTAGAGAACCTACTAAAATCTAGGTGCTGGAGGACCTTGACAGAAGTACCCACTATGACGAGCTCATTGACCTGGCTCTTTTGGTTATCTCTGACAATGTGTGAGAAACTAGCTTCAACTTCCTGAACAATGCAAAGAACAGTCTGATTGACAACTTTCATTCCATCAAGTGGCTTTTTCAAGAAATTAAGGCTCTAAAGGATAGGAGCAACCAACCCAACAACTAGGATACTGACAAGGACCAGGAAGCTAGAGGAAGCAAGGACTAGGTGGGTAGCCAGGAGAAAGACAAAAGCTAGGTCTCCAGAGACCATCAGGATGACAGACTCACCCAGCTTGAGCAAAAGGTCCAAACGCTAGATTCTATCCACTAGATAATCACCAAAAAGATAGTGGACACCCTTCACACCTTGAAAGAGAATATTGTCAATCTGGGCAACTATCTGACTACAATTGGCCTTGAAAGGGATGCATAGCAGAATACAGAGCAAGGATTCAACTGAGATAAATTTCAGAAAGAGGCTAGCGACTAGGTGAATCAGGGGAACCAGATGAACACTCCTACCAAGATTTAGGAGGGCATGGTTAGTCAGAAGGAAAATGATGCTACAGAAACCCTACAGGCCATGGACATGGATGGCCACTAGCTTGTTCGCCTGACTTTTCTTTTCTGTCTCTAGCCTTTGTACTTTGGCTTCGAGCCTTCTTTTGTCTCTAGCCTTTTGTGGCAATTTTTTGTTTGTTTAGTCTATTTCATCTCGCTCTTTTTGCTGTAAAACTTTGGATTTTAGGATCTCTATAAAACCTATTTTACCTAATCAAAGACATAGTCTTTCCTTTCATATCTCCCTCATAGTGTCTTTTTCTCCTCTTTTTAGGTATATATTTGTTCATGTATTTTCTCCATGTAGATCTCTCTTTCTATTCTCTGATCTCTCCTTGAATATCTCCATTTGAATTTCTAATTTTCTCCCTCTTTAGGATATCTCTCCTTCTTTCAATGTATATCTCTCTCTTTGACAATAATGCCAAAGACTTGTCACCTCAACATGTAGATGTTATCAATTTAGGTTCTCCCTCTATCACCTTATGTGTGACTGATCTTTTGTTCCAGCTCCTTGATTACTTTAGGAAAATCCTAAACTAAGATCCACTACATCAAATTGTAAAATATGACATTCAACTTAGCTAATGCAGGGCACCACTATGGCTTCTTAAGTAGCTTTGTCTATTGGGGTATAACCCCTAGTTTACCTCTAAGATACTCATGAGCATCCTTAAGTAAGCACTTTGTGAATATATCAGCTATCTATTCTTTTGTATTCATATATTCCATTTTCACTTCCTTTTCTTGAACTGTCTCTCTCAAGTAATGATACTTGATTACAATGTGCTTTGTCTTTGTATGCATCACAGTGTTTTTAGTTATGTTTATAGCACTTGGCTTATCACAATAGAGTATCATAGGTTCAATAATTTCCTCCTTCATTCCTTTAAGTAATTGTTTGATTCATACCACATTTGTACAATTTGTTGCAACAACCACATATTCAGCTCTAGTAGTAGATTGTAATATAAAGTTTCACTTCTTACTAGTCCATGAGATGAATATTTTTCTTCCACCACCTGTACTTTTTGTCATCAATATTTCTAGCCCAATCAACATCTATATAGGCTCTCAATTAAAACTTATCATTTTTCTTGTAGTATAGACCATAGTCTTCTATTCATTTCAAATATATCATCATCCTTTTGACTACCATCAAATAATTCTACATAGGATTTGTAGAAAATCTTGCAACAATCCCAACAACTAATGCAATGTTGGGTCTACTATGAATTACATATTTCAATTTTCTAGTCATAGACCTATACAATGTTTGATTTACTTTAGCAGAATCATTAATCTTTAATAGTTTATGTCATGTGACCATACGAGAGCGAATAGGTTTTGAATCCTCCATACCAAAAATTTTTAATATATCTTTCAAATGCTAAGACTGAGTAATATAAATACCATAGTTCATTTCATATACTTGTAAACTAAAAAATAATTTAATCTCTCCAAACATGGACATCTCAAATTATTTCATCATCTCATTAGAAAATGTCTTACACAATGCATTTTGTCCTCGAAATATGATATCATCAACAAAAATTTCAGCTAGCAAAATATCTTTACCTCCTTCAATCTTCAAGTATAGATTACTATTGTCATCATTCTTCTCAAAACTAACCTTCACAAGATAATTGTGAAGCCTCACATACCATACTCTTGGAGCTTTCTTCAAACCATATAAGGTTTTTTGTAATTTATATACCATGTTCTTATTGTTTGGATTAAAAATCTTTCAGGTTGTTCAATGTAAACTTCCTCTTCTAGTATACCATTTAGAAATGTAGATTTCACATCCATTTGATAAACTTTGAAACCTTTGTATATAGAGTAAGTAAGCAGAGTTCTTACTCCTTCCATTCTTGGAATGGGGACAAATGTTTGTCCATAGTCAATTCCTTCTTCTTAAGCATACCCCTTGCAAACTAATCTTGCCTTATTCCTTGTGACTTCACCATTTTCATTTAGTTTGTTTCTGTATACCCACTTGGTTTCAATAACATTCTTGTTCTCTAGTTTGGGTACAAGTGACTAGGTTTTGTTCTCCTTATTTTGATAAATCTCTTCTCTCATGGCTTGACTCCAGTCATCATTCTCCAACACATCCTTTACTAGCTTTGGCTCATGCATACTTAACAAACATGTATCACTTCTCAACTCATTCCTTGTTACTAGTCTAGCTTCTTTGTCTCCACTAATTCATACTTTTAAAAATTTTGGTTTTTCTTTCTATAATATATCTTTCAACTTTAGAATCATTGTGCACTTCTCTATCATGTAACTCAACATTAAGCTTTTGACTGCAACTCGACTCCTTAATGCAACTCGACAATCACTTATACTTGCTGCTATTAATTTACAACTTGGTTCACAACTTCATCATCACTCATGTCTTCATATAAGTACACAATTTTTTTTTAGTCTTTAGGTTCCTTGATAGCTTTAGCTTCTTGTACCCCTATATATTCATCAAACTTTACATTTGCACTTCCCACAATTTTTTAGTGTTAGTATTTAAGCATTCATTAGTTTTACTTCTTGTGGAATAGTCTAGGAATATACATTCTTCACTTTTAGCATCAGTTTCCTTTTCAACTCTTTCCAAGTACCACTTAAGCATTTTAAATGCATCATATTTTTGTTTCAAAAACATAATTTTCATCATCCAAGAATAATCATCAATAAATAGGATAATGTACTTGTTGCCCTTGTAGCTTTACACATTAATTGGTCCACATAAATCAATATGAACTAATTCTAGAATTTCTCTTGAGGAGTGAGTCTTACTTTCAAAACTAGATTTTTCCATCTTGCCTAACTAACATTGCTTACAAATTACATTATCTAGATTCTTTAGTTTGGAAAACCTTTGACTCTCTTCATCTTACTAGTACTAACCAAGTTATCAAAATTTACATGACATGGTATTTTGTGCCATAGCTTTACATCATCAAATTGTACAACAAGACAAGTATCATCACTCATGTCAAGATAAAATAGATTACCTCTAGTTTGATTACCATTTCCAATGAGTTCTCCATTAGCATTATAGATCTTAGCTTTTCTATTTCCAAATTCAACCTTACATCCAACACTATTCAATTGTGACACACTTAACAGATTATAGTTAAGTGCTACATAATAATCATTATCACATATGATCTTATCTGTCAGTTTTATTAATCCTTTTTCTTAGATTAGATAGGGTGCATCATTACTGAATGTAACATTATTTCCATCATAATGCACAAGAGAATTGAACTTACTTTTATCTCTAGTCATGTGATTAGAAAAACCACTATCAATTATCCATCTTTCACTCTTGTTCACATAAGAAACCAATGTAGTTGCCTCGACTTCATCAAAATCATCCTTCATTGCAACACAAAAAACATCATCATCATGATCATCAAAATCTTCATTTTATTCCTCTTTAGGAATGTGATAGGCCTTCTTTCCTTTGTCTTTATCATCTATATTGTTCTCATCTCTTTTACCTTTGAATTTGTCTCCATTTCTATTGTTCTTCTTCTTAGAACACCTATCAACAATATGACCAAACTCATTACAATTGAAATATATGATAGGTAACTTACCTTTGTATTTTCCTTTGCCTCTATGAAATATCCTAGCCAACAATGCTTTAAGCTCCTCTACATCATCTTCATCTATATCACTATCACTAGAAACATGTTTGAACTTTATCTTTTTCTTTTCGTTAGGTTCTTTTAGTCAAAATTTAGCTTTTGAAAGAAGCTTCAACATTTTTAGTTTTGAAATTATCAAAATTAGAGAGTTCAAAGGTAGTGAGTCTACCCATCCATCCTTCAAGGGTTAGATCATTACTACATGCATATCTTAGTTCTTGTATGGTAGAGACTCTAATAGCATAGATAGGTAGAAGTGTTCTCAATACTTTTCTTATCACAACCTCATCTTCAATAGTACTGGTTGCTCCTATGATATCATTAACAAATTCTTTTGCTTTGGCACAATACTAAACTATATTCTCACCTTCTTTCATTCTCATATCATAAAACTTTCCTCTAAGACTTTTAGATTCGGCTCTTAGCACATTCTTATCTCCTCTGTAGATATTTTGATAGCATCCCACATCTTCTTAGCAAAATCACATCCTTTAATGTCATCTAACTTAGTATAGCTTAGGGTAGACGGAATCTCCAATATTTCCTAGTTGTGTTCTTTCTTCTTTTTCAAATCATCGATAGTAGGGGCTCCAGTAGGATCATCATGCTCAGTGGTAATGATAGATTTTGTATAGTATTTAAGTCCTCCTAGATGTAGCTTCATCAAACTTTTCCATGTAGGGAAGTTTTCTTTGTTAAGCTTGGGTACCTCTCTTTTGGACATCTTGATCTTTTATCTTTTAGTATCTTCAAACTATTCCTAACAAGAAACTAATGCTCTAATACCAATTGTTAGAATAATTTAGAATAGCTAAGAGGGGGTTGAATTAGTTATCCAAGGTCCAAATTTATAGATAAAACTTTTTAGTGCTTAACAAAATTCATATCAATATATCCTTATCATGTATCATGCATGCATCTAATAATTCCATAACTTAGTACGTCACTATCCTAGGTCAGAATTACTTTGCTGAAATGTAAACATTAAACACAAAAAAATCATTCATGCATTTTGACACAAGGATTTTTTGTGGAAATCCAATTTGGAAAAACCATCAGTAACATGCTACTAAATTTTCTCACTCTTTTTAAATGATGCCATGTGAAAGGCTAGTCCTCTTAAAGGTTGCAATACACACTATTAAATATGACCTGGTTAACGGATTTCAATAACCCTATTAGGAGTGAGCCTTGTTAGAGAACTTTAGAACATTCCATTATAATTTCAACTACTTAATGGATTTAGAAATGACTATTAGGTCAACCTTAATCCAAATGATTTATCCTAAATTGACATAATGATTAGAAAGTAACAATATGACTTGATCTAACAAAAAATCACAACTCACTTGCAAATTATAGATCTCTAATTTAGTCCTTCATTCTTCTAATCATTCATACACTTCACCTTTGACATCTTGTTCACCCTTCAGGAATTCATTCCTCTTAAGCCTTGTTGCTTTGTATGCCAATTGCAAACTCTTGTATTTGGCCACCATATGAACCAACACCCTAGACTTCTTGTCTTCCTTGGGTACTCGTAGGTGCCAATTGTTGGTTCTAGCCTTGTATCCCCTTATAAAGAATATTATCATCCTTTCTTGCTTTATCACAATTTTCCATCTTAGGGTTATGTCAAATTCATCAAATCCTCCATCTTTTCCATTTTGTTCCCTCTAGAGACTTCATCTACAATCCTCTTTGAATTTTCCTTAAAAAAGTTTATTGTGAATTTTGTGCCTCTAGATCATCAATCTTATCTTCCACACACTTCACATAATACAAGAAGTCAAATTTCTTGGCTCAAATTCAGCAAATCTGCTATCACTCAGCAACAACTAGCTTCTAATGCTCGACACACACTAGGTTACTAGGCATCTACTAAAATTTACTCGGCACATACTAATGCAAGAGTATCCTAGGTTGTACTGCTATCCTGCATGTTTTATTTATTTATAAAGTTTTCAATGTTTCTATTGAGTTGCAATGTCTTGCATTGTTGAGTTCTCAGTCATTGCTAATAAATTAGTGGATGTCGAGCTTCCTAGTTGATGTCAAGTTCACAGTTGTTGTCAAGTGTTCTTTGGTTGGTGAGTCATACTTTGGTTACCAAGTTAATGTGGATTTTGAGTCCATGTGGATGTTGAATTCTTTGGTTGTTGAGTTCATGTGGATGTTGAGTACATTTGGAAGTTGAGTGTCAATATTTTGTGGAGTCTTCATTTTTTGAGTTGTTTGTGTGCAGTTTCCTATGGAGGCCAACCTTTGCATATAATTTAGTGTTAGATATCTATTGTGAGCCAACTTGTGACTTTTATTTGCATTTAATATAAGAGTTTATTTTGGTTGTATTAAAATAGGTCAACTAGTGGTCATGCATGTATTTAAGAGACTTTGGTTAGAGTCTTAAAGGTAGAGGTTTAGGGAGAAAGGGAGAAAAATGTGAAGTTTGATAATTGAAGATAGTAATTGTATATATATATATATATACATATATATATATGTATATATATATATCTATGTATATATATATGTATATATATACATACATATATATATACATACATATATATATATATACATATATATATATACATAGATATATATATATACATATATATATATACATATATATATACATATATATATATACATATATATATATACATATATATATATACATATATATATATATACATATATATATATACATATATATATATACATACATATATATACATATATATATACATATATACATATATATATATATATACATATATATGTATATACATATATATATATATATGTATATATATATGTATATATGTATATATATATGTATGTATATACATATATATGTATATACATATATATGTATATACATATATATATATATATATACATATATACATATATATACATATATGTATATACATATATATATATACATATATACATATATACATATACATATATATATATACATATATATATACATATATATATATATATACATATACATATATATATACATATACATATATATATATATATATATATGGTTGTAACCCAGAAGGCCTTACTATTGGGCATGTAACCATGTTTGGATGAATATATGGATGAAGGCTTTTCTTCTTTTATCTCTCGAGTTGTTTGTTGTTGTTTTTGTTGTGTTGACTCTGTACAAGTGGTTTGAATAGTTGGGTGTGCCTTTGGCCCTAGTTTCTTCATCCTTCCCTGCATTAGGTGGTATTAAAACTTAAGATTTGACCTTGTGGAGATTGGAATGTGTAGAAACCTAAGTGAATTCGATATGGGGTAGTAGATCTAAGGATTTGACTTACAACTTGCAGAGGGTTACAATTCTTGCAGGAACCTAATTTGTAAATATGGTTTGAGGTAGAGGAAAGACTAACAATACAATATTAGATACATTGAGACAACTTGAAGCCAAATTAGATGCTATGGAGACTACTTATAGGAGAGAAGCACATCTTGATGATGAAGCAATAGCACCAAACCCTAATCTAGAACCTGAAGAAGATCAAGATGAGGCAAGGTTGTTGAGAGTATTGTCTAGGGAAAATTCAAATCCTACTGTAGAAGTTGTTCCTTATGATGGGAAATTGGATACCGATGTTGTGTTAGATTGGATCTCTGAAATGGAAAGGTTCTTTGAGTATTAAAACACTCTTGATAATTGGATGGTGAAAGTTGCAATTACAATGTTGAAAGGTCATGTTTCACTACGATGGGAGCATTTGCAAACTAATAGACAAAGAAGAGGAAAGGAGAAGATCAAAAATTAGGTGAAAATGGTGAACAAGGTAAAGAAAAAATTCCTTCCTATTGATTACCAAGTTAGCTTGTTGAGAAAAATACAAAATTTGAGGCAATGAGACATGACTGTGAAGGAGTATACTAAGCAATTCTATAGATTGGACATCAAATCTGGACACGTGGATGATGATGTTGAGAAAATTTCAAGAAATATAAATGGATTAAGATCTAGAATTCAAGATGAAATAAGTTTTTTGAAATTAGAAAGTGTGGAAGAAGCTTACCAATATGCCTTTAAAGCTGAGGAGATCTTGAAAAAGAAGCATGAACAAAGACAAAGAGGTAGAGGAGGTAGATTCCATAGGTAGAGGTAGATCTTATGGAGAAGGTGGTAGATCTAACAATTTTGTACATGATAAGGGAAAACCTGAATGGAAGAATGATGACAAAGGAAAGTCCAAGTGGAAAGTTGGCGATTCTTACTGAGGAGGTACTAGTTCTTACTGAGGAAGAGGTAATTCTTATTCTAGAGGTGGATTACATGGTAATTGTTTTAGATGTGGTAAAGAAGGGCATAGATCCTTTGAATGTAGATCTTCTAAAAGTAGGCAAGGTAATAGAAATGTTATGATTCAAGAGACACTAAGGGTTCACCTCGAGGACCTTATGTTGGAGAAAATTTGATGGTCAAAAGAACCTTAAGTAATAAGGGAAATTATGAGGAGTCTTTTCAAAACTAGATGTACGATGGTCAAAAAATGTTTCAAAATGATCATTGATAGTGGAAGCTCTACAAATTTGGCATCAGAGGAATTGGTTACAAAGTTAACGTCGAAGAGGCTAAATCATCCTAAACCCTATCATGTTTCATGGATCAAAAATAAACATAAGAAATTAGTAAGTGAATAATGTATTATGAAATTCAAGATTGGACATTATTTTGATGAAGTTTTGTGTGATATTATGCCTATGGATTGTTGTCATATTTTTTTGGGTAGACCCTGGCAATATGATAGATATGCTATACATGATGGAAGATTGAATCAATATACTCCTTTGGTGAATGGGAGAAAGCAAATATTGTTTCCTTTAATTGAAAGTCCAAATGAGGTTAATTGTACTACTATGAAAATTTTTATGGTTAATTTTTGAGAAGGAAATGAAAAAAATCAGTCTACTTTTCTATAATTCCAAGGAGACTAAGTTGTGCCAATAGGAACCAAATGCCAGAAAACAGTGCTAATCGAGTGCCAATCAATGGTGATTGAGTGATAGCTAGTAGTACTGATTAAGTGCTAGAAGAAACTAAAGAATTATTGAATGAGTATAAGGATATTATTATAGAGGATATACCTAATAGTTTACCTCCAATCAGAAGTATAAGTCATTGTATGGATCTAAATCCTGGAGCTAGCTTTTTGAATAAAGCAACATATAGATTGACACCTACTGAGAATGAATAACTTAATAGACAAGTACATGAATTGTTGCAAATTTTTTTGATCAAATAAATTTTGAGTCCATGTGTTGTACTTATTATATTAGCACCTAAGAAGAATGGAGAATGAAAAATTTATACTGATTCCAAAGCTATTAACATGATCATAGTGAAATATAGGTTTCCTATGCCGAGGATGGATGACATAATAGATTGTTTGAGTGAAGAAAATTATTTTTTCTAAGGTTGATTTAAAGAGTGGATATCATAAAATTAGAATTAGAGAAGGTGATGAATGGAAGACTTCTTTCAATAAAAAAGATGGTTTGTATGAATGGTTGGTTATGCCTTTTGTTTTGACTAATGCACCTAGTACTTTCATGAGGTCAATGAATGAAGTTCTAAAAAGATTATTGGGTAAGTTTGTGATTGTTTATTTAGATGACATTTTGATATTTAGTAAGACTAAGGAAGAACATCTTGAGCATGTTAGCCAAGTATTGCAAAGATTTTTGAATGGCCTATACCTAATAATGTGGGTGAGGTAAGATCATTTCATGGTTTGGCTAGTTTTTACAAAAAAATCATAAGGAATTTCAGTTCTATTTGTAATGCTATGATTGGGACAATGAGAGGAAATAAAAAGGAATTCAAGTGGACATATGGAGCTGACATGAGTTTTGAGACTTTGAAACAAAAGGTTGTTGAGTTTCTTGTATTGGCTTTTCCTAATTTCAATAAAGTATTTCAAGTTGAATGTGATGCAAGTGGTAGTGCAATAGGAGCTATGTTGCATCAAGAAGGTAAACCTGTTGCTTTCTTTAGTGAGAAGTTGAATGGTGCTAAAAGGAAGTATTAATCAAGATTTTTATGCTATTGTTCAAGTCTTGAAGAAGTGGAGACATTATTTGATTCCTAAGGTGTTTGTGTTGTATATTGATCATAGAGTTTTACAGTACTTGGAAAGCCAACATAAATTGAATTAAAGACATATGAAGTGGATTGACTACTTGTAGAGTTTCACATTTATTATCAAGAATAAGAGTGGATTTACTAATAGAGTTTTTGATGCATTGAGTAGAAGATTTTCTTTTTTGACTGAGATGAAGGTTGAAGTTCTTGGTTTTGATGAAATGAAAGAGTTGTATGATACGGGCCCTAATTTTTTTGAGGCATGGAGAGAGTGCAGAGCACCAAATTTAATAGATCACATAAGTAAGTATGATGAATATTTCATCCAAGAAAGTACATTTTTCTAAGGAATTTAGTTTTGTATCCCTAGAAGTTCCATGAGAGTTAATTTGATTAAGAAAAAGCATAGTGGTGGATTGGCTCAAAATTTTCAAATTGATAAGACATTGAGTTTGTTGAAGGAGAAGTATTACTGGCCACAAATGTATAAGGATGTTCAAAAGTTTGTAAGGAGTTGTGAAGTTTGTCAAGTTGTAAAATGAGTAAGTCAAAATACTAGTTTGTATACACCTATTACTATTCTTGGGAAATATTGGAGTGACATTAGTATGGATTTTGTTCTTGGAATGCCTAAAATAGTGAAGGGGTATGATTATTTATTTTTTGTTGTTGATAGATTTTCTAAGATGGCTCATTTCAAACCATGTAAGAAGACACCAGATGTTGAGCATGTTGCTAAACTTTTCTTTAAAGAGATTGTAAGATTGCATGGATTACCAAGAAGTATTATTTTTGATAGAGACAATAAGTTTGTTGGTTATTTTTGGAAGACTTTTTGGAATAAGATGGGTACTAATTTGAATTTTAGTTATACATTTCATCCATAGATAGATCGAAATGTTGGAATAATTTAAAGTAATTGAGGGGGGGTGAATCAGTTATCCAAGGTCCATATGTATGAATAAAACTTTTCAAAACTCAACGAACCCATAAAACATTCATACCCATGCATGAAACTTACTAGATTATAAAATTAGTAAAACTTGTATATTATTGTCAAATCAATTTGCTGAAATGTAAAACATAAAATGCAACACATTCATCAACACACTTGACACAATGATTTACATGGAAACCCAATTGGGGAAAAACCACTAGTAACATGCTACCCCTTTTCACTCTTCTGAAGTGATGCCCTATGAAAGGCCAACCCTATTAAAGGTTACAATACACACTATTAAATGTGACCTAGTTAAAGGATTTCAACTAACCTGTTAGAAGTGAGCCTTGTTAGAGGACTTTAGTCCATTCACTTGGAATTCCACCCTATTAAAGGATTTACTAAAGACTATTAGGTCAAACTTAATCCAAAGGATTTACCCTAGACTAATACAATTTTTAGAGAGTAATAATAGACCTTTGATCTAATACAACTTCCAACTTCTCTTGCAGATTACAGATCTCTATTCAGTCCTCCATTCTACTTGGCCTTTATACTTTGAAAATTTAATAGCTTGTTCACCTTTCAAGCATTCATCTCCTTAAGCCTTTTGGCTTAACATGCCATTGCAAACTCTTCTTTTGGGTCACTTGATGAAGAAAAACCCTTAAATCCTTCTCCTCTTTGGATTCTCGCATATATATCAACCTTTCTTGATGACAAGACACTCCTATAAATATGAAATTAGATATTTTTGTTGCGTATTCTCTATTATCTATTTTAGGGTTTAGATGGATTAGGTAGGATACAATGTATCTACCCAATATCTTGTATCTCTTCTAGAAAATTCTCTTAGAATCCATTTGAATTCACCTCAAAATGGTTCACATCGAATTCTATGCCACCAACTCATCAACCTTATCTTCCTCTTGGTTCACAAGTTTCAAGAAAATAAAATTGTCGCCTTATATTTGGTGAATCTTTGATCTTTAACATAATGAAGCAGCTTGGCATTATCAATCTTCTGATGCTTGGTACACATTGTGTTACTCAACATCAACTAAAAAAATACACAACATCAACTAAATTTTTCTGATACTCACCATCAACTAAAATTTACTTGGCATCAACTATCTTGCTTGGCATACACTAGAATTTTCTTTTACTCTGCTCTAACTAACTTTTTGCTTAGTTTGCATTGACTTTGCTCGGCCCCTACTATCCACTTAGTCAAGTTTGGTAGAAAAGCTTTGTTTAACTTGTTCTTCTAAACTTTCTTAGTGCAGCCAACATTTGTAACCTTAAGTAGATTATCAATCCATCATGTCACCACTATGTTAATTGATCCTCGTACTTCATTACATAATCATAATTCAACATTTCCTCTAGGTTCTTTTGTTACATCTTATTGATCAAATCCTCCTCATCAATCAACTAAGTGATAGTACTTGAATCTTATAAGCAATTGTCTTACCATCAAATAATAGGTTTGACATTAGTGACAAAACAATGATTGAAACACATAATCTTCTTCAACAATCTCCTTCTTAACAATATCTTTTCAATCAAATTTTAACAATCTCCCTCTTTGGAATTGATGGGAAACCAAACTAATCAACAAGGTCAATCAAATGATGAACATATTGTTCAACCAAATTGACAAAGTTAAAATAGTAAGACAATATAAAAAAAAAAAACTTATATTGAAATTTCTACCTCTATCAACATCTTCCATCTTTTGATTAAGTTACAAAAATCTTTCTTATAACTCCCTCTAAGTTCCTTCTTGTATCTCCTCCTTACTAGGTAGATTAGGATTTCTCCCTCTTTCTTTTACACTAACATATTTATCAACCATGAACAATTATCTGATCTCCCTCTAAGATTAGTAACATTCTTAGCTTTGATACTTTCTCCTTCTGATGATGATCTTTCTCCCTCTTTGATTAGCATATCAGTTTAGGACTTTCTCCCTATTATCTCTTGCACTTGATTAGTAAAACTCTTCTTCTAATTATGATTAGTTTCATGTACTTTCTCCCTCTTTGACAACAATGCCAAAGATATATACCAAAAAATTGTCATCTTTAATATGTATAGATATAGGCTTTTACAATTTCTTTGGTTTCTCCCTCTATCACCTTACTTATGACACATTTGTAGTTTTAGTTTTATGATTACTTTAGGCAACTCCTAAAGTAAGATTCTCTACATCAATTTGTATTATATGAACATTAGCTTGTTTGATGTAGGGCACTATTTTTGTTACTTAAATAGCCTTTGATAGGGTATCACCCCTAACTTACCTCTTAGATACTCATAAGTATCCTTAGGTAATGCTTTTGTGAAGACATCATCAATTTGCTCCTTTGTGTTAACATATTCCATCTTCACCTCTTTATCTTGAACTAACTCTCTTACGTAATGATACTTGATTACAATGTACTTAGTCTTTGTGTGCATCAATGGATTCTTTGATATATTGATAGCATTTGTATTATCACAATGAAGTATCACTGGTGCTATGATTTTTTCCTTCATTCTTTTGAGTAGTTGTTTGATCCATACACTATTTGTGCAGTTGATAGCAGCAACAACATATTTTTCTTCAGCAGTAGATTGGGAAGTATAACTCTATTTCTTGCTAGTCCATGTAACTAGTCTCTTGCCTAAGAAAAATGCTCCTCCACTGGTTCTTTTTCTATCATCAATGTTTCCAACCCAATCAACATTAGTGTAGGCTCTCAATTCAAACTTTTCATTCTTCTTGTAGTAGAGACAAAACTTTTTTATTCCTTTTAGATATCTCAATATTCTCTTTAGAGACATTAAGTGATATTCCCTGGGATTAGCAAAGAATTTTGCAACTATCTCTACAGATAATGCAATGCTAGGTCTGCTATGTATTATATATTGCAATTTGCCAATCATAGACCTATATAATGTTTAATTCACCTTAGCTGAATCATCATTCTTTGACAACTTATGTCTTGCAACCATAGGTGTGCTTACTGGTTTGGAATCCTCTAATCCAAAAGTCTTTAATATATCTCTAACATACTTTGATTAAGTTATGTATATACCATATTTCATCTGGTATACTTGCAATCCCACAAAAAAATTGATCTCTCTAAATATAGACATTTCATATTCTTACTTCATCTAATTTGCAAAGTCCTTACATAAAGCATCTTGTCCTCCAAATATAATATCATAAACAAATATTTCATACAACAAAATACCTTTTCCTTTCTCTATCTTCATGTACAGATTGTTGTTATCATCAATCCTTTCAAATCCAATCTTCACAAGATAAATATGAAGTCTCTCATACCATGCTCATGGTGTTTGTTTCAAATCATATAGGGCTTTTAGTAGTCTATATACCATTTTCTTATTGTTATCATCAACAAATCCTTCAGGTTGTTCTATGTAAACTTCCTCTTCTAAGATGCCATTCAGAAATGCAGATTTAACATCCATCTAATAAACTTTGAAACCTTTGTATGCAGAGTAAGCAAGTAGAGTTCTTACTCCTTCCATTCTTGCAATAGGGGCAAATGTCTCTCCATAGTCAGTTCCTTCTTCTTGTTCATATCATTTGTAAACTAATCTTTATTTCTTCCTTGTGACTTCACCATTCTCATCTAGCTAGTTTCTAAAGACCCACCTGGTGCCAATCACATTCTTTCCTTCTAGTCTAGGAACTAGACTCCATGTTTTGTTCTTCTCTATCTATTCAATCTCTTCTTCCATGGCTTTTTACTAGTCTACATCTTCTAATGCATCTTTCACTATTTTAGGTTCCTTCATGCTTAGAAAACTTGATTCACTTCTCAATCTATTTCTTGTCATTGGCTTAGCATTTTTATCTCCAATGATTTGATCAGCAGGATGATGTCTTTTTACATATTTAGACAATCCTAGCTCAGCTCTTGTTTCTTCATTTTGTCTCTTAGCTTTAGAATCACTGTGTACATTTCTATTAGGTATCTCAACATCTCTTTCATGTTTAATAATCTCAAAATTAGACTGTGCATCTTCTTCATTTTGTAACTCGTCATTTGAATATAGCTCAGTTCCTAAATGCAACTTGACATTCACAAGTTATGACTCGGCAATCACTAAAGCTTGTTGTTGGTTTCCAACTTGATTTGAAGCATTATCTTCAACAGGCATACCTTTATAAAAGTATACAAATAATTTGTATTCTTCTGGATATTTCATAGGTTCAGCTTCATGTACCTCTGTAAATTCATCAAAATTCACATTTACACTTTCCACAATTTTGTTAGTGTTAATATTTAAACAATTGTAAGATTTACTTCTTGTGGAGTAACCAAGGAATATACCTTCTTCACTTTTTGCATCAAGCTTTTCATTCATAACATCTTTAAGAATGTAAAACTTTCTTTCGGATACTTTAAAGTATCTTACACTGGGTGGATATCCATACCATAGTTCAAAAGGTGTTGAATGAGTACCTTTCTTCATTTGCACATGGTTCAAGGTATATACAATAGTACTTACAACTTCTCTCTAGTATTTTAGAGCAGCATTCTTCTCCATCATGAGTGTTCTAGCATAGTCCATTGTAGACCTATTTCTCCTTTTAGCTATTCTATTTTGTGGAGGGGTCTTAGGGGAAAATGTCTATATTTTAATTCCTCTATCATTATAGAACATCTCAAACTCATTTGATGTGAATTCTTCTCCTCTATCTGATCTAAAACATTTCAGATTCTTACCTATTTCTTTCTCAACTCTTGCTAAGTACCACTTAAACATCTGAAAGGCATCAAATTTTTATTTCAGAAACATGACTGTCATCATTCTAGAATAATCATCAACAAATAGCATAATGTACTTATCTCCTTTGTAGCTTTGCACTTCAATTGGTCCACACAAGTCAGTATGAACAATCTCTAGTATTTCGTTAGAGGTATAAGCTTTACCTTTAAAGCTTGAATTTGTCATTTTTCCCAACTGACATTGTTTACAGATTGTATTGTCAAGTTTCTTCAACTTAGGAAAACCTCTAACTTTCTTCATGTTATTGATACTAACCAAGTTATCAAAATTAACATGACATAACCTCTTGTACCATATCCATACATCATCAAATCTTAAAACAAGACAAGTAGCATCCTCTATATCTAGTTAGTATAGATTACTTCTAGTTTGATCACCTTTTCCAATCATCTTTCCATGAGTATCATATATCTTAGCAATCTTATTTTCAAATTCAACCTTGCATCCCAAATTGTTTAGTTGTGACACAGTCAACAAGTTATAATTTAATCCTTCAATATAGTAAGCACTATCACATGAAATCTTGTTTGTGAGTTTAATAGAACCTTTTCCTTTTATCAAACATGGTGCATCATTACCAAATCTTACACTATTTCCATCATAACAAGTTAAGGTAAAGAACTTACTTCTGTCTCCTATCATGTGATGTGAGCATCCACTATCAATGATCCATCTATCATTATTGTTCACACAAGTCACAACTATAGTTGCCTCATCTTCATTATCCTTCATTGCAACATACACCACTTCATCATCATGTTCATCAGAATCATCCATGTGTCCTTCTTCAACAATGTAACATGACTTCTTGCCTTTGTCTTTGTTATCTTTGCTGTCATCTTCTCTTCTATTTTTTTACTTATTGCCATCTCTATAGTTCTTCTTTTGTGTACATCTTGTAGCAATATGACCAACTTCATTGCAATTGAAACAAATGATGGGTAACTTACCTTTCTACTTGGCTTTACCTCTATTAAATCTTCTTGCCAATAGTGCTTCCAATTGTTCAACATCTTCCTCATCTGCATCACTATCACTAGATACATATTTTATCTTTCTTTTCTTCTTTTTCTTTACCTCATCAAAATCCTTAAATAACAACTTAGCTTTGAAAGCAGATTTAAGACTCTCTGGTTTGTAATTGTCAAAATTAGATAGCTAAAAAGTAGTGAGTCTACCTACTAGACCTTCAAGGGTTAGATTATTTCCTAGAATACATCTTAACTCTTGAATTGCAAAAACTCTACTAGCATAAATAGATAGTAGTGTTCTCAAGACTTTACTTAACATAATATCATCATCTATATGACCAGTAGCACCTTTTATTGCACTAACAACTTCTTTTGTCCTAGCAACATATTGAGAAATATTCTCACATTCTTCCATTCTCATGTCATCAAACTTACCTCCGAGTCTCTTAGACTTGGCTCTTTGTACATTTTTATCTCCTCCATAAATGGTATGTAGGGTATCCAACATTTTCTTTACAGTGTCATAGCCTTTAATATCATCAAATTTGGCATAGCTTTGGGTAGAGGCAATCTCCAACATTGCCTCATTATGTTCTTTCTTCTTCTTCATATCTTTAGTAGTTAGGAATCCAACTGGATCCACATGTTCCACTGTAATGGTAGATTATGCATGATCTCCAAGTCCTCATAGATATAGCTTCATCAAACTTTTCCATGTAGGAAAGTTATCTCTATTAAGCTTGGGTACATCTCTTTTTGAAATCTCAATCTGTGTGCTTGTAGTACCTTTAAGCTAATCCTCTTAAGTAGATGGCTCTGATACCAATTGTTGGAATACTTTAGAATAACTGATAGCAGGGGAGAATACATTATCAAAGGTCTAGATGTATAAATAAAACTTTTCACAACTCAGTGAACCCATAAAATATTCATACCCATGCATGCAACTTACTAGATTATACAATTACTAAGTTTTCATTGTGCACGATGCTAAATGACAAGAATTCTTGCGAACTCCTCTCTTGAAAAGTTAATCCAAAGATCAACTCCAAGGTTCTAGGTGATCTTGTAACCTACTAAAATCTGTTAAGTTTAAGATAAATGTGATTGTTCATAAGGAGGCCTTTGCTGGTTCATTTTTGATTTCAAATGAGATGAGGAATTTTCACATAGCCTCAAAATAAAACACGCAAAAAAAAGGGCTCTATTTTTGTATTTTTATGTTTTCTATGAATGCAATCTAACAATGCAACTAGTATGAAGTCCTATCCTAACAAGGGGGTTGTAAAGAAAATAACAAGAACTTTAAAGAAAATGATGTGAAAGTAAAATCCTAATGGACATAAGCTATAGAAAACAACACATTTTCAAGTTAAGCTTTTAAACAAATCTATAGGTAACCAATAAAGGTAAGAGTAGCACTTCCTTAATTCCATTGATACAATCTTCGGTGAGGAACTTTAGTAATCATATGATGTTTTTCTCTTCATCAAATTGCAAGGCCACAAAAAGTGTGCTCATGCAAGACAAAGAGTTATGTAGGCACAATTTGATGATTTCTTCTCAAGCTAGATACATGAGTAGAATTTGTAAAACCATAGTAGACACAAAAAATGAAAGATTACACAACTAGAAACAAAGCAATAAACTTTTGGCTCAATCACAATTCTATGAATGTAAATTCACAAAACAATGACACATTTAGGCAAGACTCACTACACTCCAAATGCGAGCACCGAAAGCATAATTTTATTGCAAAATAATAGCGTCCCCAATTTCATATTACAATGGAGTATTTATAAGAAAACATCTTCTCAATTTGTGTTGAGATCGAAAGATATCTTCATGCAATAAAATGCTTTTAATTTAATAAAACAAACAAACCATCTAACTGGTGCTAAGCAGGACTCCATCCATTTTTTATTCATTAATTAGAGGCATGTGCCTTTACATGTCAGAAACAAAGAATTTATGAGAGGAGAAATAATGAGAAATCTTTCAGTCAAAGTGGAAGTATCTAGAAGTGCTAAAAAATGAAGTTGATCCTTTATGGGTGTCTATCAGAGTTAAACAACAATCAAAATGCATTTTTGATGCATGGAAAGCTCTATTTTTAGAGCTTGTAGTTAACTATCAGTGCAACTCTAAAAAAATAGACCTACGGACCTATGGACCTATGCACCTGTGGACCTGCGCACCTACAAATGTATGGAGCTGCGTAGCTCAAAATGGTCCAAAATCTCAAAATTTTAGTGAGTGTGAAAATTGAAATTCTGGCTTCTGGGTTTTGTTCCCCTGCATCCAAAAGTTATGTTTGGATGTTTTCCCTTGAATTTCTCTATAATCTTAGTAATTTTTTCTGCATTTGGTAAATCTAGAGCCTCATATTTATCTTTGACCTTCTATCTATAATTGTCTACCTTAATTCGAGTCCCAGCAAAATCCTCGAGTTTGGTATCCAATTCTAATAAGGCTTCTTTTGTTCTAAAAGCCTTTCAAATGTCATCATCATTGGGAGCTTCCTCAAAAATCTTCTTAAAACTCTCCACTACTATCTCTATAGGCAATAGCTTCTCCTGTTCCTCATCTTAAAAAATCTCTAAGCATGCATCGCTATAATGCCTCTGCTTCCAAAATTTGCTCTCAAACTTGATCCTTGAGCTAGTGGATCTCCGTGTGTAATGTTTCCATTACTTTATGAAATCTTCTCTATCCAATAATCTATCAAATTTGACTCTTCTGCAGTATACACATCTACCAAAATCCTATACCTTTTCCCCTTTATGGCTTGCAAAACTTGTAACCATTTACTCCAGGCCCTTACTTCATCGAGTATGTTGAAATCCTGCTTCAAAATTACTACCATCTTATTCACATTTTCTTGCATAGTGTGCAATGACTGCAAGTTCTCTTGGATGATCAAAATTACCCTTCTCTTCAAAACTTTCCTACCACTATTGACAGGCTTTCAAAAATGGGTCCAAATGCATACGTATCCTTCTCTAAGTATAGTGTTTAAGGTCTCCTCAAGGTGCTTAGGGTCTAGAGGATGAACAACTTCAGCTAAATATCCTCTTAGGATTTCATTTTGCCTTTGAAGTATTTTGAGTTTGACCTCTTCCTATTCCATATTTCTAAAAAACCTTTTGATCCCCATGGTCACCATTAATTTGGCTATATCTAGTGTGGGCCTCCCAAGCATTATCTCTTTGATTTGATAATCTTGTAGACTAAGGCTTTCTATATCTATATCAGTAGGAGGGATGACCTCTTGTGCGAACAAATCCTAATACCAAGTACCATTGAAAAATGTCAATGGTCTCGCTTCATGTGATGGGTATTCAAGTTTGTTCAAGATCTCAGCCAACTCAAAAATATCCTCCTTGTTAGCACAAAATTATGGTTTCATGTTGCTCATTATTTACTTCCTTAAGCACCTTGGAACCCATTCAATTGAAGACCTACCTCTCAAGGATGAAGGAGTATGTTTAGCTACCTTTTTTCACTTATCACTCCTCAGAGTTCTTTCTCTTTGTGAGGGCTCTTCTTCAATAGCCTCTATTATTGTAGGCCCTGTAGTTTGCACCTCAGTGTCTTGGAGGTAGGTTGAGAACATTTTGCCATTTGTCCCTCCTTTAACACTTCATTGGTTGCCATTTTCTATGGATCCTCCTCTTGTGAAGGTTCCTTCTGAAGCTATTCTTCTTCAAAATTTGTAGGTAGAGGAGTAATAGAGCCTTGATCTACCACTGTGACTTGTGGTGGAGATGGGGGAGTAAGATCAGGACCCTATGAATCTGGTAGCATCTACATCTAATCTTCTTATTGGGGTTCACCTTTAGGGGTATCCCTGATCTTGTCCCCAACAAATTTTGTCCCATAGGCATAAAGTCAAAATTTGACATTTTGAATATGTCATCACCCTCTTCACTCTACTCATCCACCCATTGTTGTACTTATCTTTCAAAGAAGCTACTTCTAATGTTTCCTCTAGAGTGAATGGTTGCTTCACTATGGTACTTCTTCTCCTTTCTTGCTCTATGGCTCTAGCTAGTTGGGTTCTTCTCTATATGGGCACTTTCTCCTCCTCACCTTCCTTTTCTTCTTCTTCCTATTCTCCCTCAGGAATAGATTCTGAGATAGATGGAAAAGCAACCATCCTTCTAATCACCCTTTGCCTCTTCTTCATCAGGATCTTGATCTTCTTTTGTTTCATGGATGCAGAAGGGGATGATGGTTCTATTTACAGAGGAGGAATATAGACTTGTTGGATTTCTTCCTCTATCTAGCCTAGGGCAATTGGAGATAATTGAGGATCTAGCTGGACTTGAGCAACTGTAATATCTTATGACCCTTGCACATATGTTTCTTTCTACTAAGGAGGTGCTTGCACTTCACCCTCTTTTGTTTTAGCCCTTTGAGGAGAACTCCTCTTTCTTTTTCCCTTTCCTTTCGTCTCTAGGGGGTAATAGTATCCAACTGGGCAGTCAAGTTGGTATACTATTTCTGGCTTGATAGGAGACTAGGCTGTAAAGGTAGGAATGGTAACTTTTTTCCTCTACCTTTCTTTGGGTGAGCTTGTGTGTGAAAAATCATAGTATCAAGTATTGGATCAAGTTGAAATGGTTTCTTGATCCAATCCTTTGTCATCTTGATGACATGCCTCACCCAATGATTAATATCATTGCCCTCTTCCCTGTCAACATCGGCATTCATTATGGGTCTTTCTCCAATTTTGTTTGAGTTGAACAAAGGATCCAGTAGCTCCTCAGAATCTCATTGTAGTATCTCCTCAGGAATGCTTATTTTAAGAGCCTTCTCCATTAAATACAAAGTCATTCTACAATATTCCCTAATACAAACATCATAGTCATTTGTTGCATTCATCTAGTGGTCCTCACTGGCCTCTTCATGATGGAATTCTCTACTAGCCAGATTCTAAACTTTGCCAATGTTATCAAAATATGGCCTGGGAGAATTGTACTCCTTAAGAGGATATTGATCCCACTCCCATTCAAAAGAAAAAATATCCTAATTCCACTTTACTTGATATGGTCCTATGACTAGGGGCCATCTCCAACATGGTCTTCATTTTTTCCTTACCCTATCATACACTGACTCAATCTGTTATGCAATCTCCAATAATACCAGTCTATCACAAGGATATCTAGGGAGCTTTTTTAGTTTGACAGTAGCACCAGCTACCTGTAGATATGTGAATGTTTTGAACTAGATTTAGTAGTCCTTGAGACCTATTATATATGCTATTAAATCATCAAATAATATTTTCACATAGTATCCCTCTATGAATTAGATGAGAACAAATATAAATGCATCATTCACAATTTTGTACTCTTTACTTTGTCCTGAGAGCTTCTTCCTCACTAATTGAGGGTAGACAATTTAAGGCCAGGCATTGGGATCCTACATGTTGCCACTCTTGTATAGTCTAGGATAATTTGTTGCCCTTGTTGCTAGTAGATACACCATGTATGAGGTCCTATAGAACTTCTTCTTGTCCTCGACCACCCCCAATTGTTCACATAAATTCTCACTCAATATGGTGGCCCAATCAAGTGGCATTCTTGCTATCTTGATTGTCTCAACGAAATTCAACATGAACACATTTAGGTGCCTAGTTGTCGGTAGACCCATGACCCTACTCAGAAGTATAATTGAGTATTTGATATCCTCCTTCATGTGCCCCCTTATCATATCCACCTTTCCTATTAACTTCCCTAGAGGAGTCTTCTCAATAAGATAGGAGGATTGGATGATCTCAGTTACCTCACTTAGGTGTTCCCTATACCACCTTTCTATTGCCTCATAAGAAAATTTGATGAATTGATCTAACCTAGGGAGATGAAAGACCCTTTCAATATTTTCAAGTTAGAGGTCAAGGACCACTTCTCTAGTTATGCTCTTAACCACCCTTTCCTCGGGAACAAAATATTGAGCAAGTATCAATATGAGCTCAGATAATTGTACTGATGTTAGGTGTGAAGTTGCATTCACCAATCCTAATCAGATTAATGTTGATACCAAGGCTAATCTCTCTATGGGTTTGTTGCAAATTCTTAAGAAGTATACTAGGTCAGTGTGTCCTAAATCAGTGTCCTTTATTTCTTTGTAGTCATCCTGAAACCTTGATTTGGATGGGACCCCTTGGAACTTGAAAACCATAGGCTTGGGTGCCATTTTCTTGCTAGATGAGGATGCCATGATATTTGCATGAAAAAAGGAAAATTTCCATTAGTTCAAAGCCAATAATGGGAAAATTACAATAAAAGTTACTCACATCCTGGACAAAACCCAAAAATTAAATGCACGAAAAACACCTCCCCTTTTTCTTAATTTTTTTTAAAAAAAAATATAAGGTGTGCACTAGCACACCCAATTAGGTGTGCAAGTGTGCACCTTGTTTATTGTTTACTTTGATTATGGGTGTGACTGTGTGGGGTGCGCAAGAGTGCACTAGATTGTCATGTGTGAGTTTTAGAGGGTGCACAGTAATACACTAGATTAGGTGTGCAACTGCACATCTCACCTTTGCATGGAGGGTTTGGTTTTTTAATTTTTTAAAGTTTTCACAAGTGTGAGGGGGATGCATAGGTGTGCACCAAATTAGGTTCACACTTGGTTGTGTTTGTCATTTGTGTGTGTAGGGAAGGTAGGGGGTGCCACGGTCTTGCACACCTTGAATGATGCAAAACTATGGTGCGAAGGTCACAAAATGGCAAAAGGACACTACAATAGAGTTGGAAGAGTTTGGGAGCTGCAGAGTTTAAATCTAGAAATGTGGAGGTAAACAATGAAAGAAAAGTGAAGTTTGGAGGGGGGGTGGGGTTTATATAACCCCCACCTACCTTTGGTACTACACCGGTACATAGTTGTGCAAATGTGCAACCACCCATCGATGCATTACCAAAGGTGGCATGTCTCCCTTTCATAGTGTGCACTTACGCACCATGCCAGGTACACTGGTGCACACTCTTGCAAAAATTTAATTTTTTTTGACTTTTCCAATTTTTTTTTTTTTTTTTTTCACTTTTTTGATTTTTCAATTTTTATGACTTTTCAAAAAGACATCCTTTCAAAAATTTAACTCCTTAGCAAGATCTCGAGACATGATTTTGGGGACTAGATAAGACCCCATTAATCTTCCCGGATCTTGGATTAGGAACCTTAGATCCAAAAGAACTTAGTAGGGAGTCCCCATTCCTACTAGGGAATGCAGTGTGCATTGTGAAACTGCAACAAATAGCCCCAAAAAAAGGAAGAAATGACAAAAGCATTTCTTCATTAGCAAACATCCCTTCAACATGTGTCAAACACCAACTGAATTTCAAATGCTTTGAGCATATTTCAAATGACTTTGCAATCAAAATTTAGGATCCACAACCTTTGAGTTTAGTGTGTGATTCATGTATTCATTCCTTTTGATACCTCAATATGGAGTCTATCAAAGTTTTCCAACAACATGGAAACAATCTTCCACCCTTCCTGGCTCATTCATTGAGAATCTTCATGAAGTTTATTTATTGATTGATTGCTTGACCAGATGAGAGAATTAGTTCAAGGGCTCTTAGTGCTCTCACTTTCTTTTTAGTTTTTGGAAAATTTTAAATAATTTTTCATGTAACTATTAATGAAGCAACATTTTTGAAAATGTATTTTTTGTCAGTCTAGATCTTTTAGAATCCTTCAATCTTAACACCATTTTTTTTTTGTATCCTGACTATGCTTAGACTATGTAGCCAAGATATCAGTGTCATTTCTTGGAATCGATCTTTTGTAAAAATCCCTTGCATTCCTCTTTTAAAACTTTTAGAAACTCTCACACCAAAAAATGATCTTAGCAAGCCTTTAAGAAAACCCCTCTTGTTTGAACCAATTGGGGTTTGGATCATACCTTGCCATCTCCCTTGCCATCTTCAACCTTAATTTGACAACACCTAAGACAATTGATTCTTAAGTTTGCAAAGTTTTGAGAACTTATTGGTTTAGAACCTTGAATGTAAGACTAAAAGTCTCCCTATTTTTGCAAGCAATGTCCGTTGCTCAGTTGGTATAAGACACACAATTGTCCAAATATTTTGACAAAGAAATACCTCTTCTTGAAAGAAAAACCAAAAGAGTAGTTAGTAATATATCTTAAGATAAAATGTTAAGTGCACATTTACCCCACAGGACTGACACAACTTTAAAAGAAAACACACAACAACTAAAAGCAAACACACTTGCAGTAAATAAGTAGATTTGTGGAAATAAAACCTAACTAATTGTAGAAATAAAATCCAAGTGCAAAAATAAAACCTAAATATTTTTTATTTTGGTTCTTTTAGGCCTCAAAATAATATTTAAAAAATTTCCCATTTATTGGTAAGGGAAGAAATTCCCCTTGCAAGGAACTGAGCCTAAAAGTGTTTTCTCTGAGAATTTTTAGATCTAATAAGGACTAGTCCATAAGTATTGAAACTTGGTATTACTGCTTGGTTTTTCTTTTGCCTTATCCCAAAGTAGAACAAGGTAAGAAATCCTGAAAGATTTTATTGTGGCTCTCTTGTCAAACTACCTCTTCACAACAACTTGATGTTTAGTCATATGCTCCAATGTGGCTATCCTTTTCTAATTCATCAATTTGATTTGTACTTTGTTAGCATCTTCAGCGTATCCACTCATGAACTTCAAAATAGGAATTTTGAGGTTAAATGGGAACACTGGTTCTTGTCCATAAACAAACAAGTGTGGAGAAATCCCCAAATCATTTTTGACTCTTACTCAATCTATCCATAGGGCATATTTGAGTTGCATATGCCAATCTCTAGGGTTCTCCTTCAACAATCATTTTATTACTGTGATCAAGTTCTTGTTTATAGATTCTGCTACCCCATTTCCTTGTAGGTAATAATTTGAAGAAAACTTGTTGATGAATTGATTTTCAAATGCCCATTGGGTCAAGAATATTAAACTGAAAGTAGACACGTTATCACATACAAGGGCGAATGGCATTCTGAATCTAGTAACAATGTGTTCTTCTAAGAAGTTTGTTACCACCTTAGAGGTATAATTTTTGAATGTTTCTACTTCTGTCCACTATGTACAATAATCTATAGCTATGAGGATAAATGTGTGTCTAGTTGATGATGATGGATTGACTATACCAATGAAATCTAGCCCCCATTTCGTGAAGGGATGTACCTTGTATACTAGTTGTAATGGCATCGCTGGATGCCTTTCTCTATTGTCACTAGTTAGACAAATATGACAAGAACATACATGCTCAAAAGTGTCTTTGAATATCATGGGCCAAAAATAACCTGATCTTAAAATCATATGAGTAGTTTCTTTTGTTGAACCATGTCTTGTACCATACTTGTCATGAAAATGTTCTAAGACTTCCTTTACTTGGTCACAACCTAAGCACTTTAGATAGATCACTTCATAATTTCTCTTGTACAACTTTCTATTATGTAGCGTATAAGACTCACACTTCATTTTAAGTCCTCTACATTTTGAGCTATCCATCCAACTAGGGCATTGGTCCTGTAGAAGATAATAAACAATATCCTAATACCAAATATTTGTCACCACACCTTGACCAATATCAACTTGAGATACAATCATTTTGTTTTGATCATCTTCATTTATTTCATTGTCAAACTTAAATTCCTTTTCATTTCCATCCTGGTCATCAACTATCATCTTTGATAACCCTTGACCTCTAACTAATCTCATATGTTGAATTTCTAGATCAAATTCTTGAAGTATGGCAATCCATTTTCCTCATCTTTCACTAAGTTCATTCTGCATCAATAGTGTCTTTACTGCTAGATTAGGTACAATTCTATACACCTTACTTCTTAGTATGTAATAATGAAACTTCTTCATCACTTTGATTAATGCAAAGGATTATTTATTGAGTTTTGAATAATTCAACTCATCATTCTTCAAAGGGCAACTCATAAAAGCAATTGGTCTTTCATCTTCCTTTTCTTTCTTTTGCATTAGTATCCCAACACATGAATGTTCTGAAGCAAAAGAGTATATCTTAAAGGTAATTCATAATCAGGACTCACTAGTATGGGGGCCATGGAAATGGCCACGATGATATCATCAAATGATTTTTTAATTTTTGAAACCCATTCTATCTTAGCTCCCTTTTTGAGTGAATCATTGAGGGGATGAACTATTTTTGCAAAACCACTTATGAATTGTTGCACAAAATTTAGCTTTCCAAAGAAAGACTTGAGTTATTTTTGACTATGGGGAGGTGACAACTTTAGAATAGCTTTGATTCTATCAGGATCGATGGAGATCTCAACTTTGGAAATGATATGACCTAGGAGCTTTCCTTTAGTGACTCCAAATGAACATTTCTTGGGATTGAGGGGTATGTCAAACCTATGAGATCTATTGAATACTAACCTCAAATCAAAAATGTGAGTGCTTTGATCTTTTGAAAAGATGATTAAATGATCCATGTAGATGACTAGACACTTATTTACCAATCCCTTAAAAGCTTCATCCATGGCTCATTGAAATGTAGCCCATGAGTTAATCAGTCTGAAAGGCATTCTTCTATAGGAAAAAGTTCCCCATTTAGTTTTAAAAGTCATCTTTAGTCAATCTCCTTCATCAACCATCACTTGATTATATCTTAAATATCCATCTAGGAAAGGCATCATTTTTGAACCATTTACAATTTGTAGAACCTTGTCTAGTGACAATAAAGGATAATTGTTCTTTTGAGATACCATGTTCAAGTTACAAAAATCAATAAAAAGTCAAATCTCTCCAGTCTTCTTTCATATGGGAACCAAATTAGCCACCCATGTAGAATGGAAGATGGGGAATATGATCTTGGAATCTAGTAACTTCTTAACTTCTTTCATTATCAGTGGTTCAATGATAGGATTAATAGGTCTTTGTCTTTGCCGAAAAGGCTTGGCTTCTAGTTTCAATGGGATGTCATGGGTTATAATCTTAGGGTCATATGTCTTTAGTTATTTGTAGCACCAAACAATACCATCTTTATACTTAGTAAGTAGTTTGAGCATATCTTCCCTTTCTTGTTAATTGCATGCTTTCCCTATTCAGACCATTCTGGAATCTTCTTCAGTTCCTAAGTTGTATGCATCACACTCCTTCATCCCCTTTTCTTGGGTCATTCTTTTATTAAGTGGTGATTCATCATGATAAAAAATGCATTCTAACTCAACCATCCCCTTGGGAATAGTGTTAGTCTTTAAATTTTGGATCCCATTTTCATCTTCAAGTTCGTCATCCTCAGGTTTGTCATCTGATTGTCATCAATTTCTTGTCCTTTAAAGTGACCATTGCACATGATAAATTCAAGGATGTTTTGATCATCCTAAAATACTTGAAATTTTGTCATATTATTTGGAATAGATGGAGTAGCAACAAACTCTATTGAAAATCTTTTCAATTTTGTTCTTTTGACTAGTTGTAGTGCACTTGTTGAAATAGTGAGAGTGTCTGCCACCATGTTCTTCCTCCTTGGAATGGACCTTATGTTTAAAGATTTAAAATCATCTAGTAAATCTCATACCCTCTTCCTTATAAGAAAGTAACCTTTTGTCGTTGCAAGAGTATAATGATTTTACTTGCCGAATAACCAACTAAGAATCTCCTTTGATTACAAGAGTTGTGACTCCTTTCTCAAGTACAAAGAGAAGTACTCAAACCAATGCTTCATACTCTGTAGCATTATTAGTACATCTAAACTATAATTGATATCTTTTGTAAAAAGACTTACCTTTTGGGTTAACTAATTCTATACCTACATTGGCCCCTAGTTTGCATCTAGAACTGTCAAAGAAAAGTGTCCAAATTAGATCTTCCTTAGGCTTTCTAATGTTGTGTTTGTTCGTTCTTAAGTTCTCTTTCACCTGAGAATTAAAAGATTGTTTCTTGGGAACCTATTGCAACCTCTCACGGGGTGGACTTGATGATTCCCCTTTGTAATATGTTGATAGAGGAAATGTATGTTTTTCTTGTTTGTCTTGAATCTCCTCCATCAATTCTTTAATTTCATCTATTTTGGGTTCAGGGTGAACAATAACCAAAGTCCACCCTTGGCCTTTCACACACTGTCTTCTTCTCTAAATCTTGATCATCCCTAGGGGAGGAGAAGACAAACCTCCCCTATCTGAAGAGGTATCACTATATGATAAATTTAGATCTTTAATTTCTTTTTCAATCTTCTCTACCAAATCAGTTGAGTTTATATGACTTTGATTTCCCACAAGTCCATTTTTTGGAATTTGGTTATTCTTGTCTTGCATCATGTGTGTTAAAATATTTCTGACTACTTCTTGGCATAATGAGCACTCAAATTTAGAGTGACTAACTTTTTGTAATCAACAAGATCCTAGGAGAAGTAAGATACTAGGATCGACTTCTTCTCCCAAGCATTGAATATTAGTCACCATACTATATATGAATTGTGTCATGATCTCATCCTTTGCAATTGATAGCTTGAGTTCTTTACCCTGATTGCTTGATGTTTTGGTGGGAATCATATCAAATTCCATCATTTTGTATGGGGCCAAATTTTATTGGAGGAATGCCACCTCATTCAGAGCATTGAATTCTATGATCATTGTTTTCAATTTGGGTTCTACATCTATCTTGATTTGATTGTTTAATCCCTTCCATGGTAACCATAGGTAAGTAAAATTTGTAGAAAACCATCCTCTTAGGCATTTCATCCATTCTCTACTCAGGAGAAACCCATACATCTCTGGAATGTCAACCACATGTATATTAATGACATCTTGAATCCAAGGATTGATTGTCAACTATATCCAAATGTCTTTCAATACACTGATGACTTTCACATCCATTTTTTCCAACTGTATCACTATTCGATTGGAAGGTTGAGGACTAACCGCTAGCCTTTATGCTATTGATAGTGGCATGACATTACATGAGGCTCCTGAATCAATCAATTAATAATGGAGATTCTTTACATATATCTTGATGCTAAACAAGAACAAGGGTACTTTAACCTTGTCTTTAAACATAGTGGGCATCACTTCTGCAATATTTACTTGTTGAGACATTGTCTTTTGAGGGAGAGTATTCATATTGTGAGGTACCTTTGTATGATCCAGAGTCTTCATGAGGACTTCTCACTGTTGTGGAAAATTTTGTAACATGTCAAACATGGACATATATGCTTTGGTTCATTTCAAATCTTCTATAGCACTATAATTTTTAGAAAATCGAGTAGAATTTTTCAATATCATTGGTATATTCACTTGATTATGATTCTGTTGTCCTCATATGGTGGCCTAATTGGTTCTAGATTGTTACTCACTCTCAGATTAGGAGGAGTTGGTTGTAAATCTAGAGGAATTCCATCTATCAAAGGTTCCTTTCTATTTCTTAGATTATATGTATTTTGATTGTTATTGCGAAAAGAAAACATCTCTTTATGCTAAAGGTTGGGTTCTTGATAAATGGCAAAGAGAACTCTTCGCTAACTAGTTGTTGGTTGTTTTGGCTGCACATTCTGTGTAGAATCATAGGATTCTAGTAGCATAGCATTCAATTTTATAGGAGGAGCATTGTCATTTTCTTGTGAACTTTGAGTCATCTCTTGATTCCCATTATAATATGAACCATCATTGTCGGATGCATTCTAACTATCATTATATTCATTAACATCTACATACTGAACATTGTTATTTTTGTTGTCGACAAGAATGCTTCCATTATTCGACTAAGTGTTCCACTATCAATTTTGTCTTTGGAAGCCATCATTATGATCATGAGGGTTGAAATTGTTCCCCTCATTATTGTTTCATGCATTATTGTTGTTGTTTCTACTAAAATTCCTATTATAATTCTAGCCATAATTGTTATTGTAAAGACCAGCGTTGTTCCTTTGGAAGTTGTTATTCTATCCTTGTGACAACCTTAGATGAGTTAGTTCATTATTCACTTGGGACATAGTCTTTTTCATTTGACCAAATTCAGAAACAAAACTATTGTCTGCTTCAGTAGGTACTGCTTCCTTTTGCTCAATGAAGGAAGCTTTCGAAGGCTCATATCCTAGATATGTTAGAGTGGGATTCTATAGAACAGGTGCCTATTGTAATGGAACTGGATTCACAAGTATGAATTAACTAGGCATCATGGGTACTTTGACAGAGTATGTTGGCATCATTATGATAGCTAGAGTTGGAAGCATTAATCCTCCTCTGTTAGCATTAAGACTTTATCCAATGTGTTGATATTTTCCACAAGAAGTCTTCTCAAAAAATAGCAATAAGATGGTCCATAGCATTCAAATAAATTTGAATAGCGGCTTCAATTGGTATAGTATATGGTGTCTCTAGCTTGTGATATGCCATATGGAAGTGATGGTTGAAGCGAGAAACTATCTCAGCTGGGTTCCTTTTGATTGGTATGAAATTTTGATGTATCACAACTGGGTTGATGAAAGTTTTGAATTGTTCTAGGAACAATTTTTGGAACGTATCCCAATCTCCAATACATCTAGATGGAAAACTAATGTACCAATTAAAGGCAATTTCCCCTAAAGAGTAGGGGAATAAATGAAGAACCACATCCTTGTTAGCAACTTGCTCTTGGTTGCAAATTTCTTTGAACACCTTGATGTGATCTTCAACAGTTCATGTCTCTCCATAGATGAACCTTGGGAAAAACTTCTCAGATTTTTGGGGAGGTCATGGAGTACACCTCTCAAGTTTATGGGTGAGTCTACAACTTTGTGAAAAAGGCCATCAGAGGGCTTAGTGGACCTAAGCATGGTTGTTGAGGTGGAACTATTGGAATATGTGGTGGTTGAAGTGGAGGTAGAGTTGAAGAAGATGATGAAAGTTCGAATAGAAGTGGTTGAATTTGGGGTCTTCCTTTATCACTGTGTTCTTTTCAGAAGTGGGTAAGCTCAATAAACTCATGGGCATTAGGTGAAGACCTTAACACTCACTAAAATGGGGATTCTAGATCAAAACTCTCCAGTTTGCATGAAATCTAGAAAAAGCACACCTCTGTAGAAGTACACTTTATGATAATGTGAAACACACCACTAAATTTTGTGCACCTACAAACCTACTCACCAACGCGCTTGTGACCCTAAATTTTTCAAAAACTCAGGAAATTTTTTGAACTTGTGGGAAAGATAGAATTTTGAAACTTTAGCAAAATTTCCACTTTTTTTCGAGAATCAAAAGTGCAGCCCTCCTTCTAGTGCCACTTCCATTGAGCTATCATTATGCACATTGCTAAATAGCAAGAATTCTTGCAAACTCCTCTCTTGAAAAGCTAATCTGAAGATCACCTCCAAGGTTCTAGGTGATCTTGCAACCTACTAGAATCCACTCAGTTGAAGATAAATGTGATTGTTCACAAGGAGGCCTTTGCTGGTTTGTTTTTTTATTTTGGATGAGATGAAGAATTTACACACTACTTCAAAATAAAGTATGCAACAAAAAGAACTATGCTTTTGTATTTTTATGTTTTCTATGAATGCAATCTAACAATGCAAATAGTATGAAGTCCTATTCTAACAAGGGGGTTAGTAAAGAAAATAACAAGAGCTTTAAAGAAAATAACATGAAAGTAAAATCTTGATGGACATAAGCTACAAAAAATCTATGAGTTAAGATTTCAAAGAAATTAGTACGTAACCAATGAAAGTAGGAGTAGCACTTCCTTAATTTCATTGATGCAATCATTAGTGAGAAACTTTAGTAATCATATGATGTTTTACTCTTCATCAAATTACAAGACCACAGAAAGTGGGCTCATGCAAGAGAAATAGTTATGTAGGCACAATTTGATGATTTCTTCTCGACCTAGATACATCAACAAAATTCATAAAATTGTAGCAAACACTGGAATTAAAAGATCATACAACTAGAAACAAAGAAATACACTTTTGGCTCAATCACAATTTCATGAATGCAAATTCACGAAACAATGACACATTTAGGCAAGAACCACTACACTCCAAATGCGAGCACCAAAAGCATAATTTTATTGAAAAATTGCAATGGCCCCAATTACATATTACAATGGAGTATTTATAAGAAATTGTCTCCTTAGTTTGTGTTGAGAGTGAGAAATATCTTCATGCAATAAAATTCTTTTAATTTAATAAAACAAACTAATTATATACAAACTAACAATCTAGTAGGTGCTAAGCAAGACTCCTCCATTTTTTATTCATTAATTGGATGCATGAGCCTTTACATTTAAGAAAAAAACAATTTATGAGAGTAGAAAGAATGAGAAAGCTTTCAGTCAAAGTGGAAGTTTCTGGAAGTGCTAAAAAATGAAGCTAATCCTTCACTGAGCGTCTGTCAGAGTTAAACTGTCATCAAAATGCATTTTCAATACATGGAAAGTTGTATTTTTAGAACTGACAGTTAACTATTGGTGCACCTCTAAAAAATGGACATCTGAATTTGTAGAGTTGTGCAATTGTGGACCTATGAACCTATGGACTTATAGATCTATGCACCTCAAAATGGTCCAAAATCTCAAAATTTTACTTAGTGTCAAAATTGAAATTTTGGCTTTTGGGTTTTGTTCCCCTTCATCCCAAAGTTATGTATGGATGTTTGCCCTTGAATTTCTCTATAATCTCAGTAATTTTAGACATATCTAGTAAATCTAGAGCCTCATATTTATCTTTGACCTTCTATCTATAATTGTCTACCTCAATTTGAGTCTTAGCAAAATTCTTGAGTTTGGTATCCAATTCTAGTAAGGCTTCTTCTATTCTAAAAGCTTGTTGGATGTCCTCATCATTGGAATCTTCCTCAAAAATATTCTTAAAGCTCTCCACTAATAATTCTATAGGCAATAAGTTCTCCCATTCCTCATCTTCAAAAATCTCTAAGCATGCATCGCTATAATGCCTCTCTACTTCCAAAATTCACTCCTAGGCTTGGTCCTTGAGCTGGTGGATCTTTGTGTGTAATTTTTCCATTACTTTATTACTATCTACAATCCTCTCTATCCAATCTTCAATCAAAACTAACTCTTCTTCTATATACACATCTACCAAAATCGTATACCTTTTACCCCTTTATGGCTTGCAAAACTTGTAAGTCTTTACTTGAGGTCCTTACTTCATCTAGTATGCTGAAATCTTGCTTCAAAATCACTACCATCTTATTCATATTTTCTTGCATAGTGTACTATAACTTTAGGTTCCCTTGGATGATCAAAACACCCTTCTCTTCAAAATATTCCCGTCACTATTGACAAGCTTTCAAAAATGGTTCCAAATGCACACCTCCCCCTTCTTTGAGTATAGTGTTTAAGGTCTCCTCGAGGTGCTCAGGTTCTAGAGGACCAACAACTTCGGCTAAATATCCTCTTAGGATTTCATTTTTCCTTTGAAGTGTTTAGAGTGTTATCTCTTCTTGTTCCATATTCTTAAAAACTTCTTTGATCCCCATGGTCACCATTAATCTGGTTGTATCTAGTGTGGGCCTCACAAGCATGATCTCTTTGATTTGATAATCTTATAGACTGAGGCTTTCTATATCTATATCAGCAGGAGGGACATTCACTTGTGCAAATAAACCTTGATCTTGAGTACTGTTGACAAATGCAAATGGTCTTGCTTCATGTGATGGGGATTTAGGTTTGTTCAAGATCTCAACCAACTCAAAAATATCCTCCTTATCAACACAACATTATGGTTTCATGCTCCTCATTATTTCCTTCCTTAACCACCTTGGAACCTATTCAGCTGAAGACCTGCCTCTTGAGGATGAAGGAGTATGTTTAGCTACCTCCTTTCCCTTATCAATCCTCCTTAGAGTTCTTTCTCTTTTTGAGGGCTCTTCTTCTATAGCCTCTATTTTTGTAGACCCTATAGTTTGCACCTCAGTGTCTTTGGAGGCTAGTTGAGAATATTCTACAATTTTTCCCTCCTTTGACAGTTCATCAGTTGCCATTTGCTCTGGCTCCTCCTCTTGTGAAGGTTCCTTTTGAAGCTATTCTTCTTCAAAATTTGAAGGTAGAGGAGTAACTAAGCCTTGATCTACCACCATGACTTGTGGTGGAGATGGGGGAGTAAGATTGGGACCCTATGACTCTAGCAACATCTATGTCCAGTCTTCCTATTGGGTTTCACCAATAGGGGTATCCTCGATCTTGTCCCCAACTAATTCTATTCCCATAGGCATGAAGTCAAAATCTAACATTTTGAATATGTCAGCACCCACCTCACTCTACTCATCCACCCATTATTGTACTTCATCTTCCAAAGCAGTTACTTCTAATGGTTCCTCAGGGGTGGATGGTGGTGTCACTGTGGTACTCCTTCTCCTTTCTTGCTCTACAGCTCTAGCTAGCTAGGTTCTTCTCTGTATGGGCACTTCCTCTTCCTCATGTACCTTTTCTTCTTCTCCCTCTTCTCCCTTGAGAATAGGTTCTAGGATAGATGGAAAAGAAACCATCCTTCTAATCACCCTTTGCCTCTTCTTCATTAGGATCTTGATCTTCTTCTATTTCATGAAGGTAGAAGGGGATGATGGTTTAGTTTATGGAGGAGGAATAGAGACTTGTTGGATTTCTTCCTCTATCTAGCCTAGGGAAACTAGAGGTAATTGAGGATCTGATTGGACTTGAGCAGCTGTAATATCTTATGATCCTTGCACATTTGTTTCCTACTGCTGAGGAGGAGCTTGCACTTCACCCTCTTCTATTTCAGCTCTTTGAGGAGAACTCTTTCTTTTTCCCTTTCCTTTCCTTATCAGAGGCTGATAATATCCAATTGGGTGGTCAAGTTGGTATACTATTTCTAGCCTGATAGGAGATTGAGCCGCAAAGGTAGGAATGGTAACTTTCTTTCCTCTACCTTTCTCTGGGTGGGCTTGCATGTGAAAAATCATAGTATCAAGTATTGGATCTAGTTGAAATGGTTTCTTGATCTAGTCCTTTGTCTTCTTGATGACATGCCTCACCTAATGATTAATATCATCGCCCTCTTCCCTGTCAACCTCAACATTCATTATGGGTTTTTCTCCAATTTTGTCCAAGTTGAATACAGGATCTAGTAGCACCCTAGAATCTTGCTATAGTATCTCCTTAGGAATGCTTATTTTAAGAGCCTTCTCCACCAAATACAAATTCATTCTACAATAATCCCTAATATAGTCATCATAGTCATTTTTTTCATTCATCCAGTGGTCCTCAATGGCTTTTTCATGGTGGAATTCTTTCCCAGCCAGACTCTCAACTTTTCTAATGTTATTAAAATATGGCCTAGGAGAATTGTACTCCTCAAGAGAACATTTCATCCAATCCCATTTGAAAGACATAATATCTTTTTTTTTCTTTACTTGACATGGTCCTATGACTAGGGGCCATGTTCAACATGGTCTTCATTGTTTCCTTACCTTGTCATATGCAAACTCAATCTGTCATGCAATCTCCAATAACACCAATCTATCACAAGGATATCTAGGGATCTTTTTTGGTTTGATAGTGGCACTAGCTACCCATAGATACAAGAGCGTTTTGAATTGGATTTAGTAGGCCTCGAGAGCTCTTATCTATGCTATTGCATCATCAGATAATCTTTTTCACATAGTCTCCCTCTATGAATCAGATGGTCACAAATATGAACACATCATTCATGATTTTGTACTCTTTTCTTTGTCATGAGAACTTCTTGCTTACTAGTTGAGGGTAGATGATGTAAGGCTAGGCATTGGGATCCTACATGTTTCCCCTCTTGTATAATCCATGATAATTTTTTGCCCTTCCTGCTAGTAGATACACCATGTATGAGGTTATAGAAAACTTCTTCTTGTCCTTGACCACCCCCAATTGTTCACATAAGTTCTCACTCAATGTGGTCGCCCAGTTAAGTGGCATTCTTATTGTCTTGATTATCTCAATGAAATTCACCATAAACATATTCAAGTGCCCAACTAATGGTAGACCCATGAACCTACTCAAAAGTATAATTGAGTATCATATATCCTCCTTCATGTACCCCCTTGTCATATCCACCTTTCTTGTTACCTTCCCTAGAGGAGTCTTCTCCATAAAATAGGAGGACTAGATGATCTTAGTTGCATCACTTAATTGTTCACTATACAACCTTTGTGCTACCTCATAAGAAAGTCTAATGAATTGATCTACCCTAGGGAGATGAAAGACCCTTTTAATATTGTTAGGTCGGAGGTCAAGGACAACTTCTCTAGTTACACTCTTAACCACACTTTCCTCGAGAACAAAATGTTGAGCAAGTGTCATTATGAGCTTAGATGACTATACTAATGTTGGGTCTAAAGCTACATTCACCAGTCCTAATCAGATTAATGTTGATACCAAGCCTGATCTCTCTATGGGCTTGTTACAAATTCTTAAGAAGTCTCCCAGGTTAGTGTGTCCTAAATTAGTGTCCTTTATTTCTGCATAGTCATCCATAACCTTAATTTGGATGGGACTCCTTGGAACTTGAAAACCATGGGCTTGGGTGTCATTTTCTCACTAGATGAGGATGCCATGATATCTATATGACAAAAGGAAAATGTCCATTAGTTCAAAGCCAATAATGGGAAAATTACAATAAAAGTTCGTCACATCTCGGACAAAACCCAAAAATTAAATGCACAAAAAATACCTGGCCTTTTTCATAAATTTAAAAAAAAAATAATATAAGGTGTGCAAGTGCACACCTTGATTGTTGTTTGCTTTGATTATGGGTGCAATTGTGGGGGGTGCATAGGAGTGCACTAGATTGGGTGCACAATATTTTGCATGTGTGAGTTTTAGAGGGTGCACAATAGTGCACCAGTTTAGGTGCACAATTGCGCACCCCGCCTTTTCATGGAGGGTTTGGTTTTCTAATTTTCTTAAGTTTTTGAAAGTGTGGGGGGGTGCATAGGTGCACACCAAATTAGGTGTGCAACTTTGCACTTCTCCTCTTGGTTTTGTTTTCCATTTTTGCATGCAGGGAAGGTAGGGGGTGCCACAGTCCTATAGACCTTGAACGATATAAAATTGTAGTGCGAATGTCACAAAAATGGTGAAAGGACATTGTGGTGGAGCTAGAAGAGTTCAGGAGCTAGAGAGTTTAAATCTACGAATGTAGAGGTAAACAATGAAAGTGAAGTGAAGTTTGGAGGGGGGGGTGGGGTTTATATAACCCCCACTTACCTTTGGTACTACGCTAGTGTATAGGTTCACAAATGCACAATTGCGTATTAGTGCATTACCAAAGGTAGTACATCTCCCTTTCATAGTGTGCACTTGCACAACACGCCAGGTGCGCTAGTGCACACTCTTGCAAAAATTTAATTTTTTGACTTTTCCAATTTTTAATTTTTTCAATTTTTACTTTTTTCACTTTTTTGATTTTTCAATTTGGATGACTTTTTAAAAAGACATCCTTTCAAAAATTTGACTCCTTAGCAAGATTTTGGGATGTGATTTTGGGGACTAGGTAAGGCCACATTAATCTTCCTAGATCACAAATTAGGAACCTCAGATCTAAAAGAACTCGGTAGGGGTCCCCATTTCTACTAGAGAATGGGGTGTGCATTGTAAAATCACAATAGTATATTACTATCAAATCAATATGCTCAAATGTAAAACATAAAAAACAACACAGTCATCAACATACTTGACACAATGATTTACGTAGAAACCTAATTTGGGAAAAGCCACTAGTAACATGCTACTCCTTTTCACTCTTCTGAAGTGATGCCCTTTGAAAGGCCAACCCTATTAAAGGTTACAATACACACTGTTAAATGTGACCTTGTTAAGGGATTTCAATCACCTTGTTTGAAGTGAGCCTTATTAGAGGACTTTAGGCAATTCACTTGGAATGCCACCCTTTTAGAGGATTTACTAATGACTGTTAGGTCAACCTTAATCCAAAGGATTTACCCCAGACTGATACAATTGTTAGAGAGTAGCAGTAGAGCTTTGATATGATACAACTTACAACTTCTCTTGCAGATTATAGATCTCTATTTAATCCTCCATTCTACTTGGCCTTTATACTTTGTTGTTGTAATAGCTTGTTCACCCTTCAAGCATTCATCTCCTTAAGCCTTCTTTCTTAACATGCCATTATAGACTCTTCTCTTGGGTCACTTGATAAACCAAAACCCTTAAATCCTTCTCCTCTTTGGATTCTCGCATATATATCAACCTTGCTTCATGACCAAACATTCCTATAAATAGGAAATTATATATTTTTTCCACTTATTTAGCATCCTCCATTTTAGTGTTTGGATGGATTAGGTAGGATACAATGTTTCTATCCCATATCTTGTATCTTTTCTAGAAACTTCTTGTAGAATTATTTTGAATTCACCTCAAAATGGTTTACATCAAATTCTATGCCACCTACTCATCAACATTATCTTCCCCCTAGTTCACAAGTTTCAAGAAAACAAACTTGTCAGTTTATATTTGGCAAATCTTTAATCTTTAACATAATGCAGTAGCTTGACATTATCAATCTTTTGATGCTTGATACACATTGTGTTACTCGGCATCAACTACAAAATTACTTGGCATCAACTAAACTTTACTTAGCATCAACTATATTACTTGACATCCACTAGAATTTTCTTTTACTTTGCTCCAACTAACTTTCTGCTTGGCTTGCACTAACTTTTCTTAGCACCTACTATCCACTTAGTCAAGCTTGGCAGACAAATTTTGTTCAACTTGTTCTTCTAAACTTTCTTAGTGTAGCCAACATTTGTAACCTTAAGTAATTATAAATTCATCATGTGATCACTATCTTAACTAATCCTTGTGCTTCATTACATAATCATAACTCAACTTTTCCTCTAGGTGCTTTTGTTACCTCCTCATCAATCAACTAAGTGATAGTACTTGAATCTTATGAGTAGTTGTCTTACCATCAAATAGTAGGTTTGACATCTATGACAAAAAAATGATTGAAAAATATAATCTTCTTCAACAATCTCTTTTCAATTAGATTTCAACATAACGAATAGAGGTTGTGAATAGAAGCTTGGGTAATTTGTTAAGATTCTTAGTGAGAGATAAGCTGAGTAATTGGGGGATGGTAATAGCACAAGATGAGTTTTCATATAATAATTATGTGAATAGGAGTACAGGAAAAATACCTTTTGAGATTGGTATAGGAATGTAGCCTATAGGATTATCGGATTTGAGGGAAGTTGCTAGTGAAGAAAAGAGAAGTGTTATAGGGGAAAAATTTGTTGGTTTTCGGGAGTCTTTGCATAAGGAAGTAAAGTTGAGGATGGAACAAAGTAATCAAAAGTATAACGAAAATGCTGATAAGTCTAGAAGACATGTTTTGAAGTTCATGATGAGGTGATGGTTCATTTGAAGAAAGGAATATATCCTATTGGAATGTATAGTAAATTGAAAATGAAGAAGTTTGGACCTTCTAAGATCTTGAAGAAGTTTGACAGTGGTAATGCTTATAAAGTTAAATTACCTAATGACATGGATACATCTTCAATATTCAATATTGTTGATTTATACAAATATGATGAGTTAGAAGATGAAGTAGATGTGTTAGGTGATTATCCTAAGAGGAAGATTGAAGAAGTTGAACAAATACTAGAGCAGAGAGTTTGTAAGAGCATGAGAGGGAAAGACTACTATGAGTATTTGCGAAAATGGAAAAACACACCTAGTGAAGATTCTACATGGGTTTCTCAATTTGATTTGGATTTGGCTTGGGTTGTGACATCTCAATGGTTTAGGAGAATCATTTCTTTTTGTCTTGGTTGTCTGATGTAGGAGCATCCTAGGTTGTATTGCTATCCTACATGTTTTTTTAGTTTTCTTGGTTTCTACTGATTTGCAATGTCTTGCATTTTTGATTTCTTAGTTGTTGCCAAGTGTTTAGTGGATGTCAAGATTCTTGGTTGATGTTGAGTTTTTAGTTTCTCTGAGTGTTCTTTGGTTGCTAAGTCATCCTTTTCTTTTTGAGTTTTTGTGGATGTCGAGTTCATGTGGATGCTGAATTATTCAGTTGCCAAGTTTTTGTGGATGTTGAGTTTGTGTGGTTGTCATTTTTGTTTTGAATTCGAGTGTTAGTATTTGATGGTGTCTTAATTTTCTAAGTTTTCTATGTGTGGTTTCCTCTTGAGGCTGACCTTTGCATTTAATTTAGTGTTAGATTTCAATTGCAAGCTGACTTGTACCTTGTCTTAGCATTTAATATAAGAGTTTATTTTGGTTGTATTGCAACAAGCCAACTTGTGGCCATGCATGTATTTAAGAGACCTTGGTTAGAGCCTTAGAGGAAGAGGTTTAGGGAGAAAGGGAGAAGAATGTGAAGTTTAATCATAGAAGATTGTAATTGTCTTGATATATGCATGGCCATAACCCATAAGGCCTTACTGTTTGGCATGTAATCAATGTTTGGATGAATATATGAATGAAGGCTTTTTCTTCCTCTATCTCTTGAGTTGTTTTTTGTTGTTTTTGTTGTATTGACTCTATGTAGGTGGTTTGAATAGTTGGGTGTGCCTTTGTCCCTAGTTTCTCCATCCTTCCCTATGTTACATATTATCTTTTAACTATCAATCAACATATACTAAATTCACTCAGCATACACTATTTCTTCACTTTTCTCAGCACTAATTGATTTTATGCTCAATTTGAACCAACATCACTTGAATCCTAATGATCACTTGTTCAAGCTTAGTAGACACATTTTGTATTCCTTGTTCTTCTAGGCTTAGCTAGTGTATCCATCAATTTTAACTTTAACTATATAAATAATACATCATATCATCCACATCTTACTTGGTCTTAGTTCTCCTTTTATACACCATATAATTCAACCTTTCTCTAGGTACTCTTGTTATCCTTCCTTTTCAAATCCTCTCCATCAATCAAACAAATGATAGCATTTAGACCAAAAAGTAACTATCTCACCAGCAAGTAGTAGGTTTGACATATTGACAAAATAATGATTGTTCCATGATAGATTCCATACTTCAAACAATCTTGTTTTTAACAAGATTAAATTATTTTTTGTTTGCAAGTTTATTAGATGAACAAATATATATTCATTACTCAATCAAAGTATATCAAATAAATCTTGAAGGCTTTTTGTATTGAAGACTCAAGACTAGTTGGAACACCAATGGTGACTGGACACAAATTGTCAATTAAAGACGATTCTATTGAGGTAAATCAAACTATTTACAATTCTATGATTGGAAAACTACAATATGGTGTACACAGAAGACCAAACATTGCATTAGCTATTGGAATTGTTTCTAGTTTCCTAGGTAATTCTAGATAAAATTATATGATGGCGGTAAAAGGATATTGAAATACTTTAAAAAAAATAGAAAACCATGGCCTATGGTACAAGATAAGTGACAAATTTGAACTAAAAGTTTACACAAATGTTGATTGGGAAGGAAATGGTGATGAAACTAGGAGAAAAAGTGGAAGGAAATGGTGATGACACGAGGAGAAAAAGTGGAGGATCTTTCTTCTTGGGTAGAATATTTATTGCATGGACTAGCAATAAGTAGAGTTGTATTTCATAATCTACAATATAGGCTGAATATGTTGTTGCAGTAATGAATTGTTCAAACATTGTATGGATCAAGGAATTGTTGAAAGGCATGAAGGAAGATATTACAAAACTTGGTTTGATTTATTGTGATAACACAAGCACTGTAAACATATCAATGAACCCTATGATGCATACAAAGACTAATCATATTGAGATCAAATATCATTACTTAAGAGAGTGTTAGAAAGTAAAGTCCACCAATATAAATAAGAGGGGGTGAGTAGGTTATTCAACTATTATAGAAATTATCAACCTTATTAATCCTTCAATATACAAGAAATATAATCAGTAGCCATAACAAGATGCTCATAGACAATAACACAAGATATGTTAACTAGGGAAACCCTTGATCAGAGGGAAAACCCTAATGGTGATGGTACCCACAAAATGATGTACTAATATAAATATTCCTTATTAGAGGATGGACTATGTTAGGAGCCAATATTGAAATACATTTAGTAAATAATAGTCCTTGTTAAGGTATTTTGAATCCTTGTTAGGAGATTCTAACCCTATTAGGAGTTGTGCCAACCCTGTTTGAGTTGCACCAAACCCATTAGGAGTTATAGAAGGCAGATGAACTTTTTATCCAAACAACTTTAGGGGAAAGATCATTGAACTCACTATCTAATTGATCTCTATATTATTCCTTGTAGAATAACAGAAATGAATTGTACTCATACTCCTCTTCCTTTATTTTGTCAACCAGACTATTCTTCTTTTTCTAATCTTGATACCAGATCACAAACTTTGCATCCAATAATCCCTTAGATTGCTTACTCAGATTTACCAAATAATTTATTCTTGTTCACTTAATCTTAACCACAACACAAGCTTATAATCAAGAAAAATACCTTCATTTATGCCATTTCATAAAAAAAATTCCTTGAGTCCATTTTTAGGCTTTCCCAATTACTTAAGCTAGGACCAAATTAAGATAATTAATTATTTTAAAATTACACAACACTATCGGCTCATAGTCTTTAAAATTTCTCACAAGTGTGACTCTAGAAATTGTGCACTTATTAACATCATCATCAGGTTGTAATTTTTCACTATTTATTTATGCATATCATGATTCTATCTCAGTAAAGAGATACAAATCAAATATTAGAAGTTTCTTATTAGGTACTCTATATGCATACTTATCTCTATAAATCAAGCATATCTTCTGAATATCTTCAACTCTCTATATGCACACTTAACCACCTCATCAAGACATGGTGTAGAATACATCCTTAATGACGCTTGACCTGACCATCAATTCTTTGTCTATATGACTCATTCTCTATCTGCTACTCTGTCAGTCTTCACTAAAATACTGCTTTGTTGACATCAATGACAAACACAATCATGAATACAACATGTCAATCATCCTAAAAATTTCCACATGCTTTATAAATTCTTGGGATACTCCCCCAAAGGAATACCATCAACATTCATTCTAACAATCTCCCTCTTTGGAATTGATGGAAACATAGATGAAAAATATCTAAGTTCCAAAAATACCAAAACAACACTCTATTGCTACTGATGTTGTTCTCATCTTTTCAAATCCTCTCCATTAATTATATCTAAACCTTACTGGAACACTGCTCTATTATACACCTCTTTCTTTAGGATTGACATCACTTGTTCACACACTAAGAAAATCTCAACTTCTCTATCATCTAATTTATCTCCCCATTGAAACCTTATACATAGAAGACCTCAATCTCTCCCCCATTGATCAATCTCTCTCTTACCCACACAATCTCTCCCCCATTCATACATAGGATTTGTTTTCATGCAAAATAGTCCCCATTGACATGAATGACAAAGGCTTCATTATATCAATCTTCTCCACGTCTTCAATCAACTTGAGTGTCCAAAGATAGTGGTCTAGATGAACTACCAAGATTTCTAGATGACTCATCTCATCTCAAATACTCCCCCATATAGGAAGCATCAACATTTAGTCCAGTCAAACAATAGTGCTATGTGCCACTAGACTGATGCAATCTATGTATCATCTATTTAGAGGTAGGAAGAGGCATAACGCCAAGCATACCTCACAAGTACTCAAATATATTTTTAGGAAAAGGCTTCATAAAGATCTCTACAATCTGATCTTTTGTGTTGACATACTTAATAGATATAGGCTTAGTCTTAGAATGCAATACATGATTTTTAGAAATACCCACTACTACATTTAACATCATTTTTTGACCAAAAATTTTGACCATCAACTAAATAAATTTAGGGTGGTCGAAATATAAAGGAAAAATTTTCATTTTTTTACATATAAGACCTGTGTTGGTTGAAATTTCGATGAACATAGGGCTTATACATCCGCAAATTTCAAAAAACATTTGCCCAATTACGTTTTTCGTGCCCAGTTTCATTTGACATTTTTGGAGCATTTTTGCATGGTTATCTCTACATTTTCGCATGATTTTCTCTGAGCCCAATTTCATTTCAGGTTTTCTCCACCCACTTGATTAATGATGCCTGCTAGCCCTAGGAATAATATGAAAGGGGGCCTGGCATTTGCATCAATATAGGGGGGGCAGAATAGTAGTTCGAAACTCTTGATATTGTCTTTCTTTCATTCTTCCTGATGTGCTCGACTTCAAAAGCTGTTCCATTCATGACCTCCAATCACACTTGCATCTCTGGTGGTCGAGGAGAGGGATTTCTCTTCGAGCATATTTCCATAGGTACATGTGTATTTTTGATGTAGGTTTTTATGATAATATTTAAGATGGAAGTGAATACTATTACTATCATTATTATTTTTTATGCCAAAGTTCAGCCATTGTTGTGTAATATAAATGGGAGAGTCTCTGCTCAAGTGTTTTTTCTCAGTGATGTTTTGATGATAAGTGTTAAAAAGAGTCTAGTTGCAAAAAGAATGTAATGTACTTGTTGTTTCATTTTATTGAAAGTGTGTAGATGCAGATTTATCATTTGGAATGTTGGTCTATCGTAACAACTATTATACTTTTTGTTATAGTAATGAAAGAAAATAAAGGAAATGTATATGTAGAAGCTATAGTTGTAAAAGCTTAGAAGAAATAATAATGACATTTTTTTTTATATATAAACATAGTTTTGTTGGTTTTATATTTTTCTTGTATTTTTGTTTTAATAATACATAATTATATTGTATCATTTAGACAACAGTTTCATATTCAAAAAAAGAACAAAAAGAAAAAAAAAAAAAGAGTGTGTTTCTCTCTTCAACTCTAGAACATTCAACTTAAACATCAACACATAAAGATAATAATTTGAAATCTGGTGTGTTTAGTACTTGGAGTTGTACCCTCAATACCTAGGCCATGTGGGTTATAAAACATGATATTCATGTGATTCTATGTTAGATGATGATGATGATAATGAATAATCACCATCTACTACTAGCTCATGTAGTGATAAAAGGTCTTCAATGCACCTCTAACTACAAGTATGCCATGGAAAACTTGTGATGGAGATGACTCCTCAAACTAATAGACTATCATGGAAATTTTTTGATGAATATGGAACCTACAAATACTGGACTATCTTCAAAAACTTATGATGAAGATGGCACCTAAATTTACTACACTATAATTGAATTGATGTACTTTGGATCCTTCACCAAAAGTCTGTCATTTTGTTAGAAGATGATTTATCTTCTAGTTCAACCAAAAGAATCTCTCTCCTATATTTCAACATTACATTTAATTGTTGCATTGCAATTAGGTCTTCCTACAAGGGTTTCCATTTGGATGAATAACAAACTTTTTGGTGTTTTAAAACTACTAAGCAACAAAATGCTTAATACCAAGATGACAATACTCACATAGTCTAAAGACTAGCCAATTCTTATTATCAATTGTATGTGCACAACATTTGGGCCAAACTTCTACAAAACCAAGGGTGGTTTTCTACTCTTTTGGCTCTGCAAAACCAAGGTGGGTATACCTAGGGATGATACAAGACTAGGAAAACTGTATGAGAATTATCTTAGTTTCATTTTGATTCTCATCTCAAATTCTCCAATACATGTACAGTTCTTGATACTTTAATAAACACGTCCCATATAATAGATATGGCCAAAAATCTTCTATAGGTCTGCAGATGTTCTCAGCAATAATGGCTAACTAAAGCTAAAACATTCCATGCAAACAAGTAGAGGCCAACTTTGAAGATCTACAGGAAATAAAAGTAAAGTTGTTTATAATTTTGCATTTTGACATTCATGTGTGACACATTTCTCTTTCAGCTGGATTAAATTTTATCAGTGCCTAATCCATTGGGGTTCAGAGTCTACTAGAAATCTCTAGATCTAATTTGTTGCCTTACAACAAATTTTATCAGCAATTCTTATCAAAAATCGTCATTCAAAATCCTTTCCACTACTGCAGCAACCTTATCAAATTCATCAAAGCTTTTACTTAATCCATTGAATTAACAACCATGATAAACAAATATACAACCTAATTGAACTGCATTCAATTGCACAAGCCTTTACTTATACAACATCAAGATAACCAAGTAATCAAAAGGAGACAAAGTTCAGAAAGAATTGATATGGGGACAGTTCATAATTTGTATTCATTTTCCTTGAAAATTGTATACAATTTACAATAGAATTAGAATGACCTTCAGAAAGAAACACAGATCATTCTATATTCATGTATTCTCAAGATCTGATAGAGAAAATACATCACAAATTTTTGCTCAAAAATGGTGGACCAAAAATAGACTAAGTGTATCACTTAGCAAATAGAATTCTGACCTTTTCTCTTGCCTTGGAATTTCACTTATATAGTGTGAAATGAAACAAGCTTCAGGTTAAGAGAAACTGAAAGGTGTCTTTTACAAGGAATATCTACATACACCTATCACAAAATGACAAACTATGGGTAACAGAAGATATCAAAATCAAATCATTCCTTTCAGTGGGTCAGCTTCTGTTACATGTTCTGATGTTGCTGAGTTGGCTATTGATCTAATTCATCTTCATATGTAACTGCTAAATTAGCCAACAATGAAGCTTGTTCTGATGAGGGCACATTAACCTCCACCTGCAGGCTTCCACCACCTTCATTTTGCATGGTAAGGACAACTTCTACATTTTCCTTTTCTTTAATTGTATTGGCATCTTGTGGTCCCGGTTCTGCAACTGAAAGTGACAGGTTTTTCTTGTCTTCTTCTTTTGATTGGGTTTGAGTAGTGATGGTATCAATGATTTGGACTTCCTCACCCTACACCTCATCACTGTCAGTTTCATCTACATCAAACTGTTCACTAGAAGGCATTTCTGCCATCCACCTATCAAATAATGTGTCATCTGGCCAATTGAATTGCAAAATATCCTTTTGTTTCTTTATTATATAATCAACCTCATTATCAATATCAACAAATTCCTTTTTAAAAGAATCAAAGAATATTTTAGCTTTCACCATTTCTTCTGTTGTGGTGGCCCACTGTGCATGCCCTATTTCATTTATGACTTGATTAATTCTTAAATAGAATAAATCATCAAATTCCTTTGCCCATTCCTCTTTGATTTTCAAACTATTTTTCTTATCTAGGGCATGAGGAAATAAATTGAATTTTTGGCTCTTATATTTGTCTAAGTAGCCTATTATTATCTTCTGTAAATGTATCCTTTTGCTATCAAAATCAGCAAGATCATAAACAATGTCAAAGGTTTTATCAATCTAATCATGAGAATTATTTATAATAGATAGACACAATAAGGTTATTGCTTTCTCCCTTCGCACCCATTTGTTCAAAATAGGCTTTAGAGCCTCATCATCTACTTTTAACTCCTCCCAGATGTTAATCACCCTGACCAATTGATCATGTATTAGTAGCCATTCAACCTTGTCTCCTAGATATGTAAGAGTTGTTCTTAGTTTATCTTCATATTTAGATTCCAACTCTACATGTAAGGCCTACAGTTTATGCTTTTCTTCTTCAAAATCCTTAGCAGTGTAATACTATGGCCCTTGGGGTGTGTCTGGTATTTCAATGATGGGGGTAGATTTGAAAGGTTCAACAGGGGGGTGAGGGTATGTTATTTTAGGCCTGGTGGATTTTTCCAGTAGCTTGTTCTCAAGATCAACTCTCCTTTTTACCTCTTTATTGTAGGCATCCACAACTGCCTCATATTTACTTTGTAATTCAAAAATTTCCTTTTCCTCCCTTTTAGTAGTAGCCAAGGAAAATTGAGAATAATCCACATTCATGTGGGCTGCCTATACGTGTGAGGTATCAACAACTCTCCTCACAATAATATTCCCTATCAGCCCTAAACCATCAGGCTGTGCTAATACAATCTTGGATCCTCTTCTTAATGACGACATAAAAAGAGCAGCTTGATCATCACTAAAAGCAGTCCCTGCAAATTCCTTTTTATTTGGGTCTTGTAACTCTAGTCTATTAGAAATAGAGTTGAAAATCAATGCATCTGCAATATTCCAATTAGGCAACAATAGTATGTTAGAAGTTTTTACCATTTGCCTTCCCTCCTCAAGGGTAATGTTCTAGAATTCTTGCATCATTTTCTGCTTTATTTGGTTTTGGATGGAGGCTTCATCCATTTTTGGATGCTCTGTACTCATGTTCTTACATCTTTCCTCAAAATTGTGGATGTTTTCCCTCCAAGCAAATTGATGGAAAGCCCTAAACCTTACAAAACTGTCATCTGACAAAAATTGTTGGCTGGCTTGTTCCAAAATAGGGTCCAATTCCCTTCCCTTAAAATCAGCTACAGTCAGCTTGAGGCTTGGCATAGGAAGTTCCTGTGGGTTCCCTTCATCGATCTCTACTTGAGTGACAAAAACTCCCCCTTGTGATCCAATTTGTTCAATTTTCTCAATAGTGAGCTACTCCTCCTCGGTTCTCAAAGGGGTTTGTGAAGGTGAATACTCCTCAACATGAGAATCCTTCACTCTTATTATTTTCCTCCTCTTAGGGGAGGGCTCAGTAGGCCTCTCTTCCAAAACCCTACTAGTGGACTCAATTATTTGTTTGCCTTTGTCCACTGTATTCTTTTTGTTTTGAACAATAGTATATCCTGGCCTTTTTTGGATAGTTAATTGACCTACCCTTATATTGGGAGTAAAACCCAATCTTCCCATTACTTCCCTAGCCTTATCCAAGTAGAACCTAATAAAGAATTGCTTCTTTTCATTCATTGCCTCTATTATTTTAGGAAAATTATTCATAAGTTTTCTCATCTTATCTACATTTGTAACTGCATCATCCAAAGGACTATAATTTGGATCAAAACAATGAATGAAATCCAAAATTTTAGAAAAGACTTTCCACTTTTCTTTCCTAGTCTCTTGCTCCTGCAAGGAGTACTCATTCCTTATTAAGTCTTCAGGAAAATAAAATTCATGCTCAATTTTACCAAGCTTAATTCTCTGCCTCAAAGCCAAATGATAAAATCCTTCAGAATCACAAAAATGAGGATGGGAAGTGGCCATCTTATAAGGATTCAAAATCTTGTGTAGAGAAAGCCAACCTCCTTTTGTGATTACAAAATGATGAGCCACTGTGCAAGTAGGAAAAATTGACCCCTTTTGTCTTTTCAATAGAAGGGCTTCCTCCACTCCTCCCAGTTGTCACAATATCTTAGCAACTCCTACCTTCAAAGGCACTTGGTAGGGTAGTACGTGAGGGCTTCCTTTAAAACCATATATTCTAAATATAGTAGAAACAGAATATGGAATGACATCTCCCCAATTATGTGAAACATTCAAACCACTTGGGTTGTCCATAGGCCTAATGAGATTCATTAATGCTTTGGGGATTCTGGGATTGTCCCTTAATAGGAGGCATCTCAGCTTTGAAGTGAAATACCTATCAAACTTAACAAAACTGGCATTCTCTGCATCCCAAGTCATATCTGCACTCCACAATTGAACTGGTAATGCTTCCCCACTCTCTTCTCTGTCTAATTCCATTTTTTTACTAAAATATGTTACTCCCTTGAATAAGAACATGTGCATTAATAGAGAATAATGGCCAAAAAAAATTTCCACCTTACCCTTAGCAATTCCAATCAGTCCAATGTGAATCTCCTTAGCTAAGTAAGAAGCAAAATAAAAAATTATATCCACACAAAAGAGGAAATCTAAGTAATCATATTCATAAAATCCATAGGCATGGACTCTTCTTCATCTCTCCCAAAAAATTTACACAAGGACCTATATATTTCTATAGCCCTAGAATTGAAGTATGCCCTTTTGAAAGGCTCCCTAGAGGATGCTATTATTGCTAGCAGTGTTCCAATTCTACATATGTGTGCACTCAATGCTCCTTGCCTAACTGCATCTCTCTTAGACATATACTCATTTTCTAACCCTTTCAAATCAATGGGCACATGATAATCAGTGACATGACCTAAACTAAAAACTTCCCTAATCTCCTCTATGCTGATTGTAATCAAGATTTCACCATCAGTTCTCCTCACTACCCTAAGGGCTTGGTCATAATTCTTAGCTATAGCTTCCAAAATATCATAATCCATGAAAACACTGGGAACCACCATTTTCCCTAGACCAAAATTCCAGATGTTGGCATGTGGGGCAAAAAGGTTCCTCTCTGAAAACCATTTTTTGAATAAAACAAGACCAGTCTATGAAGTTGTTGCATCCCTAACCCAGTTTCCTTTATTAGACAACCCATCTACTATTTTCAGCCTAGGGTTTAATGAAATTAGCTTCTTAACTTCTATAGTTTCAATAGTGGAAGAAGGGAGTAGTTCAAGCAAATCATCGTGGACATTCCTATCCAAAGAGTTCTCTTGACCAGAAAATGCTTTCTATTTTGGAGCCATTTTAATTAACTCTCGAAGGAATTGAAACAATAGGAGGATTATAATGCAAGTACTTACTTTGAATTTCGCTCTAGTTCTTCTCAGTGTTATTGCAATCTTTCTGCGAACAAACTGCTTCACAATCTTACCGAATCTAGCATAGTCTTCTCAACAACTATTTCTGCTTAGAAATGCTCTAAATCTTTGTTCGAGTATGGTGGAATTAAGAATTTTTTTTGTGTTATACTCTATTTTTCTTCACATGCGAAGCTTTTATCTCTCATAAATGCACAGGGTGGCATCACCTTCTATATTCAAATTTACACCGTGGATTTACGAAAAATCCTACGATCCAGGGATGCAAGCAAAGATGACTCATGTTCCTCTTGACAAGCTAGCAGTCAACCCAATGAAAATTTTCCATGTGTACTTTTCCTTCATTGTTGGTGCCTCTAAACTGGACCCACAAAACTTTGAGGACATGTGTCACTTAAGTGCTATCTCACTATACATAAAGAGTGAGCACCTTGCCATAGCGAGATAGCACCCGTCATTGATCCTAATTTGATCATGTAGATGACATTTGATGCATTGCTCAAAAGAAATATGGTGGGCCCCTTGTCGCCATGTCACTATTCGTAACCTTTGTGCAACTCGCCATAGCGAGATAGCGACGATCATGGATCTGAGATAGATCTAACAATCAGTCTTTCATATATTTTGTGAATAGGGCATGGGTCCAATCATTGATGACGTGATGAAATCCTGGCTATATTACCTACTGCTTGGGGCCCATATTTGTTTATTTCTCGGTCGGGCACTATGTCGCTAACGACGAGAAGAACAAGTTCCCAATAGCGACATAGCGAATCTCGGTGTCTTTGCTTTTCCTGGCATATATGTGTAGCCCATTAGATGCCAGCGTGTTCCAAAGATTTATAATTGATATCTGATGGAGTACTTTCTAGGACCCACTTACTCTGAAAAGTTGCCATAGTACTACTTTCCATCTGGGCGCTATGTTGCTAATGGCGAGAGACACCAATTCTCTGATAACAACATAGCGATTTCTAGTGACTCATCAAAATTTAGGGTCGAAAAGATAAAGGTGAGTGAAGTCATAAATACCCTCATTAATGTATCTGACACATAATAAAATAGCACGTACACCACGCAGCCTGAAAAAACTTACGATCATCGAAAAATTTAAAAGTGACTGCCAACCATTATTTTTGGTGAAGGCATCATGTCACTAATGGTGAAGTGCCCAATTTCTCTGATAGCGACATAGCGACTAATCGAAAAAGCTAAGATTTTTGTTGACACCTTTTGTACCTCAATGTTGTAATTCCTTTTCAAGTTTTGGCATGTCTATTGTAAACATGATGAAATATCTCTGAAATAATACAATCTTCGGTCACTGTATTTCCACTTGATGGTACCACTTTTCAACTTAGCGGTGGTCGCTATGTCGCTAAGGTTAAAATACTTGTATCTTTTAATAGCAAGATAGCAATTGCCATAGATCTTTTAGGGATTGGGCGGTCAGAAACACAAAAGAAAAGATATGACTCAGGGCGCGAAAAGTTTGAAAAGGATGGGAATCTTCGCATATTTTTAGTTTTGCGCCCAAAAAATTTAAAAGAAAACAAGACCTAGGGTTTCGACAAAAAATTTCTTCAAAGACCTACAAAATATGACTTGGCTAGAAACCCTATTCACCATAGGTGGATCCCAATTTGAATTCTTCTATACCTTGGACAAAGGAATTCAATTATGCAAATATTTAGACCAACAAAACTATCATGGAAAAATTGTGACAAAGATGCCACCTGCAACTATTAGACTATCATAGAAAAATTGTGATGAAGATGACATTAAAAACTATTGGTCTATCATGTGTACAAGTCACAAAATGATTCCAACATATGAAATTACGTGTACTACATAGGATAGTGATGACTAAATTTCCATGCCCTCCGAATTTGGTGGTTGTAACATTTATACCAATTTCATTTGTGGGATACACACTCTTTAAATACTCCAGGCAATTCCTGAGTGCGAATGTTTCAATTCCTTAGTGTCAAAACTTGAATATATTTCATGCTTATCATTTCCTCTAGCAATTCTTATGTAAAACATCATTAAAATAATTGTTCCCTTTGACAGCGTCAAAGAGTGTATATATACAATATTTTTGAAGTTGTTTTGTGCTAAATGAACCTTTTGTGATCAAGTCTTGTAAATATCTTGGTTGGTACAACTGCAGATTTCTCATTGGCTTTGTACTAGTACCCAAGATTAACATTGATGACATTAGTAGAATTCCAAGTTTTGCTCTTGTATTCCTATTAATTATACTTGATTGTCGAATATGTTAAAGAAGAAACAAATGCCAGTTAATTTACAAACTGTAACTGACCTGAATTGCTTGATGTATTTTTTAAATGTTGAGATGCATATACTAAGAATTTTTTGTTGTTGCAGGCCAAGCCACAGCTGATAGACAGGTCAAAGCTTCCAACTATTGTGGATCCTGTGACTAAAGAGTTGCTAAACTTGAAATATCTTTAGCAAGTAAGTTGCATGCAAAATATTTCTTTTGAAGAGAATTGACATTATTTTTAAAAATACATTCATTTGATACAATTTTACTCATGTTTTGGTGGATAAAAACTTAACGTTCTTCCACATTTCTTGCCCATTTTATTGCATATATGAAATAAGACATAATCCTGCCATTTTCCAATAGCTAAATGCCTTTAACTATGATTGGAATTTGGCATAAAATGTATTTTTTAGGTTAGATTGTTAGCTAGTTCTGGTTGATCGCCATTTGAAAATTAGAGGTGCTAATCCTTTCATTGAAGATAAAATTTATAGTACACTACATATCATCACACTTACCCAAAAAGGTTGAGCCAAACATTTGATTATCTAGATTGAAAGTCATTTTCCACTTCATAATCTTAGTAAGAAGAACACCATAAGTGCTTGTGAACCAAGTATTTATGATGAAGCAAGAAGGAAAGAAAAATGAAAAAATGTGTTGAGTCGAGAGATAGACATTGGAAAGAAAGCCATTGATTATAAAAAGTATTAAGATCAAGTTTAAAAATAATGTTTTAATTGACAAGCACAAAGCAAGATTAATAGCTAAAGAGCAACAAATTTTCCTTGTACATCCGTGCACTATCTCCATGATTCCATGTTTGGTCCTTAGCCTCTTTGCAAGAACCACATGATCGATGATTTCCAAATAGTGCCAACATACTATGTGGAAAGGCCCTTTCTAGATCATATTTCAATGCAACAATTTATCAAACGATGGTGCTTTGAGGGGACAATGATCATCTTCAACCGTGTGACTTTGGCTCATTGCTTCAAATTTTTTAGAGGATATAGAAACTTACTAACTGTAAACAACATGTATGTTCTTATAAAAAAAACCCATACTCATTGTAAACTCATGAGTTGTGGTTCATAAAAACCCATACTCATTAGCTTGAATTGTTTGTTTAATACCCAATGCATTGAGGTGATGCTTACAATTTGAAATCATAACAACCATTTCTCATCAACTTAAATTGTTTGTTTAGTACCCATTGCATTGGCGTGACACTTACAAGGTTAAAGTATTGCAACTTCCTAGAAGATCTGCCTACTCAATTCCATGATGATCCAACTTTCCTTGATCCTTGGGAGAATGATGCAGGAGCATCAAGGAAAAGGTTGAAGGCATGAGAAGACATTAAGGTCTCAAGATAACCAACATGACCATGTTAGAATAGTTGATGTAATAAGACCCTGTGAAGGTCCTTTTTGATATGTTTGTAATCATTTTAGTTACATTTGAAAACATTAATTAACAAAAACCATATGTGCAGATATAAACATTAATCACAACATGTCCAATTTATTTGTAGGTATATTTTCCTGTGAAGAAAGACCATGCCTGAAAATATGAATCTAGAAGAAAATAATGAGACAATGGTTGCATTGTGGGCTCAATTTCGAAGAAAACCTGATAAATGTTATTGTCCTTGCAAAAAGTGTAAGGGTTTAAATCACAACAACCTAGAGTCATTATAGGCAATATGGTCATGTTAAAGGGGGCCACAATTTTTGTCCATTGCTGAATGTGGATTTCCTATTGGAGGAACATGGAGGTGTGAATATCCAAGTTGAGGATAACGCTCCCATGGAAGAAGATGATAATGTGCCAGACGACATAATTGAAGAAGATGGTATTGGGGCAAGTGATGAAGAGGCTCACAATGATGGTACTAGTGAATCTGATAATAATGATGAAGATGGTCTTGATATACCTTTACTTGAGAAGGCACACGGGCCCTTATACCTAGGCTCCCAAACAACTCTACTGTCGGCTATAGTGTTGTTGGTGAACTTAAAGGTTATGAATAGCATATCCAATGTAGCAATGTCACGTATGCTAAGGTATCTCATTTTTGTCATCTTCAAAGTTAGCATACAATTACTATTCATTATATTAACAATGCATATTTGTTGTTGTAGGTTGATTAGTGAGTTTTTGTTACCACCATCAAACATTTTGCCTCGTTCGTACCAAGAATTATCTAACATTATGGATCAGATTGGAATGAAGTATCAGACAATACATGCATGTCCCAATGATCACATTCTTTATCATAAACAACATGAATTTGCAATAGAATGTCTTGATTGTCATGTTAGTAGATATCAGTCAGATCAAATAATAAGAAAAGTGCCTCACAAGGTTCTTCGGTACATTCCCATTATTCCACGTTTGGAATGGTTATTCAGGTGTGCTAGCTTGGCACAATTTATGGATTACCATGCACACAATAGAAGTCAGGATGACATTATGTGAATGCCTACCGATGGTTCTGCATTTAAATAGATAGAAGAAACATGCTCACACTTTAAAGAAGAACCTCGTAATCTGAAACTTTCATTGGCGACGGATGGTGTCAATCCATATGGAGATATGAGATCTGTTTACTCAGTATGGCCTATTTTTGTTATTAACAATAACATTCCTCCTTGGATGTCCATAAAGAGGGAGCACATAATGTTGTCAATGATTGTGCCAAGTTTTTTTTTATATAGTTATCTAAATTAATTTATAAATAGTGCACGAAAATGGTTATAATAATTGCGTAATGTTTATGTTCATTCAATTGCTAGGTAAATACCAAGTTAAAGATATGAATGTGTATATTGAGCCCCTAATTGACGAGTTGTTGAAGTTATGGAATGGCATCACTATGTATGACATCTCTAGACTGATAGGACATCGACAATTTCAATTCCATGCAATGCTTGTATGGACAATACATGATGCCTCTAGGCTAACTCATTTTTGCAGTATGTTATATTGTTAAGATCACATATTTTTAGTCTGTTATAGTGCTTACACATTACTATCAAATGCTTAAGTTGCGCATGATAATTTTATATGATCCAATTATACATGATCTTTTAGGTCTTCAAACAAAGGGAAAATTTGCATGTTCAGTTTGTGGTCCGAAGATGAAATGTCGTCATTCGAGAAGTTTAGGAAAGCAGGTGTTTGATGAGTTTAGACACTTTCTCCACAATAATCATAGGTGTCGAATTGCCAAAAAACATCTTTTCAATGGGAAATAAGAGACATCATCAAGGCCATGAAGAATGACACCTCATTTATGGAAGTTGGAATACGATCAACTAAATTGTTGAGGTAATGTCCAATTTGTCGTCCAAAGTTTACAATTTGTATTTTGATATTGTCTTATATTTACTAATGCTGTAACTAATGCTCGTGAAGGTTGTCAAGGCATCAATGACCAACTTCCTAGAGGAATGAAAAGTTATCCTACTCAATTTAGTAGGTTACCATACTACAAGGATCTCCCAATCGTGCATTTGTTTGATGCTATGCATATTGGAAAGAATGTAACATAGACACTATGGAAAATGTTGGATGGAAGGCATGATAGAGAACAAATTGCTAAAATTTGTACTGACATTCATGAATCTAATCATCTACTAAAAGTTTTCATTGAATCAAATAGGAATGGAGATCACATAAATACAAGTGCCCTTCCTTGGTTATTAACAGAGCAACAAAGTGATGCATTAAAAGAAGTCATAAAAAAAACAAGATTTGCTGCAAATATAAGAAATCTTCTATCAAAGAAAGGTGATTTTGGGCCAAGGTTGAAGACACATGATTGGCATACCTTCCTCAAGGTAAGTCATGTTTTCTATTTACAGTATATTTGTAAGATTGAATGTAGTACCAGTTGCATTATTTAATAATATATTGAAATGATCATTTTTTAATGATTGCAATTCATCCTACCTCTATCCCTTCCACAACAGTTTGACAATAGTATTAAACAAGTTATATATGATCTTGGAAAATACATGAGGTTAGAAGAGTATTTTTTCTTAGATTTGTAGCTTTTTATTTGAAATCTATTGTATAATTTTATTTGAAATCTCCTCTGTGTTTTTGTGTGTTGAATCTCATTTAGGTGGTTATCATCTAAAGAAATTGATAAAAAAGATATAAAATATTGGAAGAGAAAAATTCCACAGCTTATGTGTGAAATGCAAAAGTGTTTACCTCCAATGTTTTTCAATGCTCAAGAACACTACCTCATACATCAAGTTGAGGAGATTGAATTGTGTGGACCTATACAAGCTAGATCAATGTGGATGGTTGAGAGGCATTTGAAATTTATGAAGGGCTTGGTTTGACAAAGAGCACGTCCTGAGGGTTCTATGATAGAGGGATATATGATATACCAGACCATGGTGTATATCAGTGAATATCTTCCAAAGTTTGCAGCAGGTATCCATCTAGATCGCATTTGGGATCCCAACTATAATGAAAAATTAAAAGGGGACTACCTGACGGGGAAAGGTAGATTGAGGAGGGTGAGAGGTAATTATAATTTTTTTTTTGTAATTTAACAATTCTTATCCATCATCAATATATATAAGTTGTTTCTAACTGGTGTAATTGTCTTCTTTATAGTTGGTCGTGAGTGGGATGCACTACACTTGTATATTACAAACAATCTTGATTGGATGATAGTGTGGATTGAACAGTGTCAAGAAAATGGTCACTCATTAACATGGGATGGTGTTGCATCGTTGGTTAAAGAAGCTCATCGTAATGGAGATTCTAATGTTACGCCAATGGTACTTGATCTAATATATGGCTTAAGAGATATAAAGGTATGCATAAGATTACTAATCATGAGACATAAGTTTAATATCAACTCACAGATCAATGAGAAGATTTTTGACATGTTTAAATAATTGCAGGTCAAACAACACAAAGCTATGTACTACCATGGCTATAAATTCTGCATAAAAAAGTTAGATGAAACGAAGAAGACGTGTGATTCTAGGATAAGTGTTGTCTTCGCGATCACCAATATTTCATCTAGAACTGACATACGTCCTTAACAATCTAAAAATTGATACTATGGCATTTTGGATGATATACTTGAGTGCAACTTTAGTTCATTCAAAATAGTTCTATTTTTCGTCAAATGGTTTAGGTTACGACTAAATCGAAATGATCCCGATAGGACTGTTATTGAACACGACAATGGATTTACTATTATTAATACAAGGTCATTTGAGCCAATTGGAGATGAGCCCTATGTTCTTCCAAGTCAATGCGAGGGAGTGTTTTACTTTGGTGTTCCAGACAAACCAGGTTGGTCATTTGTTGTTAGACATGACCCAAGAGGAAGGCCGGTAAAGTATAATGTGATCGAAGAAGAAGATATTGAAGAAGCACAAGAGGAAGTAAATGATTATCAGGAACAACAGTTACCCAGTGATGAAGAAGAAGAAGATGGTGATGATTTTGGCCATGCTAACAATAATGGTGATAATGATGATGATGATGCTCGTGATAATGATGATGATGATGGTGATAATGATGATGATGATGTTGATGACGATCATGATCATGGTGACGAAGATGGTGATGATCATGGCGATGATGGTCATGATGATGATAGTGATCAAGAGGATGATGATGGTGATGAAGATGGTGGTGGTGACAACGACGATCAAAGTGATGAGTACGATGATGGTGATGATGATGATGATGATGATGATGATTATGATGACATGGATGATGATCATGATGATCAATGAAATCTTTAGGTATGATCAATGTCAACTATGATGGGGTCTTGTATGACCAAATGTTTCTTTCCAAATCATATGTGCACATATAAACATTAAGTAGAACATGCCAAATATTGTTTTAGATATAAACATTAGTTATGCTAAATTTTTAACTTAAGATAAATGATTTAAATATACAATCTACTTTATTATTAATATTTTTTTTGGTAAGTCTATTACTTTAATTTTGCTGCTGATTTCTAAGACTTACTAATTTTTTTCACAGGGCGATATGGATGCACCATGTCAGACACCTTCAATAGAGGTAAACATTAATTATTGTAAATTTTAATGTTAGTATAGAAACAAATTTCCTATTATTATGTTCTTTTCTTTATGGCTTTGGAGTTATTTTGATGAAAGTATACAGATATTTGATGTCACAACTGATAGGAAAAAGCTACAATGATCGCTGATCAAATGCAATCTAAAATACGGGCGTCATATCTACATGACATTGGCCTTAGTACTGACCCTATATTCATCACCCAAAAAATTACACAAAGATACACTGATGAGCTTGTTCAAATTATCATCAAGGGTGACAGAAGTGAGGAGAAAGAGGCACTGAGAATAGAATTGGACCGTAGAATCCAACCTTTGAAAGTAAGCAGTAATTCGACTAAAGTAGTAATAGAAGTTCAATAGATATTAATATTTTATAGTATCTTATGGATCATGATATCTAATTTTATGTGTTCTTATATAGATATATGTGCCAGTTGCAACATCACATGCTGAACATGGTCAGGGTTGTTTTACTGTACCTTCGTGTAAGTAACACTTTGTTTGTTTTGATCAACATTATAACACTTATCTTTTTTTTTGTTGATGTTTCTCACTAATATCCCACTTGATCTTTATCCATTTCAAATGTCTTTGCTAACAATATTCTATTCTTCAGCTCATGATGAAGTGCGAACTCCTCCTTCGATTGGCGGTCCACTATTGTTTGCTGCATTGTCGGCAACAAGGACCATGCAAATATTATCGTCTATGCCCAGTAGAACTGGTAAAACCTTGTTTTTCTATATTTTGTAATGTTCTATATTTTGTAATGTCTTTCTACAAGTTGATGAACAACGAAGTAGCACATTAGTGCTTAAATGATGTCTACAAAAGCTTGCATACACACAAACACATGCATACACACACCACGCATACATACATACATACATACATATATATATAGCCACACATAGAGAGACATGGACATAGGCAGGGAGGTAGACCAATAGAGAGTAGTACTAAAATTGTCATTTAATTATTATGATGTTTCAGTTGATAGAGCAACAGAGAGCAGTACTACTAAAGTTGATCCATTTCCTGGAGCAGTTCGTATGATTAGTACTGGTTTGTATGAAGGGACATTGTTGCTGAATAAGAAAACTATGTTTTCATTAAGAGAACAAAAGCTTCCAGGTGCTTTAAAATTGATATTTTTTAAAGTGTAAATTTAGTTTACTTTTATATTACTCATTTTGGACTGATAAATCCTTTATGTTTTTGTAGGTAATAATTCTTTCTTTGAACATCTTTTTCATATGACATTGAGACTGTTTGGACCCACCATACGTAAAAGGTACCTAGTTTCATATCATTGCTACATAATTTTTATTTTCTTCTATTTATTGTAATATATTAAAGTTATTGATCTAACAATCTATTTGTTTTTAAAAAGGTGGAATTTACAAGCCGGGGAATTAAAAAATCAGCTAATTGCATCCATTGAGGAGAAATTTGGGAAAAACATTTTTGACACTGGCCTACTTTTGAAAAGAGAAACAAAGCATATAAAGACTGTGAGGGGTCAATATAGAAGGGGTCTTAAGGATAACCCAAAGTACAATCATCCTCCTATGATTCCACCAATGGAGTTGAATGAAATAATAGAAGATGCAAAGGAGAAAAGGCTATGTGAAGATAGAGATAATGAAGTAGCATAGGGAAAAAAGAGGTATGTCATTATAGTATTAAGTACATTGTAATCATGCACTAATTATTGAAATTTGTAAATATATAATCTAAGATGTTTGAAATTGTTCATAGATTGCAGGACACATCCGTGGCTACAAAAGCGAGAATATAAAAGGTTGGCCAACACAAACTTGGCTCTAGTGGCTATATGAATCTGCAGTCTTGACTTGTAAGTAAAGCAATGAATTTTTTTTTTTTTTTTTTAATATAATGTTGCAAACAGTTTTTTTTAATGAAACCATACATGGAAAACTGACATTATCAAGCAAAAACCACAGGGCACAAATTTCAATGTGGAGGTCACAGATGAAGATAGAAAAATTGCCTTGAAGGAAGGCTATAAAGTTGTGGTTGCACGCCTACGTGAAGAATCTGTAAGCCTTGCCCAAGAATCCAGTGCACCAAATGATATCTCACAGGTAAATTGGTTAGATGAAAAGTAAATAAAATTAAATAGTAGAGAAGATTCTTTTTTGGTATTAGTTTTAAACGTAAATTGACTACATAACAATGTGCATAACATTTTACTGCAACCTTCATATCCTACCACAGAACCTGCTCTTGACGAAGGCCATGATGTGCATTATAGTGGTGGAGGTATTAATTTTCTATTGGAAATTAATTATGCAATTATGAATACAATTTAACATCTTCAATTGGAATTTGACGTGTATCCTTTTTTTAATATTTTAGAGCATGTTGAACATCATGCTGAAGGACTGGACCATGTTCCAAGTGTTCAACATGTTGATGCGGTGGCAGATCAAAATGTTAATGTACATGATGTGGCATTGATAGGTAAGAAAAATGCATTTTATGTTGTACTTGTACTTAATTACAAACTTGTCACAATTAGAAAAAGAAAAGGAGTATGCCAATTTATCGCATTCACTTGTTCTTGCAATAGAGCCCCCTTTAGTGTAGCAACCTCCTGCTCCTCCAAAGAGAAGGAGCCATCGTAATTTGACATTACATGTGCCAGAAGAGGAGGAGAATGAAGAAGATATGGATGTCCCTATGAGTGCTTTTCTTAAGAGAGCTCAGAAAAACAAAAAAAAGAAATGACGTTTTAAAAATCTTCTTTGATAAACCTTGTTGGATAATGAAAGAACTTTGTTTTAAGTAATTATGTATGAATGATGCATATTAATATAGATTTTTATTTTATGTTAATGAATATTTTTATGTGTTAATGAAGTTTTGATTAGTATTGTGTATTAATGAATGTTATGTGATTGTATTGATTGAATGTTACAGTTCATAAATGGATGAATTAATGAATGAAGTATGTAATTAGATGATAATGGGTACTTTAGATTGATGTTAGGGGGAGGGGGGTGAGGCCAGATGAGCTTCCACCTTCACGTGGTTGGCCTTGTTAAGTAGAGAATATTATAGTATTCTTGAAACCAAGTGAAGCTCAAATTTGTTAAGTCTTCAAACACACATCCCAATTCTCTTTAACGAGACTGAAGTTTTTTCGCTTGTAATAGTCTCATTGCAGTCATCTTTTGCTTCCTTGAACATATAGTTCTTGCTTAGTTTAAATCCCAATTATTAGATATTTTTCCACATTGGAGTTAGTTTGGCATAGAAACCTGCATATTTTATTATATATTTAGTCAACTGAAAGCAATGTAGAAAGCATTCACATAGTTGATGTCTAACAAAAGAAGACAAGATGCATATACTATTTAGCATGGAAATCCTTGTAGGTGAATTGTGTGTGTATGTACACACACACATATATATGTATGTATGTATATAACTTCAAACAAATTTGTAGATTCAATTAGCAAGAGACACCAACCTCAAATCTTGCAATGCCGAAGGAACTGACCTTTGAAATGCAAAGTGTTTATAATGTTGGTAGAATTGCCTTAGATCTCCTTCGAGTTCTTCAAAAAATATGCCTTGTACTTATGAATAATCCACCAAGATTTGAAATATTATTTTTCAATAAATGCTCTAAACTTGGAATATACCTTCATAAAAATTCTGCCTTAGATCTGCTCGTCATATTCAAAATAAGCCTTCACATGTCTATTCACTTAGGTCTGATTTAGGTCTTCCACAAATTTGGCTTATAATTATGCTCTTGAATCTCTTAAAATCTTCTTTGTATTCAAATGATACTTAATGAATTGATTGATACAAATTTCCTCATACTTGAATCCAAATATCATTGTCATTGTCAAACATAACATAGACATAAAATCATTTTGGTTATTCTCTTGTTATACAAGTTAGTCTTATCTTTTTGGTTTTCACAAGTCATGCACTTATGCATCTTCGAGATATCCACAAGCTATTAGAGATGTTTGGATGGTTCATGTCCTTATTTTTTGTGTGTTTTTTGTAGGGTTTTTGCCATGAAGTCTAAGGATAGACATGTTGGATGTTTGTGATAGACATGTCCACCTATAAGAAAAGTATCAAATGTAAAAAAAAATGCAAAGAAAAACTTGTAAGGGTTTTAGGTGTCTTTAGGCCTAGTACAGACCGTAAGGGTTTTAGGTGTCTTTGGAAGGGTTAGTGAAGTTATAAAACTTTTGAAAAGGTTAGTGAAATATATTAAAGGCATATATGATTGTAAGTTGTCAAAGTTGACACTTTGTGTCAACTAGACAACAAATTTTAGTTTATAACTAACTGGTAACAGTTAGATAGTTAGATAGCAGTGGTTGTTTACTGTTGTTTGGTTATTTAGAAGGGATTTTTCGAGTGTTTCGGGGAGAAGTAGAGTTGGGGTGGTGAGACAATGCATTGTGAAAAAATTATAATCAATAAAATAATCCTGTTCTCTACAATTCAGTCTATGTCCCATGGAACAATGAGTTCCTATGATGTATCAAATGCATTTTGACTAATATTTAATGTGAACATTTTATTATTTTTGTTATCTTGTCCACACATTCTTTTAATTTTCATTGCGGGTTGAGTAAGGAATAATAGACTGGTGCATTCAAACCAGTGACTGGTTAGGCACAATCAACTATACTTATTCTGAAGTTTCCAATGTAGATTCTCTCCTACCACCTGTAGTCACTGTTATTGGTGGAAGACAATGAGGTTGTGATAATTTATTTGTACTATATTAACCAAATGTAGGAGAGTGGGAAAACTTGGTGCAAGTGCAATGTTGGATGGTAATTGTTGATGGAGGTTTAGCCTGGATTAGACACCAGTCTAATAGACAGTGGATCATTTCATGTTTGAAGATGTTTGGGGGGTGAATCCTTCATGTTTGGGAGGTGTCTCTATTACCAAAAATGAGATAGTAGAGCACTGCTAGTGTTATGGTGGGAAAAATATGTCTTTCATTGTGATAGACTATTTCTATGTCATCTGTGTTGTTTCTTGCTATTGTCAAGTAGTCTTTGTTTTCCTTGAGACCATGAACAAAATTATCTACCATTTTTGCTAATGATAAACTTTTGACTTGAACAATGATAAAGTTTATTAGTAATCATTATAGTGGAACAACTTTTGACTTGTTCAAAAATTTTAGTCGAAGGTGTTGGAATTGATAGTGAACAACAAGCTCCTAGAAATCACTTGCAACCAAAATGCATGTTACATCTATGTCTGAGAGAGAATATGATCCAAAAAGAATGCCTACTTTGGTGATTTGGCTATTATTGCAGCACTACAAAGTGTCTTATAGTGTTTCTCATTTTCTTAAATAATAGGCAATTAGTTCATGATTTCATCATATCTTATAGTGGAACAACTCCAAGAATCTTGGGTAAATTGCTTGCTATAAGACTTTCTTGTATAGGACACTCAATAATGTGGGCTAAGTGGTGGGCAAAAAGAGGAACAAGAAAGGATCTGTACAAGTGCACAGTGCAGTAGAATTCAAAAATGAAATTATCTTAGTTTCATTTTGATTCTCCTTTGTTACCCTCACATACATACAAAACTCACTTCAATTCTTCAATGCTCTTAAACTTATACACATCCCTTATCAGCAGATCTAGTCATAATTCTCCTAAAATTTACAAATATTCTTGGAAATGGCAACTACCTAAGACTCAAGAATTAGATATAAATGAGTTGAGACTAGCATTTATAATTCTTGAACAGGATTGAAAATAATTTTGATTTTGTAAGATGATTTGATATGCAGCAGCAAAATTCATCCTTGTTTACTTATGATTTATAGGACCAATGCCTTATCCATTGGGCAAGAAATTGACTATTGGTGGGAGATCTAATTCAAATAACTTGTATAAGAATTAATCAACTACAATCACCCATCTCCATTCTTATGCAATATCCCTTTTATAAACTCATAAACCTTACTGATTTACTGAAGCATTTATATAATTGCTTGAATTAAAAGCAACAATAAAACCAACATATAACCCATCCAGACTGCATTCAGCCAAATAAACCTTATTTAAATGACTTCAATGTAAACAAACCCATAAACTAGAGACAGAAATTGATAATCTATTGATATAGTGTAAATACCCATTTGTATTATCCTTTTCATATGACTAATACAATAACCAATAGAAAACGAATTGAATGCCTAGAATAGATTGTCATTTCTGTCATTTCAATTTGCTTATCAAAAAGTACAATGGAAGCAAACTCAAAACCTCTGCATACTATTGGAATGACTGAATATGTACTCTTCTTGAAAGAAACAAAAAATTGCACAAGTCTCAGACCATCACAATGCCTTGAAAACTCATTTATATAGCATGAGTTGCAACAAGCAAAGGGAAATTGTGATTTGACAAGTGTCCAAGGAACAAAGCATCATACAAAAGACAAAAACAATCACAAAAAAATGCAAGGCATATCAAATATTCCTTCAGGTAGGCCCATTCTAGTTTCTGTTGTGAATCATCAACTTCTAATTTGTCTCTCATTATTCTGGCTCCTCAGAATACGTGGCTACCAAGCTAGCCAAAGAAGGATGATCTTGTGATACCTCCACATCAGTTTTCTCCTACGGGTTCTCACTGCTTTCACCCTGAGCAGGCATTATTACCTTTTCCCCTTCTTCTTTTTTCAGTTCTGGTGCAGAGGTGTCATAAGTTGCACCTCGCCTTCTAGTTTATCATCATCATCTAAACTATCCTCCTCTAACTGCTTGTCCAACATAAGATCTACCATCCAAGTGTCAAATTGTATATCATTCGGCAAGCTGAACGGTAGGATATCATTTTTCTTTTTTAAAATATAACCTACCTCCTTTTCAAAACCAACAAATTCTTGCTTCAAAGAATCAAAAAATAATTGGACTTTAACCAATTCCTCTATCATGGTGGCCCACCAGACATGCCCCTTTTCATTAATAACTTTATTTATCCTTGTGCAGAAAAGGTCATCCAATTCTTTACTCCACTCTTCCTTATTTTTCAATTTCTTCTTTCTATGCAAGGCACAAGGAAATAGATCAAATTTTTGATTCTTGTACTTATTCAAATAAGAAACAATTTTCAGTTGCAGAGCAACTCTCCTGTTATCAAAATCTGATAGGTCATTAGCAATATCATACAATTTTTCAACATGGTCATGGGAAGACTTTATAACTGAATAACATAGAAGGGTGATTTCCTTTTCCCTTCTTCCCCATTTATTAACAATAGGCTTCAGGGTATCATCATGAGTTTTCAATTCCTCCCATATATCTATTACTTTTACCAACTGATCAAAGAATAAGGGCCACTCAATTTTGTCCACTAAATACATTAGAGCCTTTCTAAGCTTATCCTCATACTGTGTATTTAACTCTACATGTAAGGCCCATAGTTTGCTCTTTCCTTCTTCAAATTCCTCAGCTGTATAATATTTAGGCATTTGAGGTGTGTTTGGTATCTCTACAAGGGGGGTGGATTTAAAAGGTTCCACTAGAGGATGGGGGTATGTTATTCTTGGCCTTGTGGATTTTCCCATTGCCTTGTTTTCAAGTTCAATTCTCCTTTTTACCTCCCTATTATAGGCCTCAAGAAGTGTTTCATATTTATTCTGTAACTCAGACATAACTTGTTCCTCCTTCTTAGCAGTGGCCAACACAAACTTAGAAGAATCCACATTCCAATATGCGGTATGTACATGTGAAGTGTTAGCAACCCTTCTTACAAGTATATTTCCCATCAATCCAGACTCATCTGATTGTGATGGTGTGGCTCTAGATCCATTTCTCAACGACCAACTAACCAATGCAGCTTGATCTTCAATGAATGAAGTGCCTTGGAAGTCTCTTCTATTTGGGTCTTGCAACTCCAATCTACTTGAAACAGAATTGAAAATTAATGCATCTACAATATCCCAATCGGGCAATAATAAAATGTTAGATTCCTTTATCATTTTCCTCCCCTCCTTAGGGCTTATATTATGCAATTCCTTCATCATTTCTTCTTTAATTTGGTTTTTCATGGAAGTTTCATCCATTTTTGGATGCTTTGTTTTCATCTTTTTACATTTCTCCTCAAAAATGTTCATGTTTGTCCTCCATGCAAACTATTGAAAAGCCCTTGATTTCAAAAAACTGTCATTAGTCAAAAATTGATGACTTGCCTGCTCTAATATAGGGTCCGACTCCCTGCCTCTATAATCAGCTATTATTAGATCCAAACTTGGGAGAGGAAGTTTTGGAGGGTTATCCTCATCTAATTCTACTTGAGTAATAAAAATATCTCCCTGTGATCCCATTTGTTCAACCTGTTCACCAGTGAGCTGCTCTTCTCCAATCCTCAAAGGGGATTGGGCAGGTGAATATTCCTTACCTTGAGGCCTTTCTTCTGTCATTACCTTTTGCCTCTTAGGACTAGGCTCTTCAGGTCTCTCCTCTTGGGTTATACTGGTAGATCCTATTATTTGTTTAGCCTTGTCTATAGGAACCCTTTTATTCCAAATTATAGTATATCCGGGCCTCTTTTGTACAATTATTTTATCAGTTCTCACATTTGGAGTGAAAGCCAATCTCCTCATGACCTCTCTGGCCTTATCAAGATATGAATCAATAATAAATTGTTTCTTTTCATTCATGACCTCCATTATTTCAGGGAAGGTATTCATGAGCTTACTTATTTTGTCAGCCTCTGTAATTGCATTATCCAAAGGATCATATTTATTATCAAAACAATGAATGAATTCTAAGACCTGGGAATAAACTCTCCATTTTTCCTTTTTAGTTTCCTACTCCTGCAATGAGAATTCATTCCTTATAATATCCTTTGGATAATAAGAATCATGCTTGACCGGTCCCAACTTGATTCTATGCCTCAACATCTGATTGAAAAATCCCTCAGAATAAAAAAAATGGGGATGAGAGACAGCCATCATATACTACTCCAAAATTTTATGCAAAAAGATCCATCCCCCTTTTGTAATCATAAACTGATGGGCCACTATGCAGGTAGGGAAAATTGACCCTAATTGCCTTTTCAACAAACACATTTCTTCCACTCCCCCTAACTGCCATAAAACTTCAGCCATTCCCACCTTCAAAGGAACTTGGTAAGGCAAAAAATGAGGGTTCCCCTTGAAACCATAGATTCTAAAAATAGTAGAAACAGGGTAGGGGATGATATCTCCCCAATTATGTGAAACTTTCAAGTCATGGGGGTTATCCATAGGCCTGATGAGACTCATTAGTACCCTAGGGATTATGGGATTGTCACTCAATATGAGGCATCTCAATTTAGCAGCAAAATATGTATCAAATCTAACAAAACTAGCATTACTTGCATCCCAAGTCATATCTGCACTCCACAACTAGACTGGCAGTATTTCCCCATTCTCCTCTCTGTTTAGTTCCATCTCATTACCAAAATATGTCACTCCTTTGAACAAAAACATATGCATTAATAGAGAGTAGTGACCAAATTTTTTTTCCACCTTGCCCTTTGCAATCCCAACTAAACCAATGTGAATTTCTTCAGCTAAAAAGGAAGCAAAATCAAAAATAACATCTACACTGAAGGAAGCAATCTGAACCATCATGTACATGAAACCAATGGGCATAAATTCTTGCTCATCTTCACCAAAAAATCGGCATAAGGTCCTGTATATCTCTATAGCCTGAGAAGTGAAAATACTCTTCTTAAAAGGCTCTCTAGAGGCTGCAGTAATTACTGGCAAAGTTCCTATTATACCAATATGTGCCCTTAGTGCACCTGCCCTAATTACAGCCTTCTTTGCTTTATATTCATTCTCTAATTCTAGCAGATTGATTTGCACATGGTAGTCTGATAATGGTTCCAGGTGAAAAACCTCTCTAATTTCTTCAGGAGTAATGGAGACCAGAGGCACACCATCCTTTCTTCTTACAACCCTAATGGCTTGGTCATAATTCTTAGCAATGGCTTCAAGCAAATCATAATCCATGAAAACACTTGGGACTACTAACTTCCCCAAATCAAAATTCCAGACATTAGCATGTGGGGAAAACAACTTTCTTTTCGAAAACCACTTTTTAAACAAGATAAGGCCAGTTTGAGTAGTTGTTGCATCTGTAACCCAGTTCCCCTTGTCATATAGGCTATCACCAATTTTAAGCCTAGGGTTTAAGGAAATTAACTTTTTAACTTGTGCAAGCTGTACAGTAGATTCCGGGAGTAATTCTAATAAATCATCATGGACATTCCTATCCATATAATTAATTTTCCTAGAGAATGGTTTCTTAGGAGGCATTTTGATAGTATTGAGAGAATTGGAATGCCATAGAGGTTATAATATGAGTACTTACTTGACTTGTTGAACTTTTTCTTCTCTAAACTTCTAAAATTTCTCTTGAACAACAAAAGAATAGTTTCACATCTTTACCAGGCTTAACACGACACAATCAATTAGGCTCTTGTGCTCAAAAAATTTGCAATCTCAGTGTTATTCTCTGTTTCTCCCACATGCAAAGCTTTCATTTATCATAAATGCGTCAAACAGAAAAATAGAGTGGCGTTGCACTTTCTTTTTTAAACTTGTGCAATTGATTCTTGAAAAATCTTATGATCTAGGAATTACAACTAAGCTAACTCAGCTTTCTTCTTAACACATTGGCAGTCAATCCAATAAAACACCTCCACCTCTACCTTTCCTTCAAGGCTGGTGCTTCAAACCAGGCCCATGCATGACTATGCACACATTTCATCAACTCGCTAACTCATTATACATAATTCTCTAGCACTATTCCACAACGAGCTAGCGATGATCACTGATCTTACTTTAATCGTATGGTAGACAATTGAAACAACCTTTAAGAACATGATGGTGGGTCCATTGCTCGTTAACTCGGTATACCTAATTTTCACACATCTCTTTATAGCGAGTCAACGAGTGTTGTCGATCCAAACTTGATCTTGTGGACAACAATTTGACTTCAACAGTAGTGGGCCACACTTGCTAACTCGCTATACTTAATTTTTGAGCACTTCTTCATAGCAAGTAAACGCCACCCTTTGATCTCGGCTCGATCTCATGATCAGAAATCTTTGTACCTAGTACACGGGAAGTGGGCCCATGATATTGTTGTCCATGATATGGGCCCTACAGATTTCTACCAAGCATTGGTCGAAAGTTTGACCAATGAATGGAAGAAAATGTGCTAACAATGCCAACATTTTTCGACCACCATATTCATCAAAGTTTCGACCAACCTACTGTATGGTTGAATTTTCAACCAAAAAGTTTTCAACCAGTGCCATCTAGTTTTCCACCATGCATTGGTCAAAATTTTGACCAATGCCCCACATATTTCTACCAAGCATTGGTCAAAAGTTCGACCAATGAATGGCAAACAATGGCTCAGCAACCTGGACATTTTTTGACCAACGTATTGGTCAAAATTTTGACCATCCAGTATGTTCATCAAATTTTTGATCAGAAAATTATCGACCAATTCATTGGTCGAATTTGGTCAAAGATTGGTCGAAAAACGGGTCAAAATTTTGACCAATAAAGGTTGAAAAATGAGCCCAAATGTACTAGTGACCCACTGTATGTGTGTTATCTTAATGTACTTAATAGATATATGCTTAGTATTAGAATGCAATACAATATTCTTAGACATACCCACTATACGTGTGTTATCATAATGTATGATAATAGGTTCTAAAAACTCTATCCCAATATCCTTCAACATTTACTTCATCCACATATTTTGATTACAATTATTTTCTACTACTACATACTTTTCTTGAGCTATATTTTGTGAAATAAAAACATTCTTCTTTCTTAGCCAAAAAACCAATCTTCCTCCAAGGAAAAATACTCCACCATTGGTGTTTTTTCTATCATCCATACTGCCTACCCAATCTGCATCTATATAAGCACATTAAGTGAAATCACTTGATTTATCATACCATAACCCATAATCAAGGGTGCCCCTCAAATATATAAATATTCCTTTTACTGTTGCATAGTAAGATTCCTTAGGATCATCTTGAAATCTTGCTGCTATCCCAACTATATTTTCTATATCTAGTCTAGTGTGAGTCAAATTATACAAACTTCTAATCATTGATTTATACTTATTCTACTTAGTTTTAGGTGTCTTATCTTTGTTACATAACTTGTGACCAATTCCCATTGGTGTACCAACAGACATACAACTTTCCAAGCCAAATATTTTGAAAAATTCTTTTAAATACTTAGCTTGTGAAATAAAAATACCTTCAGTCTTTTGTACAATATGTAAACCTATGAAAAACTTCATCTCACCAATCATACTAATCTCAAATTCATTCTTCATATTCTCAGTAGACTTATCTCTTGCTTCATCATTACCTCTAAAGATTATATCATCAAAAAATATCACAATGATTAACAAACCATTTTCAATTTATTTCAAATATAGGTTACTATCTATCGTACCTTTAGCAAATCCAAGTTTTGTCAAATACTTATCCAATCTTGCATGCTAGATTCTAGGTGCGTGTTTTACACCATATAGTGTTTTCTTCAATCTACATACTATATCCTTTTCTTCTATCAAAGGAAATTCTTTAGGCTACTCAATGTAGACATTTTCTTCAACTTTTCCATTCAGAAAGCTTAACTTGGCATCCATTTGATACATTTTAAGCTTTCTATTTTTTGCATAAGCCAAGAACATTCTTACTGCTTCCACTTGGACTTCAAGGGAAAATGTTTCTTCATAATCTATACCTTCTTGTTGTGAATATCCTTTGCATACCAATCTAGCTTTGTTCCTCACAACTTCACCTTGTTCATTCATCTTGTTTCTAAATACCCATTTAATTCCTATAACATTCTCATCTTTAGGACTAGGAACCAATTCTTATGTTTCATTCTTCACAATTTGACCTAGTTCTTCCTTCATTGCTTGAATCCAATGATCATCTTTGCATGCCTCATTTGTGCTTTTAGGTTCAACTTGAGGAATCAAACATAATTCCTCATGCATTTTTTTTCTTTTCATTACTGCTTTATTTTTACTTCTAATAGTTTTCTTTGTAGGGTGATTCTTTTCAAAATTCTTATTAGGTGTAGGAGTTGTTATCTCAAATCTTATCTCTTCTCTAGGTTCAATTATTTGTTCTCCTCTTTTCTCAACAATTTGTATATCATTCTAAAAATCATTATTATTCTCAAGATAAACTACAATATTCTCTCTAATAGATCTAGGATTGTCTTCTTCCTCATCAGAATTATAATCCATCATCCTTTCTTTAACTCCAAACTTTGCATCTACTTAAAAAATTTCACATTGAACAATTGTCTTAGTTCTATGATTAAAAAATTTGTAAGCTTTTTTTTTAATGAATAACCAAGGAGCATACCTCCATAGATTCTTGGATCAAAATTACCAACATCACCATCTCTCTTTATGTAACACTTCCAAAAAAATTGAAATACTACACTGATGGTGTATGACCAAACCATAATTTATAAGGAGTCTTGTTTGATCTTTTTTTGATCAGCACTCTTCTCATGTTGTATACTCCTATATTAACTTCTTCCCTCCAAAATTTCTTAGACACATCATTCTCAAAGATCACTACTCTTGTTGCCTCTAATACAGATATGTTCCTTCCTTCTATCATTGTTAGTCTTTCCATCAAGAGTAATAGATCCTATCCCTATGATGTGATAGGTTGCATTGTTACCAACTCTAAGAGTACCTCCATCATGATTTCTAAATTGAAAAAAACTTGTGCATATATCTAATTATATGATGTGAACAACCATTGCTTATAATCTAATCAATTTTCTCTTCAACTTGAGAAACTAGATTCTTTTCTTCTATAAGTTTAATATCAGAACTTTCTTCTTTTATAGCCACAAGTCCTAACCCATCATCACTTTCACTCTAAATTCTTTCCTCTAATTCATCATCTTCATTTACATACAATAAATTTCTAGGTCTTCTAGGCTTGAAATTTCTCTTTACATTTTCTCTCTTTTAGGAGACTTAGAAACATAATGACAAAATGAATTGCAAGTTCAACATTTAAATTTTTTTGTATCATATGGTTCTCTTCTCACAAGTAAGGCTATACCTTCTTCAATCTTTATGTCTTCTTTAGATCTGGATTTCTTGCTACTGGCATAATCTATGTGGGTGCTTTCACTTATAGATAAACAAGGACAAACATGTTATACACTAAGAGTTTTTTCTACTCTTGTTAGTTCTCCAGGTTACCTTAGACTTGATTATGTTTCTTCCAATCTTCCAAGCAAAGTCTCCCTAGTGAACTTCTCAATGTAGGGTATCAAAAGTTCAATAATCTATGCTACTTTGTTAAATGTGGTGTCAAATTTCCAAATCTTTCATACATATCTTCTTCTTCTTTACATCCTTCACAAGACTTAATTCCTACAACAATCTTAGATATTCTACCAATATATCTTCTCACAAATTCATCTTCCATCATCTTAGCATCTTGAAACAAACATATCCAATTCTATAATCTTACTCTTTTTTCATGCTTATCTCCTTCAAAATTATATTCTAAACTTTCCAAATCTTATGAGATGTTTCTAGTGATTTTACTTGATTGTATTCTTTTCTATGAAGGGTTGTTAGTGATTCTTCTCTAGCACACATATTACACATAAATAGATCTCTTTTTACTTCACTAAATTCATCAAGTTTTCCTTCTTCCATAATTTCTTTGTCACTCTTAGTCAAAATCCAATATCCTAGACTCATACATAGAAAATGATTCTTCACATTTTCCTTCCATTTGTTATAGTTAAATCCATCAAACTTAAGACTTTCTTTTCTTAAGTGCCTCATCATTGATCTCCAAAATTTGTTAAGATTTCTCTTCAAGTACCTGAGGCTCTGATACCAATTGTTAGAAATTAAACTCCTCCAATATAAGTAAGAGTGAGGGTGAATCAGTTATCCAAATATTATAACAATTATCAAGCTTTTTAATCCTTAACCATATGAGAAATATAATCAGCAACCATAAGAAGATACTCATACATAATACCACCAGATATGTTAGCTAGGAAAACCCTTGATTGGAGGGAAAACTTCACTGGGGATGGTAACCCCAAAATGATGTACTAATATAAATATTCCTTGTAAGAGGATGGACTCTATTAGGAGCCAATGTAATGCCCCGCCCGGAGATCCTTGGAATCAAGGATTCAAATCAAGCCAAGATATATTTTTTTTTTACAAGTATGGATGCACAAGACAACATCATACAGGGATCACAAAGATCGCAACGAAAGACTTCAACACAATCCCGGCAACCAACGAATCTCCAAACGCCACTACCAAACTAACACACACAACCAAAGCCAACAAGGACAACACACATTATGAGGGCACAAGAAACAGCCACTCATCAACAAAACACCAAGCTAGGGTAATATGCTGAATCCCGAAATTTGGCTAAGCCTGAAATCCTGAAGCCCTGAAAATTGGCTAAGTCTGGATTTCTGAAGCCCTGAAATTTCTTGGAATCCATAACTTATCTCTGAGAGGTCTGAAACCTATCTCAAATGATTTGTCGCATATATTAAAATATATCTTAAGTATAAGTATACTTAAACGATATATTTTAAACCCCAAGAGACTAAAACAGAAACACGAAAACTCGATTTCAAGAGAAATCGACAGAATTCAAAATGCAACAGCATAGGGTCGAAGAACGCCCAAAAGGGTATCCAAAACCACTCTCAAAAAGATCGGATCACGAAGAAAAGTACCCGCTGATGGCACGCACAGGTTTTTCACAAAAATCGTGCGACACTTTTTACTATGGGAGGGCGATACTTCTCCTTAAGGCGTGTGACACTCTTCCAGTGTTGTACGAAATTTCTCAAGAAGGCATGCGACACTTTTTAGCATCGTACGACATTTCTCAAGAAGGCGTGCGACACTCTTCCAGTGTCGTACGACATTTCTCAAGAAGCCGTGCGATACTTTACAGTGTCATACGCCATAGTTTGCATGGGCGTGCGATACTTTTTAAAGTGTCGCACCATGCTGAACAAATGTCGCCCATAGAAACACGAAAAACACTCCCAGAAGAAAAAAGGACCAAAATAGAGAAAAGAACCTCCACACCAGGGAGTACCGGATCCACAAAGGCTCGAGGAATGAACACTCGAGTGCAAGAACAACACAAAATGGAGAACATCAACCATCTAAACTACAACAACATAGAACACACTGAATAAAAACATCGCAGAGAACAAAAGCAACATCGCAATGTACATAAATACATCTTAGGAACAAAACAACCAAAATAAGTATGTGGTTCCTCCCAACCGTCAATAGCATCATAAGACCATCGTGGGTCCTAGCCATCCCCCGCGCGTAACATCCCAAGCCACCGACCAGATCGTCAGTACTGTTGTAATAGGGATGTCACTACTAAAACATGCAACAATATAAGCATAAGGAAATCTAACATGCTAGTAGTAAAGCATAAAGATAATCCTACAATAGATAACATCACCTATCACATGCTAAACAACAGTAAGCAACAGATATACTACTAAATTAAATAACGTCATATAATCATATGCTAAACATCATGATAAGGGAATGCGTCAAGTAAACTAACATCATCTAAACATGATATACAAGCATCCCAATGAAAGCATAAATCACAAGAAAGCATACTCTGGAACCCGAAGTACCAAGTGAAGACATCCAGCAACAGTCGCACTAGGACAAAAGATCGTCTCTGTACACCGATCCCTAGCAGTGGTGAAGGTAGCTACGCCTCCCAACCATGTGGCAGCCGTAGGTCCACACCCACCATGCTGATGGAGATAATGATCCAACCACACACACACAAAACAACAACCATGGCTAACACACACGCCAAGCAGTATGATGACTAAATCCAAGACATAGACAATGCATAACTATAGGTCCTGGTCAGACATCTCAATAGGCTACTAAGTAGGGGCTGACATCCAAAAGCCCAAGCTCGGATCACGTGTGGCAACACTCTCAAGGGACTCCCTTGGAACCATCACAGGAATGTAGATCTTTTCATTATCTTTAGTTTTATTAACTCTCACAATTTTATTTAGTTATCACTTACTTAAAACTTCTTATCCTCCGTCAACCTCCGGTGCCATATGCCGAGCTGTGAGATAGAAGCCCCCTCCAGATGCTACCCTACCCTACCCATGCTCATCCAACGATGAGTGCCCGTAGGCATGCAAATTCCCAACCCAACCCCAATGATCAAAACTTCCAGAAAAGACATGGAAGGTCGAGACTCGCAAGTCCCCTGACAAACGTACGTGCACGTACTCGTGTGTGGCCCACCACCTTCATGAAGATCATAACACAAGGACAGGAATGAGAACACAATGCAAAGAAAACACCCAACTGAAAGAAACGCGGGAAGGATGGATTCTACATGAATCCCAAAGCCAATTAAACTGTACATCATAAAATCACTCAACCAGCCTCAATCCGAGAGTATGGATTCTACACGAATCTCAATGATGTAACAAGACCAAACATCATGAACTCACTCAATCGGCCTCAATCCGAGAGTATGGATTCTACATGAATCCCAATGATGTAACAAGACCAAACATCATGAACTCACTCAATCGGCCTCAATCCGAGAGTATGGATTCTACACAAATCCTAGCGTTCACGAAACAAAAGCAAAGGTCCAACAAAAATATAACAAATATAAAATCACTCAACCGAACACAACGTCGGGAGTACAGATGCAACACGCATCCCAATGCAACATAAAAGTGCTAAAGTGGTCTGACTGATATCCAAATAGATCATCAAGGTCCACGCCCCACATTGTGGCAAGAAAACCTGAGAAAATAGGGCGGCACGCAAAACGAGGTAAAAACCCCAAAAATTTGGAAAACTTCAAAATTAAAACCCATTTGGCCTTTGGGTTCAAAAACCCCAAAAATCCAAAAATAAATGAAATCGGACACCATATGCAAAAACGGCCAGCATAACGGTGTAAAATTCCAAACCCTCATCTCAAAAAATAGAGAAACGTTCATACCCGCCCAACCGGGTAGAACTAGCATACAGAAACGGAGGGGAACACTAGTTCTCAGCCTCCAAACAAACGGCTACCAAAAATAGAAGCAGAACCAATAAAACAGGAAAACACTACCTCACAGCCAAAAGGGCAAAACGGGAATCTGAACCATAAAATAAATATCTCGCAGAAGTAGCTGAAAATTGCGACAATCCAAGGTTTCTCCGAGCTGGATCCAACGAGCCCAACCTCGCGACGATCCCACGCCCATAGCTCCCACAACGAACAAAACAGTAAATCCTCATGAAGAGGATTTTGGGTTTTACTCTCCAACTTTCCAATTCAAAAGTGAGAAGTGAGGAATTAAATTCCTTTTTGGATATTTATTCACTTTTTGGGTGAATAATCGATTAGGGCATTTAACCAGCCAATCCAGTTAAACCCCAAATCGACCTAAACGAAAACAGGCTATTCCTATAAATAGGAATTCATCTATGGCAAAGCTGCCAGAAATTAAAATAAATCAATTTAAAAAGCCCGAAAATCCAAAAACACATAAACCTCCTTAATAACTTTTTGCGACAATGCGAACCTCTAAATGCACAGACACGCTTACTGGTCTAATCACATAATGCAAATGAGTTCAGATTTAATAATCACCGAAAGGTTTAAATTAAACATTTTAATAAAGGATACGTCGACCATACAAGGACAACATTGGTAAAATATGAAAGGCTGAATCACTAACTCCATGTGCCACTGCCAGGGATATAATCCTGCACACTAAACAACACGATCAAGTGCAATTGCATATAATAACATAGCCGAAGCAATAATGCGTTAAATCACCTAATTTAACCATTTATTTAATTATTTTAAAATAATCTATTTACATCACTCACGTTCGCAAAAGGCATAGCAACGCAGGAATGAAGTGAATAACCATAGCATTAAATTCATCACATAACAAAATCAGAGGTATGTCCAAATACCAAATAACCAGATAACATCACAAAACACACTATCATCTCAAAATAGCATCATCATGCAATATGATTAACTGAACAGCATAGTAGTCTAATGTCTATGATACCGGAATCAAAGAGTAACATTTGACCCTCAAGTCATCTCAAATGTAAACATAACACGAGAATAGATATCTCTCAGATCAAAATAAAACAAGGTAAATGTCTACAGCACATAACTAAAGAATCCAACAAGAATAATCCATTCTAATTACTTAAGCATTTAATAATGATTGATTACTCTGCATTAAAAGGCATTTAAAACACATAAGCAAACTCAGTCATAAAGATGACTAACCACTGCTACAGGAACCTAGTCCCGTGTAGCATGGTAAAAAGTACACGGTGCAATCTCTGCACACATCTCAGGGTAATCACGGAACAATCTCATGATACCACATCGATCCTGGTAACCACTGGCACAAACCTCAGTGAACCAAAAATCACATCATAATCTCAAAGATCAGTCAAAAGCATAATCAAAGCAACTGATACAGAAACATAAATCCAAACACCTCAATGGTGTAGACCACTCAAGGTCACAATCATGATCCCATCACAACAAAAGATCAGCAAGGTTGCATCCATCAGGACGACTTACAAAAGTCAAATGGGAGAGGTACTACAGCCAATAAAATACATTCAGTATATACCAATCCCTACTAGGAGTCTTTGAATCCATGTTATGAGATTTCAAACATGTTAGAAGTTGTGTCAACCTTAGTAGGAGTTGTAGAAGGAAGATGGACCCATGGTCCAAACAAATTCTAGGGAAAGATCACTGAACTCACTATCCAACTGATCTTTGTAATATTCATTGCATAATAATAGAAATAAACTATACTTGTACTTCCTCTTCCTCTATCTTTTCAACTGGACTTCTCTTCTTCTTCTAATCTTGACACCAAATCACCAACTTTTCATCCAATAATCCCTTGGATCACTTACTCACATTTATAAAAAATGTTTCTCTTATTCACTTAATATCAACCATAACACACACTTAAAATCAAGAAAAATATCTTCCTTTCAATAGTGTCCTCAAAAATATTCCTTGAGTCATCCTTGAGGCTTTCTCAATTAATTATAATAGGACTACATTAATATAGTTAATTTTTCTCAATTACACAATATTCTTGGCTCACAGTCTTTACAATTTCTCACATGTGTGACTATAGAAATTGTACACTTGCTGACTTCATCATTAGGTTATCTTATGTCACTATTTAACTTCAAATATCATGATTCTATCTCAGTAAAGTAATACAAATCAAACATTAGAAATTATTTATCAGGTACTCTGTCTGCATATTGCTCTCTATAAATTAAGCATATCTTCTACATATCTTAGACTCTTTGTATGCACACTCAACCACATCATCATTGCATAGTGTAGAAGTCATCCTTAACTATTCTTGATCTAACCATCAATTATATGTTTGTACGATCTTTTTCTCTATCTTCTACTCTATCAATTTTCATAGAAATACTGCTATGTTGACATCAATGAAAAATATAGTCATGAATGCAACATTGAAATTATGCTAATAATTTCCACATGCTCTGGAAAGGCTTGGGATACTACCCCAAAATAATACCATCAAAATTCATGGTAATAGAGAGGTGGTACAAGAGAAAGAAGCGAGATTAGAAGATGTGAACATAAAGAGACAATTGGTTGATATACTCACTAAGGCACCACCTAAGGATGTTTTTGAGTATCTAAGAGGAAAGTTATGGGTCATCCCCCTATCTAAAGAAAACTAAGTAGTGATATTGTATTGCATCAATTTTATGAGGAGAATATCTTATATATTGATGCAAGAGATCACACTTTAGGATCTTCCTAAAGTTGTTAAAGTGAAATGGAAGACATTGAACTATGAGTAGAAGAGGCTACAAGGAGTTAATGAAGAGATGATATTGTTGTATTAGTTAAAGAAGTGACATCAAGATGTGTGTGTGGTATGTATTTGGTAATTTTATTCAAAGAGGGAGAGATTAACATGATTATGTTGACATACAAGTTATTAGATAAATATGGAGAGTATCGGTAAGTTACCATATAATGATGGATATAAAGAGGTAGAGTAATACTGAGAAGAAATATCAAAAGAAGTCAATGATTGTTGTCAAAGAGGTTGACATATGTTGAGGTTGCTATAGAAAAGAATATGTATTGAATTGATAAGGGGAGCATACTGAGATTGATTGGATGAGAATCAAAATGAAACTAAGAAAGAAAGAACACACACACACACACACACACACACACACATAGAGAATATACAATGTTGAGATTTTTTAGATTGAATGATAACTAGTATAGTAAGTGAAGTATATGAGGTTTTGTCATCAATTCCTAAGAGGGATATTGTTGAAAACTACAAGTGGAGAAATTTTTGTGTTTTCATTGATGTCAAACCTATTGATAATATAAAGTGTCAAACTTGTTGGAGAGATATTTACTAAAATTTTAGAGTGTCATATTATTTTATTGATGAAGAGGATTTCAAAATAAGAGATCATGAGATGACCTGGTGAACGGTTGAGTGTAGAAATGTGTTGAGTATCATGGAACACAAAGGGCACTTGATAAATTAGTCCTTAACAAGATATTGTGTTGTTCATACATGAAGTGTAGAAGATAGTTAGATGAAGCTAAGAGTTGATTAAAGTCAAAAGGATAAGATTGAATGAGTATTACTATTGCATGGTCAATGAAGGAGTTGAAGTATAATATTAAGGAACTTAAACTGTAGAAGCCAAAGAAAATAATTCATGCTGAGTATTAGTTGTTGCCGAGAAAATGTATGAAGTGTAGTTGTGACCCAACATAGTAATAATCAAGTGAGAATATTGATGTAGAGTGAGAAAGTATAGTGATTATTTGTTAGGAATAAGGTGTCTCAACCTTGTATAATTCCTATTCTTATTATTTGTTTTGTAAAATGTATTTCTTACAAATAATGTTGATGTTTCGACATCTTGAATTGTGTGTAAGGAGATCATGACTGAAATGGTTATGATGGATTCCTATGACATGTAAGAGCTATGTTAGGAAGATTCAATGATAGGTGAAGACATGTGGAAACTAAGGTATTTGAGTACTGTACACTCTACCCCAATAGTTGGGGTTCCTATTTTCTTGGAGAATGGTAAAACCCTAATACGGTTTACCTTTGGGAGTAGCCCTAAAGTGAAGTGCATGTTATAAGCATTTTTAGGGTTGCAGAGAGATGTGATGCAAAAAAGGTGTATTCTTGGTACTGCGAGTAGCTACTGGAGTCTTCTATTGTTGATGTTGAACTTGCATTGTAAGTGTATTGTAACCTCGTGTTGAAGATAATACATTGTGCAGGTTCTGTAGGGGTGGGGTTGTTTTACTGAAAGGTTTTTCCCCACCGGAAAATCCTTGTGTTATGTGTTCCTTTCTCTGTCTATTTTTTGTATGCATGGTTGGCTGCAATATTGTTGTTTACATGATATTGAATCTGTAAGTGTAGAAGATTTTAATAGGATTTGCATCATACTTTCCTTATGAGATTAGTGTAGGAAGCTGTTTCCGCACCTGAGTTTCCTTACATTATTGAGGTACACAATGATGGCTGAGCTAAGGAATATAATGATTGTTGAGTGATAGAAAAAGTTAAAGTCTGAGAAAGATTTCATTTTGAGGTTGACACAGTTGGAAATTTGATTTAGTCAAAGCACTTAGAAGTTAAGTATTGATGAGTTGGCATATTTAATGCATGAGGAGATTTTGTTACATGATCAAAGGAAAGGATCATAGCAATTTTTTCTAGAAGAAGAAGTAGAACAAAAATATGGAAGGATTCAATGAATCTAACATAACCCTAAGATCAAAGGTGATCTTTAAGCATAAAAAGATTGAAATTACTTATTTAAGGAGGTATAAGGAATGAATTTTAAGGTTGGTTCATTGTTGATTTGTGATCTTAAGAAGAATTTGTGAAGAGAAAAATAATAGAGATGGAAGTGTGAAGAGCTTTGTGAAGTGTGATTGCTTAAGGAGGTGCCAAGAAGATCAATGATGGAGATGTCAATGAAGGCCAGTCAATGAATAAGAGGATGAGAAAATGGAGATCTAAATTTGAAAAAAGATTTGTATTTTATAGATCAAACATATTGTTACATTCTAACCATTGTACCAATCTAAAATTCTTTAATCAAGGTTGACCTAATAGTCATTTTATAAATCCTTTAATCAAGGTTTCATTTTAAAGGAATGTTCTAAAGTGCTCTAAAAAGGCCACTCCTAATAAGGTGATTAAATCTTTTCATAGGGCTACATTTAAGAGTATATTGTATAACCTTTAATAGGATTGGCTCTTAATCAAACTCACTTCAGACAAGTGAACAATTGGTAGCATTTTAATTGGTAGTTTTTTTCCAAATTGGTACATATGAACCTAGGGATAATTGATTCAACCCCCCACCCCACCCCCTGCTCAGTTATTATGAATCATTATATTACCAACCAATAAATAATAACTCACAATGATTACACCATCAAAAGTAACATCCAAAAAGTACACCAGCAAAGGAAAATATAACAAAAGCATGAAGGGGACTTAGGCCATATACTAGGGATTATCATCACATGAGCCAACACTGAGGTTACCCCAATAGTCTCTCAGGACCTCAACCCCCTAATGATTCTATGTGGAACCATAATAGCCTCTTGTGAAGATGAGGAAACTAGTCATACCTCTCAAGATATCATATCATTCCCATCCTTAGCCTATACAAGAACTCAAAGCATGGGTGAGGAAAAATCTCTAACTTATCTTTTTAATTTATCTCAAGGCATTGGGGAGGAAAGTATTTTAATTACTATGTTATCACTTGTTACACAACTTACAATGAGTTACCCTAGCAATCACTTTGGGCTTCAACTACCATTGCAAGCCACTCTCATAGGCATGCACCTAAACTACCTTCCCAAAACTCACAATTTACAATGTGTCCCATACCGTATAAGTAATATTGATAGAATTTGGTTCCTTAATAGGCAACCCAAAAATTACATTGGTTCTCAAAACCCAATTTTTCATAAATGCTCATCAAAATAAATCTCAATTTGAATCAAACAATAGATCATGACATCCATTCAAATAATCATAGAAGAAATCTCAAAAAATGCCTTTGGTGCAAATTCTAACTTGGCCAACTAAACAAATCACAAAGAATACCATCATGAAAATAAACACCACAAGACTATAAATAGAATATTTAAGAAAACAAATCATTTTCAGCCATATGATTTAATTCCATCATTTTCTCTTATTTATTTTGGGCCATTAAAATGTGTTGAACAATAAGGTAAGAATATAGATGCTAATGTATATTGTTATGCTAATATATTTATTTAAATCAATAAGTATTTAAATGTCAAATCTATTTGTGCATATAAAATATCATGCAATATTATCATGTTATTGATTTAAATAATCTTAAATCATGAATGATTTAATTAATAACATAAATGTATATTAGTAGATTAATTATTGATATCAATTCTATTTCTAAAATATAAAGATGACTTCTATATAAGTCTATTATGAATATTAACTTTTCCTTTAATTCATAATGCAACTAGAGATTACTCAAGCTTTAAATTGGCAGAAGTGGCAGGGAAGGTGGAAAATGGTTGGACTGCAGTCTCATTTGATATGACCTTACGCTCTCAAAAGAAAGGACCAAAATGTAAATCTTGATGATCTTTTTGTGACTTGGGTTGTTTGCCTTCTTGTTGGGAACATTAGTGTGTCCCTTTAGTTTGCTAGGTGGTTTTCCATAGTTGTTTAACATTCTCATTGTTATATCTTTCTTGTACCATTGTATAAGGTTTCAAGTCCTTTCGAAACCTATTTTTACTTAATCAAAACTCAAGCTTTAAATTATAATTTAAATTAGGCTATTTAGAATTTCTCTCGTATATTTAAATATTTATAACTAAATTATATAGTGAACTCTACTATAAATTCTCTTAAAATATAGTTGTGTTACAAATATATATTTATTAACTTATAACTCCTTTTGCATTAATAAATATATATCAAGTTATCACCCACTAAGATTTTGAGAAAGAATCAATATAAAAAACTCACTTATAAGATACTTAATATTTATTTATTTAATTTTTAAAATAAATAAATAATTTTTTTAAAAGAAAATTTTTTAAAAATTATTTTCCAAAATTCAAAATTAATCATAATAAAAAATTAAATTTTTTTTTGTAAAATAAAAATAAGTATGCAATTATTATTTCTATGTGCCTTTGATCTTCTGATAACATCTAAGAATAATATACTCCGTTCTCTATCTTAAATGTATTTTTTTTTCTTCAAAAATTCTTATGGGGAATTTCAATTAAGGGTTTGACAATGACAAGTTTTCCAATTCCTCCAATTTAGATATAAAATTATCTAACGTTTGCATAGATCCAATTTACTATGGTAAATAAAACAACCAAATTGCAAGCACTCAAGAGAACATGAAGAATATAGATCTTTTCAAATAAATTTACTATGATGAGTTTAAACCCTACCTTGATATGTTGCTACTAATCTAGACAATCTGGTGAAACCTTTGCTAATCTAAAACTCTTAAAGCTTTTGATAATTCTTTTTCTCTCATTCCAAAATTTGCTATCTAAAACCTATGTTTCCCTCAAATAAACTACAAACTCTCTAATAAACAAGCATAACCCTAACTAGGGTTTATATTCCCCAATTACTAAAAGTCACTAACTTTATTAAATAATAATTACTTTAATTATTTAATCATTTCATTCATACTTGAAGAACTTTTTAATTAAAATATTCTTCTATTTTATTTTCCTCTAATTTATTAATTACTGCAAGTAATTTTTAAAGCATAGTTTATTATTTAAATTAATATCAATTAAAGCTCATTACTTAAATACAACTCTAAAATAATCATTATTAATTAAGTAATTATAATAATGAAATATTCAATCTTTTACCATTTATTATTTTAATTCTTTTTTAATCCGAATTCTTAAATTAGACTTTTAATTAAATCTTTAAAACTAAAGAAAATATTTAATTAATTTCTAGTTAACTAAATATCAACATATTTTTATTTCTCTAAATAAATATTTTTTTAAATTAGATTTCCAAATTAAGTCTTTTAAATTAAAGCACATATTTAATTATTTTTTAATTAATGAAATATTCTTATATTTTAATATTTTTCTTTTAAATTAAATAATATATAATAATTCTCAATATTATATGGTTAACCCAAATATTATAATTAAACCATTTACCAAATAAATCACATAGCCAAATCCACATAAAAGTAACATTATCAAAACTCAAAATCAAATAACAAAAACAAAGATAAACTTATAGCTTAAATAAGCATAGGCAGTCAAATACATGTCCTCCTTGTTAGGACAAGTAATTAAGATATGGTTGGGATTGGACCTAAAAATTATCTCCTCATGCTTACCATTGAGTTATTGTGATAGGGCACGCTTATCCTGGCAATTTAGGAAAGTCAGAGTCTAGTACTTGCAAATATGTATAAAAGACAAGCATGTACATATGTATATATATCTAAGATAAATAGGCAATGGTGGGGAGTAGTACATCATGTAGATCCTGACTAGAAGGGGACTAAGACTCCCTCCCTCAACCATATCTGGCATGTCAAACATAAATATAAAATAGACACACACATGATACACATGCAAATATGAGGTAAAGATAATATTAAATCCTCAATATAAATAACATCATATTATAACATGAACATCTCATCATCATCATGACATAAAAAAAAAATCCTTCTAGGATATACCATATGAAATCATCATAAAAATAATTTTATTAACTAGCTAAGAGCAATTAAAGCATCATCATTGCAAGCAGAAAATTGTTACAACCCAACATATCAAAGTATTGCATTACAAATAGCAAATAAAGGCTAACACATCTATAGATGATTCATATCAAACTTTAACAACTAAGTCTACAATGATAGCAAAGGAGGGGTATTACATAAGGTATAAGCCACCCATCAAGAAATTTTAATTGATATCATGCTTCCTTTTATTTCATGCAATTTTAATTCAATTTCAAGGTCAAATCCTAATGAAGGCCTTAACTAACGAAGAACCCTTTCTCCCAATATTCTTCCCATTTTTATGCATGGGTAATATGTTGACATATCAGTCAAGTTTGTTATTAGTGACACACACTTATTCAAATTTTGTATGGCTATCGAGCTCATTGAATAGTCTACAGTGTTTACGATGTAATTCATTAGCCATTGAGCTCTACAATTGCTACTGAGCATTTCAGTTGTTATGATGTAGGAGTATTATATCATATCCAATGTAGTATGTATGGAATGTAAGGTATTGTTGAGATAACGGGTGTTGCACACATTGCATAATATTGTTATTTTATTATTTTATTTTATTATGTAATGTTGTACCTAGATGGACGTGCAACATGTAAAGATTCCCATAGAATATTCTTGATGAGTTGTATTGTAACATTGTGAAATATTTCATGTAATTATTTAATATTGGGGAAAAGAATTAAATGCCCAATATTAAATGTGGGGTCAGTGGGTTAGGTAGCACATGGTTTATGTAATACCACTTGGTGGTTTTGTGGGACTTGCTACTATATAAGCAGCCACAAGGGTAGTTGTTGTAAGAGAGAAGAGAGAGTGAGAAGGTAAAAAGGCAAGAGTCAAGCGGGACAAGGCATGACAGGTTAGCCAAGGGAGCATTTGTGAAGGTTGAAAGCATGGCATGAGATGTGTGGATTCATGCTTGTTCACATAGTTTGCTCGGTTGTGGCTATGACCATGAAGGCTTCCATGGTTGTATGGCAATGGTATTTTTTGCTGAATAATACATGGTGATGGATGCTTTTGGAGGCTGGGTTTTTCCCTCAATGAGGGTTTCCCAGGGTATATCTTGTGTCACATTTTGTGGGTATGTTGTCTATTCTCTTGCATGTGGATTTTAATTCCGTGTTTATTTCAGATCTATTATGGGTTATGTGGAAATGGTTATATTCTTTGTTGCCAAGTTTCCTTACAGGACCCATTTGCAGTTGCACCAAAAGCCATGACTATTAGTGAACATGGAACACCACATAATTAACCACCTGTGGGCAGGGGAGCGCGTCACATCACCCAACAATCTCCCCCTCGACGTGCATACCAGGTGCTTACGCGGGTCGGGAAGGCACCGGGGAGATTTGAACCCATGACCAGGCCAAAACCAGGCTCTGATACCAATTGTAGGGCCCATTTGCTGTTGCACCAAAAGCCATGACTATTAGTGAACATGGAACATCACATAATTAACCACCTATGGGCAGGGGAGCGCATCGCATCACCCAACAGGTATATGTAATGAAAAGTGCAACAATGAGAATATAAGAAAAAGATAAAGATTTATGAAGGCCAATTCAGCATAAGGTAGTAGTGACATATTCATCACAGAAAGGTGATCAGTACAATCAAGGAATCCCTATCAACAATCCAATTGTAAGTTAGAGATCTATTGTTTCACCCTAATAGGTGAACCAGTCAAAATCCTTTCATGAGGTAGACTTAATAGTATTTCTTAAATCTCTTAATATAGTGCATACTTCATTGTGTGTTTGTAAAACCTCTAACAAGGTGGACCTAGCAGTCCTAATTTTTCTTAATAGGGTAGATCATCAAAAGTGATCAATGTAAGCCTTAATAGGCCAACTTTATGTTGTAGTATTGAACTTTTGTGGGTATCATCCCCACCCCATTTTTACTTTCTATTTGAAAGGTTTCTAGGTCACCAAATCATTGTGTTCAAGTGTTATGAATGTTTTATGTTTCTAATTTGTCATGCATGGAATTAGCTCAGATATGATGAACTAAATGGTAATTGAAATATTGCAATTAAGATCTATAATTGATAAAGTATTTTTGGTTACTGATTCACCCCTCCCCTCTCAATAACCTAGCATAGTCTTGAATATTTCCAACAATTGGTATCAAAGCTTTGTGGTTCTCAAAAAAAAGGTTTAACAACTTAAGAAAAAGATCAAGGATATGGAGATATTCAGACTTAATAAAGCAATTGACAATGAAAAGTTAGATCTGGAAATGACCATTGCACAACTCAAGAAAGCTAAGGAGAAACTTTCTTAATCCTTGAAAAGAAAAAAAGAACTTGCAAATAAAATGAATGACCATCTCTACATTGAATAGAGAATTGAAGATTTTTTCCCTTCAAGCAATTCAGATGAAGCAAATGATGCAATCAAAGAACTCCTAGACAAGAATGGTTCCTTGCAAGAAGAAGTAAGGAAACTGAAAAGAGAACAAGAAATTTAGTTGGTAAGGTTGTGTGAAATCTTGGAATAGAGGAACAAAATAAAAGAAGAAATGGATGGAAGAAACAATTGGATCTAGAACCAATCCCTTTAGCATGCAGATCTTATGGATCAAATCTCCAATGCAAATGAGAAAATCATGAGCCAAAGAAAGATCAATGAAAGATTAAGAAATGATCTAAATTTAGATAGACAAATCAATAAAAGAACAAGAAATGAGTTGAGATCTGAAAATAAAATCAGTGAAAGATTGAAAAATGACCTAAATACTGAAAATAAAATCATTAAAGAATGATGAAATCTCAAGAAGACATGGTTCAACTGAATGAGAAAAATCTCTATAGGAAAAAAAGAAAAGCAAGAATTGGATACAAAGAAGAAGGTGAATCCTCTAAACAAGGTGCTCAAAGGAATCAAATACCTACTTGCAATCATTGTGGTAAGTTAGGTCATACATCAAACAAATGTTGGAGTAATGGTAAAAAAAAAATTTAATGGAAAATGCTACAATTACAGTCAATATGGCCACAGGGCTAATGAATGTAAAGAGAAACCAAAATTTGAAGGCAAGTGTCACAAATGCAAGAAACAAGGTCACAAGGCATTAGAATGTAAAACTAAGTCATTCAATTCAGCAGAGCAAATTATGAAAGCAATATTCAGTTGGGACTACAAAACTTGGTGTAGATGTCATTACTGTGGAGAATTTGGACACATTGGCATGAATTGTGTTAAACATCACATAAGGAGAAGAGATACCACCATAAGATGTTTCACTTGTACCAAACTTGGTCATCTAGCCAAAAATTGCATGAATACAGGTAAAATTAAAGATGAAAAGAAGGAAAAAGTAGATAACATTCAAAAATAGATGAGGCAACAATGAATTCCTAAATCTACCAAGGATGCTAGTCCAATTAATGATGGTCAAGTCACTCAAGAAGTGGGTGACTCTACCATTTCTAACTAGGTTTCCAAAGGAGAGCTGGAACTATGTTATCAAGATCACATTCAAATAGAAAGGTGACAAAGATCTAAATTAGTATTGAAGATACAAAAGGATCACTGAGGAAGATTGGTATTAGTTATCACCAAGTTACCTTCTCTACTGAGTAAGGTCGGGTCATGGACTCTACTGAGCAAGGTTGGGAGTAACAAGACACACATGGTTATCGAGTCATGAAGTCTTCACTAAGTAATCGATAGGATAGTGGATGATAGGCTATCAACCATCATGTCAAGCTCAACTACCTTTGTACCAAGCATTAATGAAAAAAATTTAAAAAAAAGCATGAAATCAAATTCATTTCTCATCATGAAATCTAAGTGTTATTGTGAAGAAGTGATTTATAGTGTGATGAAGTGACTTTAGGCAAATTTGTAGCAAATTATAAAGGTTCTCATAGTTTATTGAGTAAAATGGCATTAAGTAGCATCAAAGTGAAGAGAGGACGTGAGATATTGGTTCGAGGAGTTGAGTAGAAAGTGTTGGATTTCATACTTGTGCCCTCGGTTGTAAAAACCCTAGATCCCAGTAGAGCTCAATCACAAATCCCTCCTGAGGTACTCCTTATTAACAATATTCATACTTATTTCAAGTGTTCTATTCAAGAAATTGGTACCCTAGAAATGGATGATGCCCTAGGTGAATTATGTGTTAATGGAATTCTTAAAACCTAGCATAAGCATTTGTAAGACAAGGATTTAACACATAATACCCACATGCCCTGAGGTTTTCAAATCAAATGGATTAGATACATTCTAAGCTAGATGCATAATAGTCAACTATGGATAGAGCAACTTGTTGTGATTACAAAGAAAATGGTTCATTACATCACTGGCCTCCACATGCTCACCAAAGTAAACCCACCAAAACCCTAGGTTAGGTTGAGCTGGAAAAGAAAACTCTAGCATAGTGGGATGGTAAAGGCATGAAAATTAGTAGTGTGACTGATGTAAAGCTAAGAGTTGGGATTCATTTTATAGCACATAAGATATATAGTTCAAGCTACCTTAAAAATGTATCGTGTGAAGCAATGGACTTAGCTTATAAAGTGGTGAAAAACAATCTATCTTATGACTTGGAAGATTTGTTGTTGAGGCAATTCAACAAAAACATGGAAAGTATCAGGACATCCAAGAACAACCCCTATAAATTTGGTTCACTTTTGACTTGTTTATTCTTTTATGTTCAGAATTTCTTCCCTTCCAAAGGTATGGTAGTATCAAGAAAAGATGTGCCTATATTATACTAGATAAATGAATACATTGCAGAAATGGGAGAGAACTATGTTAGCATTATGGACAACTACTTTGAAGTGTTCAAAGAGAAAATGAACAATAGGTTCAAGATACCTAAGAAGTTAGTTGAGGATTACAAAGATGATGTGTGCTTTATGGTAGATTGTGACAAAGTTTACATCTAGGTAGTGAAGCCTAGAATTGTATGGGTAAAAGCTCTTCCTTATGAGGTAAATATTGATGAAGCAAAGGATATTATTAAAGCCTTAGTCAATGAACATGTTGATCCAAAGGAACCATACATTGAAACCTATGATGAAGCCAAGGCAAGGATAGAATTGGAGATTAAGCTCCCTTAGGTAGTTAATAAAGGAAAAAGGAGGATACCTAAAATGAAATCTAGCACACCTCTCATGTTAACTGAAGGAAAAGGAGAAGATGTAGAAGAGGTAGAGGATGAAGAGGAATCTGAAAAGGAAGAACCTGTGAGGAAGAAAGGCAAGGTGATCATCACCAAGCCACCTAATCCATCCACTACAATATTCACAAGAAAGTCTAGGAAGAAAGGAAGTGATATTGTCCTTAGTAAACCTCCTCCCACCTTCCAAGAAAAGTTGAAACAAAAGGAAGAAGGTATAGGTATAAAAAACTTCAAATATTTGAAGTATGAAACAAGGACAGAGGTAGAACAAAAATAGGTGGAAGAATTGGTGTTGACCAAAATGGGCCAATGGAAGTAAACACCTGATCAACTGGTATCACGGATTCCTAGTGTCTTATTAGATAAAATTAAGATAAGATAGGAAAAGACCAAGAAAACTACCAATGATATATATGCACAAACATTGAGACTGTTGGTACCGATCATGATAGATGCTGAGGTAAAAGAGACTTTGAAGAAAAATGAAGAAAAAATGACTCTTAGGTTTAATACATGTTTAATTTTGATCAAAGATATAGAGTATGTAGTTAAGAATGCTACAAACATGTGGAAGAATATTTATCATCTTCATAAACCAAGTGACTTCCCAGTAGATGTAAAGAATGATGATGATGATAGTGATAATGATGAAGAAGAAAGTTATACTAAGCCTAGACACATTTTGACAATGAGGAAGATGAAGAAGATAAAGAGGAAGTAGCTACTAATGAAGCTAAGGAAGATGATAAGGAGACTAACTGAATGAAGATAGTAGCTATAGTCATTGCCTCACTTCCTCACTCTCCAAGCAAACTAGTAGCTATATCAATCTTAGAGATAGCTTCAGCAAGTTTGATTGTGACAACCACAGACACTTCAAATGTCCAATCACTCTTTTCCCCCACCTAGCTCAATGTATCATTAATAGAAGTAACCTCCACTTCATCTACCAATCTGCAACCTCTCTCTTCTTTAGCTACCGAGTTAATTTCATTATTCATAAATATAATGTCTTCTACAGTTCTGAGTTCTTCAATAGTAAGTACTTCAATTTTGGATACTACAGTTTTGTCTACTTCAATTTTGGATACTTCAGCTATGACTTCTTTAGTTTTGGATTCAAAAAGCATTCCTGTTTGTATTCCATCAGTTAGTACTATATCAATTTTTGCAACAAGTCCTAGTATATCAACTATTGTTTCCATTCCGAACATAAAAGCATTAAGTACAAGGATAGTTGAACCAAAGGCTCAACCAAGTACAAAATTTTTGAGTAAAGGAAAGGAAATATAGGATGACATAGACTTAGATGAGGAAATAGAAATCCCCAAATGTGATATTCATAATCTTTCTATAGATAAAATGCATGAGTTTGGAGAAATTCACCAAAAAAAGACAAAGCAACAAAAGCTAAGGGAAGAAAGAAATAGAGAGTATAAAATTATAGATGATGTTAAAAATGTTTTTTTTGAGGCTATAGGAATTGAGGTTGATACTTCTCAACCTATTTTGTTACAGTTAGCAGAAGTAGTCCATAAGTTCAATGAGGACACTAGTGGGCAAGATAAGCCAATTGAGAAAGCTGAAAAGAAATTTGATAGAAAAGTGCTAGAGAACATTGCTCAGCAAATTTCTATTCATCAAGTTGAGCTTTCATCAGTTTTGATCAATCTTGAGACCTCTTGCACCAATGTGACATCACTTTTTGTGAAGTTGTGTGATGTTTCTAAGTTCACAAAGGAAATAAAGGGCAAACTATCAAAAATTGATGAGGATCTGAAAGCCAGTGCTCAAAAGTTGCAACTTGACCATAGTTCAAGCTTTGCACATCACATGAAGATTAGATGTTGCAAAATCTCTTCACTCTTCCATTTAGCATCCTCAATAGGTAGGTCCTTCCATTTAATCAAATATTCTCTAATGACATGGCTTCTCAAATGCTTCTCTCTAAACTCTAATATAGCCTTTGGTATCAAAATCAACTTACCCTCATCATCTAAGGGTGGTAGAACCATAGAGGGAACCACATGATGTCGCAATGCCTTCTTGAGGTGTGATACATGGAAAATATTGTGCACTTTGTTGTCCGCTGGAAACTCTAGCTCATAAGCCACCTCACCCACATGCCTAATGACCTGGAAGGGTCCATATTATCATAGCTTGAGCTTCTCTGCACCACTCTTCTTGAGAGTAGACTATTTGTAGGGTTGCAACATCAAATACACCATGTCCCCAAGCTCAAAAGAGCATTCCACTCTCTTCTAATCTGCATACTATTTTTGTTGGTTTTGTGCCCTCCAGGTGTTTTCATAAAGAGCCCTCATGATATCCTAATTTTCTTGTAACATGTCTCCAGCACTAGGCACTCTTCTATCACTTATCAACATATCAAGAAAGCTAGGAGCCTCATGACCATACAAGACCATGAATGGTGTCATCTGAATAGAAAGATGGTAGGTGGTGTTGTAGCAATACTCACAAAGGTATATCCACTAACCCACCTTTTTTGTTGCCCAGTAATATAATTTCTAAGGTACCCTTCCACCCATTTTTGACTATCTCCATCTATCCATCTAAGGGTGGTAACTAGTACTTGGAGAAAGCTCAGTCCCACGCAATCTAAAAAGTTCCTATCAAAAATTTCTCATAAATTGACTGTCTCGATCACTAACAATGTTTCATGTTAATCCATGCAATCTAAACACTTCACCAAAAAATAGTTTAGCAACCTGTGTGGCTAAATATGAAATAGTGATCGAAAAAAAATGTGCATACTTGGTCAAGTGATCAACCACCACATAAATGCAATCCTTGCCTTGCACTTTTGGCAACCCTGTGATGATTTCTATGGATATACATTCCCACTTCCTATCTAGAATTGGAAATGGCTGTAATAAACTAGTAGGATATGTATGGTCCTATTTGTTCTGCTAATAAACAACACACTCCCTAACATATCATAGAACATCAGATTTTAGTTCCTTCCAAGTGAACCTCTCCCAAACCTATCGATAGGTTTTGAAATACTCAAGATGGCCTGCCAATGATGAATCATGAAAGGGCCTCAATACTATGTTCTTTACTTTTGATCTTGGAGTCAAGAAGATCATCCCCTTGTAAATGATAAGATCATTCACCACTATGTACCTATCATCCTACAGTGACCCATCAATAATACCTAAAGCCCAAGAATCATTAGCATATGTTGTCACAATCAAATTACTCCAATCCTCTAAAACCTCAGCCATAGAGCTCAAATGTGGTTGGAAAGACAAGGAATTAGTGACTATATTCTATAAAACCTTTGATAAAAGAAATGTCAAAGTCATAAGATTGCAACTCGCTTACCCACTTCTGCTGATAGTCATTAAGATCCTATTGCCCAAGGAAATGTCTCTAGCTATTATGGTCTATTTTTACAATGAACTTACTACCCACTAAGTATTGCCTGAACTTGGCCAATGCATGCATAATGGCCAACATTTCCTTGTCATATATACTATTACTCTTCTCAGGACTTCTCAACTTCTTTCTCTCATATGTAATTGGATGTTTGTCTTGCATAAGGATAGCTCAAATCCCCTCACTTGAAGCATCACATTGTAATTGAAAAGGTTTAGTGAAATCAGGCAATACAAGCACTGGGCAAGTAGTCATAAGTCATTTGAAGATCTCAAAGCATTCCTGTACCTCACGAGTCCAAACAAAAGTCCCTTTCTTGGTCAAATCTGTAAGTGGTGTTGTATGGCAAGAATACCCATTGACAAATCTACGATAAAATCCACATAATCCAAAAAATCCTCTAAGTTGTGTCAGATTCGTTGGAGTAGGCCACTCAACAATTTCCTTGAACTTATCCAGATCCATCTGAACTCCTTCTGCACTAATGATGTGACCCAAAATATAATAATTCTATCATTCCCAAGTCACATTTAGATTCCTTGGCATATAGAGATTCATTATCAAGAATACCCAAAACTATGTCAAGATTTGCAATATGCTCTCCCATGTCCTACTATAAACCAAGATATCATCAAAGAAGACTAACACAAATTGCCTCAATTGTGAATGAAGTACCCTATTCATAGTAGACTAGAATGTAGCAGGGGTATTGGTTAGCCCAAATGGTATAACCACAAACTCAAAATGTCCACAGTGGCAACGAAAAGTTGTCTTCTCAATATCTTCTTCCCTCACATGAATTTGGTGGTAACTCGATCTCAAATCAATTTTGGAGAAGTACTTGGCACCATGCAATTCATCAATCAACTCATCAATCCTTGGAATGGGATATTTGTTCTTGATTATTCTCTTGTTAAGCATTATATAATTAATACACATCCTTAGAGTACCATCCTTCTTTTTAACCAATGCCACTGATGAAGCAAAAGGTGACTTAATTGGTCTAATATGCTCCATAGCTAGGTACTCCTTGATAGTTTTTTCTATCTCATCTTTGAGCTACTTAGGGTGCTTGTAGGGAGTGATTATCATGAGCTTAGTAACCTCCTCCACTTTGATGATGTGCTCTACCCCTCTATCTGGAGGTCTATGTGGTGGAATCTCATTAAAGACCTTATCATGCTTGATCTTCACCTCTTTTATATCAGGAGGATAAATTAGTTTTTGCTGCTCTTCTTGTGTTGGCTTCAAAACACAACCTACTACCCACACAACCATGTCATGATGCAAGAGACATTTCATTTTCTTGAAAGAAATAGTCTTGCAACTAGTATCTCTGAGTGCTTTCAACACATGAGTTTTTCCATCCATCTCAAATCTCATTTCCATCTCATGAAAGTTGAGGGTGAACATTCCTATTCATGTAACCATGTCATTCCCAAAACTATATATGTGTCTCCCATGTTCACCACATGAAAATTTGCCTTGAACTCATAATTATTCAAGCACATGGGCAATTTTGAAATCATCTTGTCACACCTAAAAGTAAAACCATCAAAAATCTTAACTCAAATTCCCTCCAACTCCTCAGTGTGTATACCACGCGTCTCAACAAGCCTAGTATCAATGAAATTGTGTGTCACACCTGTATCAAGAAGGGTAATAATCTTTTGACCAACAAGAACCCCTCACATCCTAAAAGATCCTTCTCACTAAATACTTGTGAGACAAGCCTCTTTAAGCTTCACTTATTCATCATGTTTTTCTTTTTTTGATTCTAAATCATAAATTTCAGATTGCTAGTCTGAATCAAAATCTTCAATTAGTGCCCACATTGCATGATTTGACTTCCCCTTAGGTTTCATAGGGTAGTCATGATTAATATCATATGGTCCCTTAAAATAAATTATAGTTTCCTCTTCCTTGAATCATTAAGAGTCTCACAGTCAAGCGGAAAAGTAGACTTACCTTTAGCTTTTTCCTCCTTCTTAGGAAACTTCTTGTTGTCACGATTGAAAAATGTTCCCTTTGATGTAAACTTCTTAGTAGGGGTAGTGAACTCCATGCTTCATGCCTTCTTCATTGCTTCCTATAGCAAGGGAGGACCGAAAGCTTTCAACCAACCCTTCAATGGCTCCATCAATGAATAAGACCACCAATCTTCTTTTACTAATGTTAGGAACAATGACTGATAACTGTTGAAAGTCATTCACATAAACATCAAAAGAACCATGTTGTTTTAGTTGTGCCAATTGAAAAAAACTCACCTCAGGATCTTTGACATCAAACCTTTCAATCAGCCTGTTGGTAAACTCCTCATATGTATTGATAAGGTTGTGTCCAAGTGTGACTAACCCATGATACCATCACTCGTGAACAACTCCTTCAATATGTAGTGTGGAAAATCTTATGGCATCCTCTTCAGGCATTGGTCTCAAAGAAAGATAATTATCAAGCTTTTGAACCTAAGACCTAGCTATGCATTTGCTACTTCCATCATAGTAATGCATGGAAATCTTACCAAGTGTTTTTTGATAGTCATTTCTTGGAGCATAGTGATCCTTCCTTCCTCCTCTCCTATTCCTTTGCTTCATGAATTGATCAAATGTCCATATTTCTCTCATATCAGGAGCGAGAGTGGTATACTCCAAGTAGGCCTATCTAGCTTCGTCTCCAAAAGAAATAGCTAGAGCAGCATGTGGTTGTTCTTCTCTTGGTGTAAAGGTGGGAAAAAGAGGCCTAGAGGCTGATCCTCTAGTGTCTTCAACATGATGTATAGACCTTTCCTCTTTATCTCCACTATGCTCAAGTGTGTTTTAATTTTGAGTGGCTTGCTGATCCATTTTTGATAATAATCGTGACATCATATCAAGCATGGTATCAAATTTCCTCTTAACTCTTGTATCCCTTTTTTTTGTTCTTCTACCATATTTTGAACTATTTTTCCGGTATCTCTTTCTCTTAATGCTTCTAAGAATGTATCCTCTTCAACCTGAGGGTTCTAATATTGTTGTTTCGGTTGTTCCAAAATATAACATCTAATTTCTCTCTCACTCATCTATTGTTTGACTAATCATAGGATGACAAGATGAAAGCTTTGATACCACTGTAATATCCCTATGCAAATCTGATTGAAACTTGCTATATTTTCTTTTAGAAATTTTGTCAAACACTTGTACGGTAGAGGGATATATGACATCTATTCAATGCAAATTAACACTTACAACTAGGTGACATTATGTCAAACAGTTAGCATGCAAACTAACATTATATTCCAAACTTCAAAATTGATATTTTGTTGATATAAAAATTTTGATATAAAATTAGGTTACAATGCCTTTAAGAATCTAACTAGACTAACCATACAAAACCATGTAGATGTATTTTTAGATAATGCATAAACATGAAGATAAAATGAAGGGAACCTAAGATTGGTAGGCAGATTATAATTTGTCATGCACTATAGTAGATGGTTATAAACATCCTAATATGCCTTCAAACTAGCTACTTAGCTCCTTCCAAAGTGCAGATAAAATGAGGGCATTGAATGAACCCTAAATTTGAAGCATATATTCTACATGAATTGATGCAAAAACTCAATAAGCTTCAATGAGATGACTAAAATATCACCTCTAGCAAATGCAACAATATCGATTGATAGTTTCATAGCCTCAAAGTTGCCAATTAAAAAAAATTATTGTTCTTAATTACTGAAATGTCCTGCAGAAACCCTTGGCTCTAGAAGTGCACAAGCAAATGTCAATATCAAATCTAGATGCCCTACAATGAGGCTTTCTCCTCTATTTATTCTATTCCTTCACCCTGTCTAGAAGAATGTAAAATATTATTTTATTGCACTTTTCTAGAAGCTTCCTCCTTTCCAACATTAATTAGTTGTGCTTCTAGAAGATTCCCTTTTCCACATAATATAATATTATTTTAGTGACTTATGATTTAATATTTATTTTTGTCATTTTTAAATTAAATTAATTAAATGTAAAGTCACCTTTTAATTTCAAAATTATTTAATGACTTTATAAGAAATTAATTTAATTATTTTACCTTATTTCTCCACTTAGCCATCAAAGAATGAAAGGGACATTAGATGAGCCGAGTATATATAGGTTGGGTGATAACATTGAAGAAATAGTTATGACTGAATGTTATAATGTTCAAGTGTTGAGTAAACTTGTTTAGATATTTTATTTTGGAATGACACAAACATTAAGTTAAACCATTTTTTCTAATCTAGAGATGCATGTTTTTGTTCAAGGAGGCAATTATAAAGGAGATCATGCATTTTTTTAATAGATCATCAACCCCTATGCAAGGTAATCAACAAATAAGAAAAATGGAAGGTTTAAGAAATAAAAGTGAAGGATTTGGATCATTAATTTTGATTTGGAAACTTCTATAGATGCTTATAAAAGGAGGATTCAAACCCTACTTTTACAAGTGTGTGAGAGATGAGAAAAGTTTGGATGCTAGAAGAGAAGTTTGAAGGTGAACCAGATAGAATGATCAAGTAGAGAAGTGAAGGCAAGATTAAATATATATCAGATTAGATGTTGTAAAGAGAAGATCTATAATTAGTATTTGAAGTGCAAACTAAATGATTAGGTAAATATTTCAGGGTAAATATCATAATAGACCTTTGTAAATCTCCTAAAAGAGTGCTTAGATGTAAGTTTTAAATCCTTCAATCAAAGTAGAAATAATAAGCCTTGTAAACTATTAACAAGGAAGACCCCTTACAACATAGATCATTAGAAATGACCAAAATTATAGCCCTAATAGGTGAACTTTATTGTTGCAGTAGTGAAGACTTGTGGGTGTCACCTCCACCCCAGTTTTACCTTCAACTTGGAGGGTTTCTAGATAATTGAATCTTTGGGTCATGTGTTGATCACTTGTTTAGATGTTTATGGATGTGATTAGTTGTTAGTTTTAATACATCATTGAAGTAAATATTTATGTCATTTATGATATTGTTGTTAGAAGGATTAGAGGTTAAGCTATTAGATTTAATATTTGTTTTAAAGTGTAAAAGTTTTATAGATCCTGATTCACCCCTCCCCCTTCATTATCTTTTTTTTTCCACTAAACTTCCAACAATTGGTATCACAATTTAGGTTCTCTTTATAGAAGTCTAACTACTTGATACTTGAGATCTTGAAAATGAAGGCCTACAAGTTGGGAAAGATCATTGAGAATTAGAAGATTTACATACAAATTGCACTGCAACAAATTGAAGTACTAAGAGGAACTGAAGAAATCCTTAAAGAGAAGAAAGGAGACAGAAATATTGCATAGTGACACACAATATCAAGAAGGTTTGTTGATGGAAATTCTAGTGAAAGTGATGCAACAATAGAAGACCTATTGGAGAAGAGAAACACACTAAATAAAGAGATAAGAGGACTAAAGAAAGTTCATGAAATTCAATTAGTAAGACTATGTGAAGTGACCAAATAGAAAAAGAAAGCTAAGGATGATAAGATAATGGTTTATGAAGACCAGAGATAGTTGGCCATAAGACTTGATGAAAGGACATCTTATGTACAAAAGCTCACACACAAGCAATTTGATATGCTGAACGAACTACTAAGTACAAATTGAGAACTTAATAGAAAAGATGTGGAGATTGAAAATCCAATATCAAAGAATAATCATTTGAGGAATGAGTTGAAATCTAAAAAGGAATTTATTGAAAGGTTGAATAAAGCCAAAGAAGTTGTGAGATACTATGAAGAGTTGATGAGATCATAGAGAAGACCTCATGACACTTCTAGACTAGGCTATGTCAAGCACCTATCATCTACCAAGGAAGGAGAATCATAGAAGAGTGGATAAAAAAGGAATACAAAGCCAAATAAAAAAAACCTACATGTTATTATTGTGGGAAACTAGGTCATACAGTAAATGTTTGTAGAAGCAAGATTGGTAAGAAAAATCCTAAGCCATATTCAATGGATATTGTTTTAGTTATAGGAAGAAAGGAAATCAAGCACATGAGTGTAGATAAAAAGATATTAATACATCAGTTGCACATAGATTTGAAGGATACTACTACAATTGTGATAAGTATGTATATATAGCTCAAGAATGCAGATCAATGAAAAAAAACTAACTGGACACCTAAGAAGCAAAGAAATGCACCCCAAGATTTGGTAATTCATATAATTGGGATTACAATACATGTTAAAACTATCATTTATGTGGTGAAAATGGAAATATTGCATAAAATCATATTAGGACAAATTTCAGAGGTAAATCCAAGAGTTGGATGAATGGGAGTATAGTTTGTTATAGATGTCATAAGATTGGACACTTGAGAAGAAATTGTATAACCCAAACACCAAAACCTAACAATGAATATAAAAAAGGAAAAGGTAATATTGATGTAGAAAAATACATGAAACCAAATGAATCAAACTTGGAATAAGAAGGAAGAAGGTAATAGTAGTGGAGCCAACAATGCTAAGATCACCCAATCCACCACTTCAAACTAAATAAAGACGGCATGTAAGAAATTGAACACTTAATGATATATCTTCCATCAGTTCATAACATATAATGTAGTGAAGTCCATATCTCCATGAGATGAGATGCATTAGGATAGATCTAATGTGTGAATGAAGCAAAGGATACTTGAACAAAATTGGAGCATAGTTGGTGTCACACATCAATATTAATGTTAGTTGTGACCAAGTTATAATATGAACCAAGTCCCATATCAACCGACATGACATAATTGATAGAATTGAGATTGAGAATAAGAGCTCATTTGTGACCGAGTCAAGGTTTTTATTGAGCAAGTAAAATGGAGAATGGTGATCGAGTTGTCTAGTTATTAGCAAGATATATGTATTACACCTACATGAGTACAAAGTGGAAGACTTAATTTGACTATTTGAACCTATTTAGTATATTTTGCGGTTCATTTCTCATTCACCCAGCTATTGAGAACTTTCTAAACCATATTAAGGTGATTGTAGAGTGATTTGAGATAATTGTGTAAATATCTAAGTGTGTGTCATTGGAAAAGTGAATTGAAGTGTTACAAAATGAAAACAATCATCTGCAAGCACAAAGAAGCAACAAATTGAGGTTAGTAATATGCAATTAGTTAGAATGATGCTAATCCACCTCAAAAGTATAAGGTACATGATGTACATCGATCCCACCCAAAGTTACAATGATACATGATGTAGGATTGTATTACAAATGAAAAATAATGAAAGTAGGAGATTATGAGTTGAGAATGGCTTATGAGAAGCTATGTGAAGAAGGAGTCTTGAAGGATGAATTCAAATTTATTTCCAAGAAAGGGTTAACATTTTCTCTAGATTTTCTAAAGAACTTCAAAGTTGAATGGATCAAATTTGTGCTCAGATGAATTTATAATATCGAGCTATGGTTGGAATTTGGGCTAGTCAAGATTAAAAAGGAAATCATTCATTCCATGAATGGATACCCTGTATGTGACTAAACAAAGACATTGCAATGCCAAAGAAAAGAGGTAATAGAAGAAAACACAAAAGAAGTTTGGAATCGAAGAGGATTGGCAATCACAACCATTAAAGACCCTATTATTGAGTTTTTCGTTTGAGTTCTCATGCACAATTTTTATCAATCAAGCTAACTAAATAGTGTGAAATGCATAATAGTTGATCAAGCATGAAAAATTGTCAAGATGGGTCATGAATACGACCTTGTTGAGCTATAATGGATACAATTGGTAGAAAATTTGGTCTCCATTTTCAAGGAAAATTGCTGATAATAATTATTCAATTGTATATTGTCATTGATGTTGCATCAATGTTATACTCTAACTGATCACGTCCAATTTTAGCCTAGCTCAGAAGACTTCAGTACCATTCAAGAAAAGTTCAAAAGAAGCCAAGTTCAGTGATCAAGTAAAAACTAAGTGAGGTTGGTTACCAAAGGGATTCATGTGGAAACCAAGTAAGGCCAATTACCAAAGGGGTTCAATGTAAATTGAGTCAGGTTGATTACCAAGGAACTGAGTAGTAATTGAGTGACCTAGTTTTAGTATTAGTGAACTTGCAATAGGAAAATTTCTTTTAATATTTGGTTTATGTATGTTGACTTAGTGGATGTTATTTATTTATTTGTAAGGGTATAAAAGCTGATTTGACATTGGATTTCATATATATGAAAGGTCAAGTTGTGGAAGAAGATAAGATGGGAATAAAGAAGGATATTTGATTAAAGGTAGAACATCCCAAGAGATGCAAAGAATATTTTGATCAAGAAGGATCCAAAGGATAAACTAGAACAATCATCTGAATCTATAAATTAGTTGCTTCATCAATCAAGTCAATCATTGTTACTCTCTCACAATTGTAGTAGTGAAGAAATCTCTTAACAGAGTTGACTTAATAGTCATATTTGTAAATCCTTTTAACAAAGTGACATTTCTAGATTGAAATGTCTCAAGACCTCTACCAAGGCCACTCCTAATAGGGTGATTCAAATCCTTTATTGGGGTCATGCCTAATAGTGTGTTTTGTAACCTTTAACAGGGTTTGCTCCTAATAGGGCTCACTTTAGAAGACTAAAAAGTTGTAATTAGTTGCATTAGTGGTTTTTTTAAATTGGGTTTCCATGTTAAATCTTGGTGTCTCTTGTTTTTATGTTATTTTTTTAATGCTTTATATTTCTACAACTAAGTTACTAAAGGTTAATACACATTAATATCTCAAGATTGCTTTGTTAACTGAGTTACAGTAAGTATCTAGTTCTAACTGAGTTGTGAAAAGATTTGAGTTAATAAGGAGTTAGTATTTACATCTAAGGGATTTTGAATTGTTTTAGTATTAATTGATTCACCCCTCCCCTCCCAGTTACTCCTCTTATATCTCCAATAATTGGTATCAAAGTTGTTCGTACTTGAAGAAAAGGTTTCAAGGACCTAAGCTAAAGATAAGTATGCCTTATAGAAGAGAGATTCCTAAGTTGAATAGAGATAACTTCAAAGCATGATAGGAACTCATGAAGCTTCATTTGGGAGCCATTGGGAATACATTCTTATAATTCCTAGATAGCTAGTATGTGGCATCTCCTAGTCCTTTGATGGTGGATAAAAAGAATAGCAACACAATGATGATTTGCATTGCTTCTACTCTCAGTTACTCTAAATTTGATCAAGTCAAAGATTGCCCTATTGCTCATGATAGGTGGAACAATCTGCAAAAGATCTATGGAGGAGATGACAATGTGAGATGACAATTTGATCAGATGAAAATGAGAGATGAAAAATTGCTAAATATAGTGAAAGAATCAAAGCAAGTGTGAGTGCAATCAGAGCTGTGGGAGGAACAATAGATGATGTGACAATAGTCAACAAGATATTAAGAACTCTTCTTCCTATTAATGCAATTAGAGTTTCAACTATATAAGAGATAGGATGTAATCCCAAAAATGATATAACTTTGGATGCACTAGTGGGAAGGTTAATAGCTTTTGAGTTAGATAATTTTGATAACTATCTTCCTACCTCTCAGAACATAAAATTAGCATTCAAAGCCAAACTAACTCTTGGTAGAAAGGGAGGAAAATCAAAAGGAAAATAGTTTGACAGTGAAGAAGAAGAAGAATTTGACAATGACCTTGAAGCTATTGAAGCCCTACTTGCAAGAAGGTTATCAAAAGAAAAAGGTAAATATAAAGGTAAAATTCCATTGATTTATTTCTCTTGTGAAGAAGTTGGTCACATTGCTACAAGGTTTCCAAACAAGGAAAGCAAAGATGATAGAAAATTCAACAAGTTCAAAGGAAAGAAAGATTTCAAGAGCTACAAAGACTACAAAGATAAAGGTAAGAAATATTTTTATATTTCTCAAGATTCTAATAGTGATGATGTAGATGAAATGGTGTATATTTCTATTAAAGATGATGAGGGTGACGAGTATAATGAAAAGATGGCACTTATTTACCATGTTAGCAAGAATGACACATGGATAATAGATAGTGGTTGTTCTCATCACATGATTGGTGATAAAACTAAGTTTGAACCCTTGGAGCACTATGATGGTGGAAGTGTTAAATTTGGAAATAATGAACCATGTTATGTAAAGGGAAAGGATGCATTGCATTAACTGATGAACCCAAATGTTACAATTCTTATTGGGTTGAAGGACTAAGACACAATCTTCTCAGTGCAGCACAACTGAACAACATTGGATATAAGATAGAATTCATGAATGTGAAGGCCATGCTTTTAGATGGTAAAGGAAGCCTAGTTGGAACTAGAAATCAGACAAAAGGTAAATTTTTTTACCTAGACTTCACTAAAACTACATGGTTTTCTAGCTTAGATAGAGGAGATCAAGTCTCTGATAGAGGATAGCTAGTACAACTTGAGTTGCAGCCAGTGCAATCCGTGTTACAGACAATTTGACCCAAGTCCCAAAAAGAGGAACCCAAGTCACAAACTATGGGAACCAAGCCTTAGATAGGGAAAAAAAGAATAGTTTAGAAATTTATAGAACCTTTGAGCATGGTGAACTAAGTGAAACAAGTCATGAATCTAGAAAGAAGAAGTCAGAAGGCATTATGCACCTGACAAAATTATTGGAAATCAGACAAAAGGCACAATAGCAAGGAACAAACTAAAAGGTACATATTTTCTTACTAAATTTAAATGTAGAACTATTAAATATACATTAAATAATGAAAGTTAGATTGAGAAAATAAATGAATAAATTGAACAAATTGTAAGGAACAATACTTGGACTCTTGTTCCTAGACCCAAGGAAAAAAATATAATTGGTACAAAGTGGGTATTCAAAATCAAATAGAATGAAAATATTGAAGTATCAATGAATAAGGAAAGGCTAGCATGCAAATGATATGCTCAAGAAGAATATATAGACTATGGAGAAACATTTTCTCATGTTGCTAGACTTGAAGGATTTAGAATACTACTTTCATATGTCGTATTTAAAGGATTCTAAGTATATCAAATGGATGTAAAATCATTTTTTCTTGAATGAAATTCTGGAAGAGAAATTTTACATTGATTGGCCTAATTGTTTCATTGATCCAAATAAAAGAGACATGGTTTGCATGTTACACAATGCTTTATATGGTCTAAAGAAAGCTCCTAGAGCATGGTATGAGAGACTACATGGATATCTGGTAAAGATTGGTTTTCAAAGAACACACGATAACAGTAGACTGTATATTAAAGAAGGAACACAAAATAAGATATTACTAGTAGAAATATTTGCGGATGATATCCTCTTCATAGGTTATGATGACTTATGCAAGTCATTCTCTGAAGAAATGAGGAAATAATTTAAAATTTTACTGTTTAGGAGAAATAAAATTCTTTGTTGGTTTAGAAGTTCATCAAATGAAGGATGGAATTTACATTACTTAGTCAAAATATATCAAGGAGATATTGAAAACCTTTGGAATAGAAGATTCCAATCTAGTTGGAACACTTATGTCTACTAGACATAAACTATCCAAGGATAATGATTCAAAGGAGGTAAATCAGATTATAACTTATAGATTCATGATTGGGAAACTTTAGTATGTTGTTCATACAAGACCTAATATTGCATTAGCAATTGGTATAGTTACAAGGTTTTCTGCAAATCCCAGAGAAAAACATATGATGGCAATTAAAAGGATCGTGAGATATCTAAAAGGCACTCAAGACTATGGTCTATGGTGCAAGAAAGGAGGAAACTTTGAGTTGACACACTTTACTGATGTTGATTGGGCTGAAAGCATTGATAACATTAAGAGCAGTAGTGGAGGAGAATTTTTTCTCGGAAAGAGGCTTGTATCATGGACACGCAAAAAGTAGAATTGCATCTCCCAATCTTCCTCACAAGTAGAATATGTCATTGCAGTAGTTAATTGTTCCAACATAATGTGGATCAAGTAACTATTGTCAGAAATGAAGGAAGAAATCAAGAATCTAGTGGTTATCTATTGCAATAACACAAGTGCAATCAATATATCCAAAATCTAATGATGCACACCAAGACAAAGTGCATTGCAATCAAGTATTATTTTTTGAGAGAATTAGTACAAGATAAAGAGGTAAGAATAGAATATGTGAATACAAAGGATTAGGTTACTAACATATTTACCAAACCATTACTTAAGGATCCATTTTTATATCTAAGAGGAAAGTGAGGGGTCATTCCTCTATCTGATGCTCCCTAGAGTACATATTAGTGATGGATCAACCAAACATCACCAAAGATCTAACAAGTTGATGCAAAGAAGTTAGAGCTCATTGCATATGAATCAGTACATCAAGTACACTATACCTTCATTGTATCAAGTCTTTTGCATTTGATGTCAAAGAGGGAGAGATTGAATCATGCCATATGTTCATTAAGGGGAAGATTGATGTAATTGGAGAAGAATCAGAGGAAGTGATATGTATATCAAAAAGAGGGACAACTTGATCTAATGGAGTCTCAAGATAAGATGGCAGTGAGAGAATCCCAAAGGGAGTTCTCATGGTTGAAGACTCATAATCAAACTAAGAATATTTTCTCCAAAGTTTTCTTTTCTTATGACATGTTGTGTTTCCATCAATTCCAAAGAGGGAGATTGTTGATAATAAGTATTCGATTGTAAATTTTCATTAATGTTACACAAATGTTATACTCTAATTGAGCACTGCTAGTTGTAACTGAGCTCATAAAACTCTAGTATTAGCCAAGAAAAAGTTCAGAAGAAGCCAAGTTCAATGATCAAGTGCAAACTAAGCTAGGTCAGTTACCAAAGGGATTCATGTGTAAATTGAGATAGGTCAATTACCAAAGGGGTTCAATGTAAATAGAGTTAGGTTGGTTACCAAGGAACTCAATAATAATTGAGTGGCCTAGTTTCAATATTAGTCAACCTACATCAGAATAGTTTTGTTTACTATTTGGTTTATGCAAGCCAACTGATTGGATGCTATTTTTTTATTTGTAAGGGTATTCAAGCCTACTTTATGCTGGATTTCATATATATGAAAGGTCAAATTTTGGATTGAAATATGAAAGTTTTGGAAAAAGATAAGATATGAATAAAGAAGGATATCTAATTAAGGGAAGAACATCCAATGAGCTGCAAAGAATATTCTAAGTAGGAAGGATCTAGAGGATAAACTAGAACAATGATATGAATCTTTAAATTAGTTGCTTCATCAATTAGGTCAATCATTGTTACTCTCTAACAATTGTAGCAGTGAATAAATCTCTTTTTAGAGTTGACTTAGCAGTCATTTTTGTACAAATCCTCTAAAAAGGTGACATTTCTAGATTGAAGTGTCTTAAGACCTCTAACAAGGCCACTCCTAACAGGGTGATTCAAATCCTTGAACATGGTCACACCTAACAATGTGTTTTGTAACCTTTAACATGGTTGACTTCCAATAGGGCTCACTTTAGAAGAGAGAAAAGTTGTAACTAGTTGCATTGGTGGTTTTCCCAAATTGGGTTTCCATGTTAAATCTTGGTGTCTCTTGTGTTCATGTTATTTTCTTACTACTTTATCTTACTGCAACTAAGTTACTAAAGGTTAATACATTTTAAGATCTCAAGATTTCTTTGTTAACTGAGTTATGAAAAGATTTGAGTTAATAAGAAGTTTGTATTGACATCTAAGGGATTTGAAATTATTTTAGTGGTAATTGATTCACACCTCCCCTCTCAGTTACTCCTCTTATATTTCCAACACAAAGAACTCCATGTGTAAAGTTTGGATCACTTATTGTATGCATATTCTTTTATTTTCAGAATTATTTCCCTACAATTGGTGATGTTGTATGGGAACAAGGTAAACCTATGACAAGGAAGATTGGTGACTTCATTCAACACATTGGTGAGAATTTTGAGAGTGTGATGGATAGTTATTTTGAAGATTTCAGACAGAAGATGAAAAAGAGGACAAGGATCCCTAAGTCACTTGTTGAAAAGTATTATGATGATGCATGCTTCCTAGTTGATACTAATAATATTTATGTTCAGGAAGTTACACCTAGGGTAGCATGGTTGAGACCACTACCTTATGAGATCAATATAGACGAAGTGATTGCAGTCATCACTACACTTATAGCAAACAAATTTGACTCAAAGGTCAATCCATTCAACAAATATGAGGTAGAAAAGGTAAAGATTATATTGGAAGTGAATACAACCCCTATGAACAAGATGAGAAAGAATATTATTAAGGATTTGGAAGGTAAATTAGGTAAAGAAGATGAAATGGAAGCACCCCTTCAAATCACTCAAGGTATTGGAGAGGATAGAAGTAGTGATGAAGATGAAGATGAAGAAGATCAAAAAGGTAACTAAAAACAAATTGTTGTTATTGAGTTGAAGGAAAGAAAAGTTAAGAAGATTATGGTGGTAGATCCAAAGGTGAAAAAAAGCCTAAAGAGAGTGGCAACCTAACTTGTATCTACACCACAAAGGGTCACAAGACATAGATCTAAGAAAGAAACCCCTACTACTATTGAACCTATAAGAAAGGGACTAGTGAAAATCACAAAGCTAGTCAAAGGAAAGAGTCCTAAGAAGAGGACATTAGAGGCCACTAAGACCACACAAAGTCAGAAAAAGAGGAAACCCAGAAGAAAATTAGTTATTAAGCTAGATGATGAAGAGGATGAAAAGGAAGAGAGGACCAAGTCAAATGACTTGATTTAGTATCAAATAGCATGAAGGAGGGCACCTCAAGACATTGAAAAGGTATGTGAAAATATAAGAAGTTTTGTTGGCTTTACTAGTTTCAAATGTATAAAATATGAAACTTTAGACAAAGACGATAAAGAAAAAGTAAAGTAGGCATTAGTTGAGATGATGATGAATTTTAAATACACGCCAATAGAATTAGGAAAATAATTTCTCGAAGATTTGTATAATAAAATTAATGCAAAGTGGAAATGGGCTCTAGCCACTATTTTAATGAAACTAAATTGGCCCAAACTATGCTTGATTTTAGAAAAAATCATATGTCTATAGCTATGAGAGATTATATGAATAAATTTGTGCCAAAGACAAGGGTATATGAATTTTGGAGAAACAAAGTTGAGGATGTGGTACAAGAAATCAAGTTAGCTTGGAAGATTTTTTTTGGATTGGTGGCTATAACTACAGAAGAAGAAGAAGAAGAAGAAGAAGAAGAGAAGAAAGTTGACAAAGTTGAACTTGGTAATATAGAGGATATCTACTATGATGTTGAGCTTCTTGTAGAGACTGTACAACAAATGGAAAAGGTAAGTAAACAACAAACTAAGACAATCTAATAGAAGATGAGTCACCTAAAGATACAATGACTATTGTGACATCTTTTGAAGAAGAATTGGAGAAGACAAGGAGGACTAAGTGAGAGAAGGAAAAAGCTTCCAAATAAATAAAAGACATATTGACTGAGTTGAATCTAGTAATTGTGTAGGTAAAAGATCTTCCTAGGTATGGAGATACAAATTTGACTCAATAAGTAACTGTTTCACTCACTGAAAGATCTACAATTACAATTGACTTTAGTGCCCAAGTATTACAAGGAAATAAGAATGATGTTGTTGTTATCAAGAAATAGAGTGGGTCAACACACGAAGGGAAAAGTCAAGAAGTAGAGACAAAGGAAGAGGAAACTAAAAGGGAAATAGTAGATCAGTCTACTATAGGCACAAAAGGCCGCATGATTCATGACTTCCAATAGAGAGAGAAAATGAGACAAGGAGACTAAGTTCAACACATGAACTCCAAAATATTGTGACTACAAATCAATCAAGTGGAACAAAACCATAGCCAAGAGTAGAACAAAGAAGGGGAGAAGTGAAATAATTCAAGGAGAACAAGTTTTAAATCTAGTAGTTCAAAATGAAGGTTTATAATTGACATTGTTGAGCTCCATCACCCCAAATTCAAAAGGTAAAAAGATAGAAGAAGGTAAGGCACCCACCCCAAATGATTAAAGGCAAGCTAGTTACCTTAGATTAAGATATTATTATACTAGTTGAATTTGACAGAGCTAGAAAATGCTAATTTTGAGTGAGTTATATGGAAGGAATCCTAATCAAGCTGAGCTACAAAGAGAGCATCGAAAGAACAAGTTTTGTTTGAGATCAAGAATATTCTTTTAGATACTATTACTATTGATGACTTAGATGAAAATACACCCATTCTTGATTAATTGGTATATATTGTAGACAAAATAAATGAGTTAGTTATTGGTGTTCACCAAAAGTTGATGGAAAGAGCAAAGAGGTGATATTATAATAAGGTCATGGAGAAGGTAGCCATCGAGATTGCAGTAACAATGATTGATCTATCTACCAAAGATACTAATGCCGAGAAGACTGTACCTGACATCAATTCTTTATTCAGAAAGCTATGTTATGTTCCAACATTTATGAAGCAGGTGAGAGAACAAACAAATAAGCTCAATGTTGATCAAATGTAGAAGAGTACACAAACATTGACCTTAAATGCTAGTTCTAGCTCTGTTCATTTTCAAATTTAGGATTTTTTCAGATTAAGAAGTCTGAACTTTTTCATGATGAAGGAAAGACAAGTGTTGAGTTTCTTACAACTCAAGCTTTTTTTACTCCACATTTGGCAGTTATGAAAAAAAATATTAAGATTGTTAAAGATATAATCCAAAGCAATCAACAACTCTCTATTGGTGACAATATGGTTAATCTAGCTACCACTTTAGAAATTCAAAGTCATATTCTTGATGAATTAAAGGAAAATTTGGAGAAGAAAGTGAATACGAATCTAAACTCCCACAGATCATTTTTGGTGAAATATGGAGTAATTTTTAGACTCCAACTACATGTCAGCACATTCGTGACAAAAACAAGGGGTCTGATGAATGGTATGATGGTATAAACAATTGTATATTTATGTGATTATCTATGTAAATTTTGAAATTTTGATGGATATATTAGTTTTGGAGTCAACAGATTTCTAGATTATAGTTTAAGGGGGATTACTTTTTGTATTGATATGTAATGTTTGATCATGACAAAGTATTTTTGCCGCAAATGTCATAGGGGGAGATTATTGATCGCTAAGCCATGTTGTTTATTTGTGTCAAACACTTAGTCATATATTTGGTAGAGTTGGTTGGTCATCCATGTGACCAAGCAATCCTATGAAGGCCAAGTATTCTAATTATACTTGTATATATCTCATGTAGGAACTGTGATGTAGTGATTGTCAAGAGATTCTACCATCATTGAGTACTCTAGTATATTTTGAGTCATCCAGGATATAGTTCATGTTGAGCATATACATGTCAAGTTACACAGTATGAGCAGAGCAGATATAGGCTGAGTGACAACATTGCAGAATAGTTATGACTGAGCATTAGAATGTTTAAGTGCCAAGTAAACCAATTTACATATAATTTTTTGGAATGGCACAAGTATTGAGGTAAACCATTTCTCTAATCTGGAGATGTATGTTTTTTTTAATGAATCAATTATAGATGTGATCATGCATTTTGATATAGATCATCAATCCCTATACAAGGTAATCAGCCAATTAGAAAAATAGAAGCATTAAGTGGAAAAAGTGAAGGATCTACATAGTTAGTTTTGAACTAGAAAATTCTACATATGGTTATAAAAGGAGGATCCAAACCCTATTTTTACAAGTATCTATGAGAGAAGTGAAGTACAAGTATGTGTGAGACAAGCAAATTTTTGATGCTAGTAGAGAAGTTTGAAGGTGAACTAGACAGAGTGACCAAGTAGAGTAGTGAAGGGAAGATTACAAATATATCATATTAGAGATCAGATCAAAGTTTGTAAAGAGGAGATTTGTAATCAACATTTGAGGTTTGAATCAAAGGATCAAGTACTGATACATTTTAGCGAGTGTTTTAAGGTAAATCTCCTAACAGAGTGGTCTTAACAAACCTTTTTCAATCTCCTAACAGAGTGCTTACTTAGTTGTAAGTTTTAAAGTTTGTAATCAAGGTAGACTGAATAAGTCATGTAAGCTCTTAATAAGGCAAACCCCTCATAGGGTAGATCATCAGAAATGATCAAAATCATATCCCTAACTAGCAAAATTTATTACTATAACTTAGTGAATATTTGTAGGTGTCATTGCTACACCAATTTTACCTTCACCTTGGAGGATTTCTGGGTAACCAGAATCTTTTTTTTATGTGTTGATCATTTGTTTTACATGTTTATGGATGTGATTAGTTGTTAGAAGGATTGGAGATGAAGCTATTAGATTTGATATTTGTTTCAAAGGGTAAAAGTTTTAGAGATCCTAATTCACCCCCCTCTTAGTATCTCATTTTCCCATTAGACTTCCAACAATCCTTTTGTTCCTAATTTCTAGGACATTATCTAGTTTGGAGGCTTCTACAATCCTTCACTAGTTTCACCATTCTTTCCATCACTTCTTAGAGTACAGTTTTTCCCATGCAGTTTTATCTATTTCTCCACTTTATAGAGAATTGGTTTTGATTACATGCCTCGTCAAGAATTGTTGTTGAGACCCAAATTTTCTTTCAGCAATAGTTTCTAGTTTTTAAGCTACTACCTAATTTTATCTTATAGGGGGGAGGAGTGCTATAGTAATAAGGTGTTTCCTTATTAATAAAATCATTTTGATTTAATTATTAAGTCACTTATTATCTCTATTTTACTTAAGCTAAACTTTAGGCATATAATAATTAAATATTTTATTAATTATTAAAATGCAACCTAGTTTAATTATCTTGTAGGGATTGATCTATCTTTGTAATTTACACATGCATTCATTCAATACAATTGCAATAATTTCTTCTGTGCACATCAAGGATGTTTCCTCTTTCATGGATCCATGAATTCAAGCATCCATGGCTTTGCTTCTCTCTTTCTATAGAAGAATGTTTGCATTCAAGTGATCCTTGAGAGTTGTGGGTTGAGCTTTCTTCTCAACTTCAATACGTGGCTGTCAGACATCTTATCTGCATACAGAAAGAGACACTCTTTTTGTGGAAATGGATAGTCTAGATTAGAACTTACTTGGAAGAATCTTGGCCATGGATACCTAAAACCCTAATTTTCACTCAATTGTAAATTGAGATTAGTTTGTAACATGTTGTAGAGAATCTCATAGCCTCCCTAGGTAGATTCCTTCACCATTTTATATTCTATAGCAAAATAAGAAGGGGAAAAATGAAAAGGAAAATAGTTTTCTTTCCTTCTATTATTGAGAAACCAACAAAAAAAATTAAAAATAACAAATGTGGCATACAAATGTGACCCTTCTTAGAGAGGTATTTGCCTTCCTAGAGACCCTATGTATACAAGAAAAAAAACTTGTTGATGGAAGAAATGGCAATTTCATGCATACTGTCTAATCATCATATTTCATGAGATGACATCTCTTTTGTGGTTTTTTTCCAAATAGTGCACGCACCTAATCATGCCTCTCTATTTTGCATACATGACTTATATATAGGGTAGTTGTGAAGGAAATATATGAATACAAAAATCAGAATGGTGAGTCCAAATCACATTGCCATATGGATTAAAAAAACCAAGAAAATTTCAATGTACTAGTAGTCAATTATGCACTTCTTAATTACCTACCTAAGGATGAATCCTATTGTTGCAATGCTCACTTTAGTCAAAGCCTCTTTGCAACGAGCTTCTTGTCTCAAACCCTAGCTACGAAGCCATGATCTTCTAGGTAACAAAATGAGTTGATAAATAATAGACATAACATAGAAATTAGGGTTAGAGAATATCATTTTTACATTTAAACTCTATTGCTTTCTACTTATTCAAATAATTTCAATCATTTATTTCTAGTTAATTTTTTAATTACCAAACTTGATTTTACCCTTCTTATTTTTTACTTTTTAATATTATTTTTTGGACTTGATTTTACCCTTCTTATTTTTCATTTCTTAATATTATTTTTTGGATGTTGAGCCTTGGGCTTATCAAGAACCTTTTAACTTCATAACAATATCAATGCCCACTAATAACTGCAACCTTACTAATTAAATTTTGTTTGTTACTCTCTAAAAAATAATACATGTATTGTAAATTTAATTAATTAATGCGATCAGATTTCCACAATCCATCTTAGTTATGTTGATCAGTTTTCTGGATTAGATTGTGTGGAGATTTTTGTCATCAACGTTTCGAATCACACTAAGTGATCCATCATCAGGATGAGGGAGCAGGAGATGTCAAATGAAGTAAGTAGCAGATTTAGAAAAGACTCACCATATATAGGACAACAGGAAAAAGAAAAGAAAGCACCAACCCCAAAGTTAAAACAAAAAAAAACATAATAAATAAATAAAACTATATAAAAACAAAACAAGACAATAGGGGGGGAAAGACTAAAACCAAAGTCAACCCACAAGAAAAAGTTAAAAAAGAGATGAAAAGAAATGAATAAAGAATAAAGAAATTAAAAATTAAAAATTAAAAATAAAAATAAAAATAAAACATAAATAAATTATTAACGAAGACCAAGACAACCAAAGCCAAAAAATGTTATATAAATGTATATATATATATACAAGAATACAAACAAAGATATATAAATATGTATATATATATAAATATATATATATATATATAGATATATATACATATATATATATGTACATATATATATATGTATATATATATATATATGTATATATATATATCTATATATATATATATATATGTATATATATATATATGTATGTATATCTATATATATATATGTATGTATATCTATATATATATATATATGTATATCTATATATATATATATATATATATGTATATCTATATATATAAATGCATATATGCAACACTATATATATATATATATATATATATATATATATATATATATATATAAGTGAAAATATCAGAGCAACTAAGAAATACCCTAACAACTTCAAAGGCTAAAAAAGAAAATAACGAAAAATATAATAAATACTTGAGGTATATATGTAATACACGCAATACATATGCAAGTGGGTAGCTAATATATATATATATATACGTACACAAACTTATAAACGTGCCCAAAAATATATATGTGCTAATATATATATGGAAAACTAAAACCAAAGAAGCTAATATATATTATATGTATGGATAAGAACTAAAACCAAAGGTGAGGCATGGGCTAAAACACTGACTAGATGAGTAAACATGGAAAACTACCTAACTAAATAACCAAAAAAATAAAGACATTGAGAAGCCAGAGGAGAACACTAAAATATTAAGTACACCTAACACAAATAAAAATAACAAACGCATCTAATATATTTATACTATATGTTAGAAGCATCTACGCAAAGAAGAAAAAATGCCTATCAACTAGACCACTAATACACATACGAGCGGACAGAATAAAAACAACCAGAAAGAATAAATAAATAAATAAATAAATCAAAGAGATAAGCTAGGGAAACAGAAAAGAGAAGCGAGAAAAGAACTAAGAAAGAGAGGAAGCGCACTAAAAAGAGAAAATCAAACAAAGGAACTAAAAAAGAGAAGGAAAGAGAAAGGCAGTGGAAGCAATGCCCCCGACGAGAGGAGGAGGAGAGAGAAGACCAAAAAAACAACATGGCCCATGAGGGCAATCAAGACGAAAGGAAAAGAGGGAAGAGGACAGGAAACAAGGCAGGGAGAGAGCAGCCATGCAATGAGGGAAGGAGGGAAAAGGGGAAACAAAACCCACACTGCACGGGTGTCAGACCTAGGAGAACAACATGGGAAGCCAAGAGGGGTTGAGGGTCCAGCCATCATCCCGATTAAGGTTGATGGGGTGGTTGTTGATAACGATGGCTTCTTTAAGTTTCCTTTTGAAAAAATTATCCTCATTGGAAATGATTTGCGTATTCTCCAAACATATGTGATGTTTGGTAGACAAAGAGTGTTCAGCCAATGCTGACTTATGAACCCTATCATGCCTAATGTCCGCTACATGCTCTTTGATACGAGTGTGGAAAGAGCAACCTGTTTCCCCTATATATGGGGTGCCACAGGAGCAAACCACCTTGTAGACCCTTGAGTTAGAAAACCTATCTCTAGGGTCTTTGATAGGTGGGACATGATTCCTGATCTTGGAGAGGGGTCTGAAGGCAACACGTAGACCATTTTTAGATAGGATCTTGGAAATCTTATGGGATATGCCTTCCACAAAAGGGAGGGAGGCATGTAAGATGCGGGGGGGGAGAGGCAAAGAGGAAGGTTTCGAGGGAGCTAGGTGTAGGGACCTAGCTTGCTTGAGGGCTCTAGAAATTTGCCTTGAAGAGTAGCCATTAAGCTTAAAGACCTGGCAGAGATGGTTGAGCTCAAGGTTTAAGTGATCATCATCACAGATCCTATGGGCCCTCAAAGCTAGGGTCTTAAGAATGCCCAATTTCTGGCTCGGATGATGGTGGGAGGAGGATTGAATGTACAGGTCAGTATGTGTGGCCTTTCTAAACACACGACGACCAAGGGAGCCATCTGGCTTCTTGATGAGTAGAAAGGCCACACATACTGAGGCCAGCATACATTAGTGTCATCAACATATCTTTTCCACCATTTAGGTTGTCCAACCCATGAGGCCAGCAAACATTAGTGTCATCAACATATCTTTTCCACCATTTAGGTTGAAGAGGGAACGAACGCAGGGCCACCTCTTCAAAATGCTCCATGTAAAGGTTGGCGATGATGGGGGAGAGAGGGGAGCCCATGGCCACTCCATCAACTTGCTCATAGATAATCCCTTGGAAGGAGAAAAAGGTTGATTTGAGGCATAACTCAACCAAACTAGCAATCTCCTCATTGGTCTTGCGCTTAACAAGCTCAATGGAATCGAGGATAGGGACCTTAGTGAAGAGCGAGACCACGTCAAAGCTTACCAGGACATCATTTCTATCCAGATGGGAATCCTTAATAAAGTGGACGAAATGGGTTGAGTCTTTGATAAAGGAGTCTGTGTTACCTACCAACGGGGAGATTAACTTGGCTAGATGAGTAGCCAAGGGGTAGGTGGGGGAACCTATAGTGTCAACTATAGGTCTAAGCGGGATTCCCCTCTTGTGGATTTTTGGGGCCCCATAGATACGGGGAGTGACTTCCTTGGAAGGGACCAACTTTTTCTTGATGACATCATCAAAAGACGAGGTCAAGACACTCGCTTTGACTTTTTTCAAGATTTTACCACAAGGGTTGCGAGATAAGGATCGATAACTATGCGGGTCAAAGAGAAGGTCAAGCATTTTTGCGACATAGTCTTGTTGATTCATAATGATGGTGGCATTGCCCTTGTCCGCTTTGATGATTGATAGGTCATTATGATTCAACAAACTTTTGAAAGCAAGGAGCTCGGCCTTGGGGATGTTGCGCCTAGGCGATTTGGCATGTCGGAGGGTGACAGCACAATCTTGCCTAATAATTTCGGCAGCCTCATTGGGGAGAGAGCGGATGGCATTCTCGATTTCCACGACGAAGTCTACTCGTGGGATGATGTGCGGTGTCAACGCAAAATCGAGGCCCCGTTTCAAGAAGTTAAAAGAGAGGGGGTCGAGAGTGGCATCGGAAAGGTTAACAACCAATTTGCAATCCCAATTGTTAACAAGGTTGGGAGCGACAGGTGGGTCAAGGCGGAACAAGGGAGGACAAGGTTCAAGGGGAGAGAGCCCAGGAGGAATGGGTAGGGAAGCCACTAAGGTAGGAGAAGGCGTGGTAGGAAGATTAGCCTCAACCATCGCCTTCCTAATCCCGAACATCGAGCAAGGGGAGCCGGGGGCTAATTGGGAGGCAAGCATGTGGGTGGGAACTAAGGGGGGATTATTGATATTAATTTAATTAATATTTATTATTTTGTTATTATTTTTAGATATATTTATTTATTGATCTATTTATTGTGATGTAAAAGTTAGTTTTAGCAATTTTGAGTGTTTGGTGACCTAGCCAAGAAGGGATTTGAAATCAATTGGAGTGGCATGAGCTCTTTTGTAGAACATATATACATACTTTTAAGCATATTTAGACAGATGTCTAATTGAGTTTAGTAGTATAGACACCTAACATAAATATTTGTCTATTAATTAAATAATTATCATATCTAATTACTTCACAAGACTCATATTTAATTTTTAAAAATATATCTATTTATTTTCATAATGTATAAGCAGTTTAATCATATAGTTAAATAAATTCTTATTTATTTAGTTACAAATTTACCATCTCTATTTGTTTCCAATGGAATAAATACTTTTATTTGTTTTTTTAATTCACTCAGTGTCTTTTCAATCCGGACAATCATTTCCACTCACATCCATCAACTTCACAATTTTTTTCATAATGCCGGTTAATCTCATTATATTTCACATTAGCCCTACCTATTCTCTAATCCTAGCCATTCACCTATCACCTCTTAATCCTAACTCTTGATTTCTCATTATATTTCATAGAAACCCTACCTACTCTCTAATCCTAGTCATTCACCTATCACCTCTTCATGTAACCCTTGATTTACATGAGAGTTCTATAAACACGATGACTTCTATCAATTGAAACCCCATGCAATCTGGTAACCCTACCTACTCTCTAATCATAGTCATTCACTTATCACCTCTTAATCATAACCCTTGATTTACATGAGAGTTCTATAAACACGACGACTTCTATCAATTGAAACCCCATGCAATCTGGCAAACTAATGCTTTTGCGAACTTGAGCTTTTAGAAAAGTTGTGCTCTTGCATACTCTGTCATGTTTTGACAGCCCATAGCTTTCATCATTATCACCTGTCCTGTCACTATTATATCACTACCATTTCTCATCATAAATCCACCATTATTTGCCTTCATACATCCAGCACTCATTGCTTTGTATCATTCATTCAATTTCCATTTTTCCATTTTCAAAAAATGTACGGGCTCACAATTCTAAAGCCAAAGCCATTTCAAAATATATAAGATCTCGAAAGATAGGACAGTAGGACAGTGGAATCGAGCATTTTAAAATAGACTTTGAAAGAATCAAGCATATCTTAGGTACATTTGGTAACTTATTTTGTTTTATTATCTGCTCATGCATTGTTAAAAAAATGTTCAATTAGATGATTTGATGGTTTTATTTTCTGTCCGTCCGATTTCCGCCATCTTTCAAAATAGATATCTTTGAGTTCTGCACTTAACAATGGCGACTGCAAGGGAGCATATCGAAGAGATAAGGAGAAGTAGATTTTCGATAGGTGGGGAAGAAAATCCCCTTACAGAAGATCTTCGTCATGCTGTTAAACATCTCTCTGTGGAACTCTACACCAAGGATGTCCATTTTCTCATGGAGCTCATACAGGTAGCTTTCTAGGTTATATGAATTCGAATTGTTTTCTGAGTGATATGAATTCAAATAAATTTTCTGTTCATAATCAATATTGCCATTGGTACCTGGGTGATATGAATTCAAATTGTTTTTCTGTTCATAATCGAGATTGCCATTGTTATCTGGGCGATATGAATTCAAATTGTTTTTCTGTTCATAACCGACATTGCCATTGTTATCTGGGTGATATGATTTCAATTTTTTTCCTGGGTGATAGGAATTCAAATTGTTTTTCTGGGTGATAAGAATGGAAATTGTTATCTGGGTGATATGAATTCACATTGTTTCTCTGTTTATAATCGGCAGAATGCTGAGGACAATGAGTATGAAGGTGATGTTGAACCGTCGCTTGAATTTGTGATAACGAGGAGAGACGTGGCTGGTGTGGGAGCCCCTGCTACTCTGTTGGTGTTTAACAATGAGAAGGGCTTCACTCGCAGAAACATTGACTCCCTCTGCAGTGTTGGTCGCTCCACTAAAAGGGGTGACACACAGGGAGGCTACATTGGAGAGAAAGGTACCATCTATCTTCCTCAACTGTTTTATTTGGGCAATCACCTGTTTATGTTTCTTCTTGGTAAACTATTTCACCCAATTAACATCACCCCTATAATTCTCCTTCAATTTTGCTTCGAAGGAGCTTTGCAAGCATTTGATCTGTTAATTTGTAATTTTTTTAAATTTTACCACTATCTTTAGAAATGTCACTTTCGCGATCATTCTCTTGAACATAAATTGGATATCAGATAAGCCACACCATTCATTATATATTCATTTTTTTTCATATTAAAACTTGTGTAATTCGGATACTAATGCAGAGCATTTTCTGTAATAGCTGTAGGTTAATTGTTAGCACACAACTGGCCGCCTTCAGTAGTTTTTGTGTCATGTTTGGTAAGCTTCAGATATTAGTTGAGGGAGAGTTATGTAGGAGATATTAATAATATTAAGATGATTACATATATAAGATTTAACATAAAGGCTCATATCAGTCTGTTTTTTACCAGGATGGATGTCTATGAGTTCCGAGAAATCTAACCTATAGTACCCTATTACATACATTCAGCAAAATCAATATTATAGCTTAGAAGACTTGACTCCTAGATATAATCTTTGCAGTTTAAAATTACATAGAAGTTTGACTCAAAATGGTAACTCCAATCCCTCTGAATTGCTATAGGAAGTCACCCTATACATAGTCGCATTGACGGAAGAAGCTAATCCCATATATGCATATGTCAGACAAAGATTTCACTCAGTTCCGAAGTCAAAAAAGAAAAAACTGAAACATGGAAGATTAACTCTTCCATAATGTCTCTGCCACAACCTTTTCAAACTCCTTGTTAGCACTACCCAACATCATCAGCACCCTCTTGAATTGCAGTGTCACTCAGGTCAGGAACGTGTAGCAACAAGTGTTCATGGTCCATCAGAGTGAGAAGAGCTTTCACTTTCTCTCAGATTTGTTCAACCAGCTCTGCACCAAGAAGCCTTCTGCATTGAACCAAAGCACGTCTGAGGTACCTATAGTCCTGTGCTTCTAGTGCAATCTTGATGCTAGCATTCACACAATGTTGTGGAAAGTCATTTTATAATAGGCACACAATTCTGGTAGAAAATCATTCGGAGTAGTGATGTTATTATGGAGAGTTATTAACAATAGTCAAAGCTGGAGCAGTTGTCACAAGCACTGATGCATTCAGCTTTGCTGCTGAAACTAAAGTGCAACTGCATGATGAACGAGAGTATAAGGACCTGAATTTTGTGTACAACGGTGGAGACAAACAGTATGATTCCTATTGAAAAAGAGTTGATGGCAACCTCCTTTCCAGATTAGAAGAGCCGAGCATAATACAGCATGGCTCTCACATTTAATTTGATATGGCTGCCAAAATAAACTAGTCTTCAATATGCATGGTTAGATCTTCATTCTCCAGACCCCTATCAGATCTAGTCAAGTCATGGTTACAAATGCAAGGTGTATCAAAAAATATCACAGCAATGTCATCTTACAAAATATTAGAGTCTGTATGTAGCCATTTGAGAGTGTAATAGAGAATCAAGTGGGAACCATACTAAACTCTGAGAGTGAGTTTAATTTGAAATCATGATGATCATCCCAATCAAAATGTCTACTCCTGTAGAGTCAACTTCAATCCTACTTACTCCTAGATATGCCAAATAGTCATTGATTTTATTCCCTTCACGATAGGTATGCAATAACTTGAACTCCTCACATTGATCCACAAGACTACATACTTGCTCTAAGACATTTCAGTCTCCATGAAAAAGAAACCCTGTTAATGCAGGCATTGATTATAATCATTGAATCTCCTTGTAAGTGAATCTTTGCATAATTAAGTTTTTAGGCTAGGGTTAGACCTTCTAGCATACTAGATGCCTCTGCCAAATTATTTTATCCTATAGAAAGTGATTGAGATTTTGCTGCAATCAAATGACCCATATGATCTCTAATACACATGCCTATGCTTGAAGAACCTAGGTTACCTTTAGAAGGACCATACACATTCAACTTCACATACCCTTGCGTAGGTAGAATCCATTTAGCATTATCACAGGAATTCTTTAAAGATGTTGAAGCAAACAGACTGCCGTTAAATGGTAATTTTAAGAGATTCAATTCTTTCATAAGAGAGCTATCCCAGTCTATATAAATTGAAGAGGTTTATTTATGTCTATGACCAAAACTATTAACTGAGTCACGAATCGATTGCACCATAAGTTGTTGAACTTTGTCAATTGGAGAAGAGACCTTTTTGAAAATTCGCTTATTTGTTGAAGCTTACTTCCATGTAAAAAAACTTTGAATCAGTAGGTTCAAATTTTAAAAAATGAAGGGGAGTTCTATAACAACTGTAGGTTAACTGCCAGCACACAACTGGTCATCTTCTGTAGTGTGTCATGTTTGTTAAGCTTCAGATATTAGTTGAAGGAAAGTTATGCATGAGTCAATTCAGGATTTGATTCTCAGCAAATCTACAGTTTACCTTGCAGTCACCATTGGAGTAGATTTAGGATTTAATTATTTATGTTTTTAGAATGTTGTTTCATTGTAGTCTTTATATGAGTTAATCTGGGAGCTTAGATTCCATCACGGAGAAAATTTAAGATTTTCTTAATCATAAAGGGGAGCACTGAAACTATTGAGTTGAGCAATTCAGAATATGTAATTTTCAGTTTTACAGAGATGAATAAATGAACAGAGGTTGCTGGATATTAGTCTTTGGATGTTCTGCTTCTAGTTTCTGTGTGATATTATTAATGTTTCCTTACAACTTAACTGACACTATAATCCTGAAATTCTTTTCTTTAATTTATGATGCCAAATTACAAATATGGATGTGTTGTAGCAGAGTGTATGCATCAGATACCAGATGTCATTTAATTTTAAATGGAGGTTCCATCTTGGTCTGTTTGACTTTCAATGATGGCGAAATTTTCTACTTTGCTTTTGTATAAATGCATTATCATTTTCATGTCAATCTCAGGAATAGGATTCAAGAGCGTTTTCCTGGTCACGAATCAGCCTTATGTTTTCAGCAATGGGTACAACATTCGATTCAATGAAATCCCTCCAGCTGGGGACAAACTTGGGTATATAGTTCCAGAGTGGATTGAGAAGCCAGATATTGAAGATCTAAGAAGAATATACAGTAGCCAATGGGGAGGCGAGCTTCCAAACACAGTCATACTTCTCCCTCTACGCCCCGAGAAGGTGGAAGGTGTGAAGGAACAGCTTGTGAATATCCATCCAGAGGTCATTTTGTTTATGTCCAAAATAAGGAGACTCTCCATCCATGAAGATGGCCAAGACCAAGACCAAAACTCCAGAATGAATGCAGTCTCCATGTCCAAGGAAATAGGATTTCAGAACGTGAAGGATGAGGGAAGTGAATCATTTATTCTTCATCTGTCGGCAGAAGAAAATGGGAAATCCAATGGGGAATGTGGTTATTACATGTGGAGGCAAAGATTTCCAGTGAATATGGAGAATCAGGTAGAGGAGAGAAGAGGAATCGACAGTTGGGTGATAACACTGGCCTTTCCCCGCGAAGATCGAGTTACTAGAGGCAAGAGAGTAGGGGCTGGTATTTATGTATTTCTTCCCACAGAAATAGTGACTGGATTCCCTTTCATTATTCAGGCAGATTTTTTATTGCCATGCTCGAGGGAAAGCATTCTTTGGGACAACAAGTGGAATGAAGGGATTCTTGACTGTATTCCCTCAGCATTCTGTGCAGCTTTCCTCTCTCTTATGAAGAGTGTGGGAGGGGCTCCTCCCTCTGCAAGATCATATTGCTTCACATATCTCCCTACTGACATCCCCTCTCATCCACAGCTAAGACGAATTCGGGAAGACATCCAGGCCAAGCTTAGGACAGAGGATGTCCTCTTGTGTGAACTTGAAAATACATATTGCATGCCAATTGAAGCTCGCAGGATACTTCCGGGCTTTAGACAGATATTAGAGAAAGCAGCTGAACAAGGTTTGGTAAAGCCCAGTACTCTGTGGTCTAATGCAGTGTTCATAACACACTCTTGCCTTGATGAATCAACTTGCCTGGATTTCTTGGGAGTGGACTATGTGGGTGTGGAATGGTACTCCACATGTATTCAAAGTAGCCCTCTCTGGATGAAAGCGCTCTCTGAGGATTTATATGTTCAATTGCTCAGCTTTATTGCTGATCATTGGAACAGAGGAATTTCAAGCTCTCTCCAGGATTTTCCACTTTTCAAGTTTGACAATGGCTCCTGTGGTGTGGGGTGGACAAGTTTGAGAATGGCTCTTTCCAAGGGGAACAAAATATACATTTTACCTGAAGAAGGAGATATTGCATGGTTGACAAGGTGGAGTAAAGTGTTGGGAAGTGCTCACCATCACAAGTTCATGCCAAATGAAACACAGATGGCCATGAAGAGCTTGGACTACTATGCACAGTCACGGTTGCGGGATTGGCTAGATGGATATGCTGGGATCACCTATCTTTCTGTTTCAAGTTTTAGTAAGCAGCTGATGGAAGATGTCAAGGCATCTACAAGTAAGGAATTTGTAGTAAATGTGGCTCATTTTTTGCATTTCTCGTCTGTCAATGGTTATATGAATTCAATAGAGATGCTCAATTTTTGCAAGGATTTGCCTTTAGCTACGGAATTGGGAATAATGGTAAGTAGTAATTGCAAAGTCAAACTTGTGCCTTCATGTATAGGCAAGTGGTACAAGCTAATAAGAAACAACCCATGGGTTGCACAAGGGATTGTTGCACTGTCTCCTGCCTACATGAAACCAAATGCAAGAGGACTGAGAGGGGAAAAGGCAGAGGAACTTGAGAAGTTTATGAGAGATTGGCTTGGAGCAGTGGATCTTCCCAACCTGAAACCTCCCAAAGCTCCATTGCCTGCAGTTTCCTCTCCCATCACAAGAGATCAAGCTGTTCTGCTTTTAGAGTGGATTCTCATTGAATCTTCAATAGGGACCCTCCCTCAACGATTCCAATTGAGTATCATGGAAGGTAAATGGCTAAGAACCCACTGGGGGTATGAGTCCCCAGACAAATCTTTCTTGTACAACACCGAATGGTCTCTTGGTGGTGTAATGTTAAATGACCTGCCTTTTATAGATTCGAGTTTCTACAATCTGGCGAACATGCATATGAATGACTTCGAGAGGGCCCTCCAATTGATTGGGGTGGTGATCGAGTTTGGAAAGGGATGCGAAACAGTTGCCAAAATAGTTCAGATGCACACAGATTTCAAAATCATAACAAGACTCTATAAATATCTTCACCGTTTTCATTGGCGGCCTAGGGACTCCAATTCCCTCAAAATTTGCATCCCACATAGTGATGGGTTTGTTCAGTGGAAGGATTCCAAAATGTGTGTAGTGCATGATGACAATGGCCTCTTTTGTGGAAGGCTACAAATCCTGGAAGGATTTTATGAAGACACTCTACTTCCCTTTTTCTCTAGCAATCTTGGTGTGTCTCTGCATCCCAGTATTGAGGATTACTGCAATTTGTGGATGGACTGGATTGTGGGTAATCATATAGTCACTGAGTGGGAATGTTGTTTGGTTTGGAGCAATATGCTGAAGCAGTGGAGTCTATCACCATCAGATATAAAAGGGAAGTTAGGAAAACAGGGTCTAAAGATCCCATCTCACACATCAGATGGGCATATTCAGTTATGCCCACCTAATGAAACTTTTATTCCTGATGACCTTACATTGACTCACTTGTTCAAGACATCTTCTACAAAGATCAAATTTGTGTGGTACCCAAACCCTTCACATCCGGAAATACCCTTGAACTCACTCTTCTCAATGTATGACTCTCTTGGAGGGCGTAAAATATCAGAGGCAGTAGAGAAAACGGAGTTGTCTGTTTCAGGTGATAACTCTCTGCACAGAATTCAAGCAGGGGAGGGATTGTTGGGGAAAGGTCTGTATATGATTATCCTTGGATATCTCGCATCTCCATCCTTCCAGTTTTCAGCCGATAAAAGACATCAAATTATGAGAGCTCTTTTGGAGTCTTCGGCTTATGAAGCCGTTCAACCCTTTGCAGCTGTGTACACTTTGAAAGTCACAAGGGAAGATAATGAGACAGAGCAAATTAGTGTGACTGCGCAGTCTGCTGTGCGCTGGGAAAAAGATGTGAAGAAGATGTTGATACAGAAATTTGAGCCACACAACGGGAAAAAGGAAAAGATTTGCCTGGCAAATGAATTGGCTGAGGTAGTTTCAAAAGGTCTTTTATCAGCACATCCAGATCTTGTTGCAGGTTTGTGTGAAATGTTGAAGCTTGGGTGCATGGTAGGATTTGATACTGACGTAGTTAATGATATCCTCCAGCATAAGAACCTCCAAATTTTCAAAGAAGATGAGAGCTTCCTTTCAGGGTTTTTCCCAATTGAAGACTCCCTTGAGCTGAATCATCATCATCAAAAAGGTCATCAGGGTAGTTTTTGTGGCAGGGGAAAAAGGAAGAGTTCTGAGACATCGGCCAGGCCTGCCAAGTCGTCTGATTTTGGCATTGCTAGCAGAGTGAGTTTAATCACGGAGGAAACTCCATAGATAAATGAACTTGAGTTGGAGTAGTATCGGGATGGGTGACCTCCTGGAAAGTCCTGGGACTTCACCTCTGTGATCATCACCTAGATCTAATAAGTGTTACATTCATTCTCATGAGAGCTGGGTTCTTGTGAACCAATATTGATGAACCAATAAATGCCAAGTGTTCCATACATTCTCATGAATTTGACTCAAATAAAACACAGTTGGATTTTTATAGCAATACCACAGTATATATTATATTGTGAATCAAAAAATTCATATAGCACACTTTCTTTGATATTATCAGTGAATGTCTTATCAGTTTTTAAATAGATATATTTAATATATCCGAGTTAATAATTTTAATTTTTTTTAATTGCATGTTAATTTGATTTTACTCTTGTATAATATGGTGGATGAGTAAAATTTGTAAGTAACAGAACAAGCAAGAGTGCATCTGGAATAATTTTGCAGCGGAGAAGTGGTGATTGTTTTTATTTTATCGCATTTACTGAAATCTGCTCTTTCAGGTTTCATATTACTTCCTGCACACTTTTCTTTTTACTGCTGCAAAAATCTTGCGCCAAAACATGATTTAATGGATAGATCTGTAACTCAGTTTTCTCTGTGGACATATAGATAGATTTAGTTTATTCGTTGTTGAAAGTATTTTATTGTTTGTAGTTTTTTATTGAATTAAAATTATTTTATATTTTATTATTTTTATAAGTTTAATATAAAAAAACTATTCTACCTGCTCAGATCTATTTTTTATTTATTTTTTAAGTGAATATATTGTATATTATTAAATTAAAAACCTTTGTTCAAATAAAATTATCTTTATTGAAATACGATTATCTTTGTTAAAATACAATTATCTTTATTAAAATACAAACAGCGAATTGTTTTGGATCCAGATAAATAATTTATAGAATTTAAATATTTCTATTTTATATATTATAGAAATTACTTTTTAAAATCTAATTGGTTGATTTGATGCATGAGAAATATTATGTTGAAAATAAATTATTTTATATAAATAGACAAACTAAGATTGCAAATCAAAATATTTATTTTACCAAAGATTTAAATAAAAATTAATAAAATATTATTTGGTCAGTTTTTTAGATAGATTATTTTTTTAATTTTTATAAACAGAATTTTACTAACTAATTGTTATTATAATTTTGTGTTCCGATGTGTGAAGATGGTATTTGTATAAAATGCTTTGTAATAACAATACCCCAATATACAAACATTGTATTAGTTAAGTCAAAAGAAAGGGTTGATTTTACTAAACATATGTAATTGTGGGAAACAATGAGTGATTGGTGGTCATCTTTATGTACATTCACTATTGTATTCATTTGTGTACAATTTAATTAATATTATATGTTAAGTTTGAGAAGAAACATTAATTTTTACTAAATAATATAGAAAATTCAAATGATAATAATTTTTTTAATACATTTTAACTTCCTCTATAATTATATGTAGAAAATTTTATTAAAAAGGAAAGAAAGCTAGGAGCTGACCAATTTGAAAGGCCAAATTTAGAATGTTTCCTTCCCACGCTAAACCCTAAAGAATGGTTAATGGTGTAGTGTTCAGTGAAAAAAAATTGAGGGTTTATGGTTGAAAATTTGAAACATTTTACTAATAACCATTGTGACATTTATTAAATTTCACTAATTCATTAACAATTACAATACATTTTAAATCAATTCAAGACTATATTATATTAAGCATTTCATATAATTCAACCTATTTTTTTATAGTTTAACTCAATAATATATGATTCTTTAATAATAAATCAAGTTATTATTACAACTATTGTAATAATTAATAAATTTATAAAGTTACCAAAGTAGTCTTAATATTATTTTACATAAAAGAAACAAATAAGTTCCATTATAATAGTATAATAGAAAATAATAGTCAATAGAATAATATAATATATTCAACACTTAAAATTAAAGAAATGATTTTGAAAATTTTCAGATCTATTTTACTCTTTTATTATATTAAATATTTAAATATGAATATCTTGATCAAATATAACTATTTAATAAAATTATATTATAATTATTTTTTAAACTAATATTATAGTATAAACTTAGTCTCTTTCCTGAAACACTAAATAATTTAATTATATATTTAATAATTTTGTACACATTAAATTTTTTTTTTTTAATAATATAATTATATATTTTATCACAGTCCTCCCCTCTTAGATTTTGCTCGTCTTCAAGAAAAAATCATTTATATATATCTTTTGTAGAACTATTATATGAAGCATATAATTGGATGCAACCAGATTTTAATATACATCATAATGCATGAAAACACAAAGCATACACAAAGCAAACATGTCAATGCATGAAAACACAAAGCAGACACATGAAAACATGAGCTAATCAGAAGAGGCCTTTGAAAGATCTACAACCTAATTTGAGTTTCAATCGCTTCGAGGTGTTGGATAGTATGGTTTTAGAGGAGGGTATTTCTTCTAGTATCTCTTCTGATCCAGTTTGCCTAGATGAGGTACTTTCACCTCATGACACTTGTGGGGCATCCTAGTTTGTGATACACTAGAAGAGTGAGGTCCCTATAGCTTTAGAGTCAAAAGCTCTAGTGATATCGGTGGTGTCCGAGGATAATGACATTGTTTTTGCTAACTTGGTTAAGGATGTGCTAGCATCTGGTAAGGGTAAGGGGTCCCCTCTACCCTTGGGGTTGATGCATAGACCCTTTAAGTAGGTTTTCTTTACTTCTCTAAGGAGTGGGCACAAAATAGACCATGATTATATTAAACTCACATGAGATATATTAACAAGTCTAGGTTAGTGAAACCATTGGAAGCTCACTTTCCCCATTCTACTCAATGATGATTATTCTCTCATGGAATATTAGGGGGTTGAATAGCATCCCTAGACAAAAGGTTATTTAGAATCTGGTGGTTGATCATTCTCCTAATTTTTTTTGTATCTAAGAGACTAAGTTCTCTATGGAGTCTATGGTTTGATATGCCTCTAGTATTTGGCCTCGTGGGCAATGCCAGTGTGTTAGGGCTATAGGAAGTGTTGGTGGTTTGGCTATCTTTTGGGATCCACAAAAAATTTCTCCCCTTGGATGGGTGTCTTCCTGCTTAGCTCCATCTATGGCAGCTTCTTCTTTGGACTCAAGAGAGGTAATCATGATATGTAATGTGCATGCACCTATTGATTTTGTGGGAAAGGAGGAACTTTGGAGGTGTATCTAGTATGTTAGAAATTGTCACCCTTTTCATCCTTGCTTATTAGGAAGAGACTTCAATTCAATTTTAAGTCTGGAGGAGAAGCAAGGTGGTTTGGCTAGATTGGAGCCTTCTTCTACTCTTCTTTGTCAACACATAGCTCTTTTGCACCTCTCTAATATTAAGCCTTCTAATGGTCTCTATACTTGGAATAATTGAAGGACTAGGCTAATGCTATCTCAAAACATCTAGATAGATTTCTTATTTCTTGGATAGTCGCACTGTTACTCTCTCTTCAAAATTCTGGACTTGAGGGGTTCTAATCATTAGCTAATCAACTTTTCTGCTACTAGGGCTTTTATTCTAAAGCATCCACCTTTTAAGTTCTAGTTGATGTGCCTTTGTGACTCCTCTCTTCATGATCTTGTATATTATGTTGGTGGAGAGATGGAGCTCCTACATATGGTACTACTATGTTTTCATTTTCTAAAAGGCTTCAATATGTTAAAAGGAAGCTCAAGATATGGAATAGACAATGTTTGGGAACCTTCACTCTATGAAGAGGCTTTCTTAGGAAGATCTTGATGTCATAACTAGGCAAATTAGAAATCAAGGTTTCTCAGAGGATCTTTGGAGGGCTTAATCCCTAGCTTCTACAGTTCTAGAAGAATGGGAACTTCGAGAGGAAATTTTTTGGAAGCAAAAGGCTAGAGTTGATTAGCTCCAGGAAGGAGATAGGAACACTACTTTTTTCCATAAAATTATTCAATCTCACCAGAATCAAAGCAATATCTCTTCAGTGGTTAATTCTCAAGGCATTCAAGTAACTTCCTTGCTATCTTTGTTCTAGGAGGCTACTCAATACTTTTCTACCCTCTTCTCTGAGGACTCTCCTCCTATTGATAATGAAGAAAATATTTTTTTGTCTTGGATTCCTTCTCTTATTACCCAAAAAATGAATGAATATCTCATGCAACCGATCCTTTAGAAGAGCTAGAGGAGGTGGTTTTTTGCATGCCTAAGGAAAGATCTCCTGGTCCTGATGTCTTTCCAGTTGAATTCTTTCAAGAATTTTTGGACATCATTAATCATGATTTGTTGGAGGTGGTTAAGGAATCCTATTCTAGCAAGCAGATGCTTTGGGCATTGAATTCAACTTTCAAAAAGAGAAGGGGCTAATCAACTGGATTTTTTTAGTTTACAAAGTCATTACTAAGTTTTTTGTTGAGAGAATTAAAAAGTGGCTCCCCATTATTATCTCAAAGGAACAAGGTGGTTTTGTTGCTGGTAGACAAATTTTGGATGGGGTGGTTATTGCCACTGAGGCTATTCACTCTATGGCTAGTTCAAGGGAGCGATCTATGCTTGTTAAGTTGGATATAACTAAGGCCTAAGATAGAGTTAAATTGAGTTTCCTAAGTAATATTCTTCTTACCTTTGGCTTTAGCTTTGACTAGGTGAGTTGGACTATGAGTTGTGTTACTTATGCCTCTTTTTCTATTCTTCTTACTGGTCAACCTTCCCAGCTATTTGATGCCTCTATAGGTCTCTACTAGGGTGATCCTCTCTCCCCCTATCTTTTCATCATTATGGTTGAGGGCTTGGGAGAGGTGTCCCAGAACTCTATTCAGTGGTGGCAGTGGGGTAATGGTTTACCCACTTTTTCTCACCTTCAATTTTTTGATGATTCTACTCTTGCAAGTCCCACTAGGATCAAGGAAGCTGAAGCCTTTCGACTTACTTTGGATATTTATTTGGTAGCTTCAAGCAAAAAATTTAATGAGCACGAATCTTCCATTTACTTTCTTAACACTCTTGATTCTATTCAACAAAGAATTGTTGATATTCTACGATTTTAGATTGGGTCACTTCCTTTGACTTATCTTGGCATCCCTATTATTGTTTCTAGGCAGACATGACTCTTCTAGCTCAAAATTTTATTATCAAGCTTCAAGATAAGGTAAATCATTAGATTCATAGATGAATTTCTACTACTACTCTGGTTACCCTTCTTCAATCTATTATTCAAGCTCTTCCTACTTATAGAAGCATGGTTCAGGCTGCTCTTGTTTCCTTTTTCAAGGAGTTTGATGCTCTTTCTCAACAATTCCTTTGGAGTGGTTATTTGTGTAGCCCTAAATGGAGTTTGATTAGCTAGGAGATTGTTTGCAAGCCTAAAAAGGAGGGCGGTCTTGTTCTTTGATCAACTCTCTTGAGTAGTAAGCATTGGCTACTAAGCTTTGTTGGCGATGTTACTTTGGACAACATCAACTTTCTACTTGTATTATCACTCATAAATATTTTAGAGGTGTTGATCCTTGCTCTATTTCTGCACTTCCTCTTCAAGGTTGTGGGTCTATGGTCTGGCATACTCTGAAGACTAGTGCTTTGTTAGTCAAGAGGGGTCTTTTTTGGATATGTAAGGGAGGCTCTAAGGCTTTATTTGTTAGATTGTGGTGACTGATTAGGAAAGTATTGTACATACTCCATAATTTTTTTGGGTGAAATTTTTTTTTTGAGCCCTGTTTTATCAGGACTTTGGGTTGACATGTAATTATTAAGTATAACCCTAAAATGACATAAAATACTTGTATAAAAGGGTTTAGGGTTAGGTATTTTATTATTATGATGTGATGTGAAATTGGTTCTTGTGACGGTATTGAGTTGTAAGGGATTACGGATTGTAATCAGGTTGTAATCACTGGATTGTAATAAGATCGGCCTTGCTATTTGGTGGACGTAGCCCAGGGACTGGGTGAACCACATTAAATCTTGGTGCCTTGTGTTCATTTCTGTGTGATCTATTAATTTTTTTTGTTATTGGTTATATTTGCATGTAGTTTTTATTTATGTCCATGGTTTAATCCTAACATTATTTTGGTCTGATGCTTGGGATGGATTCCCCTCCATATCATCCATGTACCCTTTTTTATTTATGTCCATGGTTTAATCCTAACATTATTTTGGTCTGATGCTTGGGATGGATTCCCCTCCATATTATCCATGTACCTGCATCTTCAAACTCTCTATGATTATTTTCATGCTTCTAGATGGGGGGTGAAAGCACAAACCCATGTCACCATTTGTGATATTTGAAGGGGTTATAGGTGAAACAGTTATGGTCATAATGGTTATGGCTGAACACATTCCAGCTGTATATATGTGGTAGGTTTCCTCGTTGACATGGCATGCAGGGTTACGGCTGAAACATTTCCAACTGAAAGGGTTTCGACTGTAACCCCCATGTATAAAGTGACTCAAAATATCATAAAAAATAGCCAAAAAGTGGTTAATGGCAATTTTATAAGCCTAGGGGTTTCGACATAACCCTTTTGATCGAAATAGTTATGGTCAAAATAGTTTTGGCCATAACTACCTATGTGGCATCCTAGGTGGTAGCCACACAAGAAAAAATAAGAACTTCTACAAACTTCTCACTTTGAAAGCCAATTTGACTTACTAAATTGAATTTTTTTTTTTAAACTAAAAATATAGTTTTGTAGGTCTCGGAGTCAAGATTATGATCATATAATTCTTTTACTATTTTGATTATGGATAATATGTTATAATTTAAAAATATTACAAGTAGGTATTTTAAGATTCAGGAAGATGTCTATTCAAAAATAAGAAAAAAATAGTAAATCATGTTCAAAATTTATTATTATTTAATACTAGACTAGAGGAGAGAGTCTTCTTCAAGAATATGTAATTTTTAAAAATATATATAGATTTCATGGAAAAAGTATGACGGGAGAAAAAAATTATCAATTTCTGATAACTTTGACTTTGACTAGTTATAACTTGAAAAATATTAGCTAAATTTCAATTTTTCTTTTTTGGTGCACTAGGTATACATGTCAACTCTAACATATTCCAAAATCAAACCAAAATATGAATATTTGCATATATTTGTTTGACGGGAAAAAAACTCTATATTTTCAAGATTTTAAAAAAATTAAAAAATAGACTTTAAAAATGAAAAAATAGACAAAATTTTCACTCTATTTTTAAAAAATAAATATAGACATAAACTTCATCTAATTTTACACATTTCATTAGTTTACATCATCTTCAAATTCTAAGCACAAATGCCACTTTTATGTCATTAAAGTTGAAGACTTTAAATTCTAATATCACTTTTCCTTTATAAAAGGTGACATAGGTTTGTACTTTAACCTTGGGATAAAGTGGCTCATGACAAGACTCCTTATCAATTGGGACCTTTTGTTGGTTACAGATGGAAACACTCTTCTAATTGACCTCTTAGAGGTGCAAAGGTGGATTATTAGGAGCTTTCTCAGATTCTGGCCTCTAGGGAGTGTTCCTCTCTGCTAGATGTTTTGGCTTGGGGATGTACCTTGTCTGGTAAATATTATGTCTTTCTTGGGTATCAAGAGATAACTAGACAATTGTTCGGGAATGCTAAGGTCTCTTGGTGGAAGCAATTTTGGAATAAATTTTCTTGGTCCAAGTGTTATTTTTTCATGTGGCTAGTGGCTCACAACTGTTGTCTTACATTGGATAATCTTTGTAAATGTGGATTTCAGGGTTGTTGATATTGTGTTTTATGTGGTAATGGGGAGGAGTCTATCCCACATCTATTCTTCCATTGCTCTTTTTTTACTCAGTTGTAGCACCTTTGGTGAAGTGCTTGGGGTTTCTCTTGTAGGCATGTTTCCTCTTTGCCTAAGTTTTGGGCCCACATGGGTAGTGCTCCTTCCATGTCTTCTCCTCTCCATGTTGCTTGGATTGCTAGCCCATCTTTCATTCTTTGGCATATCTAGCTGGAGAGGAATTGTCAAATCTTCCAAGATGTTCAAATTGGTGTTATGCATATTTGGTGGAAGATCTCACTCTCTCTTCAGGAAACTATTTGAGTGAAGTGGTCGCTAAATGGGAGTATGGATCTGGCTGATCTTGCTATATGCAACCACCTGAATTTTCATTTTTAGGATGGGGTTGCAGATCAATGGTATCAAAGAGCACCCAAACAACCTTGGCAACAGTAGAAAGGATGGGTGAATTAGGAGGGGCATTGGACTTGTCCGCCTAATGGAGTTCTAAAAATTAACACTAATGGTTCTTCCTAAGGGAATCCAGGACTTGTTGGTATTGGGGGAGTGGCTCGTTGTAGTTCTAGTGAATTTAAATTCTTTTTTCTCAGTGCATAAGGGTTACCATACTAACAATCTCATGGAGACTCGAGCAATTTTTTTATGTTGTGAAACAATGCTATTTGTAGGGATGGTGCAATATTATCTAAATTAATCTGACTCCCAAATTGTGGTGAACTTGCTTACTTTGTAGGAGCTTGAGGATGTTAGTTGGTGTAATCACCTAAAAATGGTCATCTAGACTATTAGCCCCCTTCTCAGCATTTTGGCTAAATTAATTTAATCATTTACCTAGACCAAATTGCTAATAATCAATTTATTTGATTATAACCTATAGTTTGACTATGCTATCCTAAGTTCATTATTTGATTAAAAGAACATGTCCCCTTTTAATTAAATAAAAGACCCCATTCTTCTAACCCACTTAAAGTGCACACATAAAGACCTTTTTCTATTTTACAATTAAAAGAAAAGGCTTGTGAGACTTTTTGTCTTATGTGACAAGTCAACTTATATTCTATTGGTTGACTTGTGTGTGCACATGGATCACTCCTAGTTTTGAATTCAACCGTTGATCATCCACCATCTTCATCTTGATCTCCACCGTTCGTACATCTTTAAAAGGGAGAGAGCTTTCCCCTCAAAGCATCCATCCTCATTTGAATATTGTTATGCTGTAGGTTTTCTAACAGGTTTCTTTGGAGCTTTGTGGAGAACTTCTCATTTCTTGTCTCATTCTCTCATTCCATCACATTAGCATAAGATCATATGGCATTCTTAGCATAGTTGCATTTTAGTTTAACTTTGATTTCTTGCAATAATCTCACATAGTTTAAATATTTGATTTTGTAACAATCTCATACATGCTTAATATAGCTGCATTTTGCATTATCATCTTAGCTTAGTTTCCATACTTGCATTGCATTCTTGAGGGATTCCTTGAAGATATTTGCACTCTTGCTCTTGTCTCAAAGAACCTCCCGTTGCATGGTTTACTAGCAAGAAGTACATTTCTAAGGCTTGGTTGAGAGCCTTCATGCTGAAATACTAACTCCTTGCACTCCGTGGATAGGGAGCTCTAAGCCGGCATCCAAGCATTCCAACTCATTGAATCGTTTGGATAGAAGGGTTTAGAGTGTGACACAATTCGAGTGTACATTTTTGGCGCCCACCGTGGGGCCGGACTGTACGTTTCGCCCTACTTTTTCTTTTTTTTGCTCACGTTTTCCGTACTGCTCTGTATTTTCTTTTTTTTTACAGTCGCAGTATTGGGCGACATTTTTCCAGTATCACGCGACAGTTCACAGTACTGTCGTGCGACACTTTTTTGGAAATAGTGTCGCGCTTGCAGCCTGTATATTGTCGCCCTCTGTGCAGAATTATGTCGCACAGAGCTTTCTTATTCTTGAAATATACTCTCTTGCACTCCATGGATAGGGAGCTCTAAGCCGGCATCTGAACATTCCAACTCATGGAATCGTTTGGATAGAAGGGTTTAGAGTGTGACATAATTCGAGTGTACATTTTTGGCGCCCACCGTGGGGCTGGACTGTACGTTTCACCCTACTTTTTCTTATTTTTGCTCACGTTTTCCGTACTGCTCTGTATTTTCTTTTTTTTTACAGTCGCAGTATTGGGCAACATTTTTCCAGTATCGCGCGACAGTTCACAGTACTGTCATGCGACACTTTTTTGGAAATAGTGTCATGCTTGCAGGCTGTATATTGTTGCCCTCTGTGCAGAATTATGTCGCACAGATATGTAAAAACTGTCGCCTAGACAAAAATTGTCGCCCTCTTATACTGCGAAGTATCACGCGACTTTTGTTCAGCAAAAAGTATCGCCTGACATTTTTTTTGCTCGTTCCTTGAGGAATTTGATCAAATTTCTTCGTAGTTGGCTTGCTGTCGTCTTTAAACAAATTTCTAAACTATTCTACAGAGGTTTAATTCGCAGTTTTTATGATTATTTTGTGCTAACTTATGGGCTAACGAGTTGTGATTGCAGGTTGCTTTTTTTTGTGAAGAAAATATCGAAACCTTGCATACAAAAAGAAGGCATGTCAAAGCTTCAAATGCGCAAGGGCTACTAATGTTGTTTGCAGGGCTTCCCAAAGCATAAAAACCCAAACTTGCTTTATTTTTTGTTTCCATGTGCGGGATTGAATAAATTGTTCATCTTTTATAGGCACATAAAACTTGTGATTGGAATCTTTTGGTAATAGGAGAGTATGCTCTTCACCCTTGTGGTGAATCAGAAATCTTGACTTGCCATTTGGTTCCAAAAACAAGGGGTAACTGAATCTTCCTGGCATGTTTGGGAGAAAACAATTGGAATAGGAGAGTATTCTCTTCACCCTTGTGGTGAATCAGAAATCTTGACTTCCAAAAGTTGATCCACTTTGTATAGTTAAGATCCTTTAGAGGGCCTGCTCTTGGACAACTTGAGAGGGACGACCCAAGTGGGGACAAGCCGATTACCTGGCTCTTCCAACCCACTATAACCTCAAGGCTACCAAGGACACAAAACTTTGGTAGACGTAGTGTTTGTCTTCGCCTAGTGTGATCGCGTATGGGATTTCGACCATAGGGAGATCACTAGGCAAGAATGCTTAAGGTACTCTTGTGATTGCGAGATCGGTTACTCATCACAAGGTGAGGTGTCCCATAATTGGGAGCAAGAGGAACACTATGAATGGAAGCCCGATCTAAAAACTCTAAGTTAGTAACTACCCTTTTTAGCCGCTCAACTTCTTGGTGCAAGGATCGATCCTAGTGGATTACCCGGATCACCCCAAGATTTACACTCACCATATGTGTTCCCTTGGTTGTGCTTATGGCACTTCCATGACAAAGCCAATATCTCTTGTGGGAAACCACTTGGTGTGAGGCGAAGGAGCATCAAGTGTGGGCTAAGTTGTTGAGTAATGAACCGTGACTCTAAGGTAGATTGCTTGGCTATTGTTTTCGATATTTTGACTAGTGTTAACGTTCTTGCAACATAAACATTCCGATAAAGAGTTGTTAGAAAGGCTGTTCTGATATCCCAAGTGCGTATTGACAAGGTTGTTTTTACCCTTGATCAATTTTTTTGAAGACATGTTACAACACTTACTATTTGCAAACCTTATTGTTTACTGATACAAGCTGAGACGAAACGCTGTCTGATTGACAAATTGAAACGAACTCCAAACCAAAAAATTGACTTTTTTTACACAAAACTGGCACTCTGTCGCACGCTTTGACAAGAAATATCGCGCGACATTTTTTTCAAAAATTATGTCGCACGTCAGTAGTAAATTATGTCGCACTGTGTCTAATATTCTGTCGCACTTGGTATAAATATCTGTCGCCTGAACAAGAAATATCGCACTATTGCTGAAATTCTGTCGCACGACATTATTTGTTGAACTTATGTCGCCCTCCTTTTGAAAAAGTATCACCCAGAGTCATTTTGGGTCAAAAAACAAAGTTTGCCATCGGATTTGTTTGGTCTAAGGAGCATCATGCTAGTCACCCTTGATCCTGGTCACGTATCAGTGTGTGAAGAATTCATCCTAAGTTGAAAAGATGGGTTTAGTTTGTCGAATGTAAGTCTTGAAACGTCTTGATAAATCCCTTGTCAAAATTCAGCTATTATCTTTCTAGCTATCCACTATTGAGCTTCTCGCTCGTCCGCTCAGCTCGAGTCACCCGTGCTGTAAGATCTTGAGCACTGTTTGACAAGCCATCTAATCACGTTTTGACAAGTGACTAGTCCTGATCGTAAAAGCTTCAAATTCGGCTCACTCTTCTTTTCCTACTAAACAAAGACAACTCTTTACATGCCGGTCACAACTAGATATCAAGGTGGTAAAAATAGCCACACGCCTTTCATTTTCAAACAATTGGAAACACCACCCAAACATCCTCACAAACAACTTTGTGATAAGAACCTCGAATTTGATTAAACACAAACAGCTAACATTCGGCACAACCCACTTTATAGTTTCGAAAATCCATTTGGTACACCCTTTGAGACACTCGAGGGTACGAGTGGTATAGTCACTATGGTGCATCCCGATGAAATTAAACATCGCTTAGAAGAACAAGCACGTGAAACCCAAAAGACTTTGGAGGCTATATACACTACGGAGAGAGAAAATCAACAAGCTGAAACTGACAATCAGGCACGCTACGAAGGATATAAAGGAACTTGTCGTCGAAATCCCTTTGAAAATAATGATGGTAATCACACACCTCCAAGGACTCCTAGAGCTGCCGCTGGCGCATGTCCTTCACCTAAACCATCTCATCATGATAGTGATGAAGAAGTAACTAGCGAAGATGTGATCAAATTTCAACAAGATGGCTTCGCCCAAAAACTAATGCTCAGAGCTTTAGAGGAAAATGGAGACTAATACTTCCGATACATGGCAGCTAGGGGATGGAAACTCCCTCAAGGTTTTAATGTTGAACATATTATCCCAAAACAAGAGCCCACTGAGTCTGAAATCTTAAGGGAAGAAATACAAGAACTAAGAAAACAATTTACACAACTGCAAACTTCAAAAGACCCACCTAAGACATCATTTGTTGAATCAATTTGCGCTCTTCCATTTGATAGGGGTCTATACATGCTACCATTTCCTAAGGATATAGAGGTTCCTAAGTATGACAAATACGATGGAAATGGTAACCCTCATGACCATGTGAGACATTTCTATGCTATTAGCATGGACTTTATGCATGAAGACACCTTTCTTATGTGTTTGTTCCCTAGAAGTCTAAGAGGAGAAGCTATGGAGTGGTTCACAAAATTGAGTCCTCCTCTTAAAACATTTGACGAACTTGCGCAACGTTTCATCCAGCAATATTCGTACAACATTCAACATCCTGTGACAGTGCTAGACTTATGCAACATCAAACAAAGACCAGGAGAGTCTTTTGCAATATACCTTCAACGATGGAGATCTTTATACTCTCGGTATCCTCGGCAAGTGCCCGAGGCTGAAAAAATTGACATCTTTGTCAACACGCTTATACCCGAACTATACTTTGATCTAAGAAAACAGTTATTCACATCCTTCAACGCCATGGTAGAAAGTGCATATCACATTGAGGATGTTGCTATCAAAAAAGGTGATATTACCATAAACAAGGATAGAATTAACAATGGGAACAGTAAAGACAAAGGAAACCCTTGGAACAAAAACAAGTATGTTGTCAATGACGGAGTAGTGGACACCCCTAAGACTAAGGAACCTGCATTTAACCTTTCCAATGCCATCTATGCAGCAAAGCAACAAGAAGGTTTGAAACCACAAACCTTTGACAAAGGCTCTAAATTTGCAAAGAAGCGACGTATTTACACACCTATGGTCGAACCTTATGAAGTGGTTTTAAAAACCTTAATTGCAAACAAATTGGTCACCTTTCCAAACAACTCATGTCCTTATGATCCACCCGTTAGACCTCCATGGTGGAGAGAAGATCATACTTGCAGCTATCACCGAAGTAAGGGACATAACACAGAGAATTGCTTCAAACTCAAAGATGTAATTCAAGACCTCATCGAAGCTGGCAAAGTTGTTATAGATGGCCTTGTTAAGAATATTGATCATAAAGCTTTCCAAGAACCATTACCTGAATATGAAAAGGGTGAGACCTCAAGGGTAGCTGCCAAAAAGAATCATGATGCCAAAATCAGTTATGCTTACGCTGACACTGATAATGTTATAAGCATGCTTGAGCCCATTGAATACGTATGTATGACAAGCTCCAACAATGACAACTAGCCAAATTATGATGCTGAAGATGAACGACCAAAAGTGGTCTTAAGGACACGATCCACTCCTCAAAATCATACTGATACTAGACCCAAGTTGGTACTCCGGGTGGCTGAGCCTTCATATTCTCAAGGTGAACCACTCAACGCTGTCACTAGGGGGCAATCTAAGGTTGTCCTAAAAGTTGCTAATGATCCTAAAAATGCTTCATCGTCTAAACAACCAATTACTTCCAAAATCTCCAACTATGATCTTGTTAGCCAACTGCAATGCACGCAAGCACAAATCTCCATTTTCAAATTGCTAGAATTATCTCCTTTGCACAGGGATATCCTTGAGAAAGCTTTACGTACTGCCAATGTTCCCACAGATATTGATATGGAACAATTCTAAGCTATGGTTAACCACATCTCCTTGCCTCAATATCTCACCTTTTCTAAAGAAGATGACCGAGCTCTCAGTCATCCCCATAACCTTACTCTTCATATCGAAGTTCAAATCTTTTGTACCTGTGTCCATCGAGTTCTGATAGACAATGGTGCAGGGTTAAATATCATTTCGTTCAATGTAATCCAACAATTGGGCATGTCTGAATTTGCCATCGATCCTAAATGCAAGATCACTATAAAGGCCTGTGATGAGGTTGAAAGGCCTTCTAAAGGTCTAATTGTACTACCAATCAGAGTTGGTCCAGTTGAGAAGAATGTCGTCTTCCAAGTCTTAGACATACCACTTGCATACAACTTGTTGTTGGGACGACCATGGATTCATGATATGCAAGCAGTACCCTCTACATACCATCATTGCATTAAGTTCCCTTTTAATGGTACTGAAGTAGTTGTCCCTGGTGACAACTCCATGTCTATCAACACATTATCTGTTGTCGAAACGCTAGTCCCGCACAATCGCTCTTCTCATGAGCTAGCACCATCTTTCACAGAATGTGAAAAAAAACTAAAAATGATGAGCCTTGGTATGGGAGAGTATACTTTGGATTCTATTGCTACCTTACCAATTTCCCCTCGGTCTTATGGAAAACCAACTATTGCAAAGAAGTCTTCTGCTTCTGCTATGACACTTTTTGGCACTTTTGTGCAATCTTCCATACCACTGGAACCAGAGAAGGAAGAACGAGCCATTAGGGACTGGATATACAAAGAAGAGGAATACAAGGAGGTTACAATGACTACCCCTATTTCTCCCAAAAAATATGGAAAAGGCTATAAATTTTTGACAAAAATGGGCTACCAGGGCCACGGGTCCTTAACTGGTTGTAAGAACGCTCTAGTTGAACCTTTAAGTCACACTCAAGGTCATGATGCTCGAGACACTGCTGGTCTAGGCTTTGGGCTAGACAATAATACACCAAATTGTAGTCAAAGATTACTCATGTCTAGTGAATCAGAGGATGATGACTCTCCTGTAATTGCTACTACTGCACAAGATGAAGACTTTGTTCCTCTCACTTCCCTCCTTTGGGGAGAAGACATAGTTACTGCTAATAATGAAGAAGCTTCTACCTCCCAACAACAGGAACAAGAAGGGTCTACTTCTAAGGACATAAATAGAGGACGAATTAGGCAGAATATTGCTCATCTCATAAATAGGGGTCAAAGTACAGATTCTCATGAGTATGAGTGGGAAAGCCTCTCTGATGCATCTTGCGAGCTAGGGGTGGATGTCATTCATGCCTATGAAACCCAACCCGATGTAGTCGAACGGTCTAGTATGGGGTCAGATGAGTTTGACTCAAAACATGTCTCAATGGATCATGCTAGTTCCTCTAGGACTATTCCTGAGCTGGACTCTTTTGCGACATTTTCTATAGGCTCAACTTCACAGGTCACCAGAGATGACTCCTTCCATATCAATCACATTGAAACTTCTCCCTCACTCTCGCTAATTTACCCAGAGCTCATAGATTGGTCTATCCAAAATCAAAAACCTGAAATACGGTCTTTCCAAAATGACTATGAGATCACTTGTTATCTAAACGCAATTGAACCTGTCATTTCTTCCACCAGCGAACCCGCGGTTAACATGACGAAATCAGATATCAAGTACCTCAGTCAAAAAATTAAAAGAAAAAATAAGCGATCAGATGGCGAAAACCACATTGTGGTGGTGTCTGACCCTCAAAAAAGTAAAAATAAAGATGTATCTAATGGTGAAAACCTCTCTGAGGCACCTGCAGATGAGGTACTTGGTAGTCTGCCAAGCTATTTCTAGGATAGATCTTCGGTTCTAGTCGAACCTACATAGCCTATCAACTTGGGAACAGAAGAATGTCCTCAGATTATCCATGTAGCTCAATCTTTGTCAGACAAAGAAAAGACACAGTTTGCTCAGTTCTTTCAAGACAAGAAGGTCAACTTCGCATGGACATACTCTGACATGCCAGGGCTTGATACAGATCTCATCATGCATCACTTATCAATCTCACCAGAAGTCAAGCCTGTCAAATAGAAGTTAAGAGAAATGCATCCACATGTGGCTCTACTGGTCAAGACAGAGTTAGAAAAACTATTGAATGCAAACTTCATTAGGGCCATTGATTATGCTGAGTGGATTTCCAAAATTATAACTGTCTCCAAGCATGACAAATCCATACGAGTCTGTACTGATTTTAGAGACCTCAATAAAGCGTGCCCCAAGGATGACTTTCCACTACCAAACATCGATATGATAGTGGACATGATTGCGGGTTATGAGATGTACTCGCTCATGGATGGATTTTCTGGGTACAACCAAATAAAGATAGCTCCAGCAGACCAAGAAAAGATAGCCTTTACATGTGCATGGGGTACCTTTTGCTGGAATGTCATGCCTTTTGGGCTCAAAAATGCTGGCGCTACATATCAAAGAGCAATGACAACCATCTTTCATGATATGATGCATAAAAACATGGAAGACTATGTTGATGACACACTGGCGAAATCAAAGAAATGAGACACACATCTCAAAGACCTTAGTTTGATATTGGACCGTATGGAACAATTCCAACTTAGGTTGAATCCAAAAAAATGTGCCTTTGGTGTCACTTCTGGAAAATTGCTAAGTTATATCATCTTAGCAAAAGGCATTGAGGTTGACCCTGAAAAGGTCCAAGCTATCATGGATATGCCTCCACCAAAGACTATCAGTCAGCTTAGAGGTCTGCAAGGATGGCTACAATCCATAAGAAGATTTATCTCTCAATTAGTTGATAAGGCTCAACCTTTCAATAAAAATCTGCATAAAGGATCTACCCATATTTGGAACAGTTACTGTCAACAAAGCTTAGACCAAATCAAAGGCTACTTGGCAAAACCGCCAGTTTTGATGCCACCCATTCTGGGAAAACCTTTGATTCTGTACATTTCAGCTATGGATTCTTCTCTAGGAGCACTCTTAGCCCAAAGTGATGAGACGGGTAAAGAAAGAGCCATATACTATATTAGTCGAACTTTGGTGGCTTATGAACTAAATTATACAAGTATAGAGAAGGCATGCCTTGCTGTAGTTTTTGCCTCCCAAAAACTTCGGCATTATATGTTGGCCCATACAGTTCACTTGATTGCCAAGATAGACCCTTTGAAATATTTATTAAGTAAAGATGCACTTACTGGTCGCCTTGCTAAATGGATGATGATTCTTTCCGAATTTGACATTCAGTATGTTGAACGTAAGGCAATCAAAAGACATGCCATAGCTGACTAGTTGGCTGACTTCCCACTTGAAGATGTAGCACCTCTACAAATTGAGTTTCCAGATGCCTCAATCATGAACATTACTGATAGAACATGGAAAATGTTTTTTTATGGATCCCATACACAGAATGGAGCAGGAGCAGGGGTGTTGTTTTTTTCCCCTCATGGTTATACGATCCCAAAATGCTACAAATTATTGTTCCCATGTACAAACAATATTGCAGAGTATGAAGCATTAACAAATGGGATCAAAATGGCCCTTGAATGGCGAATAACTGAGCTACACATCTATGGGGATTCTCAACTGGTTGTGAACCAAGTGAATAATGAATATCAAACAAAGGATGATAAATTGATCCCTTATAAAAAGTTGATAGATGCTCTAAGGAACTATTTTACCTTTGTAACATTCCAACAAATTCCTAGAGTAGAAAACAAGGTTGCTGATGCTACGGCCACCTTAGCATCTATCTTCCAATTACAAGAACATGAATCGCGATTTGAGTTCCTGGTGGAAGAATTGCATCATCCAACCTATGATTCTTTAGATAACCAGGTGATCTACACTGTTGTGGGTCACGATTCCTCCCGCTATGTGGCTATTTTCTCCTACCTACATGATCAGGTTATTCCCGAAACCCTCACGCGCAACCAAAAATGCCAACTCCTTCGTAATGTCTCACACTACGCTTTAGTCTCTAGTGACTTGTATAGGAGGGGTCTAGATGGAACGTTCCTTAGGTGTTTAGAGCTAGAAGAGTCCGAGAAGGCACTTGCTGAAGTCCACGATGGCATTTGTGGGGCGCATTCTAATGGCCTTGTACTTGCCCGAAAACTGCTTAGGACGGGTTATTACTAGCCCACCATGCAAGCTGATGTTGTGCGCTATGCAAAGTCCTGTCAGAAATGTTAGCTCCATGGTAACTTGATACATGCTCCTGGGCGAGAGTTAATCCCTTCTATGACATATTGGCCATTTCAGCAATGGGCCTTTGACTTGGTAGGAAAGATCCATCCAAGCTCATCCAGTGGTCATAAATTCATCATCACAGCAACGGAGTATTTCACTAAATGGGTTGAAGCTGTACCATTATCTGCTGCTACAGGCAAACATGTTGCCCTGTTTATACTGAATCACATCATTTGTCGATATGGTATCCCATCCTCTATTGTTACAGATAATGGATGATAGTTCAAAAATAAAGACTTAAAACAGCTGTGCAAAAAGTTTTGAATTAAGCAACACTGGTCTTCCATTTACTATCCCCAAGGGAATGGCCAAGCTGAGGCCTCTAATAAAACACTGCTGAAAATCCTACACCGCACAGTTCACAAGTCTGGGAAAGATTGGCACTTGCAAATAAATCTGGCACTTTGGGCCTATAGAACCTCTATTCGTACTCCTACAGGGGCTACACCCTTTTCTCTAGTCTATGGCTCTGAGGTTGTTCTCCCATTAGAAGTCTAAATACCTTCTTTGCACATCTCCTTACACGGGTTAATAACTGATGAAGATCATAGAGCTATGAGAGTATAGGAATTAGAGACTCTGGATGAACGGCGCAAGGCTGCTTTTGATCACATGAGAGCTTATCAGAAGTGCATGTCTACACAATATAACAAAAAGGTTCACCCTCGTGAGTTCCAAGTTGGTGAACTCGTGCTTAGAGAGAATCCCAAAAATCAGCAAAATCGAGAATAGGAAGGGAAATTTGAACCTAACTGGTTGGGTCCTTACATTATAACAGTAGCATTTGGGTCTGGTGCTTACCAGTTGTCTACTTCAGAAGGTGAAGAACTTGCGGAACCTATCAACATCCTACACTTGAAGAAGTTCTATGCTTAGAAGCTTGCTGCTCGGCTATCTTGTATATATCTATGAGCCTGAAAAAATCTTAAAAATCAGAAAATGTCCTAAAAAAATGATCATCTTAGTGAAAACCTCACTTTGATGTATCACCCAAAAAAAAAAAAAAAAAAAAAAATTTGAAAAATGTCCTGAAAAAAATCTGTCAAAGTGGTGAAAACCTGGAAACAGGCACTACTTGAAACCCTCGCACCTATGTCTATTAGCCTCAATCATCCACTTCGCTACACATTTCCTGGCTTGGAATTGTTTCTTATCCTCATCTTGGGGGCATAGCTACTTAGCCTATTGAGGTATTCTTGCGCATTAGGGTTTCTTGGACAACTCACAACATAGTGTTTCTCAACACTTCCCTCACCTTGACATCAAGTTTTTTTCAACACTTTATAGATAGTTTACCTACGGTTTTCGATGTCGCGATATTTCTCACTATCATAATCAAGTCTTGAAGAAATGGCCAAGTGACTTGCACACACACACTTTAACACTTAAACGACTGAGCTATGCTGATCTTTATCTACTTTGTGTGTTGTCTATGATGATTTCTTTGCCAGGTGTTCCCTCCCTAATAGTCTTTCAAGGATGTCATTGACTAGAAGACTGGGAGCATGGGACATATTTTCTTGATTTCTGCTTGTGGGTATACTTTTGTTTGTCTATAGTGTTGTAAGCATTCATGCTTTTCCTATTCAACACTTTGACTTATAAATGTATCATCCTTGACTGTTTTGCAAGACCGCACTCAGGGTTTATCCTGGCGCTTATGCCTTGATACAGGTGTAATCTTGCTAAATTAAACTTAGGGAATCTAATCGTGTAGTTATCTTGACTTACATGTCTCTGATGCTTAGATTGGATTTCCACATACCTATCTAATATCGATCATATTCATATCCTCATAGTTATACTAGTGATGGTTGTATGATCTCATGATGTCCCTAATAAATGCTCAATGATGAAATTAAGAGTCTAAATGTTATGCGCTTCTTGCTGGTAAACCACTTTGCATATTAGCTTGCATTTTTAGGTTCATTTTCTAGCTTAGTCTTGCATTCTTGCATATGGGGAAAGCTCTCTCTTCATCTTTTTGTGGACATATCAGCTAACTCCTTTCATATATTTCTTTCTTCCTGTTCATGTCTTTTCACCTTCTTAATCTTTCGCTACATTTCTTTACCTATCATCACAAGGGGTTAATCCAAAAAAATCATCACATACGATCTATCCAAGTGTCACATTTTCACGAAAACATTTAAATCTATACCACCCATATGAGAGATCAAAAACAATACACATAAGCATATACACATGCATGAGCTGGAAACAAAAAAACTAAAACATCACATGAAAGCTGAAAACATACATTTTTGAGACAAGTACACAAGAATATCAATAAACCCAATATCTCATATATATATCAAATGTGTCATGGTACATATACAAATGTGAGATCCAAAATCTGGATATATGTCTCAAAAATACATAAGGTACAAATCAAAACACAATGTCATGTCTGACTGCCACCCTCTGCAGCTGGTGCTGGCCCTGGTGGAGGAGCTTGTCTCCTATCTGGTGCCTGCACTGCACCCTCTGATCTGCCTGCTCACTCTGAATAATCAAGAAGACCTTGTCCTGGTGGCACCACACTCCTATAGGTGGCATAATAGTAGGCAGCTCGGGCACCATGATGCACTGCCTCTCGTCTCGCAGCATCCCACTCTCGGTGCAGCTCATCTTCTCGTGCTCGCTCGTCCATCAGCTGTTGATCCCGTACTGTGATAGTCACCCGAAGTGCCTACATCTCTACCTCTAAGGCATGGATCCTCGCACACTGCTCATCTCCTCCTGCTGGCTGCTCTGCAGGTGCCTCCACCCCCACCGCTCGCCGCCTCCTCAAGGGCACCTCCTCCTCTCCTCCTGCCGGCTGCTCTGCAGGTGCCTCCACCCCCACCGCTCACCGCCTCCTCAAGGGCACCTCCTCCTCCTTCGACTCCGAGGACCCCTCTGTCGCATGCCTCGCCTGCGCTCGCATCCTCCTCCTCCCTGCTCGGGAACTCTCCCCCTCCATCTGCCTCCCCCCTCTCCCTCCTCCTCTGCCTCCTCCTCCTCTGTCGCCACCTCCACCTCCCACTCCTGCAGGTGCTGCATCTGGATGTGTGAATCGGGGGAACGGGTGCCTCTGCATCTCATAAAGATACCCTGGATCAGCCCCTGCATTTGCCACATCTGGGCGATAATCCCAGGGAGTCGCCACTAGTGCTGCAGTATCCTGAACTACTGTATGATAGTCCAACATCGGCAACCATCCCAATCCCTCATCTATGTGCATCCGGGCATAGGTAGTAGTCTCCATTGATACCACCTGTCGCTCTACAAACTGGTTCCATACTCGACTGATCACAAACCGCTCCACAATGTCTGTGCTCCGACCCACCAGCAGTCTGCTATACCACATGTAATCTAACTCCCATGAATCTGACCATCGCTAACACTCTTGGTATGGTCGCCATGTGAATGCTGTCAGCTCATCAAACACGCATCGATAATAGGTCACATCTCCACTATGCCTCTGTGGGATGAAACCGCTATAACAAAAAATGTATGGCTAGCTGCGCTCTCGTGGCTGCACCCGTGGTCGAATCAAAGCAATGTGCTCCCAAGCCCAGATCTGCGCTAACACTGCTCCACATGCCCATGATCCACCCTCATGATATACTATCTCATGAAGCTCGTGGTACATCTCTACCAATATCGCAGGCCCCCATGCCATCCTACGTGGTTGGGAGATCAGATCATATACCAGCCGACCCCATCCTAGTGGAAAGCCCTTCTGGCCTCAGTCTGTCACCAGGGCCTGGGCTACCAAAGAACATAATAAGCTGGGCAAAGGATAATCATATCCATACTCAGTCATCAATCTCTCCCAACTCAGGTGACGGTCCAAAATGGTCACATCTTGGAAAAGCTCCTGCACTCGCGCTCGCCCCTCTGTCGGGGTCGTATCATAGTACACTTGTACCATCATGAAAACTTAACATTAGTACACCTGGCATCCAACATTGAAATGGCTAAATCAACAAACTACTAACCAAGTAACTTACCGGCTCGCCATGGCATGGCACTCGTAGAATGCGATATACGTCCTCCAAAGTAATCGATGCCTCGCCGGTCGGTAAGTGAAAGGTGTTATGCTCGCTATGCCACCTCTCTACCAGCGCAGACAGCAAACCGTGGTTTGCCCGAATATGGGGCATCCGTACAACCCAGCGCAAGCCCATAGCCACTACCACAGTCTGCTCCTCATCGCTCAAATGTTGCACAACGCGTAAACCAACCACCCTGGGAGCTCTAATCTGTAATGTCAAGAATACCTACTGTCCAGGTAAAACAAGCAATCATCAGTAATAGTCACATGACGAAAAAAAAAGCATTCAGAAAAACAACAAAACTATCTATACGACATTTTTTTCAAAAAGAGTACGACACTTTTTTTGAAACAGTGTCACGCGACACTTTTTTAAATAAGAGTGCGACACTTTTTCTGAAACAGTGTCGCGTGACACTTTTTTCAATATTAGTGCGACATTTTTACGTGGTGCGACACTTCGCACCATGTCGTGCAACATTTGGGTGTCCCTCGAGCGACACATTTTCCCAAGCAGTGCGACATATTTTTTCAAAAAAAGTATCGTGCGATAATACTTCTGAAGCCGTGCGATACATAAAAAAGTATCGCGCGACTTTTTTTCAAAAAGCTTGAAAACGTGCAAAAAACTCACAAAAAGCTCGAAAAAGCAACAAAAAGATAGTCACTTACCGCCGCCCCATATCGCTCTGGCCGGTTGTGCAACCGGCTGCGCTCAAAATGATGTCGATGAAGAGGAATGTTCGCCTGAGCCATGATGCTATGTGAACCACACAAAATCTCTCAAATCACAAAAAGACGAATAGTGAAAATGACACTTGGACCCCTTTTATAGCCTCCAACCTCATTTTGACCTAATTTTTTTTACTACTCAAAATTGCGCAAAAATTGCACCCCTAGCTAATTTCGACGTCCTGGATCCATTTTCGAGATCAAAATCAAAAACCGAGTTCATCTTGATGGTCAAAATTGTCTTTTAAAATTCTACCTTCTTCTGAGTAGTTAGCTGACCATTTGAGGTCTAATCTTTAAATCATCACTGGGGCATCTTCATTTCTTCATGTCTTCATCATTTCCATACTTCATATCTACTTCTATTCACCTTTTCACATCTAAATCCTCTTTCTACTCGATTTGACCTAATTTTTATGCTATATCCTTCAAGGTCAACTCTAGTCAAACTGGGGCATTTTATCAATTTCTTATAGTCATTCTTGGGTTCTAATCATTTATCTGTCATCTTGGACATTGCTTTATTCTATTTTTCTCATGTCTAGCAAGTTTTTGCATCCCCTTACCTCATTTCAATTTCGATCCCGAGGAGGCAGAAATACTCTTTTGTTGATAGTTACAGCTATCTATTTCTTAGGAGCATTTGTTTGACCTTATCACTTGCTCTCAACCTATTCGCTTTGCTAGGTGTTAAAATTCTTTTTGGATCTTAACATCATCTTCCTAATGTTTAGTACTATCGCTATCAGGCTGTGCATTTAGGACTTGCTATCTATTTCTGCATTTCATTTTTTGGAATCAGATATCTATATCTATCATCGCCTACTTGGCTTCGATTTTCTTTGACATAATGTGTTCCCAGATCGATCACGCATTAGTCAAAGAGGGGCAAATGTAATCACCTAAAAATGGTCATCTAGACTATTAGCCCCCTTCTCAACATTTTGGTTAAATTAATTTAATCATTTACCTAGACCAAATTGCTAATAATCAATTTATTTGATTATAACCTATAGTTTGACTATGCTATCCTAAGTTCATTATTTGATTAAAAGAACATGTCCCCTTTTAATTAAATGAAAGACCCCATTCTTCTAACCCACTTAAAGTGCACACATAAAGACCTTTTTCTATTTTACAATTAAAAGAAAAGGCTTGTGAGACTTTTTGTCTTATGTGACAAGTCAACTTATATTCTATTGGTTGACTTGTGTGTGCACATGGATCACTCCTATTTTTGAATTCAACCATTGATCATCCACCATCTTCATCTTGATCTCCACCGTCCGTACATCTTAAAAAGGGAGAGAGCTTTCCCCTCAAAGCATCCATCATCATTTGAATATTGTTATGCTGCAGGTTTTCTAACAGGTTTCTTTGGAGCTTTGTGGAGAATTTCTCATTTCTTGTCTCATTCTCTCATTCCATCACATTAGCATAAGATCATATGGCATTCTTAGCATAGTTGCATTTTAGTTTAACTTTGATTTCTTGCAATAATCTCACATAGTTTAAATATTTGGTTTTGTAACAATCTCATACATGCTTAGTATAGCTGCATTTTGCATTATCATCTTAGCTTAGTTTCCATACTTGCATTGCATTCTTGAGGGATTCCTTGAAGATATTTGCACTCTTGCTCTTGTCTCAAAGAACCTCTCGTTGCATGGTTTACTAGCAAGAAGTACATTTATAAGGCTTGGCTGAGAGCCTTCATGCTGAAATACTAACTCCTTGCACTCCGTGGATAGGGAGCTCTAAGCCGGCATCCAAGCATTCCAACTCATGGAATCGTTTGGATAGAATGGTTTAGAGTGTGACACATTTCTAGTGTACAGTTGGAAGCTAGCTACTGTTGTTAGTCTGACTCTTCTCTTTTGTACATCTCTTGAGTTCATTAGGTTTACTTCCATTTCTCATCAATGGAACAAAGTTGCTAACTGTTTGGCCAAATGGGCTTTTGTTCATGCTTTGAGCTAGAATATTCTAGATAGAGGTCAGCTCTCCCTTGATCTATTACAAGGATTTGATGAACTTGTTTCTCAAGATAAAGATCCTTGTTGAGTCTTCGTTGTTGTAATCCTTTATTTCTCAATAAAATTTTACCCCTCTTTTTTCCCATTTAAAAAAAAAAATCTAGACAAAAAAAATACAAGATGGAGGAATAAACTATTGATATTGGATGTAAGAATCAATTGGAGGAATCAAATATATGAAGATGAAAGAAAAAGGTGCAAATAAAAATAACAAATGAAAGCCATAAAATATTTTTCTCATCTCTAAGTAACCACAACTCAAATCTAGATGGACATGAGAAAAAAAATGTTTGGAATATTTTCAAAGCAAGAAAAGCATCACAAAATCCATAAATCCATGCTACGGAAAAAGATCTATATTATATGAACAAGAGCTCTGTTCGAACTTTAGTCCCTGCCTTTTCTAACTACAAGGGAGGAAATTTTGAGAGAAGATAGATAATTGAACACATAGCTAGAATTCATAATAGATCATAATAGTATGACATAGAATTAAGAAGTCTTGACATAGAATTAGTTAGATTTGACTTAAAATTAGTGAGAATTAGAGTTTGTAATTAGTATTGAAAAAGCCTCATAAAAAATTAGTGGACTATACACCCAACTTAGTTGTGAATATCAATCCAATGATTGTCACCGTATATGACTAAACAGAAAGTCATTAGAAATAGCTAGATAAGTAGAATGCTTTTGCCAATTCAGTTGTATGTTTTCAAATTAATTGTATTGGGCTTTATCATTATATAATTGGCTATCAACTGATTTCATAAGCGATGCAAAGGTCTAATTACATTTTCCAAAGGGTCATAATCTGATGGAATATGTTCAGGGGGAATGATTGAGCAGATGATGTGGATATTTTTGAATTCAATTTAATTAACTTGGATAATAGCTAGAAGAATGATTCTGAAAAAATAAAGGTTAAGGAAAATATGCTACTTGCTTGAACATCATTTTAGAAGTTCTGAGTGCTTTATATCCATGCGTAGTGTGAAGGGTTGCCTATAGGGACGTTGATGATGACGGTGGAAGAAAACTTGAGTTGATTTTTTTGGACTATTTTGTTGTGTGAATACAACAAAGTCTCTTTGAAATGTATTTAAAAGTTAACCTAAATGAAATATCCAGTACCCAAGAAGATAGTATAGCTAACCATATCACTTTTTTACAGATAAATGATCAAGATTCTCTTGGGAAAGCTAATGTGTTATCCCGCTTTTTAACTATGTGCATAGATATTTATTTATATTCAGGTACCGATTCTGTGAAAAGGATTTGAACTAAATACACACTATTTTTTTTAGATTGGCATTCCACTTCTTAATTTTGATAATGGCTTCTTGGATCTCTAAATGGGTCTTAATCTGGCATTACATGTTGCTTATCTTAACACGACTGCAATCATTACATTACCCACTAGTATGAATGATCTAAATAGCTATCTTCCATCAGTATCAAATTCAAATTTAGAGGAATCAAATTGAGTTTCTGGATGGGTTCGTTATTATTCTTCTTAATCTTTTTATCTTATTTTCGATGTTTGATCATTAGGTAATGGATCATGAAATTTACATTTCATATTTAGATATCTACCTTGTCCTGGTGACGAATGAAGAAATTTGATCAGAATCATAGAGAATCATAGAATCAAAATCAAAGCTCTGATATTAAGAACGTTTTTGTTTTTTATTATTATGGTTGTCGTATCTAATACCTAAATTATATAATCTTCTGCACTTGAATATAATAACAACAGAGCCATGGATAAATAGGTATGATGAAATTAACTCGTTCTTCAGAATCGATCGAGACATTTAACATACAAATCGAATAGGATTTATGCGTGCTATGAAATCATCGTCAAAGATATTTCATCTATCGTATGACCTGTTAATTATTATGTTGAATTTTAGAGTACCAAATAATTCTATTCTCAGCAATGTGAACAGACAGTTCAATTTTTTCTAACCTCTTCAAAAATGTTTTATTGGTTGGGAATCCCTAACCCTCGTAAATAACAGAAATCAGTTGTATTGGGTAAATACCGATATGTAGTAAAAAAAAATGTCTTAATACATTTATAGGAATAGCATAAAAACATTAAAAATGTGAATAATATCAAATTTTTGAATTAGAAGAAAGAAAAAATAAATCAAAATTTATCTTGTTAATTACTCTTGATATGTTTACACTTATTTATTTATTTATAAGTGATTACAACAAATTTTGGTGAACCTTGGTCAATTGGCTATTTCATCTCTTTGGGAAATCACAATTTGGCTAATAAAACCTACATATGGGGTCAACCATGTCGCCAAAATATTAAATAATTTGGGTCATGGTCCAAATCCTAGTCCAATCGCTCATTAGTTTACACATAATTGGTCCAAATCCCAGTCCAATCGCCAATGCAATCTACATTTAGAACACAATTATTTTAAAATTTTCACTAGTGATTCCCTAATGTTTTCTTATTGGACAATGTTATTTCGCACATAAAATAAAATAATATTTTCCCTCGAGTTGAGCATCGCCTACCATTTTACCAATGTGTGTCTCCAACTATCCCCATTTAGCCAACTACTTTCTATTTTGGTCTTTGGGACACCTATCTTAATTTTGGGAAGATTTAGACTTTATGATATGTTATTTGAAATTAGACTCGAAATAGAGTTGAAGCCATTGATCTATATTACATCAACAGTCCAAATTAATTCCTTTCACCATAAAAATGACAACATTAAACGTGATGAGAACCAAGTTAACAATAAAAAAGGACACATTATTAATTAACTCTTAATGGATTGGCATACTATAAGTACATTGTACAGTGTACACTTGGCATGTGGGCCATGGATGACTTGTGATTCTATAAATTCACCAAAAAAATTAATGATCTCTCTTTGGAAAATGACACATTATCCAATTATATTAATATTTTGTGTTATATGAAATAATTAATTCGCCTCTTACATTACGAAAATGTTTATGACCAACGAAAAAAATTGCCTACATTTATTTGCAGACCAAAAAAAAATTAATTCGTCACAATTATTATTAAATTTTGATACAAAAAGAAAAATTTCACCAATACAAAATAATTTTCTTCCTTTCCTCGAATGAAAAAATTGCCTTCGATTAGAAATTTTTCCTACATATTTAATGTTGAATTCGCCACATTTTACATATTTTTCTTAGGAGGGGTTTCTTAAAGTTGTCCCTCACAAATTCATTCTTCCATTACCTTTTTTGGTCTTCAAAAAAGAAAATTTATCGAAAGCTTTAGTTTATCATTGAATGTATTTTCCTACATTTAGATTTTAAATGTGATCATATGACACTATTTTATCTTTATTTTTCTATTAATTTTATATACTAACTCTCTATCTACTTTATTAGTTTTCTTTGTTATGTTCTACTACAAATTCTACAAGGAAAATTATAAGGTTGTTTCTAAACAAATTAAAATTAAAATTTAGATATATCCTAGTTCAACAATTACTAATGATGAACTTAGCTTATATGAACAGAAAGTAAGGAATAGATTTAGTTTTAATTGAATAAAAATGGTTAGAATAGTCCATGTTTCTATACTAAATAGTAAAAAAACATGAATCATATTAAAATATTTGGAAAAAACACAGTAAGTTGTAGAGGGATTAAGTAACCAAAATATCTATTTAGGCAAATAGAGGTGCCTATCATACTGAGGAGCCTAGCAACAAGGTGCATGACTATTATGCGAATGTCGCCAACCATGAAAAGTGCAGAAAGAAGAAGGAACCAGATGAAGACCACCCAAGGCATAAGATCGAAATGATCATGACTGAAATCAATATGAAAAGAGCACTAATTCTTGATCTTGTTGTTTTAATTTAGGGATCTTCACTAGACTGTTGAAGGGTTATCATATACTATAAATTGAGTATATATCAAATAGAAGGACCACTCAACCAATAATAAAGATGCAAGAAATGTTTTCATGTTTAAGAAGATAGAATATAGGTAATTACTTAAATAGAGAATTATATCTAATGTTTCTAATTGGAAAACATATATTATCCCATCTCATTTTAAGTCTGACTAAAAATTTGAATGCACAAATATATCGAATCAAAATATGAGATCATAAAAATAACTTGAAACAACTAAAAGTTGAGTATAGTTTGTCATTGAAAAGTTTATAACTTTATAGGATAGTATTTTGATCCTTTACAAAATAAGTTATAGTTTGGATTTGATATGTGAATTCATAGCAAGTTTGTTGAGGTCCATTTTGTAATAACTAGTTTGATAATGTTTGCGATTACATTGATGTGACATAGACTTCTACAGAGTGAATAGTATGGAAGCTTCATAAACCAGAATTGGTAGATATTGCAAAATATGTTGGAACAACTTGATGTTGTAAGTTGTATCTAGCAGGCTGGGTATGTAATTGTACTTAATGTTGTTTTCCATATGTTGGGACTGGGACTGACTACTCTCAAAACTTCTTGATTGTACTTTGGGAAGCCCAGAGTGTTATATCACCTACATCAAGTTTGGGAAAAGATTACTTTTATATTTACTAAAATGAGTAATTTAACTCTGTTAACAAAAAAAGATCTACTTAATAGAGAGAAGCAAAATAGTTTTGAGGAAAAGAACAGAAAAGAAACATGCATATATCTCTAACATGGAGAAATGTCCTTCACGTCATCTGTGTTGAATAAAATGTATTGCATGATATTTTTTGAATTGAGTAGTGAATGGTCCTAATTTTTTTAGAGGTCCAAATGTGTTGAAAAGGGCAAAACAATGCATTTGACTTGATTACATTGCTAGTTTTTCTAACATAGCCAGATTTCTCTAAGTCTAAAATGATACAATTTTCTCAAATTTACATGAGAGTATCAAGTTGATGTTTAAAAATATTGTTTGATTGTGTTATCCCTATAGTTAGTTGTTGCTAATTGAGTCTAGACTGTGGCATTTCTAAAATGTAGTTTGATTTTATTCTTTACTTAAGATTGAAGGTGTGATCTTTACTTAGTGGAAGCAAAATTTGTTGCAAAAATGAATAACTTTGAAATTGCAACCATAATGAAGAATAGGAGAAGGAAGTAGAGCTAGTATAATGTGTATGAAAGAAGTGGGGATTGCCTTCAAAACTATATATGGTTGACTGGAAGAGTCAAGTTGGAGAATTGTTGCAGTCATACACTCTACAAGTGAAACAGAAGAGAGTTAGGCAAAGATAAAGTGTGAGACAGATGATTTTAAATCATAACTATTTTTATTTGTAGAAAAATGAAGGAGACCATTGAACTTACCTTTCTAGATTTCTTTGCAATGGTCATTATGACATCATTATGAATTTCAAACTTATGCAAGAAATTAACAACCATAGACATGTATTTTTTATAATTATAAAAGGAACTTGGATAAGGGAAGTGGTGTTCAAGTAGCTTACCATTCAAGGTACATTTAACAACCTCATCCTCATACTCCATAATACATTATACAGAAGGTTGATATGTAAATGTTGTGTCTTTTGCACATGCAAGGCATTTTTCCATATTTGTTGCTAACAAAGCTGGTGAAGGAGGTGGTTCATGGCAAGTGCTACACACTAATTGATATGGTGGATGATGTGCATTTTTTGGCCTCAAGCTTCCAGAAACCTGTATTTATTGGTCAAGATTTTAGTAAGGCCTATTGTAAGCTATGTTTGTTGAAAATAGAGAAGTAATTTCTATTCAGATAATATGTGACTGTGATACTAACTTGTGTACAACTATAGCATAATGTTTCCAAAGTGTCTTTTGAGTGCTTACCATTGAGAAGATCAATATATGTGGAAGGTGTTGACTTGATGATATTTGTACCCATTAACCCACTTCTAATAACATTTTTGGGTGGCAAGAGAGGTGTTCTTCTTGAGGTTGTAGACACCTAAATTTGATTACACTGCTTTGGTAATCCTATTTAGGTATCTCCAAAGGCATCATTAATTAAATTCCTATTTACTTAATCCTTTGTCATCCCCTAGCTGATTAATTTAATCAATCATCTATAGTCCTGATTGATAAATTAAATAACCTATTATTTATCAATTAAATCCTATTCTTCTATCTAATTCCAAAATCCCCATTTATTAAATAAATCTATTTGATAAATAAAACCCTCAAATATAATAACCCCTAACCTATCCCTAACCCTTCATTTAGCCTAATCCACCCCATCCACCCATACTAACCAAGCTTAGCCACTAACTAACCCACCCTCATGAATGCCATCCACTTGCATATCTCTAACAAGCTTAATCTAATCCTAAATCACCTCTAATCCTCCCCCTAACCTTGTCAGATTCCCTAAGAAAGCTTAAGGCTTTCCTAAGCCAAGCAAAGTCAACAATCTCAACTCCCTCCAAAATATCCCAACCACCCAACAATGAATGCTCTTACAAAGCCATAAAGACTCTTACAAGCCCATTCATTGCTCTTACAAAGCCATTTATGAGGGTCTTTATGAAGATATTATCCCTTGAGCCTCCTTTGTTGACTCATCCATCCCCTTTCCTCCATCCACTCACCTTGTGACATGTGTCACTCCCTAGTTGGTGCTAAACAAGCACAATCCATGTGCTCCCCTTTGAGTGCATCCTAGCCCTCCTTAAGCTTTCATCTCTCCTTGCATCTTAACCCTCCATCCCTCAAGCCCTTAGCCTATAAATTGAATCCCCTCCCAAGCCATTTCATCACAATCCTTAAGCTAAAGTTATAATGCCATTTTAAGACCAAATTTTTACAACAAAGCCATCATCCACACCCAAATCCAAATCATCCATTGAAGCCATTTTGAGCATTTGAGCATACATAGCAAACCTATCAAATAGACTCATCCCTAAAACAAGAGAACAATCTCATTGAGAGAGCCTCTTAATGGCTCAAATTCTCATTTGAGTTGTTTCCTCTTTGTCTCACTTTATGTTATGTTTAACAAGTTTGTAAATGCTTTTGATTTCTTAGTTTAGTATTTCTTGTATGCTTAGTTCTCATATACAGAGGTCACTATTCTTTTTAGGGTTTGAAACGGCTGTGAGTGGTTTTCTAAAATAATTACCTACAATAAGTTAGGAATGATAGGGATGGATAGAAATAGACATGCTAAATACGGCGCAAATCATAGATGATTTAGTCTATAGTGGAAATATCTTACCTTAGTTGTTTCATAAATTCTTGCTCCATCCTTTACACGCAATTCAATTTCAAAAGTTGTTTGGCAGTGGGTTGCAACTAGGACAACTATTATACCAAATAGGCAGGCATTTGTAGATTGAATCAACTTAGAAATCTTTACATGAGGGGTGAGCTTAAGCTATTTGCAAACTCTTCCAATGGGTTGAATGGATGTTGCCTCAGTTATGAGGATATAGTAGTTAGCATCCCCTCTTTCAAAATAGCTTCTCTTCTTGATTAAGAAATCTGTTAGCCAGATGCTCGAACCAGGTGAGAGCTTGGAGATTTTTTTTAAATTATCTTGTTTGTCAAATTTGTTGTGATTGTCGTTTTCCCAATGCTGTCGACAAGGTCAATATGGACTATTTGTGTTATGCTTACATTGTCATTATTTTTGGAAAGAGCAAGGCCATAGGTGATGAGTATGTCACCTTCAAAAGAAAGAGTAGACTGAGATGTGCAAATCTAGAAGATGTTGGATGGGGAATGTCGTTGAGTTTGTTGACTGGAGTTGGTAAGGACAAAGCATTCTAGATAAGTCATAAGGATAAATCCTATAGGAGAATTCAAAATTGATATGTGCTTTATACCTCTTTGAACCTTGTTGCTCTATTGTATTAGTTTCCTTGCCAAGCTCTATGCATTTGTCTCCCTCAGAAGCCATGTGCTAATTGCTGACAAAATATAGTTTACAATTAAGTATTTAGTCAATATTATGGAGGGAAGTATAAAATTAAATTTTTTAAAAAGAGAGGGAATCAATATGGTGCAAGTGTAAGGAATCTAATTCTAGTACCTTTCTATTGCTGGGATGGTTTGTTTTTTATGAAGGTACGCTCTGATACCACTGATGAAGTACTGCTCTGATACCACTTGAGGAAGGGCCACACCACCCTACCAACTCATAACCAAGAATGCAACAAGACAAAGAGAGATAAAATGCTTCCCAAGAAATTTTATTGAACTTGAAAATTCTTACAATAACATTTCTACAAGATCTCTCAAGATCCAATCCAAACCCAAGCTAGTCCAAATCCACACTCTGGTAGAAACCCTTGAGATCTCAACTTGTGCTCACAAGCCACCAAGCAACCTCCTTGTTTCTAAACTACAGTCACTAGCTCTTCTCTAACCTTATCCAAGATCCAAGTGTAAACTGCCTCACATTCAGCACTCTGTTTACACACTCACAACTCCATCACAATCCTGCTATAAACTGCCTCACATTCAGCGCTCTGTCCACAGACTCAGGAAAACTCAATCTTCACTTCCTCTTTCTCTTTCACACCTTCCAAATTTCACACCTTGAAGCTTTTCCTTCCAAAGCTTCAACTTCCCAAGCTACTCCTTGAGCTTCTACTTCTCAAGCTTCTACTCCTTGAGCTTGATTAGAAATGCTCATATGCCTTGCTTAAATAGGCACTTACCACCCAATGCATGACTTATCCACAACCTTCTTGAATTCCTCCACAACCTTCTACAACTTCCACAACTTTCTACAATATTCATAACTTTCTAGAATTCTACCCACACACCTTGATAAATGGAATGACAACCATTTATTTTTTATTTTTTCTATTATCCCACCTATGCACCTCAAAAATAGAAATCCTCTTTTTCTTTCTTTTCTCCTTTCCCCCCCCTTTTTTTAAAAATTATTTCTCCTCTAATTTTTGTCACTTTCTCTCTCCTCCAGATTTTTTTTTTCAATTTTTTTTTCCCAATAATTTTCCCATGCAAGATGCTCCTGCATCAAACTCCTCCGGTACATAGAAAAGTGTGTCCCACACTTTGATGCCAAAAAGAAAGGTCTAAAACCATCTTCATCTTCACCAAAGGTTTCCACCTCAATAGGGACAACAAAACGACCATGCAAATCCTCCACATCATTACTCTATCAAACACTAGAATCTCAACCATCCAATTAGCATGCTCACCCCCAGGAACAAACTAAACATAATGCTTCAACAGAAAACTCTCATCCACATCAGCAACTAGTGAATTCACACCCATAGCAACAAATCCCACATCAAAAGCCACATGTAGATCTCCATCAACACACGCCAAACTCTCAAAACTAGCAACCTCATTGCTCACAACAAGATGCTCTGCAATACATAACTCACATCCAACAATCGGATCATCCATGACCAAGTGCTCTGTAGTCTCCATGTCAGACTCAACCAACTAATCATGAAAACCAATCTCCACCCCAACATCAACAACATTAGGAATATCTTTAGCAACAACCTCTAGTTGCTCTGCAGGTTCTGCATCAGACTCCACAAACTAATTAGCAAAACCAACCTCTTCCACCTTGACCTTCTTAGCTTGATTAGCCAATCTAGCATCCAACTGAGCAAACATCTTAGAAAAATTCCTCTCCACTATATCATAGATTTTTGCAATCATCTTAGGGTCCAATCCTCTCAGGGCCATCTCCCAAGATCTTCGTAAACCCTTTGCAACAAATCCTTCCTACGCTCCTTGTGACAACCTTGAATTGTTTGCAAGTCAAATCGCAACCTACCACCTTGCACAAACAATCAAGAACCACATCACAAGTCTAGGACAATGGATCTGCAATCCACTAGCTCACCACAATCATGCCTCAACAAGTCCAGTCTTCCATCTCTGCATCCATCAATCAATTTGCATGTCCTCCCAAGGTCCTAGTGCAAACTACCTCAGCTTCGGTGATTTGTTTACACGCTCAGGAACTCCCACTCTAATAAACTTCACCCAACCAAGGTCCTGGTACAAACTGCCTCACACTTCGACGATCTGCTTGTACACTCAAGAACTCTTGCTCTGATACCACTTGATGAAGGTATGCTCTGATACCACTAATGAAGTATTGCTCTGATACCACTTGAGGAAGGGCCACACCACCCTACCAACTCATAACCAAGAATGTAACAAGACAAAGAGAGATAAAATGCTTCCCAAGAAATTTTATTGAACTTGAAAATTATTACAATAACATTTCTATAAGATCTCTCAAGATCCAATCCAAACCCAAGCTAGTCCATATCCACACTCTAGTAGAAACCCCCAAGATCTCAACTTGTGCTTGCAAGCCACCAAGCAACCTCTTCATTTCTAAACTGTAGTCACTAGCTCTTCTCTAACCTTATCCAAGATCCAAGTGTAAATTGCCTTACATTTGGCGCTCTATCTACACACTCACAACTCCATCACAATCCTGCTGTAAACTGCCTCACATTCGGCGCTCTGTCCACAAACTCAGGAAAACTCACTCTTCACTTCCTCTTTCTCTTTCACACCTTCCAAATTTCACATCTTGAAGCTTTTCCTTCCAAAGCTTCAACTTCCCAAGCTACTCCTTGAGCTTCTACTTCTCAAGCTTCTACTCCTTGAGCTTCTCCTTGAGCTTGATTAGAAATGCTCATATGCCTTGCTTAAATAGGCACTTACCATCCAATGCATGACTTATCCACAACCTTCTACAACTTCCACAACTTTCTACAATATTCATAACTTTCTAGAATTCTACTACCCACACACCTCGATAAATGGAATGACAACTATTTATTTTTTATTTTTTCTATTATGCCACCTATGCACCTCGAAAATAGAAATCCTATTTTTCTTTCTTTTCTCCTTTTTCCCCCTTTTTTTTATTATTATTATTTCTCCTCTAATTTTTGTCACTTTCTCTCTCCTCCAGATTTTTTTTTTTTCAATTTTTTTTTTTTCCAAATAATTTTCCATGCAAGATGCTCCTGCATCAATTTTGATGAATCCATTGTTGTTGTCACAATAGTACTGCTCTACAATAGGATAACATGATGAAACTAGAACAAACTAATTGTTGTTTGTAATGCACAACAACATTATACCAAAGTGAAATGACTTTTAGTATTCATGCTTTTTTTTTGAATCATGCAAAGGAAACAAGAAAAGAGAATACAAAGTGAAAAATCTATGTGCGATTCCTAGCACATAACATAACTATGAATTTTAAATTCTAAGCTAGGCATTTGTACAGTGTTGAATTCATTAAGCCAATAGTGAGGAATATGATATGAAGAATGCAATTAAAGTTAGATTTCATTAAAAAAATTATTGGCTTACTGTTAAGGGTATGGACTTGTGGTTATATGTTGGCCTTTATTTTATTTTGCCAAGATGAAAACCCTAGAGGAGTATTAAAGATACAGAGATTAGATTTGTGCCAGTGTGCTCAAGTTATGGATTTGGAGCATATGTATTGTGTAGGGGATGAATGTCTTGTTTTTAGTCTTATGTAGCTATCAAGCTTGAAATGTATCTTGTAGAATATGTTTTGTAAACTAATATAGCATTTGTATTAGAACTATTTAGCTAGGAAACTAAGAAATGCACATGTTGTGACAATTCATGCATGGTGTAAAATAGTGCACTTTTAAGGATAGAATAGCAAGATATTTCAAAGATAGGAGGGGAAATAATTACCTTATCAAATATGACTCTAGCACGGAAAGCATCTTGTGTGTTGTAGAGCAATCAGTGTTGTATGTACAAGAGTGGAAGTTGGAGGGAGACTGCAAGATGATTTGACTAGTATGTCTCTAGTATAGTGAATTTGGTAAGGTTGATACCAATATTGTGCACCCATACATGATCCACCAAAGTGCCAACTTGTGTGGTTGGTTTGTTGACAATTAAGGTTAGGTTATATTGTTGCATCAACTCAGCAAGTGTTAATTGTACCTTTGTTTGTAGTAGCATGTTAATATTGAAGTCTCCAACAATGAAGTGTTTGGAATTGGGTAGTAGTGTGGTTGTCGCCATTGTGATAAGATTTATTAGGTCTTCAATAGGTGCATTAGGTTTTAAGTACAAGCTTGTGATGTATATAGTATGGCCTAAGCATAGAAGATCTGTGGTGATAGATTCAAGATTTTTTTGTGAAGGTCTTATTTTCAATCATAGTAATTGTCTTTTCTAAACATGTTAGAAGTCCATGAGTAGAGAATGAAGAGTAACAGTTGAATTTGGTTTTTAGAAAGTCAAGTTGGTCATGAACTTTGTGCCTTGTTTCTTGCAAATAGAGGAGAGTTCTTGGAACAAATCATGATCATGGGCTATGTCAAGGGAGTGCAGTAGGAACCTTCAAGTATTTAAGGAGCATATAATGAATTAGTTTGGAGCTATTGAGGAAAGAGTGTATTTAGTTTCCCACTGTGCCATAGTGCGTAAGCGTTGCATTTTTTCATCAACTTTCTTGCAAATGTTAAAGTTCTTGTCTTCCATCTTGTGTATTAGATACAATAAGTCAATGTTGTGTACATAGGACAAAGTAGTATAAGATAGGCTATGTTGATAAACTTTGTATGGGTCAAAAGTGACTGCATCCATTGTCAACCCTTGTGATCTATGGATAGTTCATGCACGTGCTAGTTGAAGAGGGAATTGTATTCATGTGACTATTTTAGTACTTGTTCTTTTTCTTTTAGCTATTCTCATGATATGTGTCCAAGAAGGTGAAATATAGATTGTGTACAAATTTTCCAGTTTGAGGTGGCAAGATCCTCCAATCTTAGGATCATTAAAATGAATCTAGAGAATGTCTTCTTGATTCAATGTTTGATTTGGAAAATACCATCAACACCATTGACTATGCCAGCTTATGTGTCCAAGTTTCCAACAATTATCTCTACCAAAGATCCTTCTTTTAAGTACATGATGTTGGGCATGGAAGACCTTTCAGCTTAGAGATCAACGCTATCAATTGGAGTATCTTTCTTATCAATGGATTCAAAGACATAGAGCTCAATAGGTAAGTAGTCAAGCATTTTCTTATTGTGTTCTTAAATGGCTATATTTCTGTAAAATAAGTATGGGAATTTTGGATTAATGGGGGAAATCCTTAGGCATGTTCTATTGAGGTACAAAATATCATCATCAGTTTGATGGGAAATTCTAATATGGTTTAGAACAAAGATAAAATGTGGATTTTTTTGTCTTATTATCGTTACTAGTTCAAAGCACAATACATGATCATTCCAAAATGTGTATGGAACTTTTCACCATGAATTATTGGCTATTGAAAAATCCAAGAATCACATACAAGTTGAGCCTAGTATAATTTCCCATAGAAGATGATATCAATATTCCCAAAGGGCTTTGTTCGCACATGTTTGATTTGGCACAATCTTCTATCTATGTTGAACAACATATTAGAGCCAATCAATGAGGCTTTGTCAATAATCAAGATCTCTAATTGTTCAATTTTCTTACTAAGGTTATCAAACATGTTTAAATCTAGGGGTAGCATCCTAGAGGAATTGCATGGCAGGTTGAAGATGAATGGATAGTTATGCTGCCTGCACTAAAGGTTGCTTTTCCTATGGCAGCCACAATAAGTCATTTGAATTCAAAAGGGTCACTGTTTAATTTTTTATCATAGATTTGGACCATTGCTTCAAATATGACTTTAGTTGTGAAGGTTTTGCCAGTACTTGTGACACTAGTAAGGAACAAGTAAATTGTTTTCTGAGGATGTAGACACTTTTTCATTAGTAGATCTTTTAGTATGGAATGTTGGTCTTTATTCAACTTCTGCCATATGTTGAAGTACTCATCATTAATTTATAAAAATGGGTGAGAAACTTCTAAGAATGGAGAGTTTTAGGTGTTTTACATAGGTTTAGTATAGTTAATGTGTTTAAGATCGACCATAATGTCATATTTTTCTTGCTCACTTTCTGTTTCCATATCTTCAAAGTTTATTGGTGTGTAGTTGTTGCAAGGTTATATTGTGGCATCATTGATATTTTCCCACTTGTTGTCAACATGCGCGGTGAACAACTTCTCAATTTTGTAAATTTGTACTTTGTGTGCATCAAATGTTGCACTCCATGTTTCATGGCCAAGTAAAAGTGTATCTTCACTACTTTGGAATGTTATGTATAGTAGTAGTTTCTCTCTATGGTAGTTTTCACAATCAATATGTGGATTGTATTTGAAAAAGCATATAATAAGTGGCTTTTTCCTTTTATGTATGTTTGTGGACTTGGTGGAGTAAAATGATGTATACTCAGTGTAAGGCCTCGCCCCGACCCATCGTAGCATAGTGATACATTACTATTATTTTGATATTCACGACTCGAGATGTTGAGACATTATCTGATGCTTAGAACATACTATATTATTTCATGTTGTGTGATGTTACTTTTAGATATATTTGATGCTTGTCATTTAATGTTTCATGTATATGTATGTTGATGAAATCAGTAAATGTAGGATTGAGACTTTGATTTAAGAGATTCTAAATGGTTAAGAATTAAGCAGGATGAAGAAACCCTTATTGATGTATGTTTCAATTTATGTGGATTTCTGATATGTATACATATATGTACATGTGATTTTACAGGACTACTGATGTGTGCAATGAGTGTGTAGATATTTAGCCAGGAAACCTTACGGAGGAACATAACTAATCTCTATGTGCTAATTTTTGGGAAACCTTGTTGTTCATAATTCAAGTATTGTATTGTGAGATGTATGTATGCATCTTTTTGTGTTTAGTGAATGTTAGTGTTTGTAACTATGTTCTTTTAGTGTTGCTTGACACTCGTAAATTGTTTATGTTCTTCAGTGTGCTGATTAGGGTTAGTTGTATTACCTTTGGACCCAAGTTGGTTTAAGTTAGTGTTAGTTTGCTTTTTGGTTCTTAATTGAGTTTAGTCACCCTTAATCTAGATTAGTGCTTAATCTTCCATGTTAGAGTAGTTAGATGGTCCTATTTTATTCCTAGCTTTTGGTTTGGCTCTAAACCTTTTTCCTAAGGCTTAAAACATGAAATAATTATACCCAAAGGGTATGGGTATGGGTTAGGGGTCTTTTCCAACACCTAAGCCCCTTTTTTTTTGACTTTTGAGGTCACTCAAAAAGTCTCTTTTTGCCTTTGTGCGAAAATTGACCATGGCTACCATGAGTTGCCTCACCTCTCCTCCTTTTAGTGTTTAACCATAGTGTGGGTTGAGTTAGGAGCTTCTAGATTTGTAGGTGGGTGGGTGAAGTTATTGATCCCTTTGGTGGTTGAGTTTGAGGCTTATTTAGAGGCCCTTCTTGGACTAGTGGAGGTTTTTACCCAATCTCTACATTTAGAGAAGAGTCTTGGAAGATTGGAGCAAGGAAGGGAAAAGCTCTACTCAAACTTGTTCATTACCATTACCTCTTTGTGAAGGTAGGATTTCTCATCTCTCTTGTACATATTTTCATGTTTGTCTCATGCTTATGCTACCTTGTTGTTATTTGAATGTTTTTATGATTGTGGGTATGTTGGGAAGATTTGAAAACCATGTTATTTTGGATGATTTCCTTTCATGTTTATGTTTGCAATTTTGAGATTTTTCTTGCATGGGTGTTTTGGTATTACTCACCCTTGGATAGGGCAGAAGTGACCAATTTTGGGAAAGGTCTATTTAGTTGGACTCCAACCAGTGTAGAGTCTCTTCTCAAGATGAGAAGAGGGAGAGAGGGTAGGGTGTTATGGGCCCCTACCCGTCAGCACAAACCTCATATGAGTATGGCATGTTTAAATGGAAGAACAGAAGTTCTTGGTTAATAGCCTTGATTGGGCATCTGATTTGGTGTTGTGCTTCACTTCTCCTATTGGAAGAATCCACCTTTCCCTAGTGTTGATTCATTGTGAATCATATTGTGAAAACCTTGTATGATTATGCACGTTTGAATTGTTCTTGGTCATGCTTTTGGTCACCTGATCAGATTTTTGTTCCCCCCATAGTTCTTGAAATGTGTTGCAAAAATTATTATGAATCCCTTGATGAGGATCATGAAGAAAATTCAATTAAGTTGTTGTAATTTGGGATTGATATTCTATGTAATTTACTTTTCAAACTTTGTTGTAATGGCAACGAAGCCAGGTTTTCTTCCTGGTTCTTTCCCGGCTGAGCCTTTGAATTAGGTTTGCCAATAAAATTGGTGTTTGAGTATAATTGGTTATCATGTGATTTAATCATGATTTAAATTTAGATGGATGCACATCAAAAATAGGATGAAATTGATGTTGATTTAATTTGGCAAAAATTCAAGTTTCCTTATATGTTGAAAGCAAAAATTATGATCATGCATGTAGATTTAGTTTTCATGATTATTAAAATCAAACAATTATGGCATTATTGAACAAAACGGATAATTCAATTTCATGATATGGTAAGGTTGTAACAAGTGTTTATAGATTTTCTTTAAAAAGAAATAATGACAAAGGTCGAATTATTCCAATTTAAGTCCTATAGGAGAATAAATGATTATGGTGTTAATGTGACTCAAACTATGGTATCCATGTTTCAAATCTATTCAAAAAATATATACACCTTAAAATATAGACCCAAGAAAAATATTACTTTTTCTTTGTAAATCCACACTTAGAAAAATTAGAAAAAAAAAAAGTTGTATCCAAGAGCCAAATAGTCTCTAGAATTTGTATGAGAGAAACATATTGTTACCTTTTTGGTAATAGAGAATCTAAAGATTCCCTCTTTATACCTTTTGCTTTATTGTTAATTATTTTTAAAATTAAAAATAATATTAAAATATCCAACAAAAAAAACAAAGAAAAGAAAAATATATCCTAAATATCTATAATCTTACCTATAAAACTTTATAGGTTTAATGCTTTCCATATCCCCTTGTTGGATGCAGCTTTTGGATGAAGTTTGATAGGACTTATGTTGCAAATTTAAAAACTTAGTCAACCAAAGTGCATGGGGGGTGACATCACCCTGTTCCTACGTCCCATCACCCTGGTTCCCCCATAAATTTTTGTAGCACTTGGAGATCAAGTGGTCTTTCATGATTATGAGAAAATGTTTAAATTTTGGTTGCTTGCCCCATCACGTGGATTGAGGCGCAGGTGATTTCTTTTTATGTTTTTAGATTGCCTTGTTTAGACTAGGCCTGTGTGACATGCCGCCCACGCAAGGACAGGGCCCGGCCTGCCATGCGCAGGCCTAGGGGGTGTAGGGGGGGGGGGAGGGCTAGAGTAGGGTTTAGTGTAGTATAGGTTAGTGTTAGTAATAGGAGTTAAGTGTTATGGGGTTAGTGCTAGGATAGTTTAATTTATTTAAATTATAAGTTATTTTAGATTTAGCATGTAAGTTTTAAGTTAGTTTAATCTAATATTAAGTTTTTTTTGTTTGTAGTTTAGTTGTTTTAAATAGTTTTAGTTGTTAGTATTGATGTTAGGTTTAGTTAATATGATAGTTTAGTTTATTTAATTTATTTTGTTTTGGTAATTATTAATATATTAGTTTATTTTGTTAGATAGTTGAATATATATTAGTTAAATTGAGTTAGCTTAATATATTAAGTTTTATGTTAGTCTTTCCTATTGTTGTTTAATAGTTATTTGTTTAAAAATGTTAAGGTAAATTTAGTTAGTTTTAATTTAATTTTAAACAAATTTTTGAGCATCAAGTAGGTTTAATATTATCGGTTTATTGTTTTCTTAAATAAGTTTTAATGTAGGTTTGATTGATTAGATTTTGCAATAAATTTTAAAACTCAAATTCATTTACTTTGTCATTTAAATAATTTGCATATATTGTTTTAAGTTAACGTAAATCATGATCGATATCAACCTTTTAACGAAAGTTCAAAATCTTAACGATGTATTCATCCTCTAGAGTTTTAAACTTAAGACATAACGTAGAGAACCTATACTTTAACTGTGATCGCAAACTTATCAAACTTGAGCATTTTAATTTTTTTTTAGAAAAAAAAATGTGTGTTTTTGCCCTCGTAGTTTGGGCATGACACTCAGCCAATGAGAGGCAATGGAAATGTTTTGATTGTTCTATGTATTTATCTATTGTGGATGCATACAATATTTTTTCTTAGTTATCTTGTTCTTTTTCCAGTAGTTTAGGTCTTTTTAGCATAGAAATTCTATTTTTAGGTGGAGAAGTATTGATGAAAAGGGTCCTTCTTGAACTTCTACACAATGGTAATGAGAGAACAATGTGGACAGCCTGGCTTAGTTTTTGTATGTAGTAAACTTTGTCATTGTATGCATTAGTACATTGTTCCCATATTTGGTGAAATGTGAGGGACAAGGTCTTATCTTGCTTAGTCATGTATGAGTTGCAATAAGATGCAACATCATATGCATCTAATATAAACTGTCTATCTGTGTTTGCATACCATAGGGAGGGAACTTATTTAGAAAATGTATTGATCCAAATGTCAATAGGTTCTCATTTTAGGAGGACAATTTTGAAGGACAATGTCACCTATAGCATTATGATATAATCTACTTCTTTTATGTGGAAGTCATTGAGGAAGTTATCGAAAGTTGATTACTTTGTGTAATGTTTACTCACTAGTTCATTGAATAACTTTCTTGCCTTGTCTTTAAGTTGAGGATTAGCATTTGACATGGGCTCTAATATGGTTGTCCTCCTCATGTGAGGCAAGGGGAAACTAAATCAACAAGTAGATGTTTTGTATTTTTGCAAGTCCTTGTGTGATAATGTGTTTGCATTTTTTTAATTTATTTTTTCAGATTTTCATCAAGCGATGTGGAATTGCAAGAGATGTAAGTGTCTATGAAATGTTGTATTTCATAATTGTTACATTGTTCATAGACAGGTGCATCTTCTATCCAAAGTATGAAATGAACATGTTCATTACCTCAGTTTTGGAACTTTGTGACAAAGGAATAGTCATGTACTTTGCCAAGCAATGTAGGATTTTTAAGCATCATCTTTTGGAATGCATTCACCCTATGGTTGAAGTATCAACTACATAGCATTGGATTTTTCCTAATTTTGAAATCTAGGTCTTTATCTTCTATTGTTTCATTGTGTTTAGTCCATTTTAATATTAATTTACATTGCAATGCTTTGCATAATGGCTCCTAAAAATGTTCAGAACTATTTAGTGTCACAAAGAAAGTTGGAGGACCTAGTTGTTCTATCATGGAAAATATATTTTTTTGAACATTTTCCAAATAGTCAAGAGATGTAAGTATATTCTTTAGAGATCTAAACCCTAATGGTGATTGTAATATTCTTTCTAGATTAGCAAAGCCATGAACATCTCTTGCAAATAGCTTTCTACCTTTTAACTCAGCTTTTCATATAAAAACCCATGTGAGAGAAGATATTTGTTGAATAATGATTTTAATAGCCTTAAAGAAAATATCAAATATATGTGTTGCAAAGTCTTGGTCCTTGTGCGTGAGTTCCCACTTTGCTATTTTTTGAAAGGTAAGTTTTCTAATTATGTCATCTGGGCATGGGAAGCCACAAAAAAGAGTTGGAAAATTCATTTCTTCTGAGTATACATCTTGGAATATCCTAAGAGGCTTAAACCCTTCAGATGGTGTAATATCAATGGTGGTTGTATCTAGGTCCTTGATTGGATAAGGGTCATTAAACTAGTGTATAAGTGATTCAATAATGGGTTCTTTGTTAAGGTCATTTGAGTTGTCATCTACTTCTATTTCTAGGTCTGTTTGCATCTAGTTATGTTCCATTTGGCTAGCAAATAGAGTCTCTCAATCTTTGTTAATTGAAATGTTTTCTTTTCTATATAGGGGTGTTTTGGATAGAATAGTTAAAGAATTCATTACACAAGGAGGTCTAACATTCCCTTGTACATATGCATTGTCATATTGTAACTTCTATTTTAATATAACAACTATTGTTCTTGTTTCATCAAGTTATCTTGGAAGAGCTACTTATACTTTGTTGGAATCCAAAAGCACATTGATTATTGTTCCATTCAAGCCATATTGTGCTCTTTTGTATCCTAATTGTCTAATATGTGCAAAAGAAATACGAAGAGAGACAAGTCTTTCTTCTAAAGTAGTTAAGGAATGTACAACATCAATATAATTATTGCACCTAATATTCCATAGTGTTGGAAAAGAGGGAATGTCGCCATCTGCAATATCTTTGAAACACTTCTTGCAAATGGGTTGGCCTATTGATTTTTTTTTACAATTCCTATCAAGGGAAGCAAAGAAAAGGAGTGGAGAAATGCTTCATCGACTGTGTAGGTATCTTTGTGGAAGTGCAACATGTCACAAAGAGCACACACTTCTGTTGGTGTGTCCTTGATGCTTCACAAGTATTTGTTAGTGAATTTTGTGATTGCATTTTTTTTTTTTTTCAAGCATGTGGTTGTTTGAACCATGACTTTGTTTACCAAGTTGTGACACACGTTTCCTCTTCCTTAGTGGGTGTGAACTTTTTTTTGTACTTGTGTTACTGGTTTGACTAGCATGACCATTTCCCATGGCCTTCTACTAGGTTTTCTCATTATGTATTTCTTGGTTCAAGCTATGCAATGATCAACTTGTATTCATATTTACACCAGACATGTCCACAGAATTTCTAGTACATGAACTAGATGAGGATAAATTGTGTAGGTTTTTCAATGCACATGTCTTTGACATTAGTTGTAGCATGAAGGGTGGCTTCCTATGTGTGTTAGCTACTGGATGTAGATTTCATTGGAGTGGTTCATAATGACAGTGTCATCTGTTGGATGTGAAGCCTAGTAAGTCAATGATTTTCAATGGTTCTTTACAATTGCAAAATTCATGTACATTATGTGATGTATCTACTTTCCATACATGTATATTAGCATGAAATATGTGCAAAATCCATAGAAGGAAAAATTTAGAGCCCTCTAGAGCACTTTCAGCATGGGCACTACAACTGTGGAAGCTAGAAAGTGTATTTGTGAGAGAGTATGTTTATCTACTATAGTAGCTTCTTTGAATGCTAGAAAGCATGCCAGGGAAAATTTGTTGTGCACTTTAATTGCATTTATCAATGTCTAGGCTACAAATAAGCATAAAGAAATCACATCAAATCTGCTATCAAGCAAGAACATTATGGCAACATTTATGCTTTTACTGTGGATGAATAGAAAATGAAGGAACCCAACGAAAGCCAATGTCACTAAATGAGTGGGAAATCATATGCCAATTGTCCAATGCATTATAATCCATGTTCAGTAATCCTAGTTGCATTTTTTGAAGTGTAGTTTCTCTACCTATTCATTAAAAAATAGGCTCATAATGGCCAAATGTTGGATTACTATCATGGAAGAGGATAGATATCGTAGGATGTGATGGATCTTTGGTAAAATGTAAGTATGGCTTCTTTTGTGTTGAAGACCAAACACATATTGAGATATTTAACCAATGTGCTAGCCACCATATACAAAATATGTCACCCCAAAGTCCAACCTCACCATGTTTGTTTACTTTGGTTGCTGAAATTCTTATTCTATGCAGATATTTAATTTTCTCATGCACCCTATGCAAATCATACAATATTGATGGGTGTAGCTCATGTTGAGAACAATGGACAGCTTCAACACAACCATTGTGAATACTACATAAGAAGTGATTGACAAGTCCATTATGTAGTTCATTAGGTGTGTATTGATCATGAAGGAGAACATGGATTGTGTCAAATAAGCAATCACCTACTTTGGAATTGAATGAGTCGATTTGAAAATAATGAACATTGTTGAGAGCCTCATTAATCAACATTATTTGTGATTGATGTTGTGGCCTATATGTGTCAACCATAATCGAAGCTTGAGAAGTTTGGCTTGGGTTTGAAAAGTTGTCTTGCAACATATTTTTATATTGGATGGTCATGCAAAGTAATTAACTTGTTTTTAAAATGGTTAAACTTATGGAAGTGAAAGTATGGAAACTAAGGGAAGATACCAAGGTACATGAGAGAGAGAAAGATGAGATTTGAGGTCTTCATATGTGGCCATGAGACCTTTGGAATAGTATCATGATGTGAGAACAATATGAGGAGGTGATTATGATATTGATTGTAAACCTTTGAGATTCGTCAATAGAGCATTGATATTGTCTTGAATGTATGGTAGCATTTGCAGAGGAGGAAAACTATTAGTCTAAATAGGAATGGTTTTATCAAGGTGTGTTAGACTTTGAAAAATATGTAGGAATTGAATTTTTTTGGGAAATCAAGCAATCGTGGACATTATTATTTGTTGAATAGAAAAATTGAAAAACATGTCAAAGTAGGCATTTGAAAATTCATTTACATTTAGAGAGCATCCATTGGCATTTGAGTAGAAATTATTGGAATTGTCCCATTTAATCTATAAGGTGGTTGTTGAGGACTAATTCATAAGATCTTAGTTTATAGTTTTTGGAAAAAAATTTAAGAATCTTGTCGAGAAGTTTGTAAAGTGATCACTTTTTTTACTCCTATCTATGTAAGTAAACATACACTATTATCACCAAAGAAATAGAACTAGAGCTCTTAGTATATCCTAAAAAAATGTTAATTTATAAACCATTTAATCTAATACCTGACTAAGGACTAGAAGAGAATAAATTGTGGCATGTTTATCTTAAATTAAGTATAAAAGGAGAACAATATATTTTCTAGACCTAAAGATAAAGAAATTTGTTCTATGTTGTTAATATGGGCCCTGATTCTACTACCCTCAGAAGCCACTAATCTTGCTGCCCTCAGAAGCCATTGGTATAGTTTCTCCTACAATATAAAGCCCATCATTAGAATCTCATGATGAGCAATGAGTAACAATGGCATATAATATCTAATCTATGTTCATAGTAGAGCACAACAATGACATATAATATCTTACAAAAAATAGATATGGAAAAAAATAACATAATGTAAATAGTAGAGGAATCAACTAAAATGTCTTAAATTTACAAAATATATTCAAAGGTGTTATGAAAGATAAAATTTATTAATATATATTTAATTAAAATAGATTTTTTATGAATAATATGTCCCACACTTAAGTTTTTTGCCAAACCCAAACTTAGTAGCCCTAGGTCTACTCTTGTGTCAATTCCAAATCCTCTACTTGTGTGTAGAAATGCAATACAATACCATACTAGTTGAGCAATTCCAAAATGACAACCCATGATATTATGAAAATGGAAGCATAAGAGGCTCAAATTAAATAATATTTTGGTACAAAAATTAAATCTTGGTCAAACTTTAATAATCTAAATTCTTGTCATTTTTGTTCTTAAATTTTTCAAACACCAACCATGCATACCTTCATTCTACATCCAATAAACTTCAAGCTAGTATCTACATCACTTCTAGATAATGTGTATTACAATGAAGTAGGAAGCTCCAACATTCAAGAGAACAATCATGTCATTGGTTGAATTTTAGTTGGGTTGCTAAGAGCACTCAATGATAAAAGTATAAATTTGTGGGCAAAATAATTTTAAAATGAAACCCTAAAGCAAGAGAAATGGCACATGGTACAAGGAATGAATTGTGTGCAAGCAGAGAGTAGATATTGAGCTTATATATACAACATTTTTTGAACAAGTTAAAAAATAGATTGAACCCTTTAATTTAAAATAGAAGAATATTATAAATTTTGACTTGGTAGCTATCCATCCAGTGTGGCATGAGTTGTATCTGAATGGAAATCATTGGCATTGTTGCTATTGCTCTTCCACTCCATGCTGCTTCTATTGTAAGAAATACCAGTAGATTTTTCCCAAACTTAGAATTTTAATTCTTACTCCTTTTTCTTTTGGTAAAGTGACGAAAGTCTACTGTATCATATTCATATTCATTTATTTCTTTTATATATATGCTAAAATATAAATTCAAGGATTATGCCCAAATCTTTATTAGAAATTAAATACTTAATGGTCAATTTCAAATAAAATTTCGTTTTATTAAAATAATAATTGATTTCTTATAATTTAGAATGTAATAATATAACTTCAAAAATATCTTAAATTGTAAGATTTTTTTTAATCTCTTGATAGAAAAGAATTTATTTTTATCAACTATTTAACTTGAATTGTTCATCTGTATAAAAAGAGCATCTGTAATACATTTTAGCAGTTTTAGTTTTGAAAAGAAATGCAAGAAACTCTCTGAAGAAAAATATTAGTACAATAAAAAAAGAAATCAATTAGATTTTATTAATAATAAATATGAGATTTTTCATCTTTGTGTGAAAAAATAACAATTTTGTAATCAGCATTATATTTTCTATCTTTGTGTGAAAATATTAGTAATGGAAGTTAATTTTATACATATAGAAACCTTGTTAAGATTAATTGAGTTTAGTATTAACAATTATTCTATCATGATAGATAAGTTTTAGATTCTTTCCAGTTTTCTGATTAAAAGTATACCCCTTGTTAAGATTAATTGAGTTTAGTATTAACAATTATTCTATCATGATAGATAAGTTTTAGATTCTTTCCAGTTTTCTGATTAAAAGTATACCCTTTTTGTTAGTGAGATAAATATTTATTGTACATTTTAAAACTAGGAGAGGAACTGTCACAATTCACCCCATTGATGGTTAATGGATATTGATAAGCATTAAGGACTAAGAGTGAGAGAGTTTTATCAAAATCCAATCTATTCACGAACTAGTGCTATGGAGGCGCAATTGGTCCATTGAACTTGGGAGCACCGAACAAACACAGAAAAATACTATAGAATCTTTGTTTCCTATGGTATCGTGTGTGCACAATATCAAGATATTGTGGTTAGCTTATTTGAGGAAACCCTAGTGATTGTAGGTCAATCTGACTGAAAGCATAGGTTCAAACAAGGTTTAAGAGTGCATATAAAGATGAATATTGCTTGCTAGCTCAGTGAACACAGATTAAGAAAGAAATTAATGTACCTATGAGGGAGTTTGTTGCAAGATTATTTGATAAGATTGTGAACAAAATTATTGCCAACAGGCACCCAATAGGAAACAATTATAAATGACGCAACACTACTTGATATCAGTTTCCACCTGTTATCATTTCATACAGATATATTTATTGGATGCTATGCAATTTTGATCATTATTGAATCTAGTAAATATCTCTCCCACTCCCTCCCTCCTTCCTTCCATTTATTGGGATTATAAATCTTGAAATATTCTTCCATTACCTCAGCAAATCTTGCATAGAGCTTGAGGTAAATTTTAACATGGTACAAGTGTTTGATCAAAATTATTATTGAAATAAATAAAATTTAACAAAATCCCTTTCATTTTTAATATCTCCAATAAATATGCACAAAACATAAAGCATAAAAAATGTTTTGGGCTACTTTGATACTTGTCTCATTCAAGTCCCTATTTAACTGTTATCAATAAGTATTTTATTTTATGAATGTCTTAACTATAGAGATGTGCACTAAGAATTAAAAATGGTCAAAGGATTGTAGGTGTCGAACAAACCAATTATGTACATATTTGAAGATAATAACATTGCACTTCATTGACTTTGTCATCAACAGAGTGGTGTTGTAGAAACTTCGAACACTGCTCATTTTGACATGTTATTCAATGGGGATTTTTCTTCTTCAAGATCTAGAGTAGGGGTGGTACTAATATATCTGGATGGAATAATCACTCCTTAATATTACAAGCTAGAATTAAAAAAATAGTAGAACAGTACTATAAATACAAAGAATTATTCCTAGGTATTGTTCCAAAAGAGGGAGAAGATGAATTGTTGGTGGTAAAAAGAGATGTAGAATACATTGTAAAACAAGTGAGAGTTTCATTTTCCATTAAAAATCATAGGTTGAAATATTATCCGAATAGGGTGTGGGATGATATTTAGACTTTGGAGGTTTTCTCTATTAGAGAAATGTAGAAGGAATAGAATTTTAGTGTGGATTCTTTGGTGGCATATGCTTCCTCATTGCTAGCCCATCTGACTTCAAAGATCAACAATAAAAAATTAGTTTATCTACATGCCCAATGTACTTGATAATGTACAGTCATGGAAAGTCGTTGACAATGACAATCATCTAAATGCCTTCTTAGGGAATGTTTAAGCATCTATGGACTAGAATTCCTTGAAGAATAACTATTTTCTCCCTATTATAGACCATATTTTGTAGACAATGACTAGTTTAGAACTAGTGTCCATGTTAGATGGATTTTTAGGATATAAATAGATTGAAGTTAAAGAAGAATACCAACAGAAAATAGTTTTTACTATATCTTGGGGTACATTTATATATAATAGGATTCCATTCAGAATTATTAGTGTTGGAAGGTTGTTGGGGTTAACTTTGACATTTACTAAAACAATTTCAAAACTTCTTGGTATAGGCCACTATTTACATAGCCTACAACCAACAAATTTGAAGCCTGATTGTAATTAATTTTATTACCACTTCAACATGTCCATTATGTACATATGCTCTAAGATCGTCTAAGATTGATATGAATAAACTCTAAATTATTGAACTTGTTGAACATGTGTCATGAAAATAATTCATTTTTGAACATCTTCCTTCTAAAACAATTGTCAGGTAGAAGCACATGCAGAAGATGTGTCTAAGAAGAGAATGCTTAATTTTGGCCTCAATTTTCATAGGATGTGAATAACTTTGTGCAGAGTTGTCAAGCATGTCAAATAGCTAAAGGATTCAATCAAAATACTAGACTCTGTCAACCATTGCATGTTCCATCGAGGCCTTGAGAGGACATAAGTATGGATTTTGTTCTTGTATTGCCAAGTACAAAAAGGGGTAATGACTTAGTATTTGTGGTGGTTGATAGGTTCTTCAAGATGGCACATTTCATTCCATGCCACAAGACTCATGACACAATGCATATTGCAAATTTGTTTTTAAGAGAGGTGGTAAGGCTACATGGTCTCCCAAAAAGTATTGTTTCTGATAGAGCTACTAAATTTTTTGGGTATTTCTAGAGGACTTTATGGAAGAAGTTGAAGATAGAATTGAAGTTCAATTTTGCACATCATTTGTAGATTAATAGACAAACAAAAGTAGTGAATAGAAGTCTAGGAAATTTGCTAAGGTGTTTAGTAGGAGATAGACCCAAGGGATGGGATTTGATTCTACCACAAGCAGAATTTACTTACAATAATTTTTTTAATAGGAGTACTAGTAGATCACAATTCCAAATTGTGTATGGGAGTAGTCCAAGGACTGCATCAGAGCTAAGGAAGATAGAGCAAGGAGAGAGGACAAGTGTTGAGGCAAAAGACTTTGTTGAACATGTCAAGAAACTACATGAGGAGGTGTAAGCACATATTACTAAGATGAACCTATAGTATAAGGCTTAGGTAGATCAAAAGAGGAGACATAAGGAGTTCAAGTTGGAGATAAAGTTATGGTATATTTAAGAAAGGAATGATTTCCATTAGGTACCTACAACAAGCTAAAGATGAAGAAATTTAGCCCCTGCAAAATTTTGAAGAAACATGATTTAGGGAATACATATGAGGTGGAGTTTGTAGATGGGATTCACATTTCTCCTATTTTCAATAATACCAACTTAATAGAATATCATGATTATGGTGTAGATGAGGAGTTGATGTTGGAGCCGTGTTCAATTCCTACTTCTCCAAAGGAAGAGATTGAAGACATTCTAGATAATCGTGTGGGTCAGAGTACTAGAAATAGGCAGTATGAAGAATACCTAGAAAAATGGAAAGGACCAGCAATAGAAGACTTAACCTATATATTTGCAATAGAGGTTGCCCATTTAGGTTTTCCTCTACTAGCTATAAAGTGAGAGGGTCACTTTTCAATCTACCCTAGGTGTCTGATGCAGGAGCATCTAGTAGTGTAAGGGCAATCCTGTATCACCCAAAAATATTCTTAGTGTTAGTTTCTATTTAAAGTGTTTTCATTTTTGGATACCCATTTGGGTCAAATAAAGATTCCAACTCTCATAGCTCCACTATTGGTTCTTTGGGTTAGAGTATTTAAGCACCTTGGGATATGTGTCAATGTAGAAAATAGGTTATTTTGTAATTGATCTATAATTATAATGAGTTATATGGTGTAAGTTAGATGGATGATTGTACTTGTAATCTAAAGCACTCCAGAAAAAGAATCAAGTCAAAAGGCTTTAGGGTTTGAAAGTTATTACAATTTTATGTTGCTTGGAGACCTCCTAAAAGTGCTTCAAAGTCAAATTTGAGGCACTAAATGACCTTGTATGGGCCCAAAAAATGGGGTACAAAAAATGTGTGTCCATAGGGCTATAGATCGATTGGAGAGCTTTCTGTAAATGTAAACAGTTTGTTAATCAAAGTCCTAGATCAAAAGTTATGCCTCCTAGAAGTTGGACTACCATTTCTTGATTCTTCTAATTACACTAACTTTTCACATGTTTTCTAGAACCTTCTATTTTGGTGGTGGATGCCAAATAGCATATTCTAAAATTTATTCCTAACCCTAAACCTAATTTGGTTTACTTAAGGATATTTATGGCATTGTAAAGATAGTTTTTGGTGGAATTTGGGAGAAGGTACTATGAGAAGAGTTTTCTCTAGAATTTGATAACATTGTAAGCCCATAGGGTATGTCATGGAGTTTATTTTCATTTTACTAAATGTAGTAGTAGATCACTTCTGATAGTAATATTCCCCTTTTCTTTTTGCATTCACTTTTATCTTGGGTTGTGTACCCATCACTCAACAATGACTAGATTTTAATGCTTGGTACACACTGGGTTGGTCAACATTAACTATAATTTACTTGGCATATACTATCTTTTTACTATCACTTAGCACATACTAAATTCACTCGGCATATACTATTTCCTCACTTTTCTTGGCACCAATAGATTTTCTACTCAGCTTGAACTAACATCACTCGGCTCCTATTGATCACTCGATCAAGCTTAACAGACACAATTTGGATTCCTTGTTCTTCTAAACTTAGCTAGTGTATCCATCAACTTCATCTTTGAGTAGATAAACAATAAATCATATCATTCATGTCTTACTTGGTCTTAGTGCTCCTTTTATACACCATATAACTCAACCTTTCTCTATGTATTCTAGTTATCCTTCCTTTTCAAATCATCTTCATCAATCAAACAGATGATAGCATTTAGACCAAAAAGAAATTTTCTCACTAGTAAGTAGCAAGTTTGACATCATTGCCAAAATAATGATTGTTTCATGATCAATTCCATACTTCAAACAATTTGTTTTCAACAATCTCCCTCTTTAGCATTGATGGCAAACCAATACCAAATATCTTATATTGAAATCTCTCTCTCTATCAGCATGTGTCCTTTCTCTATGTAGGGTAATCTGAGCTTTGTTAATCACCATCAATATATCTCTCTTATATCTCCTTCATTTTGACATTCTTCCATATCTCCCTCATAGTGTTTATCTCTCCTCGTTTATGTATTTTCTCCATGTAGATCTCTCTCTCTGTCTATCCTCTTATCTCTCCTTGTCTATCTAACTTACTAACTTATTCTCTCTTTAGGTTCTCTCTCCAACTTTCATATATATCTCCGTTTATTATTAGATTATCTCTCCCTCTTTGACAACAATGCCAAAGACTTGTCATCTCAACATGCAAATGTTATAAATTTAGGTTCTCCCTTTGTCACCTTTCTTGTGATTGATCTTCTATTCCATCTCTTTGATTACATTAGGGAGCTCCTAAAGTGAGATCCACTACATCAAATTATAAGTTATGTCATTCAACTTAGGATGTAGGGCACTACTCTTGCTTCTTAAGTAGATTTGAATAGGGGTATCACCCCTAGTTTACCTCTTAGATACTCATAAGCATCCTTAGGTAAGGCTTTTATGAATATATCATCTATCTATTCTTTTGTATTTACATATTCCATTTTCACTTCTTTGTCTTGAACCATATTCCTCATGTAATTGATTGCAATATTTTTTGTCTTTGTATTCATCACAGGGTTCTTAGATATGTTTATAGCACTTGTATTGTCACAATAGATTATCACAGATTCAATTATCTCCTCCTTCATTCCTTTGAGTAGTTGTTTAATCCATACCACACTCGTACAATTCACTACAACAACCACATATTTAGCTTTAGTTGTAGATTGTGATTTACAATGTTTCTTCTTACTAGTCCATGAGACTAATTGTTTTCCTAAGAAAAATGCTCCACCACTTGTACTTTTTATGTCATCAATATTTCCATTCCAGTCAACATTTGTATAGGCTCTCAATTCAAACTTACCATTCTTCTTTAGTATAGACCATAATCTTTTGTTCCTTTCAGATATCTCATAATCCTCTTTACAACCATCAAATGATTCTCCTTAGGATTTGCATAAAATCTTGCAACAATCCCAATAGTTAATGCAATGTTATGTCTTCTATGAACTACATATTGCAATTTTTCAATCATAGACCTATCCAATGTTTAATTTACTTTAGAAGAATCATTAATGTTTGATAGTTTATGTCCTGTGACCATAGGTGTGTTAACTCGTTTTGAATCCTCAATGCCAAAAAATTTCAATATTCCTTTCACATACTTGGACCAAGTAATGTAAATACCATACTTCTGATACACTTGCAAATCAACAAAGAATTTAATCTCTCCAAACATGGACATCTCAAATTCTTTCATCATCTCATCAGCAAATGTCTTACACAATGCATTTTATCCTCCAAATATGATATCATAAAAAAAAATATGCTATTAAAATACCTTTACATCCATCAATCTTCAAGTACATATTATTTTTGTCATCAATCTTCTCAAAACCAATCTTCACAAGATTATTATGAAGTCTCTCATACCATGTTGTAGGAGCTTTCTTCAAACTATATAAAGCTTTGGGTAATCTACATACCATGTTCTTTTTGTTTGGATAAAAAAATCCTTTAGGTTGTTCAATGTAAACTTCGTCTTCTAGTATGCCATTCAAAAATTTAGATTTCTTATCCATTTGATAAACTTTGAAACCTTTGTATGTAAAGTAAAAAAGTAGAGTTCTTACTCCTTCCAATCTTGCAACAAAGGCAGATGTTTCTCCAAAGTCAATTCCTTCTTCTTGAGCATACCCCTTGCAAACTATTCTTGTCTTATTCCTTGTGACTTCACCATTTTCATCTAGTTTATTTTTGTAGACCCACTTGATTCTAATAAAATTCTTGTTCTCTAGTCTAAGTACAAGTGACCAATTTTATTTTTTCTCAATCTGATTGATCTCTTCTTTCATGGTTTGACTCCAATCATCATTCTCCAATCCATCCTTTATTGACTTAGGCTTATTCATTCTTAGCAGACATGTATCACTTCTCAACTTGTTCCTTGTCATTGGTTTGGCTTCTTTTTCTACAATAGATCTTTCAACTTCATTATTCCTTTCATGTGCACTAATCTTAGTATCAGAATGTACCTCAACTTCTAACTACAATTCAGCTCCTAAATGAAACTCTCCATTCATTTTATTTGACTTGGAAGTTAGTGATACTTATTGTTGTTGATTTACAACTTTCTTCACAACATCATCATCACTCATGTCTTCATAGAAATATAGAAAAAAATTTGTAGTCTTTAATTTCCTTCACAGGTTCAACTTCAGGTACCTCTATATATTCATCAAATTTCACATTTTCACTTTCCACAACTTTGTTAGTGTTAATATGTAAACACTTATAAGTTTTACTTTTTGTGGAATAGCCTAGGAATATACCTTCTTCACTTTTACAATCAAATTTTCCGTTTATGTTGTCCTTAAGAATGTAACATTTGCTTCCAAATACCTTAAAATATTTTAGATTGGGTGAGTATCCATAACATAGTTCAAAAGGTGTGGAATTTGTAGCTTTCTTGACTTGTACTCTATTCAAGGTATAGACAATTGTAGTAACAGCTTTTCTCTAGTATTTGAAAAAGAAACATTCTTTTCCATCATTGATGTTCTAGCATAGTCCATTATAGATAAGTTCCTCCATTCATCAATCTAATGTTTTGGAGGGGTTCTAGGTGTAGAAGTTTGTCTCTTGATTCCTCTATCATTACAAAATATCTCAAACTCATTTGATATAAATTCTCCACCTCTGTCAGATCTTAGACATTTCAAGCTCTTGTCAGTTTCCTTTTCAACTCTTGCCAAGTACCACTTAAACATTTGAAATGCACCAAAAAAAAAATTCAAAAACATAAATATCATCATCCTATAATAATCATCAAAAAATATGATAATGTACTTGTCACCTTTATAGCCTTGCAAATTAATTTGTCCACATAAATAAATATGATCTAATTCCAATATTCCTTTTGAAGAGTAAATCTTACTTTTAAAACTAGATTTTTCCATCTTTCCTAACTGACATTGTTTACAAATTACATTATATAGTTTCTTCAATTTTGGCAAAACTCTGACTCTCTTCATCTTACTGATACTGACCAAATTATCAAAATTTACTTGACTTTCTTTTGTCCCATAGCCACACATCATCAAATTGTACAACAAGACAAGTAGTATCATTCATGTCAAGATAAAATAGATTACCTCTAGTTTGATCACCATTTACAATTAGTTCTCCATCAGCATCATAGATCTTAGCTTTTATGTTTCCAAATTTGATCTTACATCAAACACTATTCAATTGTGACACACTTAATAGATTATAGTTAAATCCTTCTACATTGATGTGAGAGCATCCTATGGTTGTACTACTATCCTGCATGTTTTTTTCTTTTCTTGTTTTATCGAGTTGCAATGCCTTGCATTGCTGAGTTTCTTAGTAGTTGTCAAGTTTGTAGCTTCTATTGAGTTTTTCTTTGGTTGTCAAGTTTTCTTTAGTTGCTAAGTTATCCTTTGGTTGCTGAGTTCCTATGGTTGTTGAGTGTTATGTCTAGTTCCTTTGGTTACTGAGCGTTGTCGAGTTCCTTTGGTTGTTGAGTGTTGCCAAGTTCTTTGGTTGTTGAGTGTTACCAAGTTTCCTTTGTTGTCGAGTATTGTTGAGTTTGCCGAGTTGTAAAATTTGTTGGTTCTTTGCTTGTTGAGTTATTTGTGTGTGGTTTCTTGTTGAAGCTAACATTTGCATTTAATTTAATGATAGATATTTGGTAAGAATTGACTTGTGGCATATTCTAGCATTTAATATGAGAGTTTATTTTGTTATAATTGCAATAGGCCAACTTGTGGCCATACATGTATTTAAAGAGATCTTTGGTAGAGTGTTAGGTATGGTTTTGGTGACCTAGAAGATAGATCAAGGAGGTCAAAGTAGAGTTGAAAGATGAAGTTTTATCATTGAAGATTAATGTATGTTGGTCGTAACCTAGAAGGCCTTACAATCATGCATGTATTTGGTTCTTTGATAAATATATGAAAGCATTTGTTCCTCTATCTTCTGAGTTGTTATTATTTGGTGTTTGTTTTTCCATTGTGTTAACTCATATAGGTGATTTGATAGTTGGGTGTGCCTTTTTCCTTGATTATCTCATCACTTCTTGTGTTAGGTGATATTGAAGTTTAAGGTTCATTCTTGTGGAGATTGGATTGTGTAGAAGCCTAAGTTGATTTGGGTTGTAGGGTTGCATGTGTGAATTTGACTTATAACTTACAGAGGGTTATGATTTTGCAAGAACCTAATTGTAAAGATGGTTCAAGGTAGAGGAAATGCTAACAATATCATATTGGATATATTCAGATAGCTTGCAACCAGATTAGATGTTGTAGAGATAGCCTAGAGAAGAGGAGCACATCTTGATGATGTGAGTGATGATGAAGTAGCAACACTAAACCCTAATCTAGAACCTAAAGAAGATCAAGATGAGGGAAGGTTGTTGAGAGTGTTGTCTAAGGAAAATTCAAATCCTATTGTTGAAGATGTTTCTTATGATGGAAAATTGGATACCAATGTTGTGTTGGATTGAATCTCTAAAATGGAGAAGCTCTTTGAGTATGAAAACATTCCTAATAATAGGATGGTGAAGATTGTAGTTACAAGGTTGAAAGGACATGCCTACTATGGTGGGAGCATTAGCAAACTAGTAGACAAAGGAGAGGAAAGGAGAAAATTAGGACTTGGGCAAGGATGGTGAACAAGGTAAAGAACTAGTTTCCTCCTATTGATTGTCAAGTTAGTTTGCTGTTAAAGATGCAAAATTTGAGACAAAGAGACATGACTATGAAGGAGTATACTGAGGAATTCAATAGATTGGACATCATATCTAGACATGTGGATGATGATATTAAGAAAATTGGTAGGTATCTAAATGGATTGAGATTTGGGATTCAAGATGAGATAATTTTTGTGAATTTGGAAATTGTGGAGGAAACATATCAATATGCCTTGAAAGATTCATCAGTATGATCTAAACCCTATCAGCATATTCAGCGTATCCACTCATGAATTTAAAAATAGGAATCTTGAAGTTAAGTTGGAATATTGGCTCTTATCCATAGATGAGAAGATATGGAGATGTCCCCAAAGCATTCTTGACCCTAACTCAGTCTATCCATAGGGCATATTTGAGTTAAGTATGCCAATCTTTAGGATTTTCCTTCAACAAATGTCTTATTACCATGATCAAGTTCTTATTTGTAGATTCAACCACACCATTTCCTTTTGGATAATAATTTGAAGAGAACTTGATAATAACCTAATTTTTTAGTGCCCATTGAGTAAGGAGTATCGATAGAAAAGTTGATCCATTATCGCACACTAGAAAGAATGGCATTCCAAATTTGGTAACAATGTGTTCCTCCAATAATTTTGTAACACCTTTGTTGTGCAATTTCTAAAATTCTCTTCTTCTATCTAGCACATACAATAATCATTGGCTATGAGAACAAAAGTATGTCTAGTTAACGATGGTGGGTTAACTAGACCATTGATTTCCATCCCCCACTTTGCAAAGAGGCATACATCAAATACTAGTTGTAATGGCATTGTAGGATGTCTTTCTCTATTAGCACTAGTTTGGTAAATATGGCAAGTATGCACATGTTCAAAAGTATCCTTGAAATTCATGGGCCAAAAATAACTTGACCTTAAAATCATATGGGTTGTAGCCTCTGTTGAACCATGTCCTATATCATACCTGTCATGAAATTTTTCCAAAACTTCTTTTACTTATTCATATCCCAAGCACTTTAGGTAAATTCCTTCATAGTTCTTTTTGTATAACTTTCTATCATGTAGCATGTATGATTTGCACTTCATTTTGAGTCCCTTAGCCTATGAACTATTCATCCAATTGGGGTGCTGATTTTGTAAAAGATAGTAAAAAATATCCTAATACCAAACATCTATTATTATACCTTAGTCAATATTAACTTGAGATAATATAATCTTCTTCTAATCTTCCATCTCTATTTCACCATCAAGCTGGAATTTCTTCTCATCCTCAATCTAGTTATTAGCTATCATTTTTTATAATCTTTGGCCTCTTACCAACTTAATGGGTTGATTCTCTAAATCAAATTCATGAAGAACTACCACACATTTTCCTTACCTTTCACCTAGTTCATTTTGCATCAGTAATGTCTTAACTACAAGATCAGGCACAATAACATATACCTTGCTCCTGAGTATATAATGACGAAGTTTCTTTACCGATTTGATTAAAGAAAAATACTTTTTATCAAGGTTAGCATAATTTAACTTAGCATTTTTTAGAGGGAAACTAATAAAGGAAATGGGCCTTTCATCTTCTTTATCCTACTTTTGTGTAAGAATCCCAGCACATGCATGTTCTAAAGCAAAAGAGTATATTTTGAAAGGTAGTCCATAATTCAGACTCACTAGTATTGAGGCCATAGAAATGGCCACTTTGATATCCTCAAATGATTTTTAATATCCATAACCCATTCTATTTTTGCTCCCTTTTTGAGTAAATCATTAAGGGGATGAACTATCTTTGTAAATCTACTTATAAAATTTCTCAAAAAAATTATCTTTCCAAAGAAAGACTTAAGTTCTTTTTTACTATAAGGAGGTGACAACTTTAGAATGGCTCCAATTCTATCAAGATCAATAGAGATTCTAGCTTCAGAAATGATGTGTCCAAGGAGCTTTCCTTTAGTAACCCCAAATGAAGACTTCTTGGGATTGAGTGATATGTCATATTTACAACATCTATTGAATATCTGTCATAAATCAGCAATGTGAGTGCTTTGATCCTTTGAAAAGATAGTTAAGTCATCCATGTAGATGACTATACACTTGTTTATTAATCCCTCAAAAGATTTGTCCATGGCTTGTTGAAATGTAGCCTCTACATTGCTCAGCCCAAAAGGCATTCTTCTATAAGAAAAAGTTCCCCATTTGGTCATGAAGGTCATCTTTAGCCTATCCTCTTCATAAACCATTAGCTAGTTATATCCCAAAAATCCATCCAAGAAAGAAATTATCTTGGAACCATTAACAATTTGCAAAACTTCATCCAGTGAGGGCAAAGGGTAGTTATCCTTCTCAGATGCTAGGTTCAAGTTACAAAAATCTAGACAAAGATTAACCTTTCCAATCCTTTTTTGCACAAGAACCAAGTTAGCCACCCATGTAGAATGACGAATGGGGAAGATGATCTTGGCATCAAGTAGTTTCTTGACTTCCTTCATTATCAATGGTTCAATAATAGAATTAATAGGTCTTTGCCTTTGACAAAAGGGTTTGGCATCTAGTTTCAATGAAATTTTATGCATAATGATTTCAGGATCATACATTTTGAGCTCTTCATAGCTCCAAGCAATGATATCCTTGTATTTTGTAAGAAATTTGAGCATTTCTTCCCTTTCCTGAGCATTGCACACCTTTCCAACACTTACCATTTTAGGATCTTCATCGATACCCAAATTATATGAATCGTATTCCTTGATCCCTTTTTCTTTGACTATTCATTTGTTAACAATTGATTCATTATGATCAAAAATGTGCTCAAAATCAACCATCTCTTAGGAATAGTGTTGGTTTTCAAGTTCAGGATACCATCTTCATCTTCAAGTTCATCATCCTTAGGTTTATCATTTAGAGTGTCATCAATATCTTGCCCTTTAAAATGGCCATTGCACATGACAAATTGAAGTACATGTTGATCCTCTTGAAAAACTTGGAGTTCATAATATTGTCTAGGATAGATGGGGCAACCACCAGTTCTACTAAAAATCTTTTCAATTTTGTTCTCTTCACTGGTTGTAATGCACCAGCTAAAATGGCAAGGGCATCTACTACCATGTTTTTCCTCCTTGGAATTCATTTTATATTCAAAGCTTCAATACCATCCATTAGATCTATTACTCTTTTACTGTAAGAAAGAAACCTCTTATCATTGCAAGAGTGTACTGATTTTATTTGTCTTTATAACCAACTGAGAATATCCCTTGATTATGAGAGTTGTGATTCCTTTCTCTAGTGTGAAAAGAAGTCCTTGATTCAATTCTTCATACTCTAAAACATTATTAGTACATCTAAACTATAACTGATATGTTGCATGGAAAGACTTACCTTTTGGGTTGATTAACTCAATACCTACGCTAACTCCTAATTTGCATTTGAAACCATTGAAGCAAAGTATCCAAATCAGATCTTCTTTGGACTTTCTAGATTTATGCTTATTTTTCCTTTGCTTTTCCTTTACTTGGTATCAAAAGGATTGTTTCTTGGGAATCTATTGTAATCTCTTGTGAGGTGGACTTGATGATTTTCCATTGTTACCCCTTGATAAGGAAAGCGTATGTTTGTCTTGTTTGTCTAAAATTTCCCCAATTAGTTCTATAATTTCATCCACTTTGGTTTTAGGATGAATGACTACTGAAGTCCAACCTTGACCTTTTATGTATCATCTCCTTCTTTTGACTTTGATCTTTCCTAGTGGAGGAGAAGAAAAACCTCTACCATATGAAGAGGTATCACTGTATGATGCATTTAGATCTTCAATTTCCTCTTCAAATTTTTTCATAGATTTAGATATGTTTGTAGAATTTTGACTTTCTATGGGTTCATCTTTTGGAATGTTACCACTCTTTATTTCCATTATCTATGTCAATACCTTAGCAACTACTTCTTGGAAAAGTGAACATTCAAACTCTAAATGACTAACTTTATGCAATTTGCAAAACCCTAGGAGAAGCAGAATACTAGGATTGGCTTTGTCTCCTAAACATTGTAAGTTGGCCACCATATTGTCTATGAATTGTGTTATGATCTCCTACTTTGAGATTGAAATCATGGATTTTCCATCTTGATCATTTGATATTTTGGTTAAAGTTGTATCAAAAGCCTTTAATTTGTAAGAGCCCAAATTGGATTGTAAGAATGCAACCTCATTCGGTGCATTGTATTTTATAATCATTGTTTTTAACTTTGACTCTACATTTATCTTATTTGAATATTGAAACCTTTCCATGGTAACCACAATTGAGTAAAATCTATAGAAAACCATCCTCTTAGGCATTTTGTCCATTCTTTACTTAGTAGAAATTTGTATGTCTCAAGAATCTTGACCACGTGTATATCAATGATATCTTGAATTTGGGGGTCAACTATCAATTGTATCCAAACATCTTTAAACACACCAATGATTTTCACTTCCATTTTATCCAATTGTATCACTATTTGACTAGAGGGCTAAGGAGTGACTCCAAACCTTTGTACTTTCAATAGTGGCATAATATTACAAGAAGCTCCTAAATCAATTAGGAAATTATGGAGATTCTTCCCATATATTCTAATGGTAAGCAAAAATGGGGGCACCTCAACCTTGTCTTTAAACATAGTTGGCATTGCCTACAAAGCATTGACTTGTTGAGACACTATCTTTTGAGGAATAATATTCATATTATGGGGTGTCTTTGTATCATCAAGAGTTTTCATCAGTGCTTCTCATTGATGAGGATAATTTTGTGGCATGTCAAACATGGACATGTTGGCCTCTGTTTGTTTCAAATCTTCCACTACACTATACTTTTTAGTGGACCAAGAAGGATTTTTCAAGATTTTAGGAAAATTTTCTTGATTTTGATTTTGTTGTCGTCCATACAAGGGCCTAATTGGTACCAAGTTGTTACTTGCTCTTGGATCAGGAGGAGTCAGTTGTAATTCTAGAGGAATTCCATCTGTTAGAGGTTCTTTTTGACTTCACATATTGTAAGTATTTTGATTGTCTTTTTGAAAAGAAAGCATCTCTTTTGATTGCATATCTAGTTCCTAACTGAATGGAAAAGGGAATTCTTCACTGGTTGGTTGTTCCACTTGTGTGTTCTATGTAGAAGTGTAAGATTTTAGTAGCATTGCATTAAATTACATGGGAGGCACATTACCATTTGCTTGTGAATTCTTATTCATTTCTTAATTTCCATTTTAATATGAACCATCATTGTTAGGTGTGTTCTGACCATCATCATACTAATTGATGTCCACATACCAAGCATTACTGTTATCAATATCTATAGGATTGCTTCCATTGTTTGGATGACCATTCCATTGTTAATTTTGTCTTTCAAAGCTATTGTTGTGATCAAGAGGATTGAAATTGTTTCCTCCATTATTGTTTCCTGCATTGTTGTTCCCATTGAAATTCCTATTATAGTTCTAACCATAATTTTTGTTGTTGTAAGGACTAGAAATATTTCTGTAAAAAAATTTTATTCTATCCTTGGGACAACCTCAAGCAAATTAGCTCATTATTCATTTGAGACATGGTCTTCTTCATCTAACCAAACTTAGAGGCAAAATTATTGTCTACTTTAGCATAAGTTGTTGCCTTTTGCTCAAAGAAAGAAGCTTTTGGAGGTTCATATCTTGGATATGTTATAGATGGGGTTTGTGGAGGGGGTGCTTTCTATAATGGAACTAGATTCATTGTATGAATTGGCTAGGCATCACAGGTGCTCTGATAGGATATTTTGGCATTGTTGTAATAGCTTGAGTTGGAAGCATCAATCCTCCTCCATTAGGATTGGCCTACTTAGCAAAGGTAATTGCTTCTGAGAAGGCTTTGTCCAATGTGTCAATATTTTCTATAGGAAGTCTTCTTAGCAAAATAGAAATAAGATGGTCTATAGCATTCAAATAAATTTGAATTGTAGCTTCAATCGGTATAGTGTATGGTGTTTCCAACTTGTAGTATTCCATATGAAAGTGATGGTTGAAGCATGAAACCATCTCGGCTGGGCCACTTTTGATTGATATGAATTGTTGATGTATCACATATTGGTTGATGAAAATTTTGAATTGTTCCAAGAACAATTTTTTGAAAGTATCCCAGTCTCCAATACATCCAAGTGGCAAATTAACATACCAATTAAAGGAAACTTCTCCCAAAGAGTAGGGGAATAAGTGAAGAACCACATTCTCATTATAAATCTTCTTTTGGTTGCAAATTTTCTTGAATACTTGACATGATCTTTAGTAGTTCTCATCTCTCCATTAATCAACATTGGGCAAAACTTCTCAAGATTTTAAGGAAGGTCATTGAGTACAGTTGTCAATTTGATTGGTGAGTCTACAACATTTGTGAAAAAGGCCACTGGAGGATTTGGTGGAATAAGGGGTGGTTATTGTGGAGGTGGAACTAAGGAAGATGATGAAATTTTGAATGGAAGTGGTAAAATTTGAGGGAATCCTTTGTCACTATGAGGCTTGTGAAAGTGGGTAAGTATGAGGAACTCGTGTGTACTAGGTGAAGATCTTAAAGCTCACTGAAATAGAGATGACGGATCAAGATCTTTTAGTTTTTTTCAATTCTAGAAAAAGCGCACCTCTGCAAAAGTGCACTCTCAAAAATGTGGCACACTTTGAAACATTGTGCACCTTGGAACCTAGCATGCCTTGGAAGCTTGCACACCTCAAAACCTCGACAGTTTAGAAAATTTTAAAAACTTGTTAAAAATACAAAATTTTGAAATTGCAAGTTTTTTTCTTCTATTTTGAATGTTTGGGGCCCTACTTCTAGTGCCACTTCTATTGAGTTGTCATTTTGCATGATGCTTAATGGAAGGAATCATTTCAAAATCCTCTCTTGAAAGGATAATCTAGGATCAACTCCAACGTTCTAGTTGATCTTGTGACCTATTGGAATATGCTCAGCAAAAGATAAATTTGAGTGTTCACAAGGAGGCCTTTATTGGTTCTAACCAATTTTGAATGAGATGTTGAATTTGCTTGCTATTTATAAATAAATAAAAACGACACAAAAAGAAGTCTATGTTTGTATTTTTTTGTTTATAATGAATGCAATCTAACAATGCAACTATATGAATTCCTAATTTAACCAAATGTTTGTAAAAGAAAATAATGAAGATAGGGTGACAAGAAGTTTAAGAAAATGACTTGAAAAGTAAATCCCTAATTGACATAAGCCACAGAAACAACACATTTGCGAGTTGAGCCTTTGAAAAGATTGGTAGGTAACCAACAAAAATATGAGCAGTGCTTCCTTAATTTCACTAATGCAATCATCAATGGGAATTTGATAACCATAAAATATTTCACTTTTCATTAGATCATAAGGCCACAAAAAGTGTACTCATGCAAGACAAAAATCTATGTAGGAACAGTAAGGTGATCTCTTCTCCAACTAAGTATATCAGTAGAATTTGTAAACACGTGGAAAATAGTAGAATTAAAATATTAATCAATTAAAATAACACAAAAAAACTATTGGCTCCATTACACTCCATGAACATACATTCACAAAATATAACGCACTTAGCAAAGAATAACTACACTCTGAATGAGAGCACCAATAGCATATATTATTGCATCAAAATAATGGCCTAGAATACATATTACATTCCTGCATTTATAAGAAACCATCTCCTCAATTTTTGTTGAGAGTGAGACATCTTGTTATGCAAACATATGCTTCTAAACTAATAAAATAAATCTATTTATGTACAAATTGATTGTCTAACTAATGCTAAGTAGGACTCCATCCTTATTTATATCATTTAATGGGTGCATGAGCCTTTACATGTCTTAAAAAAAAGCACAAGTAAACAAGAAGACTAAAGTCAGTAGATGATGTAGGATTTTTTGGAGATGCCAAAAATAGAAGTTCAACCTTCTCTAGATTTTTGTAGGAGTTAAACTTCCATCAAAATGCATTTTTGATGTGTAGAAAGCTCTAAATTTTGAATTGGCAGTTAACTATCAGTACACCTCTAATCTCTTAAAAAACTTTAGTACACCTTTAGAGAAGCACACCTTGGGAGAAGTGCACCTTGACCACCTTGCACACCTTGGGAGAAGTGTACCTTGGAATACAGGTCCAAAAAATGTAAAATTTTACCACATGTCAAAACTGAAATTCTATCTTCTAGGTTTTGTTCCCCTTCATAGTAGAGCTATGTCTAGGTATTTGTTCTTGAATTTCTTTATAATATCTATCACTTGGGTTGCATCCAAAAAATATGAAGCATCATATTTATCGTTTACTTTTTGCCTATAGTTGCCTACCTGTATACGAGTCTCTACAAAATCTCCCAATTTCACATCCTATTCTAGCAATGCCTCTTTGGTCTTAAATGTTTGTCTAATATCCTCAATAATGGAAGCTTCTTAAAAGGTCTTCCTAAATTGTTCAACAACTGCTTGTATAGTCATTAATTTATCCCTTGAATCATCTTCAAAAATGTCCAAGCAAGCATTGCTTTAATGTCTCTCTACTTCCAAAATCTGCTCTTGGGCTTGATCCTTGAGCTTATGAATATCTGTGTAATGTTTCCATTACTTTATTACCATCCACAATCTTCTCTATCTAATCATCTATATTATCTAACTCATTTGCAGTATATACATCCATCAACATCTAATACCTCTAACCCTTTATTGATTGTAATGCTTGCAGGTCTTTACCCCAGGTATGTACTTCATCCATTAAACCAAAATCTTAGTTCAATATAGAAACCAACTTATCTACATTGTTCAACATGTGATGTAGAAACTTAAGATTTCCTTGTATGAACTACACACCTTTCTCTTCAAAACTTTCTTGTCATTTCTCACAAGCCTTCAAAAAATGTATCTAATTGTATAGTCTCCTTATCCCTTTTATCAAGTGTTGCATTTAGAGTCTCCTGAGGATTTTCAAGATCCAATAGACCAACTACTTTTTTCAAATAACCTCTTAGGATTTCATTCTACTTCCAGAAGTTTAACAATTCAGACTCGTCCTATTCCAAGTGCCTAAACACTTCTTTGATTCTCATAGTAACTGTCAATTTAGTAGTATTCACAGTGGGTTTTCCAAGAAAGACCTCCTTGATTTGATAATATTTTGGATTCAAGTCCTCAATATCTACATGTAGAGGAAGGATAGCAACACGGGTGAATAAGTCCTAATTTTGATCACTCATAACAAAGGCCAGTGTTTGTGTATCACCTATGGATGGCTCAAGTTTCTTGAGAGCTTCAATTAATTCTCCCATTCCTTCTTCCTTAGTACAATGCAATTGCCTTTTGTGTCTAACCATCACCTCCCTCTTCAACCATCTTGGATTAGTTCCCATTGGAGACATATTTTTAGTTGAAGAGGGGGTTTGTACCAATAGACCCTTTCCCTTATCGCTCCTCTCTGGAGTTTTCTCTTTCTATGAGAGATCTACATCAGGCATCGCTATGTCTATTGAGTCCAAACTCCTCACCTCTATATCTTGAGAAGTTTGTTGAAGTTCTTCATATATTTCCCTCTCTTCTGATACTTCATCAACAAGCATTTTTTGTGGCTCTTCTTCCCACCTAGCTTATACTTTCTCTTCATTAACAAGAGAGAGAGGGGTGGCCAAACCTTTATCCAAGAAAGATAAATCTTGACTTGGTGATGGTAAGGCACATAGAGGTCCTTGTGAAAAAGGTGGAAATTGACTCTAATCTTCTTGTAAAGGCTGATTTGTTCGTGCATCGCTTATCTTGTCACCTATGAGTTTAGTACCCATAGGCATGAAATCAAAATTTGACATGCTAAAGAAATCAGTCCCTTCATCCTCTTGCTCATTAATCCATTGTTGTAATTCATCCTTTGAAGTTGTAGCCTAAATAGGCTATGTAGGAATGGATGGTGGTATTATAGTGGAGCTTCTTCTTCATTCTACCTCTATAGCCCTAGCAAGATGTGTCCTTTGACTCAAGGGAAGGTTATCCTTTTTATCTTCATCGTCCTCTTTTGGAATAACATTTGGGATTGATGGAAAAGGAATAACCTTTCTTATCACCTTTTGTCTCTTTTTAACTAGAGTTTTCACCTTTCTTTTCTTAGGAGCCGATGGAGATGCTTCTTCCTCTTGTGCAAGAAAAGACACTTCCTATGCTTTTGTTTTAGCTCCTTACCCTTGTTCTAGTAGTGGCACTAGCGGATTATCCTGAGTTTGGATGACTTCTACATTTTTTGCCCTTTCTACATTTTCTCCCCCTTGGTGTTCTGGTGCTTGAGTTTCCTCTTCTCTAGGCTCAACTTGTTGAGGGGAAGTTCTTTTCCTTTTATTTTCAGCATTTTGTGCCCTAAAGTATCCAACTTCTCTATCAAGTTGAAGCACTATTTTTTCCCTTACTGGAGACTGAGTTGTGAATGTTGGCACTATCACCTTTGCTCCACTACCTTTCATTAGATGTTCTATAGCTTGGAAAACTACTATTTTTAGGATTAGATTTAGCTTGAATGGTCTCTTGATCCAATCCTTGGTTAATTGGATGATATGCCTCACCCTATGATTGATATCTAAATTTTCTTCTCTATCAATATCTCCATTCATGATAGGTCAATCAAATATCTTATCTATATTATACAAGGGATCTAAAACCTCTTTAGTGTCCTACTATACAATCTTTAATGGGACCTTCATTTCCAAATCACTTCCTACCAAATAGAGAGTCATCCTACAATAATCCCTTATTCAAATTTCATAGTCATCTAGTGCATTCATCCAATGATCCTCTATGACATCATCATGTTGGAATTGTTTTCTTGCCAAGTAATAAAATATACTAATGTTATCAAAATAGGGATGATGATAGTTATAATCCTCCAAGAAATACTCATCACACTCAGACTCAAAAGTTGTAATATCTTGCTTATGATTAACACTAAATGGACCTATAGTGATGGGTTGTATCCAAGTCTTCTTATTTTGCTTCCTTACTCTCTCATATGTAGATGAGAGTTGTCATGTAATCTCCAATAATATGAGTTTGTCACACAGATACCTAGGGAGCTTCTTTGGATTAAAATTCATTCCCATTACCCTTAAATAGGTGAATGTTTTAAATTGGATGTAGTAGTCGCATATTTCTATAATCTTTGTAGCTACCTCCTCTAACATCATTTTCATATAATCTCCTTCAATGAGCTAGATGATTGCAAAAATAAAGGCATCATTCACTATACTATATTCCTACCGGTGCTCTAAAAACTTTTTCCTTACCAAGTAGGGGTATACCACATAAGACCATGCATTTGCATCTTGCAAGTTGCCCTTTTTGAACAATCCTAAATAATCTATTGCTCTTGTAGCTAATAGGTACAAAAAATAGGATATCATACAGAACCTTTGGTTGTTCTTGACTACCACCAGTTGTTCATATAAATTCTCATTGAGAATTAAAGTCCAATCAATCAGCATCTTTGTTATTTTGATGGTCTCAATAAAGTGTACCATCCATATATTCAAGTTTCTTGTTGTTGGTAATCCTATGAGTCTACTCAAGAACATAATAGAATGTCTCATATAATCTTTCATATTACCTATCATCATATCTAATTTTTCCACTTTCTTCCCAAGAGGAGTCTGTTAGTGAACAGATTGTCCTCCAAGAAAATATATACAAATATAACCCTGAATTCCCAAATGAGAAGACTAATCAGCACTAACAGTTGGACAAGTTATCATTGGATTGATAACTTTTCTCTAAATTTTATCGGGTACAGCTCCCCGTATGAAATATTCAATGAATCAAATCTGAATGCTTTTACCAGAAAGCATAAAAATATATCAAACATCTACCTATAAGTACAATGTAGATGCGAGAAAAACTAAACAACTACAAGAAATTAAATGGCAAATGACACAAAGTCCATTCACCCTAAGAACAGATAGAATCAAGAAACACATTATCCATCTTCTTGAGAAAGTGCAGAAATGAAGATATGGAAATATAACAGCATATTTCAGAGAAAACCAAAGTGACACAAAGATCACACTTAGTGGAAAGTAGATTTCTCAAACTCAAAAATTTGAAAAACAATTAACTCTCAAGTCTCCCTCCTCTAAAAGCATAAAGCTGCACTTGCTATTACAATCACCATTAAAGAAAGCTGTAACAAATCAAAACTCTCCTATTGCTAACACACAATTTAGAACAGGAAAATGAAAACTTGCTTTTCCCTTCACAACTTCACAAGAAAATGAAATAAAATTGGGGAAACCTCTCCTCCTTGCTGTAGCACAAAGTTTGCAGTCTTTTGGAGAGAAAAAATGGAACCCCTTGCTTACTCTGTTGTTGGCTTATTTAATCTGTTCTTTCCCATGGCTTTTCAGTTTCCTAACTGAATCTTGAAAATCTTTTAATTTCCCTCTTCCTTTTGGTATTTATATCATTATAAAAATATTCTTTTATATTTTCAAATTTTTGGCCCCTATGGTATACTCATACTGACAAGTGGCATTTGCTAGTGATGAGGTTTTATTATGATTTTGTAACTGTCATTGACAGTTTTGATAGCGTCCAACTAAATCAGTCGTAACTCATTAACCAAGAATGATTTTGAAAAAAAATTTGGTCAGATCATGCATAAATTTCTTCTTAGAAGCATATCTGAAATTGAGCCAAATCCAACAGTTTGATTGGAAATTATGCCCCACGCACTGAGACCCAATTTGATTGTCTGGATTCTATAAATGCTGTTTCTGAGCCGATAGAGGTGCAAACAGGAACCCATAACTTTTTATCCATAGTGAATATTACAAAAATATTTGGAGAGGAATTATAGAACTAGAATTCACAACACATATCCAATATTTAAGTCAATCCAATTGTTAGATTGTGAGATATGACCCCCGAAATATGACTATTTTCTATCATCTGCATTTTATGACTGTTATTACTGATCCAATAGTGGTGCACTCAAGAACCTATAACTTTTGATCCATATTAAATATGACAAAAATATTTGGTGAAGATTTAGAGAACTAGGATTGAAAAAACATATCCAAAATTGGGCTCAATCAAACAGTTGAATTCTGATATATGACCCCCGAAATATGATTGTTTTTCTGTCATCAGAGAATCCAAAATTTCTTCTGCTTGTATATGTTTGTTCCATTTTAAGATGGATGAATTCTAATGTAAGCTCATTGTATGTTACTTGATATTGGTTTGGCCTTCTAAATACTTTAGTTTCTCAATGTCCAATTTCCATAATCCATTATAATTCTATGCTTTGTCTCGAAAGGATCTTCCATCATGATTGAAGAAATCAACAAAATATTGAAAAAGGTTGAACATTGCATTTTTAAACCATTGAACTGCTTTGAAGTCTGAGCCTGAAATGTGAATTGAGATAGAGTTCTAAACCTTTCTGAATAACAAATTTTCAATTTTGAACCGAGAATCTAAATTTTGTTTCTATTGAACTTGCAGGACAGATCAACTGAACCATTGAATTGCTTCGAACTACTTTGAACTTCAGTTCAAAGTGGTTCAACAACTCTAAGCTTGAAGCTTTGAAATTATGACCAAATTGGGTACTAACAGAGTCTTATCAATCAAATATGAAGATTGGATAATTTTTAATGCTTCATCTATATGCTCTCTATCCCACCTTTCTACTTAATTATATGTCAATCTTATTTACTGATCTTCCCTTGGGAGATGAAATACTTTCTCAATGCTCTTAGGCTTGAGATCTAGGATGATCTCTTTAGTTATTCTTTTTACAACCCTTTCCTTTGAAACATAGTTTTATGCTAATGTCATAATCAACTTCGAAGACTGTACTAAAATTGGGTGTGATGTTGTGTTTACTAGTTCCAATCTAATAAGTGTAGATACCATAGGGGACCTTTCATTTGGCTTGTTACATAGGACAATGAATGCATTCCAGTCAATATAACCCAATTCAGTGTCCTGGATCTTTGAATATGCATTCTAGAAGCATGACTTTGATGGAACACCTTGGAATTTTAAGACCACTAGTTTTAAGAACATTTATTGGGATTGAGGGATATGTCATAACTATGAAATCAAATACTCACCTTAAATCAGCAATGTGAGTGCTTTGATATTTTGAAAATATGGTTAAATTATCCATGTAGATGACTATACACTTATTTACCAATCCCTTAAAAACTTCATCCATGGCTCGCTGAAATGTAGCCCCTATGTTAATCAGTCTAAAAGGCATTCTCCTATAGGTAAAAGTTCCCAATTTAGTTGTGAAAGTTGTTTTTAGTCGATCTTCTTTATCAACCATCACTTGATTATATCCTGAATATCCATCTAAGAAAGACATCATTTTTAAACCATTGACAATTTTTAAAACCTCATCAAGTGAGGGTAGAGGATAATTGTCCTTTTGAGATACCAAGTTCAAGTTACGAAAATCAACACAATGGAAAATCTCTCCAGTCTTCTTTTGTATAGGAACCAAATTAGCCACCCATGTAGAATAGAAAATGGGAAATATGATCTTGGCATCTAGTAACTTCTTAACTTCTTTCATTATCAAGGGTTTGATGATAGGATTAATAGGCCTTTTCCATTGTTGAAAAGGGGTGGCATCTAGTTTCAATTGGATGTCATGAGTTATAATCTCAAGGTCATAGGTCTTTAGCTCCTCATAACTCCAAGCAATAACATCTTTATACTTAGTAAGTAACTTAAGCATTTCTTCTTTTTCTTGTGCATTGCATGCTTTCCCTATTCAAACCATTCTCAGATCTTCTTCCATTCCTAAGTTGTATTCATCACATTCCTCGATCCCCTTTTCTTGGATTGTTATTTTGTTAAGTGTTGATTCATCAAGTAAAAAATGCACTCTAACTCAACCATTCCTTTAGGAATAGTGTTAGTCTTTAAATTCAAGATCTCATTTTCATCTTCAAGTTCATCATTCTTAGGCTTGTCATCCAGAGTGTCACCAATTTCTTTCCCTTTGAAGTGACCATTACACATGATAAATTCAAGTATGTGTTGATCGTCCTAAAAGACTTGAAAGTTTGTAATATTGTCTAGAATAGATGGGGCAGCAACCAACTCTACTAAAAATCTTTTCAACTTTGTTCTTTTGACTAATTGTAATGTGCTTGCTGAAATAGCGAGAGCATCCTCCACCATGTTCTTTCTCCTTGGAATGGACTTTATGTTTAGAGCTTTACAATCATCCAATAAATATCATACTCTTTTCTTGTAAGAAAGTAACCTTTTTTTGTTGCAAGAGATAAAACAGAATGTCGTATTGTTCAGAGGAAAAGGGAATTTACACACGAGATTGTAGAGCAATATCAGAGAAGTCAAAGAAGGATCCCCCCTTCAAAATTTACAAAAATTTCCTTTATAGTTCAGGCATAACTCAGATATTTTCCTTTGCCATTACTTCTTACCTACTGCCATCAAGTCCCTGAAGGAAATCCGATCTCAAATCTAATCTAGGCATGGGTTTCGGTACAAGAAATATGTTCTTTGTTGAAGGATAGGGCCCTAAGAAGATAGAATAGTGCCATTGATTGTCCTAATCAGGTAGATAAATCAATTGGGGGGTGGTGGAGTGCTTTTCTGCATTCAACATTCATTCTAGAGTGGGTGGCATTGATCACGAAGATCAAATCACATAAAAAATCCTAACTTTCTTCATTCTTGAGCACCTGAATCAGTAGGGGCAACAAGTCAACTAAACTCTACATCCAAAACGGGCTATGTGGACCAATAACCTCCTTTTATCTTGCCACCTCGTAGGAGTCCTACGTGGTTGACCATCTCTTTTCATTACTAACTATACCATCCTTTTTTTTAAAAATCCTGACCACCGGCCACTAACCATCAATGCCTTAACTGTTGTTTATACCTTAGCCAGACCTGCTGGGACACATGTCCTAAAGAGGTTTCCCCACTTTTTTAAATTTCCTTGCATTTTGATAATGCGGGGAAGCACTGATCGTTGATCTCCATAAGATCAACGATCGCGAAAGATCCACTTAATACAATGCTTGCCTCCATAAAGTTTTTGGTCCATAAATTCACTTGGCAACTCCTAGCATCTTCATCTTGGCATGACCTGGCCCCACTAATCCATGTGGCACAATGGTGCTATATCTCTATGGGTAATATCCTCGTAGCTTTTGATAGCGAGATAGTGCCCATCGTGGATTTTTCTTAGATCTATGGTGATCAAAAAATTGCACAATTGCACACTGAGTTGGCTAAGTGGACCAACGAAATACCACAGTTGTACTATGAACCACCTGACAACTACCACCGAGGATGAGCCATAATATTACTTTGGAGAAGGGTGAGCTCATGATGTCATCTATGCCACGCATCGCTAAGGTGCTATGTTGCTATGGGTAACCTTCGAGCAATTTCCATAGCGAGATGGCACCCACCGTGGATCCAAAATAATCTGACAATCATGAAGACTCGTTGTATTACTGTGCTTTGCCCTTAAAAATTCTAGGGCCATGAACCAACTCAGCACACCTGGCATCTAACTCAGCCCGAACTGGTAGCATCCCTGCAGTTTCATAATAGTCGACCCCACCCCGCTACATGTCATCGAGGCACTATGTCACTATGCTTATCCTTTGAGCAATTTCCCATAGCAAGATAGCGCCCACTGTTGATCTAGATTGATCCAAGGGTGAGGAAATCTTCATGCGTTTGAAAGTGGTGTGGGTCTAGGCTACTGCTAACATCAAAATATCTGCACAGCCGGCAACGAATCAAAATCCTCCTTCAATTGCAGTCACTTTCCCACATTGCCTAAGGTCCCACCATGTTCTTTTACCAGCTGGGTGCTATGTCGCTAACGGTGAGAAGAAAAAATTTCTTGATAGTTCCATAGCACCCTCCAGTGTCATTACTTTGCCACCCTCATGATAACCTCGATCTTACGAATTGGGGACCCACCTACCACATGGCAAAAAGGTGCTATGTCACTATGGCAAGGACCATGCAACTTCCCATAGTGAGATAGCGTCAACTATAGATATCTTTTAATCTGATGATGGGGAAGCTGTGAGCCTATAGAAATAAACCTAGGAAATAAGGAATATCATAAGGTTCAATCATTTAATTTTTTCGATATTCCTGGGATGTTTAAAATAACATTAAACTAGGAAGTGACCATTGGGCAGGCAAGTATTAAAAATTCAAATATTTGGTGGGGGGCACAATATGTAAAATTTTTGGTGACTCACAGGGGATGCTAACCTACTATGCATAAGACCAGTGGCCCAAAGCATCCATTGGGCTACAAAGTCGTAAAAGAAAATATGTAGATTCTAAGCACTATGAAACCCTAACCCTACCTTTGAGAGGAAAAACCTAAAACCCTTGTCTCTGCAATTGGAACCAAAGATGAAACCTTCTTTCTACAACCACAAAACTTTGAGAAAACTAGCTATCTCATAAAGAGATAGTTGTGCTCGTACACTTCTTGGAAAATAGGGAACTAACAGGAAACAAAATTACTCTAACTATGCATAGAACCTCAACCCTTGTCATAAACATGGCTTGAGATAGATCCCATTGACTGGGATGGGCAAAATTTCACCACCAGTCTTACTTAATTAGAAAGCATTGGCCTACTTGCAACTGACAATCAAATAGGGACCACTCCATAATGCATCAAACTTTGAGTGTCTTCCTAGTTTTTCCCTATCTGCATCCCATTTTAGAACCAAATCTCCCTCTCAGAAGATTTTGACCCTAGCCTTCCTGTCAAAACTCTTTTTTACCTGTTTCTGGTGTGTCTCTAGGGTCTGCATGGCTTTACTTCTCTTCTCTTCTAGCTCCATTAGCTCTTCCATTCTTACTGTCATGGCATCATCTTCAATCAACTCTAGCTGATGAGCTAGCTCTAGGTATGGGAACTCCAATGAAATTGGAAGCCTTGCTTCTCTGCCATAAACTAACACACATGGTGAATTCCCTATTAACCTTTTAGGTGTTATTCTGTCAGCCCATAGTATAGTATTTAGTTTTTTATGCCAACACCTCTGGTTATCTTCTATTGTCCTTTTCATGATCCTAATTAGGTTCATGTTGGAGGACTCAGCCAAACCATTACCCTGAGGATAGCAATTTGAGGATGTGCTCAAATAGATATTATGATCCACTGCCCATGCACAAATCTGAGCTCCAACAAAAGACTTTTTCATTATCTGAAATAATGGTTGAAGGGGCACCAAACCTGGTCACAATTCCATCAAGGAACTCAAAAAATGAAGATTTAGTGGCATCCTTCAATGCAACTACCTTTGTCCATCTAGTGAAGTAATCTGTAGCAGCTAAAATCCATTTGTGACCTGAATTAGAAGGAGGATTGATAAGGCCTATGAAATCCAATCCCCATTGTGCAAAAGGTTGGTCCACCTGAATGGGATGAAGGGGAAGAGTTGCAAGCCTCTGTTTACTAGAGAAGAAAGCACATTTCTCACACTTCCTCACATACCTATGAGAATCATGAAATAGGGACGACCAATAATAACTAGCCCTCATGATCTTTGTTGTAGTTGTCCTTGCTGAGAAATGACCACCATCGGGACCATCATGAAGTTCTTTGATCATTCTTTCAGCCTAGTCTGTATCAAGGCATCTTAATAGGGCTCCATTAAAATCTTTTCTAAAGAGGACACCATCAACTATGACATAAGGAATTGACTGCAAACTATATTGTCTCCTTTTAGTTTTATCTAATCCTTGAGGGTATCCATTGCCTAATAAGAAATTCATCATATCATTCATCCAACTCTTTGGGTCACTATTTCTTACCTCTTGTTGCTCTATCAATATCATAGCAGCTTCCTCATCAGGTTCTTGAGATGATAACATATGTTTACACATCCCCCTCCCTCTTACCAGCTTGGTAATCTGAATGTCAATATCATATTCCATCACTTTAGTAATCCAACCAACTCTTTTCTCACTAATATTTTTGCTCAAAAGGAAATCCTTCACACTGGCATGGGGTACTAACAAATGAATCTTATTATGAGATAGGAGGTGTCTAAATTTCTTTAAAGCTCTGATGATTGCTAGGGCTTGCTTCTCTACATAGTTGTATTTATCTTCATATTCTTTAAGCCCTTCACTAAAGAAAGCTATGGGCTACTTGTCACCTTTATCATTTCTTTGAGTCAGGACAACAGAAATGCTTGACTCACCACCTAGGGTATAAAGGATGAAATCTTTCTCAAAATTTGGATTCATGAGAGTAGGGGTTGAGGCTATGGCTGTCTTGATCTCTTCAAAAATTTCCTTTCCTTATTTGGTCCATGCAAAGACCATACCTTTCTTGAGCATAGCTGTAAGAGGTTTCACCATGGTAGCAAGATTAGGGATAAATCTTTTGACAAAATTTATCCTACCTAAGAAACTTTGCAGCCCTTTCTTGTATTTAGGAAGAGGAAGGGCAAGTATTTCTTTTGTTCTCTCTGGATCAATGGTTAAGCCATCCTTAGATACAATATGTCCTAATAATTTTCCTTGGTTAGTAGCAAAGACACACTTGCTTGGGTTAAGGGAAACCCCAAACTCTCTACATCTTAAGAATACCTGTCTTAGATGATCAAAATGATCTTCTACATCCTTTGAATACATAATGATATCATCAAGGTAAACTAAGACAAACTTGTCAATCAATCCTTTCAAGGCCATATTTGTTGCCTTTTGAAATGTAGCACCTGCATTGTTTGGTCCAAATGGCATCTTACAATAAGCATAGGTACCCCATTTAGTGGTAAATGCAGTCTTGTATCTATCAGACTCTTTAACCAGCACTTGATTGTAGCCAGAAAATTCATCAAGAAATGAAAATCTCTTTGAACTACTGACCTTGGACAAAATCTACTCCATAGAAGGGAGAGGATGGTGATCTTTAAGGGAAGCTTGGTTAAGGTCCCTAAAGTCCACACACAATCTAATTTCTCTGTTCTTCTTCCTAATAGGGACAAGGTTTGCTACCCATGATGAGTGTTTGATGGGAAAATTTATATTGGCCTCAATCAACTTGGATAGCTCTTTTCTCATTAGGGGTTCAATCTTTGGATTCACTGGCCTCTGCTTTTGTCTTACCGGTTTTCCATTATCAACTAAATCTATAGTATGCTGAAATAACCTTGGGTCAAAACCTTTAAATGATCATATGTCCAGGAAAATATATCATTAAATTATTGACATAGATGAATAAAACTCTCGTGCTCAATTTTAGATCATACCTTACCCATGTTCAAGGATTTTCCATCAGCAACCATGACTAGAATATGATCATCTTCATCAACAGCTAGGTTCATGTCTCTGCCTCTTGCTTGGTCATCAGGATTGAAAACACTCTCTAAGATAATGAGACCCTTAGGCAATTTATTAGAACTGAGATTAATGATCTGATCACCATACTAATCTTGCAGTCTTAATTGGTTCCTGCCTAAAAACTCTGCTTCATTCTGCAAGAAGCTTACAATTTTCTTATCAGATTCAAACAGTTGCCAATGGATGTTGTTATCAGGGATAGCAGGTCTTACTACCACTTTGATTTGTTGCTTCTTCTCCTCCTAAAGATTCCCTGGCACATCATAAGATGCACTTATTGTTGCAAGTCTATCAGCATATCTATTTTCCTTTCTAGGGATGCTTTGAATATTAAATGCATTGAAACCTTCAAGATAATCTCATACCCTATGTTTATAAGACTTGAGCAAACCATTCTTGGTGGTATTATGATTTCTCACTTGATTAACCACCAACTCATTGTCTCCATACACCCTTAATGCTTGGATTCCTCTTTTTTGAGCAAGTAGGAGACCTCGAATCAAGGATTCATACTCAGCTACATTATTAGTGCAACTGAATTAGAGACTAAAAGAAAAGTAGTACCTACTTGTGTAGGAGAAATCAACATCACACCAGCCCCTAACCCAATCTTATTCCTTGATCCTTCAAAGTACATACTCCATATCCCACTCATATCTTCTTTAGTACCCACAAGATTGGGAACTAGAGCATCTTTCTCCAATGTACAATATGTACTAAGAACTGTCTTGAGGGTTTCTGGCGTAAGATCAAATTGATATGCATTAGCCCACTCATCGAATAAAAAATCAGGTATCTCTCCTAGGGAAGTGGTGGGCTCATTCACTATGTCATTCTCATCCATCTCTAGGATAGGGCAATTCATGTTGATGGAATTAGGGGTGTAAAATTCAATATGATGGAGGTCTTGAGGCTTTGCTCTAATTGAAGCATTAGCTCCATATCTCATCTTGAAAGACATATATGACCAATCAAAAGATATGAAACCACCTATTTGGGCAGTGAAGTCTCTTGACAGACTGATGGCAAAATATGGCTTGACCTCAACAACAAAGATATCTTGGGTTACAGTACAACCAGGGCATGCATGTAAGGCCATCTCCACATTCCTAAGAATCCCTACAATCTTGATAGTACTACCATCCAATTTTAATACATCCTTAACAATGGGCTCATATTTCATTCCCTAGGCATCACTGAACTACTAGCCCCTGAATCAATCATGAAATTATGGACTAGTTTGGCCCCTTAATTAGAGAAACATAGAATGGAGGATCTCTAACCTTTTTACTTGTTTCTACCTCCCTTGATGGTTGTACTAGGCTTGTGGCACTTTCCATGCTGAGTGTCTGATCCTTTGGTTCAATTCTTTCCAATTCTTGATGCAGCAACCTCTTTTGCATGGGTATAGTAGCAACAACATCCCACATGGAGATATTCACATTTTTCTTCTTCATTTTCTCTACCACACTAAATGGCATAGCAGGTGTCTTGGTAGAACCCTTGGGAGCTACAATTGTATGAGGTTGAGATGGAATAACCTAAGGATCACTTACATCCTTTCTACCATGATTTTGCCTTTGCTACTGAAAGGTACTTGATTGATTATTTGCTGCTTGCTCATGAGATATTGCATTTGAAGTTGAGGCCTAATTGGGAGGAGGAGGGACAACATCTTCCATAGCTTTTATTTTTCTTCTAGTGTTATGAGCAATGGAATCTTGGTTTACATTACAATGCTCCTCCAATTGATGATTCATAAAAGAGCAATCACCTTGTCTTTGCATATCTGAGGCATCTCTAAATTGGTCCTCCTTGTATGATTGTTTTGCTGCAGGTTCTTGGACTGTCAAAGCCATAAAAGATTCAACCTTTTGACACATACAATAGGCATAGGATTAGTTACAGAAGGGACAAAAATATTGATCTTGAGCCATATTTTTTGAGGGACAGTGGCCCTACTTTGGTTTACTTTTGAGGTTGAAGCATGGCCACCCTACCTATTCTAATCAAAAGAATTGTTCTAATGATTAGGATTTGGAGGCCTACCACTGCTTGGAGTTTGATATTGTAATTGATGAGGCTTACTACCTTGAGCTTGTTGTCTTTCTAAATTCATCACCTTGTTGCTTACTTTTTGCATCATAGAGGAGTTATCCTCCAGCTTCTTCCCATAATCTTGCAATCTTTTCTCTGGGTTCTTTTCTCTTTTATCCATGTTTTGCATCAAAGATTTCATCATCTCTTTGATTTCATCTATCCCATTTGAAGATGTGGAAGCTTGAGGGACTAGGACAAGGGATTGTGATGTAGAAGTTGTGGGAAGAGCAGCCATTAATGGTTGATGATTTGGAACATCAGGGAAGAAAGGCATAGGAGGCCTTGGAGCTAGCTTACCTCCTTGTATTAGGATGTTCTCTGATTTTATTGCTATGTCATAAGCATTAGGCAAGGTATCTCCTCCCATAGTTTGGATTGTAGTGGCAATATCACTATTAAATGCTCTAAGGTAATGCAAGAAGGCATTACCAAGGGTAGGCTTCACTGAAGTAGGTATTCTATCCCATGTCTTTTGTAATATATAATTAAAATTAGTCATACATTCATGGGGGCCTCTTTTTATAGTAGTCAAATGCTCTAAAAGTGACAAATAGTCACTTTTATCCTCGAAATGTTTGCACAATCCTACTCCTAATCCATCCCAATCTATTATAGAACCATGAGCTAAACCTCTATACTATTGTAGTGTTTTTCCTTTCAAGGATGAGGCTAGGAGCCTAACTGCAACATCATCCTCTGTAATACCATGGATATTGCAGACATTTTCAACCTCTTGAATGTGTTCTGAGGGAGAGATAGAAGTTTCACCATTAAACTCTGGTATACTTTTGAGGGCAGCTACTGGTATGTCATTTCTTTGTGCTAATAAGAGAGGGATCCCACCATTAAAGGTGGAAAAAGTATGAGCTCTAGGCAACACCATATAGACAAGTGATCTATTGATATGTATTGATGGCAATCTAGGCTAAGATCTAACAACAGGAGGAGAAGAGATAGATCTTGTAGGTGTATTTCTTACTATTACACTCCTAACTGGTGATAAAGATATTCTAGTCTTCTTCTTCTAGGGTTTGAAAATGAAAGCTCTTGATACTGAAACTTACCTCTAGAAGATGCCCTTATTTCAGCTCTCGGCATAAATCACTACAACTTTGGTCTGGAACCAGATATGTATTTGAAGCTCAGAGTTGCTAAGTACTTTGAAAAATGAACCTCTTCAAGGCTTAAACACTAAATCCAGTACTATCTCCTCGATATTGATCTTGAAATCTTCCCTTTTGACACTAGTAGGCTTGAAGTTTTCTTAAAAGTTGTCCCACCGGGTGTGCCAAAATTGTTGTCACTGAAGTCTGCACCCTTGTCCAAAGTTGTTACCTAAGGACGACCTCATGAAACATGGAAACAACCTCCAAGCTATGGGACTTGAACTGTGAGGTTAAGTCTTTCAAGAAGGTTGGCTTCCTCTTACTATTAGGATGCACCTAACTACTCATGGAGAGGAAAATAGAGAAGGAGAGCATGAAAGCAAATCTACCTAATCTAATCTAAAGAGGTGATGCACCAAAATAGAGTGTTTAGACCAATCTCTACCCATATATGCACTTTTGAATTATGATGACACCAAGACATTAACATTCAAGCTCATATTAATCTAACAACCACATGTAGATTAGAAAGCCAGATGAATAACACAAGGAATGAAAGATTCACCTATATATCACTCACAAGCCAAAGGGATACAATCATGCAGATTGTAGATCTCTACAAAACACTAATGAGAGGCAAATAATTCTTGCACTTGCACATTAATGGTTGAAGGAGATAAAACAAAATGTCATATAGTTTAGAGGCAAAGGGAATTTACACATGAGATTGTAGAGCAATATCAAAGAATTCAGAGAAGGATCCCCCCTTCAAAATTTAAAAAAATTACCTTTATAGTTCAAGCATAACTCATATATTTTCCTTTGTCATTACTTCTTACCTACTGCAATCAAGTCCCTAAAGGAAATCTGATCTCAAATCTAATCTGGGCATGGGTTCAGGTACAATAAATTTGATCTTTGTTTAAGGATAGGGCCTTGAGAAGACAGAATGGCACCATTGATTGTCCTAATCAGGTAGATGGATCAACTGGGGGGTAGTGGAGTTCTTTTCTGCATTCAACATTCATTCTAGAGTGGGTGGCATTGATCATGAAGATCAAATCGCATAAAATTTTTTGACTTTCTTCATTCCTGAGCACCTGAATCAACAAGGGCAGCAAGTCAACTAAACTCTGCATCCAAAATAGGCTACATGGACCAATAACCTCCTTTTATCTTGCCACCTCGCAGGAGTCCTACATGGTTGACCATCTTTTTTCATTACTAACTGTGCCATCCTTTTTTTAACAAATCCTAACCACTGGTCGCTAACCATCAATGCCTTAATTGTTGTTTATACCTTAGCCGGACCTATTGGGACACGTTTCCTAAAGAGGCTTCCCCACATTTTTTAATTTCCTCACATTTTGATAATGTGTGGAAGCACCGATCATTGATCTCCACAAGATCAACGATTGCGAAAGATCCACTTAATACAATGCTTGCCTCCATAAAGTTTCTGGTCCATGAATCCACTTGGCAACACCTGGCATCTTCATCTTGGCGTGACCTAGCCCCACTGATGTATGTTGCACAATGGCACTATATTGCTATGGGTAATATCCTCATAGCTTTCCATAGCGAGATAGCACCCACCATGGATTTTCCTTAGATTTATGGTGATCAAAAAATTGCATGACTACACACCGAGTTGGCTAAGTGGACCAACAAAATACCACCATTGTACTATGACCCACCTGACAACTACCACCGAGGATGAGCCATAATATTACTTTGGAGAAGGGCAGGCTCATGATATCATCTGTGCCATGTGTCACCGAGGTGCTATGTCGCTATGGGTAACCTCTAAGCAATTTCCCATAGTGAGATGGCACCCACCGTGGATCCAAATTGATCTGACGATCATGAAGACTTGTTGTATTACTGTGCTTTTCCCTTAAAACTTTTGGGCCCATGAACCAACTCAACACACCTAGCATCAGACTCAGCCCAAACTGGTACCATCCCTACGATTTCATAACACTTGGTCCCACCCTGCTATGTGTCACTAAGGTGCTATGCCGCTATGCGTATCCTCTGAGCAATTTCCCATAGCGAGATAGCACCCACTGTTGATCCAGATTGATCCAAGGGTGAGGAAATCTTCATGCATTTGAAAGGGGCATGGTTCAAGGCTATTGCTAACATCAAAAGATTTGCACAGTTGGCAATGAATCAAAATCCTCCTTCAATCACAGTCACTTTCTCACATTTCCTGAGGTCCCACCATGTTCTTTTACCGATTGGGCACTATGCCGCTAACAGTGAGAAGAAAAAATTTCCCAATAGTGCCATAGCATCCTCCAATGCCATCATTTTTCCACCCTCATGATAACCTTGGTCTTGCAAATTGTGTACCCCCCTACCACATGGCGAAAAGGTGCTATGTCGCTATGGGAAAGGACCGTGCAACTTTCCATAGCGAGATAGCACCAACCGTATATATCTTTTGATCTGATGATGGGGAAGTTGTGAGCCTGCAAAAATAAACCTAGGAAATAAGGAATATCATAAGGTTCAATCATTTAATTTTTTTGATATTCCTGGGATGTTTAAAATAACATTAAACTGGGAAGTAACCGTTGGGTGCACGGGCAAGTATTTAAAATTTAAATATTTGGCGGGGGGCACAATATGTAACAATTCCCCATTGTAACAAGTTGATAGAGGAAATGTATGTTTTTCCTATTTGTCTTGAATTTTCTCTATCAATTCTTTAACTTCATTTGTTTAGGGTTCAAGATGAATGATAACCAAAGTCCACCCTTGGCCTTTCACGTATTGTCTTCTTCTCTAGATCTTGATCATTCCTAGGGGAGGAGAAGACAAACCTCCACCATTTGAAGAGGTATCACTATATGATAAATTTAGATCTTCAATTTCCTCTTCAATCTACTTTGTTGAATCAGTTGAGTTTACATGACCTTGATCTATCATGAGTCTCTTTTCAGGAATTGGATTGTCCTTGCATTGCATCATATGTGTTAACACATTTGCGACCACTTCTTGGCATCATGAGCATTCAAATTTGGAATGGATAATTTTGTGTAATTAGAAAAATCCTAGGAGGAGTAAGATACTAGGATTGACTGATTCTCCTAAGCATTGCAAATTAGTCACCAAGATGTCTATGAATTGTGTCACAATCTCATCCTTTGGGATTGATATCTTGAATTCTTTATCCTGATCGCTTGAGGTTTTGGTGGAGATTGTATCAAATTCCATCACTTTGTATGAGCCAAAATTTGATTGGAGGAATGCCACCTCATTTAGAGCATTGTATTCTATAACCATTTTTTTCAATTTAGGTTCTATATCTATCTTAATTTGATTGTTTAATCCTTTCCATGGTAACCATAACTGAGTGAAATCCATAGAAAACCACCCTCTTAGACATTTTGTCTATTCCCTACTTAGGAGAAACCCATACATCTCTAGAATGTCCACCACATGTATATCAATGACATCTTGAATCTGGGGGTCCGCTGTCAATTGTATTTGAATGTCTTTCAACATGCTGATGACTATCACCTTTGTTTTGTCCAACTATATCACTATCTGATTGGAAGGTTGAGAACTTACCCCTAACCTTTGTGCTATTGATAGTGGCATGATATTACATGAGGCTCCTAAATCAATTAGGAAATTGTGGAGATTCTTTCCATATATCCTAATGCTAAGAAAAAATTGGGGTACTTCAACCTTGTCTTTAAACATAGTAGGCATTTCTTCTACTGTATTGACTTGTTGGGACATTGTCTTTTGAGGGACAATATTCATATTGTGGGGTACATTTGTATGATCTAGAGTCTTCATGAGCACTTCTCACTATTGTGGACAATTTTGTAACATTTTAAACATGGAGATATTGGCCTTAGTCCTTTTCAAGTCATCTACCACATTGTACTTTTTAATAGACCAAGTAGGATTCTTCAATATTGTTGGCATGTTCACTTGGTTCTGATTCTACTATCCTCCATATGGTGGCCTAATTCGCACAAGATTATTACTCACTCTCAGATCAGGAGGATCTAGTTGTAAAGCTAGAGGAATTCCATCTATCAAAGGTTCCTTTCTATTTCTCAAATTATATGTATTTCAATTGTCATTGTGAAAAGAAAACACTTCATCATGTTGAAGATTAGGTTCTGACTGAATTGAAAAGAAAACTCTTCACTGGCTAGTTGTTCAAACTGCACATTCTATGTAGAATCATAGGATTCTAATAGCATGGCATTAAATTGTATACGAGGAGCATTGTCATTCACTTGAGAGTTTTGAGTCATCTCTTGATTCCCACTGTAATATGAACCATCATTGTTGGGTGCATTATGACCGTCGTCATACTAATTAATATCTGTATACTAAACATTGTTATTGTTGTTGTCGATAGGAATGCTTCCATTATTTAGCTGAGTGTTCCATTGTTGGTTCTATCTTTGTAAGCCTTTATTATGATTAGGAAGATTGAAGTTGTTCCCATTGTTGTTGACATTTCCACTGAAGTTCCTATTATAATTCTAGCCATAATTGTTGTTGTAAGGACCACCATTGTTTCTTTGGAAGTTGTTGTTCTATCCTTGAGACAACCTAAGACAAGTCAGTTCATTATTCATTTGGAACATAGTATTTTTTATGTGACCAAATTCAAAAACAAAACCATTGTTTGCTTTAGCACGTGCTGCTACCTTTTTCTCAAAGAAGGCAACTTTCAGAGGTTCAAACCCTAGGTACGTTAGAGTGAGATTTTGAAGAGTGGGTGCCTATTGTAATGGAATTGGATTCATACGTATGAACTTACTAGAAATTGTGGGTACTCTGATAAGGAATTTTGGCATCACTATGATAACTGGAGTTGGAAGCATTAACCCTCCTTCATTTGGATTAGCTTGCCTAGTAAAGGTAATTACCTCTACAAAGACTTTATCCAATGTGTCGATATTTGCTATAGGAAGTCTTCTAAGAAACATTGCAATAAGATGATCCATAGCATTTAGATAAATCTAAATAGTGGCTTCAATTGGTATGGTGTATGGCACCTCTAGCTTGTGGTATGCCATATGGAAGTGATGGTTGAAATGAGAAACTATCTTAGTTGGGTCCTTTTTGATTGATATGAATTGTTGATGTATCACAGCTAGGTTGATGGATGTTTTGAATTGTTCCAAGAATAATTTTTTAAAAGTGTCCCAATCTCCAATACATCCAAGTGGAAAATTAAAGTACCAATTAAAGGCAATTTCCCCCAAAGGGTAGGGGAATAAATGAAGAACCGCATCCTCATTAGCAACCTACTTGCGGTTGCAAATTTCCTTGAATACCTTGACATGATCTTTGGTAGTTTGTGTCTCGCCATAGATGAATCTAGGGTAAAACTTCTTGAGATTCTTAGGGAGGTCATGGAATACACCTCTCAAGTTTATTGGTGAGTCTATGGCATTTGCAAAAAAGGCCATCAAAGCGTTTGGTGGGCCTAAATGTGGTTGTTGAGGTGTAGCTATTGGAATATGTGGTGGTCCACTAGGTGGTTGGAGTGGAGGTGGAGTTGAAGAAGATGACAAAAGTTTGAATGAAAGTGGTTGAATTCAAGGCATTCCCTTGTCACTGCATGGTTTGCAAAAGTGGGTAAGCTCAAGAAACTCAAGTGCACATTGGCATAGACCTCAATGCTCACTAAAATGGAGATTTTGTATCAATATCCTTTAGTTTGCATCAATTCTAGAAAAAGCACACCTCTATAGAAGTACACTTTCTCACCTCACTAAATTTTGTGCACCAAAAAGTTTTATGCACCTGTGCACCTACAAATTTGTGAATCTATGGACCTATGTACCTATGGACTTGCAAAGCTACAAAGCTATGGAGCTAGGGCCCTGAATTTCTCAAAAGTTTTTTTAAAAAATTGAACTTGTGGGAAGCACAGACTTTTGCAAAACTTGCAAAATTTTAAAACTCTGGAAAATTTTCCACTTTTCTCCAAGATCTAAAAGTGTGGCCCTCCTTCTAGCACCACTTCTATTGAGCTATCATTTTACATGATGCTAAATGGTAGGAATTTTTGTGAACTCCTCTCTTGAAAAGTTGATTTTGTGAACCAACTCCAAGGTTTTGGGCAATCTTGTGACCTACTAGAATCCACTCAGTTGAAGATAAATGTGAACGTTCACAAGGAGGCCTTTGCTAGTTTGTTTTAATTTTGGATAGAATGAAAAATCTGCACATTGCTTAAAAATTAACACTGAAAAAGAACTATGTTTTTGTATTTTTCTATTTTAAATGAATGTAATCTAACAATGGAACTAATATGAGCTCCTATTCTAACAAGGGGTTAGCAAAGAAAATAACAAAACTATAAAGAAAATAACATGAAATTGAAATCCTAATGGACATAAGCTACAAAAAACAACACATTGTGAGTTAAGCTTTCAAAGAAATTGGTAGGTAACCAATGAAAATAGGAGCAGTGCTTCCTAGATTCCACTAATGCAATCACCGATGGGAAATTTCAATACTCGAATGATGTTTCACTCTTCATCAAATCACAAGGCTATGGAAAGTGCACTCATGTGAGAGAAAGAATTATGTAGGCACAATTTGGTGATTTCTTCTCAAGCTAGATATGTCGACAGAATTTGTAAAACTATAGCAAACACTAGAATTAATAGATCTCACAACTAGAAATAATGCAACAAACCTTTGGCTCAATCACAATCTCATGAAAAAATTTCACAAAACAACAACACATTCAGGAAAGAATTACTACACTCCAAATACGAGCACCAAAAGCATAATTTTATTCCATAATAATAGTGGCCATGATTACATATTACAATGGAGTATTTATAAGAAATTGTCTCCTTAATTTGTGTTGAGAGTGAGAGATATCTTCATGAAATAAAATGTTTTTTAAACAATCAAACAAACTAATTATATAAAAACTAACAATCTAACTGGTGCTTCGTAGGACTCCATCCACTTTATATTCATTAATTGGATGCATGAGCCTTTACATTGCAAAAACAAAGAAATTGTGAGAGAAGAAAGAATGAGAAAGCTCCAAGTTGAAGTGGAAGTTTTTGGAAGTTCCAAAAATAGAAGTTGATCCTTCACAGGGCATTTGTAGCAGTTAAACTGTTATTAGAATGCATTTTCGATGCATGGAAAGCTCTATTTTTGAAACTAGCAGTCAACTGTCAGAGAAACTTTTCTGAAAATGTGCACCTGCAAAGCTGTGGACCTATGAACCTGTGGACCTATGCACCTCAAAATGGTCCAAAATCTCAAAAATTTACTAAGTGTCAAAACTAAAATTCTAGCATCTGGGTTTTCTCCTTCTTCATCCCAAAGCTATGTTTGGATGCTTGCCCTTGGATTTCTTTATAATCTTAGTAATTTTAGCCATATCTGGTAAATCCAAAGCTTTGTATTTTTCCTTGGCCTTTTGTCTATAATTTTCTTCCTTAATTTAGGTGTTACCAAAATCCCTAAGTTTGGTATCCAATTCTAACAACACTTCTTTAGTCCTAGAGGCTTGTTGGATATCTTCATCATTATCAACTTCCACAAAAATCTTCCTAAAATTCTCTACCACTATCTCTACAGGAAAAAACTTCATCTTCAAAAATATCCAAGCATGCATTGATACAGTGTTTCTCTACTTCCAAAATTTTCTCTCAAGCTTGGTCTTTGAGCCGATGAATTTCATCATGTAACATTCCCATTACTTTATTTCTATCCACTACTTTCTCTATCCAGTCATCAATCATATCTAACTCTTCTCCTATATATACATCAACCAAAATCCAGTATCTTTTCCCCTTTATGGCTTGTAGAGTTTGTAAATCCTTACTCTAGGCCCTTACTTCATCCATAATACTAAAGTCCTACTTCCAGAATTGCTATGATTTTATTCACATTCTCCTACATAGCATGTAGTAACTTTAGATTTCTTATGATAATCAAAATACCTTTCTCCTCAAAACTTTCCTACCAGTGTTGATAGGCTTTCTCAAAAATAGATCCAACTAAACAACTCCCCCTTTTCTAAGAATGGTATTCAATGTGTCCTTAGGGTGCTTAGGATCAAGAAGACCAACCACTTTGACCAAATATCCTTTTAGGATCTCTATCTACCTTTGAAGTGTTTGGAGTTTGACCTCATCCTGTCTCATGCTCTTCAAGACTTCCTTGACTCCCATGGTCACCATCAATTAGGTTGTATCTTGTGTGGGTCATCCCAACATAACCTCTTTCAATTGATAATCTTTGGGACTAAGGCTTTCTACATCCATGTCTTTAGAAGGAACAACTACTTGCACAAACAATTCCTGGCACCGTGTACTAGTGACAAATGCCAATGGTCTTGCCTCATGTGAAGGGGACTCAAATTTATTTGAAATCTTTCCAATCTCATAAATGTCTTCCTCAGTAGCATAGAATTGAGGTCGGGTACTCATCATTACTTCTTTTTGGAGCCACCTTGGGATGTTTTTAGCTAAAGACCTTCTTCTTGAGGATGAAGGGGTGTGTTCTACTACCTCCTTCCCCTTATCACTCCTCATTGCAGTTGTTTCCCTCTATGAGAGATCTTTTTCTACAACCTCTGTCTCAATGGACCCTATAGCTTGTACCTCAATGTCTTGGGAAGGTGATTGAGGATATTCCACCATTTTTTCCTCCTTTGACACTTCATTGGTGGCCCTTTGTTTTGGTTCCTCCCCTTGTGATAGTTCCTTCTAAACTTATTCCTCTTTCGAACTAGGGTAGAGGAGTAATTAAGCCCTTATCTACCACCATGACTTGTGTTGGAGATGAAGGAGTAAGATTAGGACCTTGTGCATCTGGCAGCATCTGCATCTAATCCTTTTGTTGAGGTTCACTTATAGGGGTATCCCTTATCTTATCCCCAACTAGCTCTGTACCAACAGGCATAAAATCAAAATCTAACATTTTAAAAACATCATCACCCTCTTTAGTTTTCTCATCCACCCATTGTTGTACTTCATCTCCTAAAGAAGAGACTTCCAAGGGTTCTATTGTGGTGGATGGCAATGTACCTATGAGACTTCTTCTCCTTTCTTGCTCAATGGCTCTAGCTAACTGGGTTCTTTTTTGTAAGGGTAGCTACTCTTCTTCATCTACCTCCTCTTCTTCTTCCTCTTCACCTTCAGGAATGGTCTCGAGAATAGATGGAAAAGGCACCATTCTCCTAGTCACCCTTTTCCTTTTCTTCATTTTGATCTTGATCCTCTTTGGTTTTGTGGAGGTAGAAGGGGATCCTAGCTCTTCTTATGAAGGGGGAATGGGAACTTGTTGACTCTCTCCCTGTTCTGATTAGATGGGCACAAGGGAGGAAATTGGGGATCATCCTAGACTTGAGTAGCTCCAATATCTTTGGATGCTTGCACACTCTCTTCCTATTGCTGGGAAGGTGCCTGCGCTTCACCTTATTCTCTTTAAATCCTCTGAGGGGAGGTCCTCATCCTTTTGTTCTTTCCTTTCCTCTCTAGAGGATGGTAGTATCCAATTGGGTGGTCAAGTTCGTATACTATCTCTGGCCTAATGGGAGACTAAGCCACAAAGATAGGAATTATAACTTTTCTCCCTCTCCCTTTCTCAGGGTTGGCTTGAGCATGAAAGATAACAATGTCAAGTATTGGATCAAGCTAAAAAGGCTTCTTGATCCAAGCCTTAGTCATTCTGACTATGTGCCTTGCCTGATGATTAATATCATCACCCTTCTCCTTGTCAACCTCAACATTCATAATGGGTCTCTCCCTTATTTTGTTTGAGTTGAACAGGGGGTGCAGTAGCTCTTGTGAATCCTATTTCCTTACTTCCTCTGGGATGTCTGGCTTGAGAGCCTTCTCTACTAAATACAAAGTCATTCTACAATAGTCCATTATGTGGACATTGTAGTCATTTGTGGCATTCATCCAATGATCTTCTATGGCATCCTCATGATGGAACTCTTTGCTAGCCAAACTCTCCACTCTCTTGATATTGTCAAAATAGAGCCTAGAGGAGTTTTACTCTTCAAGGGGATAATTCTCCCATTCCCACTCGAAAGATGGAATATCTTGCTTCCGTTTGACCTGATATGGGCCAATTACTAGGGGCCATGACCAATAGGGTCTCCTTTGTCTTTTCACCCTCTCATATGTGGATTCAATCTACCAAAAAATCTCTAGTAACACCAATTTTTCACTTAGATATCTGGGAAGCTTTATGGGGTTGATAGTGGCACCAGCTACCCACAGATATGTGAATGTCTTGAATTGGATGAAGTAGGTCATAAGAGCTGATATGTATGCCTTTGCCTCATCAGATAACCTCTTTGCATAATCTCCCTTAATGAATTGAATGACCATAAAGATGAATGCATCATTCACGATTTTGTATTCCTTGCTCTACGCTGAGAGCTTCTTCCTCACTAGCTAAGGGTAGACAATATAGGTCCAAGCATTAGGATCCTACACAATGCCTTTCCTATACAAATCAAGGTAGTTTATCACCCTTGTTTCAAGTAGATATATCATGTAAGAAATCATATAAAACTTCTTCTTCTGCTTAACTACACCCAACTACTCACACAAATTCTCACTTAGTGTGGTGGCCCAATCCAATGGCATCTTCATTGTCCTCATTGTCTCAATGAAATTAACCATGAAAGCAATAAGGTGGCCAATAGCTGGTAAACCCATGACTCTACTCAAAAGGATAATAGAGTATCCAATGTCATCCTTCATGTATCCCCTAGTCATGTCCACCTTTCCTGTGATCTTGCCCCGAGGAGGTGTCTCAATGAGGTAAGATGATTGGATAATTTTGATCACTTCTTTCTGGTGCTCCCTGTACCATCTCTCTACTACTTCATAGGAAAGTCTAATGAATTGATCTAGCCTTAAGAGATGAAATAGCCTCTCAATGTTTTTGGGTCATAGGTCTAATAAAACTTCTCCAATTACATGTTTGACTACTCTCTCCTCCAGGACAAAGTGTTGTGCTGGTGTCATAATTAATTCTGCTAATTGCACTGATACAGGATGTAAAACTTCACTAACTAAACCAGAATGAATCAAGGGAGATATGAGTGTAGATCTCTTAGTAGGCTTGTTGCAAATCCTGAGGAATTCTCCCAAATCTTTGTGCCCCAAGTCAGTATCTCTAATTTTTTCATGATCATCATGGCATGTTGATTTTGATGGTACACCTTGGAACTTGAATATAATGGGCTTGGGTACCATTTTCTCTCTAAATGTGGATGTCATTTGATCTCTACATGTCACAAGAAAAGAAATGTTTATTAGCTCAAAAGATAAAAACTTGGAAAAAAAATGCAACAACCTTAAATTTCATTAATGAAAATAAATAAATAAATAAATACATAAACTAAAATGAAACACCTAATTTTTGTGCTTTTATTTTTTTTTAATCTATTTTTCATTCCATTATTATTATTATTATTTTCTCTGATTTTTTATTTTATTTTGGGTTTAGTAAAAGAAGAATAATATGGAGGCAAAGTTTGGCATGAGCAACACAAAACACACATAGCATGGCTCAGAGGTGGGCAAGCACAGGTGCAGCGCACTCAAGAGTGTCAGGTGATTAGGGTTTTCACAATTATGGAGGAGGTAAGCTTTTGGTGCACAATGTGCAGTGTCATGTAAAGGGTGCAATGGCATGCAACACAATGTAGTGGGCATGCAACACCATGGGCATGTAGTAGATTATAATGGGTGTGTGGTACCAATGGGCGCGTGGTGCAATGTAATGGGTGCATGGTGCTAATGGGTGCATAGAACAAATAGAATAGGTGTACGACACTAATTGACATGTGGCACAATGTAATGGGCACACGGTGCAAATGGAATAGGCACGTGGCATCATTTCATGTTGGAGCATTGCCAAGAAATGTGTGCATGGCACCATGTAATGTGTACACTACGCCAAGTGAATGTGTGCATGGTGTCATGTAATGTGCATGTTGCACCAACCAAATGTGCATGTAGCACCGAATCAAGACTTAGATGCACCTTTTTTTCAAAACATGCTCACATAAAATGTTTGGACAAGAATGAGGGTTGAACAAAGGTGGGGGGCTTTATAGCCCATCTACCTACTATGGTGTGCAATGCACACTGTGCAAGTGCACAGCCATGCATTACACCCTACCATGAGTGGGAATGCACTTGCTCAATGCACAAATATGAAATTTTTTTAAAAAAAATTTACTCTAACATTTTCTTGCATCTCAAACTATGAGTTCAAGAGTCTAAAAAAATTAGGGGGTCCCCATTCCAAGGGAATGGAGCATGTGTTGTGGAACCACAACAAGTATAAGGATATTCTTGTAGAGGATATACTCGATGATTTACCTCCAATGAGAAGTATAAATCATTATATGGATCTGATTCATGGAGCTAGTTTATCAAATAAAGCACCATATAGATTGGCACCTACTAAGAATGAAGAACTTAATAGACAAGTGTATCAGTTGTTTTAGAAAGGTTTGATCAAAGAAAGTTTGAATCCATATGATGTACATGTCATATTAGCACCTAAGAAGAATGGAGAATGGAGAATGTGTACTAATTCTAGAGCTATTAATAAGATCATAGCGAAACATAGGTTTCCTATGATGAGGATGGTTGACATAATGGATAGTTTGAGTGGATAAAAGTATTTTACCAAGATTTATTTGAAGAGTGGTTGTGATCATATCAAAATTAGAGAAGGTGATGAATGGAAGATTACTTTTAAGAAAAAATATGGTTTCTATGAATGATTGGTAATGCCTTTTGGTTTGACTAATGCACCTAGTGTTGACATTAAGGTCAATTTGTCTATTAGGGACTCAACACTTAGTTAGTTGGTTACATTGCTACTAAGCTCTACAATTGCTACTAAGCTTATCATTCATCTAGTAGTGTTAACCAAGTGTTTTAGTAGCAACCAAGCTAAGTAATCAATTTACAGTTCATGTTCATAGTGTTTATTGAGAAAATGAGACAATTTGTAGTATAGCTCGAGCATGGCAATGTCTATCAAGCTATCAAGTACAAGCGATGAAGACTCTAGTGTTAACCAAGCTCTATAGATTTAACCAAGTTCTATAGTTTCCACCAAGCTCATGATATTAACAAAGTAAATCTAGTGTTGATCAAGTCATGTCTTGTCAACCAAGTGATTCTGTAGCTACCAAGTTTCTCAATGTTCACCAAGTAACATAGTGCTAACCTAGTCTGAGCTACTCAAAAGTGAATAGTATGGATCAAGATTCAACTTCAACCAAGTGCTAGATTTTTCCAAGTATTTATAGTGTTTTTCAAGTATTAAAACATCACCAATTTTGTCTTTAGAACCCTAGTTATAGTAGTTGGGCCAACTTTGTGAATTAGGATGAATTTGGTATTTTAGCTAACTCAAAAAGGTAATGAATCAGATTTGTATATATGTAATGCATTGTGTCACATTTGAATAAGTATGTGAAGAAGAATAATAAGTGTATGAGTTTGAATTAATGAAGGTTAAAAGCAATATAAGGATTAGCAAAGATTTATCTATCATAGCCAGGTGATTGCAATACAAGGAGTCTCATTTAGCAAATCAAAGTTGTAGATCAGAGATCAGCCATTGATTCATTCTAGTAGGTTCATCAGTCAAATCCTTTAATTGGGTGCACTCAATAGTCTTTTGATAAATCTCTTAGCCAAGTGCATACTTATTTAATGTTTTTAAATCCTTTAACAAGGTGGACCTCGTAGTTATTATTGCTTCTAAGGAGGTAGATCACCAAAATTGATCAATTGTATATGGGAATGAATTCAATAAAGGAGATATATGTTACATACCATTTGTTTAATGAAATTTCCATCTAATAGCATATATGATCAGAATAATATTTGTATGCCAATTGCTTGTCAAAATGTCAATTGGCTATAAGTATGCATTCCATATCTAGTTTTCATGTATATGCATTTAAAATACCAAAAAGAACTGCATTTGCATTGTAGTTCATTGTAAGAGGTATTGTAATATCATTTGTGAACATTCTAAATTTATTTGCATCATTCAAACTATATCAAACAATTTGAAACAAGCAAAAAATTTTAAAAAGAGAAAGGTAGGATACAAGTGTTTGACAATATTCCTTGAGCTAAAATCAGTTAGTTTGGACAAGGGATATTACACCAGTTCTATTGTTCTTCTTCTTAGCACACTTTGCAGCAATATGACCAATTTAATTATAGTTGAAACATATGATAGGCAACTTACCTTTGTATTTTCCTTTTCCTTTGTGAAATCTCCTAGTCAGCAATTCATTAAGATCTTCTACATCATCTTCATTTGTATCACTATCACTAGAAACATTTTTGACCTTTTTCTTTTTCTTTTCCTTAGGCTCTTTTAGTAAAAATTTAGCTTTGAAAGCAAATTCAACATTTTCATTTTTGAAATTATCAAAATTAGAGAGTTCAAAGTCAATGAGTCTACCCATCAGCCCTTTAAGGGTCAAATCATTACCAGGTGTACATCTTACTTCTTGTATGATAGAGAATCTAGTAGCACAGATGGGAAACAGTGTTCTCAATACTTTGTTGATCACAGTCTCATCTTCAATAGTACCAGTTGCTCCTCTAATAGTATTAACAACTTCTTTTACTCTGGCACAATACTAAACTATATTCTCACCTTATTACATTCTCATATCATCAAGATTTCATTTGAGACTTTCAAATTTGGCTCTTAGCATGTTCTTATCTCCTCCATAGATATTTTTTATAGCATCCCACATCTTCTTAGTAGAATTACATCCTTTAATGTCATTGAATATGCTACTAATTCTCATTCTTCTGAAGTGATGCCCTATGAAAGGACAACCCTATTAAAGGTTACAATACACACTATTAAAGATGACCTGGTTAAAGGATTTCAATCACCCTATTAAGAGTGAGCCTTGTTAGAGGACTTTATAACATTCCATTAGAATGTCACTAGGTTAAAGGATTTATAAATGATTATTAGATCAACCTTAATCTAAAGGATTTATCCTAAATTGATATAATGATTAGAAAGTAATAGTAGATCTTTGTTTTAGTCCTTCATTCTTCTTGGCATTCATTCACTTCACCTTTGACAGCTTAATCACCCTTCAAGTATTCAACCTCTTAAGCCTTCTTGCTTTGTATGCCAATTGTAAACTCTTCTATTCAACCACCATATCAAGAAACATTGTAGAATTTTTGTCTTCTTTGGGTTATCATACATTCTATCTATTGCTTTTGGCCTATTATACCCTTATCAAGAGAATTTAGGTCTTTTGTCATTCAACTACACTCCTCCATTTTAGTATTAGGTCAAATTCATCAAATCCTCCCTCTTTTCCATTTTGTTTCCTCTAGAAACTTCTTCTACAATCCTCTTTGAATTTACCTCAAAATGGTTTATCTTGAATTTTGTACCTCCAACTCATCAATCTTATCTTCCAAACATTTCACATAGTTCAAGAAAACAACTTTGTAAGCCTAGATTTAGCAAATCTTTGATCAAAATCTTATTGTTGTCACTTGGCAAAAACTAGCTTATGATGCTCAACACACACTAGGTTGCTCAACATCCACTAAAATTTTCTCAACATATAATTTTTTTTACTGTCACTCGACACATACTAAATTCACTCAGCATACACTATTTCTTTACTTTTCTTGAAGCTAACTAATTTTCTTCTTGGCTTGAACTAACATTGCCTAGCTCCTACCGATCACTTGGTCAAGCTTAGCAAACACAATTTGTATTCATTGTTCTTCTAGACTTAGCTAGTGTATCCATCAACTTCATCTTTGAGTAGATAAATAATACATCATATCATCCATGTCTTACTTGGTCCTAGTGATCCTTTTATACACCATATAACTTAACCTTTCACTAGGTACTCTTGGTATCCTTCCTTTTCAAATCCTCTTCATCAACCAAACAAATGATAACATTCAACCCAAAAAGGAACTGAAAAGTAGTAGGTTTGAAATAATTGAAAAAATAATGATTGTTCCATGATAGATTCCATACTTTAAACAATTTCTTTTCGACACAAAGTTGGATATTAAACCATTTAAATATAGATGTTCAAGTTGTAAGTTTTACCATGAAAATAGTTTGTCAATTTTTGCATTCATTTTCTTCACATAGAACATCCAACTATAAAAAGGAATTTGGAGGGCTAAAATACTCCTATTATTTCTTTCCCAACTAATTCTTTGGTTTTGGTAATCACCTTACCATGTTTCTCAATACTTTCCAAAAGTTGTCATGTTGACAACTTTTGCAACTTTTGCAACTTTTGACAAATACTCATGGTTCTTTGAAAACCAATATTGTAGAATGATATTGCAAGACATTATATGACTATTTAGACTCAAAAAATTATCTCCTACATCTTGGATCAATATTTTGAATCTTAGAACCAAATTGACCACCTTGGCAACATTTTACCCGTATAAGACAACTTTAGGTCAAATTTAGCATTGTCATTACATTAACACATTAAAAAAATTCAAACACACAATTGGGCTCCTTATTTACCGATAGTATGTTCTTACCCACTCAAGATTCATCAAGTCAAAATTGACTAGGATGTTTGTGTTGCTTATTTTTACACCCTCACCAAAAATTTGAATTCAAATACAAACCCCACCCAATGGCTAGTTCCCAGCTTTAATGTTATTTTAATGCCTGAGAAATACCAAAAATTTAAATGATTAAAACCTTAGTGTATTTCACTTTTCCTCCTGCTAGCTTGCAATTCTCTGTGCTGTCAAATCTTCCCCAGATCTATGGTTGGCGCTATCTTGCTATGGGAAGTTGCTCATTGTTTTCCCATAGTGACATAGTGCCCTTTGGCCACATGGCCAATGGGTCCCCCTCTCCCTTGTTTTTTCTCCAGCACCAAAATTCAACAAGTCCACAGTGGGCGCCATGGCGCTATCAAAAAATCTAAATTCCTCACCATTAGTGACATAGCATCCAGCTGGTAAAAGAACACGATGGGTCCATTTATTTTTATGGGTCACGAGTTGAACAAGTGGCTAGCTGAGCTGGCGATTCTATTGGCACCCACCTTCTTGTATTCTTAGCTTTGTCAAACCTTCTAAAAATGTGAGAAAACAGGTTGTTGACACGGATCTAGGTGGTGTAGTCGTGCAAGTTCAGAAGGTACATGTTATGAGCACCATTGAATCTCCCCAGATCAAGGGTTGAGGCTTTCCCACATTATGGATATGCAAGGAAGTTAGATAATGTAGGGAAGTGGATTGGTGACACCTATCTCAATTGACGTCATGGGCCCACTTTCTCAGAAGGTATCAATAGGTGGTTGGTCTTCCATGGCAGCTGGTCTTTCATGGTCTATCCTAGAACAAAGAAGACTAGAATATCATTATCACCAGTTAGGAGTGCAGTAGTAAAAAATACACCTACAAGATCTATCTCTACTCTCCTGTTGTTAGATCTCAGCCTAGATTTCCATCAGCACATATCAATAGACCACTTGCTTACATGGAATTTCCTAGAGCTCATACTTTTGCCACCTTTAATGGTGGCAGCCCTCTCTTATTAGCCCAAAGACATGACATACCAGTAGTTGCACTTAAAAGTATACCAAAGTTCACTAGTGAAACTTCCATTTCTCCCTCAGAACATATTTAAGAGGTTGCAAATGTCTACAACATCCATGGTATTAGAGAGGATGATGTTGCAGTTAGGCTCCTAGCCTTATCCTTGAAAGGAAAAGCACTACAATGTAATAGAGGTTTAGGTCATGGTTCTATAATAGATTGGGATGGATTAGGAGTAGGATTGTGCAAACATTTTGAGGATAAAAGTGACTATTTGTCACTTTTAGAGTAGTTGACCACCATAAAAAGAGCCCCCCATGAATGTATGATTGATTTTAATTATAGATTTCAAAAGACATGGGATAGAATACCTACTTCAATGAAGCCCACCCCTGGTGATGCCTTCTTGCATTACCTTAGATCTTTTAACAGTGATATTGCCACTACAATCCAAACTATGGGAGGGGATACCTTGCCTAATGCTTATGATATAGCAATAAGGGAAGAAAACATCCTAATTCAAGGAGGTAAGTTAGCTCTAAGGCCTCTTATGCCTTTCTTTCCTGATGTTCCAAATCATCAACTAGCAATGGCTCCCCTTCCCATAGCTTCTACATCACAATCCCTTGTCCCAATCCCTCAAGCATCCAAATCTTCAAATGGCATAGATGAGATCAAAGAGATGATGCAATCTCTGATGCAGAACACAGATAAAAGAGAGAAGACCCTAGAGAAAAGGTTGCAAGATTATGGTAAGAAGTTAGAAGATCAAGGAAAGAGGCTGGAGGATAATTTCTCTATGATGCAGAAAATGAGCAATAAGGTGGTAACTTTAGAAAGACAAGTTCAAGGTGGTAGGCCTCATCAATTGCAATATCAAACTCTGAGTAGTGGTAGGCCTCTAAATCCTAATCTTATGAACAATTCCTTTCATCAGAATAGGCAAAGTAGCCATGCTTCGACCTCAAATGTAAATCAAAGTAGGGCCATAGTCCCTCAAAATATATAGCTCAAGATCAGGATTTTTGTCCATCCTAAAATTATTCCTATGCCTATTGTATGTGTCAAAAGGCTGAATCTTATATGGCTTTGATAGTCCAAGATCCTGTAGCAAAATAATCATAAAAGGAGGACCAGTTTAAAGATGCCTCAAATATGAAAATACAGGGTGATTGCTCTTTTATGAATCATCACATGGAGGAGCATTGTAATGTAAACCAAGATTGCATTGCTCATAACACTAGAAGCAAGAGAAGAGCTATGGAAGATGTTATCCCTCCTCCTCCCAATCAAGCCTCAACTTCAAATGCAACAGCTAATGAGCAAGCAGCAAATAATCAATCAAGTGCCTTTCAGCAGTAAAGGCAAAGTCATGGGAGAAAAGATACAAGTGATCCTCAAGTTATTCCATCTCAACCTCATACAATTGTAACTCCCAAGGCTTCTACCAAAACACCTGCCATTCCATTTAGTGTGGTAGAGAAAATGAAGAAGACAAATGTGAATATCTCCATGTGGGATGTTGTTGCTACTATACCCATGCAAAAGAGGTTTCTACAACAACAGTTAGAGAGGATTGAACCAAAGGATCAGACACCTAGTATGGAAAGTGCCACAAGCCTAGTACAACCATCAAGGGAGGTAGAAAAAAGTAAAAAGGTTAGACCTCCTCCATTCTATATTTCTATAATTATAGGGGGCAAACTAGTCCATAATTCCATGATTGATTCAGGGGCTAGTAGTTCAGTGATGCCTAGGTGTGTTTTTGATGCTTTGAGAATGAAATATGAGCCCATTGTTAGGGATGTATTAAAGTTGGATGGTAGTACTATCAAGACTATAGGGATCCTTAGGAATGTGGAGATGGCCTTACATGCATGCCATGATTGTATTGTAACCCAAAATATCTTTATTGCTGAGGTCAAGCCATATTTTGCCATCTGTCTGTCAAGAGACTTTACTACCCAAATAGGTGGTTTCATATCTTTTAATTGGTCATATATGTCTTTTAAAATAAGATATGGAGCCAATAATTCAATCAGAGTAGAGCCTCAAGCCCTCCATCATACTGAATCTTACACCCCTAACCCCATCAACATGAACTGCCCTATCCTAGAGATGGATGAGAATGACATAGTGAATGAGCCCACCACTTCCCTAGCACAAGTACTTGATTTTTTCTTAGATGAGTGGGCTAATACATATAAATTTGACCCCATCTCAGAAACTCTTGAGACAGGTCTTAGTACATATTGTATATTAGAGAAGAATGCTCTAGTTACCAATCTTGTGGGTACTAAGGAAGATGTGAGTGGGATATGGAGTATGTACTTTGATGGATCAAGGAATAAGAATGGATCAGGGGCTGGTGTGATGTTGATTTCTCCAGCACAAATAAGGAACTACTTCCCCTTTAGGCTCCAATTTAGTTGCACTAATAATGTAGCCGAGTATGAAACCTTGATTCAAGGTCTCCTACTTGCTCAAAAAAGAGGAATTCAAGCCTTAAGGGTGTATGGAGATAGTGAGTTGGTGGTTAATCAAGTAAGAAAATAGAGTACCAAAAAGAATGGTTTGCTCAAGTCTTATAAACATAGGGTATGTGATTTTCTTGAAGGTTTCAATGCATTTAATATTCAAAGCATCCCTAGAAAAGATAATAGACATGTTGATAGACTTGCAGCAATAGGTGCATCTTATGATGTGACAGGGAATCTTGAGGAGGAGAAGAAGCAACAAATCAGAGTTTTAGTAAGGCCAGCCATCCCTGATAACAACACCCATTAACAAGTGTTTGAATCTGATGAGCAAATTGGCAGCTTCTTGCAGAATGAGGTAGAATTTTCAGAGAGAAACTAGTCAAGACTGTAGGATCAGTATGGTGATCAGATCATTAACCTCAACTCCAACAAGTTACCTAAGGGTCTCATTACCTTAGAAAGTGTTTTCAATCCTGATGACCAAACAAGAGGTAGGGACATGAACCTAGCTATTGATAAAGATGATCATATCCCAATCATGGTTGCTAATGGAAAGTCCTTGAACATAGGTAAGGTATGTTCTGAAATTGAACAAGAAAATTTTATTCATCTATGTCAAGAATTTAATGATGTATTTGCTTGGACATATGATGACTTAAAGGGCTTTGACCCAAGGTTGTTTCAGCATACCATAGATTTGATTGATGGTGTAAAACCAGTAAGACAAAAATAGAGGCCAGTGAATCCTAAAATTGAACCCTTAATGAGAAAGGAGCTATCCAAATTGATTGAGGCCAATATAATTTTTCCCATCAAATACTCATCATGGGTAGCAAACCTTGTCCCTATTAGGAAGAAGAATGGGGAAATTAGATTGTGTGTGGACTTTAGGGACCTTAATCAAGCTTCCCTTAAAGATCACCATCCTCTCCCTTCTATGGAGCAGATTTTGTCCAAGGTCAATGGTTCAAAGAGATTTTCATTTCTTGATGGATTCTCTAGTTACAATCAAGTACTAGTTAAAGAGTTTGATAGATACAAGACTGCATTTACCACTAAATGGGGTACCTATGCTTATTGTAAGATGCCATTTGGGCTAACCAATGTAGGTGCTACATTTTAGAAGGCAATGGAGATGTCCTTCAAAAGATTAATTGACAGGTTTGTCTTACTCTACCTTGATGATATTATTGTGTATTCAAAGAATGTAGAAGATCATTTTGATCATCTAAGACAGGTATTCCTAAGATGCCGAGAGTTTGGGGTTTCCCTTAACCCAAACAAGTGTGTCTTTGCTAATAATAAAGGAAAATTATTAGGACATGTTGTATCTAAGGATGGTTTAACCATTGATCCAGAGAGAACAAAAGCAATACGTGTCCTCCCTCTTCCTAAACATTAGAAAGGGCTGCAAAGTTTCCTAGGCAGACTAAATTTTGTTAGAAGATTCATTCTAAATCTTGCTACCATGGTGAAACCTCTTACAGCTATGCTCAAGAAAGGTATGGTATTTGCATGGACCAAGGAAGGGAAAGAAAGTTTTGAAGAGATCAAGGTAGCCATAGCCTTGGTCCCTACTCTCATGAATCCAAATTTTGAGAAGGATTTCATTCTTTATACCTTAGGTGGTGAGTCAAGTATCTCTGCTATCTTGACTCAAACAAATGACAAGAATGAAGAGCAGCCCATAGCCTTCTTTAGTGAAGGGCTCAAGGAGTATGAAGATAAATACAGCTATGTAGAGAAGCAAGCCCTTGCAATCATCAGAGCCTTAACGAAATTCAGACACCTCCTGCCCCATAATAAGACCCATTTGTTGGTACCCCATGCCAGTGTGAAGGAGTTCCTTTTAAGAAAGGATATTAGTGAGAAGAGAGCTGGTTGGATTACAAAAGTAATGGAATATGATGTTGACATCCAAATCACCAAGCTAGTGAGGGAAAGGATTGTGTAAACAGATGCTATCGTCTTAGGAGTTAGATGAAGAAGTTTCCATGGTATTAATAGAGGAGCAAGAGGTAAGAAATAATGACCCAAAGAGTTGGATGGATGATATGAAGAATTTCTTAACAGGGAATGGATACCCTCAAGGATTAGATAGAGCTAAAAGGAGATAGTATAGATTATAGTCAATTTCTTATGCCATAGTTGATGGTATCCTTTTCAGGAGAGATTTTAATGGAACCCTATTAAGATGCATTGATACAGACTAGACTAAAAGAATGATCAAAGAGTTTCACAATGGTCCTAATGGTGATCACTTCTCAGCTAGAAGAACTGCAATGAAGATCATGAGGGCTGGTTATTGCTGGCCATCTCTGTTTTACAATTGTCATAAATATGTGAGGAAGTGTGAAAAATCTGCCCTTTTCTCTGGCAAAAAGAGGTTTTCAGATCTTCCACTCCATCCCATTTAGATGGATCAACCTTTTACTCAGTGGGGATTGGATTTCATAGGCCCTATCAATACTCCTTCTAGTTCAGGTCACAAATGGATTTTAGCTACTACAGACTACTTTTCTAGATGGACACAGGCAATTGCATTGAAGGATGCCATTGAATCTTTAGTTGTTGATTTCCTTGATGGAATTATGACTAGGTTTGGTGCCCCTTCAACCATTATTTTAGATAATTCAAAGTCTTTTGTTGGAGCTCGGATTTGTGCATGGGCAATGGACCATAATATCTATTTGAGCACATCCTCAAATTATTACCCCTAGGGTAATGGTTTAGCTGAGTCCTCCGATAAGAACCTGATCAGAATCATAAACAAAACAATTGAGGATAACCAGAGGTGTTGGCATAAAAAATTGAGGACAACTCTATGGGCTGACAGGATAACACCTAAAAGATCAATAGGGGACTCACCATTCATGTTGGTTTATGGTAGAGAAGCAAGGCTTCCAATTTCATTAGAGTTCCTAGCCCTGGAGTTAGCTCATCAGTTAGAACTAATTAAAGATGATGTTGTGACAGTGAGAATGGCAGAGCTGATGGAACTAGAAGAGAAGAGAAGTAAAGCCATGCAATCCCTAGAGACACACCAGCAGCAGGTCAAAAAGAGTTTTGACAGGAAGGCTAAGGTCAAAATCTTTAGGGAAGGAGATTTAGTTCTGAAATGGGATGCAGATAGGGAAAAACCAGGAAGACACTCAAAATTTGATGCATTATGGGGTGGCCCCTATCTGATTATCAGTTACAAATAGGCCAATTCTTTCTAGTTAAGAAAGCCTGATGGTGAGATTCTGCCTATCCCAGTCAATGGGATTTATCTTAAGCCATGTTTTTGATAGGGTTTGAGATTCCATGTACATAGTAGAGTAGTTCTTTGTTTTTAGTTATTTCCTATTTTCCAAGAAGTGCACGAGCATAGGTTATCTCTGTGAGATAGCAAGTTTTGAATTTTGAAGGATGCAGAAGGAGGTTTTGGTCTTTGGTTCTAGTTGCAAAGATAGGGGTCAAGGTTCGCAATATACTTAGAATCTACATATTTTATGACCCTATAGCCCAATGGATGCTTTAGGCCACTGGTCATATGCATACTAGGCTTGCATCCCCTGTGAGTCACCAAAAATGTTGCTTATTTTTATGCCCTTGCCAAAAATTTGAATTCAAATACAAACCCCACCCAACAGCTAGTTCCTAGGTTTAATGTTATTTTAATGACCGAAAAATACCAAAAATTTAAATGATTAAAACCTTAGTGTATTTCACTTTTCCTCCCGCTAACTTGCAATTCTCCATGTCGTCAGATCTTCCCTAAATCTACAATTGGCGCTATCTTGCTATGGGAAGTTGCTTGTTGTTTTCCCATAGTGACATAGCGCCCTTTGGCCATGTGGTTGATGGGTCCCCCTCTCCCTTGTTGTTTCTCTGATGCCAAAATTTGACAAGTCCACGGTGGGCGCCATGGCACTATCAAAAAATCCAAATTCCCTATCGTTAGCGACATAGTGGCCAACTAGTAAAAGAACATGGTGGATGTCCATTTCCTTTTGTGCGCCACAGGTTGAATAGGTGGCTAGCTGAACTAGCAATTCTATTGGCGCTAGCTTTCCCACATTCTGAGCTTTGTCAAACCTTCTGACAATGTTGGAAAGTGGGTTGTTGACATGTGTCCAGGTGGTGTAGTCATGTAGGTTTAGAAGGTACATGTTTCGAGCACCATCAGATCTCCCCAGATCAAGGGTTGAGGCTTTCTCACATTATGGAGATGCAAGGAAGTTAAATAATGCAGGGAAGCAAATTAGCGACACCTGTCTCAATTGACGTCATGGGCCCACTTTCTCAAAAGGTATCAATAGGTGGTTGGTCTTCCATGGTAGCTATCAGACAGGTCAGAGTATGAAGGTAGATCTTATTGGCCCATCCAGTTGACCTGATTTGCAGTTTGACAGAGTTTTGAACATCGTAGATGTATATAGATCCACGGTTGAGGCTTTCTCGCATTATCAATATGTGCAACCTTTAAGTAATGTGGGGAAGCAGTTTTGTGGCACATGTCCTAGGTGATGTCATGACGGATATTCTCAAAGGTTATGGAAGTGCAAGTTTTTTATCAATGTCTGATGTAGAAGATCAAAGGCTGGCACTTTCTCACATTATCAAGATGCGAGGAAGTTTTAAAATGTAGGAAAGTGGGTGGCAGACACGTGTCCTGACAGCTTGGGTAACATCAATGGTTAAGGCTAGCGGTTAGTATAATGTTACAGTCAATGTTTTGAGGAGATGGCATAGTAATTTGGCGAGTCTTCATGATCGTTAGATCTGTCTAGATCCACGGCGGGTGTCATCGCGCTATGGGAAGTTGCACTTTGTTTTCCCATACCAACATAGTGCCCTTGTGCCATGTGGATCAGTGGAGTAGGTTATGCCAAGATATGATGCCAGGATGTGCCAGGTGGTTGCCAATTATTTTCAAGTGTGGTACAATTGCTAAGATGTGTGTCAGGTGTGATGGGCCCAGGGCAAAAAACAAGCGTAGAATACAGAGGATCTTCTCACCATTAGATCTTCAAGATCAATGATCAGGGCATTTCCACATTATGGAAGTGCAAGGAGGATAAATATTGCAGGGAAATGGGTGGAGGGCATGTGTCCTAGATGACATCATTTACTCTCGCTGCTAGGTACTTGATGAGTCCTCACCGTCAGATTTTAGGAAGATCCACAGATAGCATTATGTCACTATGGAAAGTTGCACGTTGTTTTCCCATAGTGACATAGTGCCTAAGTGACACGTGCCCCTGCGGGCCCGGCCAAGATTGATAATAAAGGGTTGGTAGTTATGTTGTAGTCGTTGTGGTCAAGGTTTTAAGAGGATGGTGTGGTCAGTTTGAGAAGGCACGGTCAACTCTGGAAGACCCTATGAGGTGGCAAAAGGAAATAAACTCATTAGTCCACATGGCTCATTCTGGTGCCAAATATAGGTTAACTAGGTTGACTTGCTGATTCATGAGATAAGAACAAGGGAATTCAAGGATTTCTTGTGCAATTTGATCTTCATGATCAATTCCAACCACCAGAAGAGGATGTGAAGCGTGCAGAGACACTCTACCTCCGATCCAATCTATCTAGCTGGTCAGACAATGTCTTAATGGTGCCATTTCTATCTTCTCAAAGCATTATTTGACAACAAAATCAGATTTTCTTTGGGAACCCCATGATTGTTCTCTGCAAGACTTGATGATAGTAGGTGGGAAGTTTTGGGGGGAAAATCTCAGTTATGCCTGCACTATAAAGGCAAATTTTGTAAATTTGGAAAAGGTCAGACACTTCTCTATTTGTTCTCTGCTATTGCTCTACAATCTCAATGTAAAGTTCCCTTTGCCTCTAAACTATATGACATTTTTCCTTATCTCCTTTAGCCATTGGTGTGAAAGTGCAAGAATCTTTTCCTCTCATCAATGTTTTGTGGAAATTTGTAACATGCATGACTGTATCTCTTTTGATTTTTGAATGATAATATAAGTGAATATCTCTTTCCTTGTGTCATTCATCTTGGTCTTCTGATCTGCATGTGATTTTTTAGGTTAAAGAAAGTCTGAATGTGTATATCCTTAGTTTCATTCTGGTTCAATAGTGCATGTATTGGTAGAGATTGGTCTAAACACTCTATTTTGGTGCATCACCTCTTTAGACTAGATTAGGTAGATTTGCTTTGATGCTTTCCTTCTCCCTTTTCCTCTCCAAGAGTAGTTAGGTGCATCCTGATAGTAAGAGGAAGCTGGCCTTCTCCAAAGACTCAACCTCATAGTTCAAGTCCCATAGCTTGGAGGTTGTTTCCATGTTTCACTAGGTTGTCCTCATGCATAGGCTTTGGACAAGGGTGCAAACCTAAGTGACAATAGTTTGACTATCTGAAGGTGCTCCTACACCACTTACTAACCATTTTCATCTAAGTTTTAATATTTTATTTTCCTCTTGTTTATCTATATGTTTTCAAGTGATCCTACCAAATAAATTCATTATCTTTCAACTTTATATAATTTATCCTTATCTTCTTATCTTCTGGGATACTTTCATAATCAAAGTACTTCCTAATCTTGAAGATCCAATATAACAAGGCATCATTGTCAAGCTTTCCACTATAAGTAGAAACTTCAAAAATAGGTCTAAAATTCACTCTATCCAAGGCCTTAAAGAATCTTTCCTCATATTATTCTTCTTCAAGTTCAAGGTTAGGTTATGCTACTTCTTCTTCATCGCTAACATCTTCAAGATGTACTCTTCTTCTTTGGGTTGTTTCAATAGCTTCAAGTCTAGATGTAATTTGTCTCAACATAAACATTATATGATTGTTTGTGTTGTTTCTAGCTCAATTAAAAATAGTTCCTAAAAGACTCATAACCCTCTGCAAATTATAGTTTAGAAATCATATCTTCTACCCTTCAACCAATCCAATCAAGGTTTTTTTGTGGTCTTAAAACTTTACAAAGAAAGAAAGCTTCTCTTTGATGCCACCCAATGCAAGGATGGATTAGAATAAGAAAAATATTAAGATACCCTTGCTAGAGTTACACGTAGAAGCCAACCAATATAGGAGAAACCATAAGAAATTATAGAGAATATAATACATATATGATAGGAAAATATTCAATTAATATGCCAGGCATAAGACCTACTTGGTTGCATCCATATATAATCAAATCACAATCTAAGCTTAAGATCCTGGGCTTACAAATCTAAAATTATTATTTTTTACTTTTATCTGACTCTATTCTACTTTTGCTAATCCTATATCTCTAATTATATAGCAAGTAAGACCAAAAGTCATCCTATCAAGTAGTTTAAGATCCTATTCCAAAGGAGAAATTAGTGACCTTAAAATTTAACAAACTAACTTTTGTGGGGAAAAAGATAGTTCCACGCATGATTCACAAAGAGATCCCAAAGGCTATAGAAATCCTTGATGCCACACAAAGCCTCATTGAAGCCAAATTTGCACATTACTCGAGCTTCCAAGAAATGAGCACATTTCAAACAAAGAGAAGGACAACTACCACATGTAATGGAATTAGTTTCTATGAGCTTAGTTATAGGATCCACAATAGGTCCACATTAAGGGATTAACTGTACGATAAGAGAAAACATGAATATCACAGGAAATTCTACAAAAAACAAGAAGGGATAATAAATAGGAAATATTTTTGGTTGAAGCAAGATTACCAATAAAACCAAGATGCTTCTGCATAGCATTGAAAAATCTTGTTGATTCTATTCCACTCAATCCCAACAATCAATTTTGATTAATCATATGGAATTTTCAGATTTTCTTAATATCATATGTCATCAATTCTTGTTATGTGTCCTTAACAAGTAATCAATTTGTGTTATTCAACCTCGCATCATTTATTCAATCGTGTCTTTGACCTCTCCAATATCATTCCATTTGATGTGCACCTTCATCAGGATCCTTTACTAGGGTTATCCCTAGATTTATTAAAGCATTTGGCTAATCAATTTAATGATTTTTCTTATAGGAATAAATAACCTATGGTTTATTCCTATGTCTTTAAACATTAATTTCATCCCACATTGTTAGTTCTTGCCTTGTACATAAGATAGGGAACTAATGTTTTCATTAGACCCCTGCCAAAATTAGTTTATCTAAAAAACAAATGTAGTAATCCAAAGTTTGTAAAGTTAGATTTAAAAAATAAATTATCATATGCTAATTCATATTTTTTGATTGGTTCAAAGTTAATTTTTTTGGGTTTATTTCTTTTATCTTCAATAAAAAAATTAGAAGAAAAAAGAGGTTGTGCTCTGACAAACAATTAATTATCACTTAGCCTCACAACTTTCCTACTTCCTTTTCTTTCAAACCTTCTTGGCCCATTATTAATGGATTTCTTCTTACCTAGATGCAACATGGGGAATTTTTATTTTTATTTTTAAATTAAATCTATTTTTTCTTACCCAGATGCAATGTATGCTTGGGTCAATAAAAAAAATTAAAACATAGAAAAAATTGTCTTCCAAAATGATCGAACAGTAGGTGAAAGCATTATTTTGTGTGCAAGTTTGAATTTTAAGCAAAAAAAAAAGCACCAAAAAAATAAAACATTAAAAACAAACATCTTCTTCATATTAAAGTAAGAGGAATCTAATATAAAAAAATTTAAAAATCATTTAGAGAGAACTAATTAAGTATTATGAAAATTTGAATTATTAACATCTTCTTTAGATAAGGCATTTTTTTATATATTACTATTTATAAATATCGAGATTAATATATCAATTATATATTTATATAGTTGATATTTTTAACATAATAAATTAGATGTATATTTGTCTTGTTAAAATTATATATAAGATTGATATAATAAGTTAAGATTTTTTTTTAGAAAATAAGAATTCTGGATATATGGAAATTTTATCTAACAATTCATTTTTAGGAAATTTGGTCATAATAATATGATTAAAGAAAGTACTTATATTTTGGGTGATAAGTAAAATTTACTTTCTAATATCTTAATTTTAAGTACTATCTTTATTAACTGCATAAAATACTAGTATAATGGATATCCACAAAGACATGACAACATAAGACCTATGACACAAGACTCCCACACAAAACATTGTACATGGACAAATTTTATTCTAGATATTCATGGGATAAAATGAAATTATATCAATCCTATATGATCTAAGATAAATTGTAAATAGGGAATTAATTGTTATAGATCAATAGAATTCAAATTTTATCCTTAAAGCACATATCCAAAGAACTCTTGATATAGTACTCAAAGTAAGTACAACGACAAATTGTATTAAAGTGAAGGTTAAATCATAGGATTAAAATATGCTAACAATTTTGTACTAATCAATTCAACTTCTACTCAAAGAACATTGACATATTACTTCTTTTCTTAATATGGAAAACCCCAATCACTTTCCTACACAATAATTTTACGTATACCATGTTGGGACTCAAAATCGCCTTCCTAATTTGAGTATTATTCCAAGCTTTTGAGCCCTTAGTGTGCATTTAATGCATGTGTACCTAGTTGTCCTTTTAAGGCCTAAAAGTTGTTTAATGTTTCTAACAATTTACATTTAGCATATCCATGCATTCCATAATGATAAACTATCATTCTATGAAGTTTCATTTTGAGCAATGTCCAAATCTGCATCTTTGTGTGTCAAACAATGACAGATAGCCTAGTTTGCATTTGAATATCTCACACATAGTAATATTTCATGACTTTTTTCTTTGGGAGTATTTATTATCCATATCAAATAACCTATATTTCAAATTTCAAGTCATTTTGACATGTTTTGTTTAGGTTTTAAATCCCTCAAAGTCAATTGTTTACCATTGTCATGCTAATCTAAATTATGCAAAATTTTGGGAGGCCCTGTTTTACTTGTTATAAAATTGACCCAATTGACCAAAATAAGATAATTCCTTTTGCATTGCATTCTAGAGGTCAGAGATTGTTATGTTTTAGATTTGAGCTTATGACGAATCCATTTGATCAATTTTTTAATGTGATTCCATATGCAATTTCTAAATTTTTGTTGGTGTCATAAAGTGTAGATTGATCTATACCCCTGTTCGAGATGTCATTACTCAAAATCTATGATAGATGATATCAAATGGATTGTACCATTGAGTTCTACTCTAAAAATTCTTTAAGTGTGTTAGTTTGAAAATCTTGATGAATCTATCTGTACACTTTCCCAAGTCCATTTCATTTGCAAAAATCAATTTTCTACATATGTTTCCAATTCTGCAAATCTAAGTAGCCCACTTTGACTACTCACCAAATTCACCCAGTTATTCATCATGAGCCCAAATCCCAGATTTATACTCTCCTTGTGACAATGAGCCAACACCCTAGTTTTTGTTCCCCCAAGTGTCAGTTTGACATGTTTTCAAAGCCAAAACTTAATGTGATTTATTGTTTTCTGACATGTTTTCTTGCAGGCAGTTCTAAGGAGGTAACTTTGATGGTCAATATCTTTTGACCCTAAAGTCATCATGAGGCAAAATCTAACAAGGTACACAAGTGTGGAACAAAGAATCAAAGTGTCTAATTTCAGGATTCAGTCACATGTTTTAGTCAATTTTTATGGCTAGTCACATGACCCCTGAGCACAAAATTGGAAAGTCATAGAAAGAGGTGAAATAAGTTTCAAAGTTTTATTTAGTAGTTGAGTTTGATTTTCAATTAGTATTGCATGGTCAACACATCAAGTTGAAGGATTAGGTGTTTTAGTTTGAAAAAAAATAAGATAGACCAAATTTAGGGCCCGACTAATAACATCTAATTGCTGAGAAAGATAATAGGGGAGGAAAGGATACTCTTAGAAGGTTGTAATACTCATTATAGTCAAAACTATTCAACAATAATATATCACCAATTGAAGGTCAAATGAAAATTCAGGATCATATACAAGTGATAAAATTAAAAGGGTCTTGAGGGACTGCACAAGGAAACCTATGGTCAATAATTTAGCTCTTGGTAGAGAGTTTTGGGATGCTCAAACATCTCTTATTGAGATTAAAAAAAAAATCTCTATGATTTGTTCTATGATAGGTCAAAATCAAGTAATATATCTACTAGCAAAGCTAAGTACAATTCTAATTCTTGTTTTCAAAACAACAATGAAATAGGAAATCTACCAGATATGATTTGCCAAGTAGTGAAAGTAGGAGAAAGTGGGGAGCTTGCCCTTTTACATTTGGAGAATTTTATTTTTATTTGAGATAGGTTTTGTTGGATTAGAGTTTTCTTAGCTTTGGAAAACTTGAGGCTATGCCTTGTTTTGATTTTACAACTATGCAACTTATACCTGATGAAAGCAATTGACATTTTCATTTCTAAGGCACTTCTCTTGTTGAATTGTATATAGTTCTTGATGCAGCTACCTTGGAGAATCTTAAGTCCTTAAGAACAATAAATATGGTACCATCTTGGGTATCCTTTTGGCCCAAGTAGATCATTACATAATAGCTCATGGTAACTTGATTGCTAAAAGAGAGAGATGCCTCACACATGAAGCCATAGATAGTGAGTGGCATGATTTTGAGGATCCTTCCTTCTTTCCATGCTTGGGAGACAAGGTTGGAACCCATAGGAGGAGACATCATGAGGAGTTGTGGAAAAGAAACTCTATATGTGTAGGAAGATATGGGTGATTGGGGGCTATTGTAGTCAACTTTATTTAACACCAGTTAAGAGGAAGCTTATGGTTTGAAAGGAATCTTATTAAGAAGTGAAGTCTCCTTTTAAATTTCTAAAATATATCATATGGAGTTATGAATGCTTGAAGGGGAGATGCTACCAAATCCATCTAACTTGGAATCAGGTGTGAAGAGGGAGTCTTCCATGTGAGGGAAGTTCATAATGCTTTGTGTTAAACCAAAGTGGGCACCAATTGACATTGTAGATGCATTAAGGCTCTTGTTTCCTATATGTGACAATAAAGAAGTACATGCTTATGCAATAGATGTTCCAAAGTGAGAAGAAGATGAAGAGCTCCAATGCTACTTGCTTCAACTTGTGCATGCCTTTTAGTTTGAGTGTTTTGGACCCTATACATGCAAAACAATTTTTTTCACCACCTTTGAAGTTCATGAAGATCATATTTTGAAGTTCATCAAGGAGGGCTTCATTGGTAGGCTTTGTCAATTAAGCATATATGTAGGAACAGCCTAAGCCAAAGTAATCTTGAGTGATCCTCTATAGTTGGAAGTCCAATCCTAAGGCATGTCCAAAAATTTTCAACTCTAGATTCCTTTGTTTTTAACATGAACCATATTTTGGCTCTTCCCATGTTGCTCGAGCATATACAAAAGTTTCATGGTGATCCCCTTGCTATCATCATTGCAATACCACTTTTGGGATCCCTTGTTATGTTCAATAAGCAGATATAGGAATATGGTAGCTAATGTAAGTTGTAGGAGTTGGCACCATCAGAAGTATAGGTGTTTGGAACAAGGGAAATGCATCTTGGATTATCCCACATTAGCCTTGTGTGTGTTTTTATGTGTCCTTAAGTACCGCAACACACAATCATTAAGTGTCTCAAGGACACTGGGCTTTTATAAGCCAAAGACTCTCACATGGGCCTGGCCACTTTGGCGGCTTAAGTGAAATTTTGAACAAAATAGCATGGCTCAAAATGATAATGTGGCATGATGATGTGGATCTAGATGAGTCATAAAGTGACAAGTGGTAGAGGCTTCCAAACTTGGTATAGAAATCAAGGTGCCAATGTGGCAAAGTAGTACACATGGAGAATAGTCACATTCCCACATGTGACATGGTAGTTGCTAACTATGCATGTGCGAAAGTGCCTAGCATCATGGTAGTCAAAGATGACACTATAGTTTCAAACTACAATTCACCAGATTATGACATGTGTCCAACCTGACGGTTAGCACTTTCTTGCATTACGAAGATGCATGAAAGTTAAGGAAAGCCGAGAAGCTCCTAGCTAACATGTGGCAGCGAGCCTGAATCAGTGATGACATGGTAGCTATAAACTTCTTACCAATAACAAGGTGCCATGTGGTGGTGACATGGTAGGTGCCCAGTAGGAGATGACATGGCATAGCTAACCATGTAAGGAGGACCAATAAGAGACTGTCATGTGGTAGACCAATGGTATGTGATAGAGCAAGTGATTGACCAATGGTAAGGCAACATGTTTCAGCCCAGTCAAAGTAGGTTTGACCCAAATGGAATAAAAAGGAATAAATGTAAAATGTAAAATTTGATTTGCAATTATCCTTTAGTGTTGAACATGTAGATTTCTTTAAAATAAAAAGGGATATATTCTAAAGTTTTGACTTTAGGAAATTTTGAATTTTTGGATTAAAGTTTTTAAAGCAAGTGCAAACCTATGAATCGGTCTAAGAGGCTATATTTCAAATGTATCCCTTAGGTATTCTTGATAAGAAAACATAGCACTATTATATATCATCAAAAATGTGTGTGTGTGTGTGTGTGTGTGTGTGTGTGTGTGTGTGTGTGTGTGTGTGTGTGTGTGTGTGTGTGTGTGTGTGTGAGAGAGAGAGAGAGAGAGAGAGAGAGAGAGAAATTTTTCCATATTTATGGTTTTTTTCTATGCAAGAAGCCACCTATTAGAGTTATTCATGGTTTTTTCCCAAGTGCTTATTTTTCAAACTCATTCAATTAGGGCAGTTTAGATTTGATTTATGATGAAATGGTGAACTGGGTAAATGATAGATGTAGTAAGAATGTAGTTGGGGATGGTTTTTGTCACCTCCAAGTTAGTTTAATAAAGATATTATCAGTATTTTAGATGCTTATCTGATATTTTGGCAAAACAAGGGTTGCTCATTAATTGGAAGATATATTTTTAGTTTGTTATAGAACAGTGATGAGAATCATATTAGATTTTGGTTATAGAAATAGGAGAGATGCTTTGTAGTAGTAGGAAATGAAGATTCAAGCAAACACATGTCACTTCTAGATTAGATCTAGGATTTCATTCCTTTCCTATATCTTTCTCTTTATCATTCATTGTAGGGGCTCTAGTTATTACTATGATACCATGTTGGTTGCAGTTAGTTTGTGATGCCACAAGGTTGGATCCAGGACTGTATTTTGACCATTTTCCTTACCTTTCTCTCTCATAATAAATAACAAGTAATAAAAATACAAATAATTCTAATTTTTTAATTAGTATTATGATTCATTTTCATGTATCTTATTGTATTTGTTTCAAGAAAATAAATAATAGTGCAGTAACAAGTTAATCTTCCATGTGACTTTTGTCTCTAGTTCATGCTATTTTTGATCTTTTGTGATATATGTACAAGGTGTTGGAAATATTATAACAAGCTAAGTTACTAAGAGGGGAGGGGTGAATTAGTAACTTCTAAAACTTTTACCCCAATTAGCAATTAATCCTTTATATGAATTCTAACTACATGCATGAGAAACTAAAAACATGAAAGCATATACAACACTTTTAACACAAGATTTGGTGACCCAGAAACCTTGCAAATAGAAAGTAAAACTGGGGCGAGAATGATACCCACAAGCTTTAGTATTGTAGTACAAAGATGGCATGTTAAGGCTTATAATGATTACTTCTAATGATCTTCCCTATTAGGAGCAATAAGGATTGCTAGTTCTAACTTGCAAAAGGATTTACAAATATACAATGAAGTATGCACTTGGTAAAGAGATTTACATAAGAATGTTATGTCCTCCTTATTAAAGGATTTGACTAATCCACTTGTTAGGATAAAGTAGTAGCTGATTTCTGATCTGCAACTTGGTTTGCTGAATTGGATTCCTCTGAGTGTACAAATTACCTTGTAGTGATAGATGAATCTTTGCTTCTCCTTATACTATTGTAGCCTTTGTAATTTTCTCTTCTACTCTTCTCTAATGATAACATTACTTTTCTATGATTCTTTTCGATGTGATACAATAAATTGCATATATATCAATCCAATTACATAATTACAAAGTCGACCACGATATAAGTTTACATAAACATTACAAAGTTAGCCAAATTGTAGAAACTTAGGTCTTGAAGACTAACTCGGTGAGGTTCTAATACTCAACATCCACTATCAGTGCTCAGCATCATCATGCACTCAGTAGATGTAGAGGCTCAATCTATACTAATCACTTCCAATCTGTCCTAAACTTGGTCTACACTAGTGACTCGGTGAATATTGTGAAACTCGACATATAAATTGAATCACTTGATTCTTACAATATAGCTTAGTCAACACTATCACCTCAAGCTCAGTATAAATTGAGTCTCTTGGTTAACACTAAGAAGCTCTGTTAACACTAGACTCACATAACATCAACTACACAACTCAGTTTGCACTAGTAAACTCAACATACACTAAGATGCTTGGTTTACACTATTGATCATCACCTCTATAGTAACTGCGTAGTGCAAATTGAAATCTATCCATAGGACTCGGTAGAAACTGTAGATCTCAGTAACAAATGAAATGCTTGGTTAACACTATTAATTTTTAAGCTTACAATCTAAATAAGTGTATGCCACTAATAAAAAATATGACTAAAATGTCAAAAATCTCCCCCTTTAGCATTAGTGACAAAAATACTTATTAGTCAAAACTGAATTATCCATCACCTTATATCTCCAACTCGGTAGAATATACTATTTTTGAGATTTTCCAAAATTAGTCTTGTAAAGGATACATTTATGTACATGGTAATGCTCCTCCATAGTATAATATGTAGTATACTATATATTTGATATGTACATCTAAATACATCTTCTTTCCATATACAATATATTTTCTTTACACTCTTCTTATAGTCTTCTCCCCTATCTTTTTACATCTTTCTCCCCCAATTTTTTTGCAACCTTTTCTACATCTTCTCCCCCTTTTCTAACATTAGATTTATATTATATGTATTTACATAGTAATTCTAAAATTAGACAAGATGTTTCAATGTACCTTCAGTATGAATGCTAAAGTCTTGTCCCAATTCTCTTGCAAGATGCTACATTTTTGTAGTGCAACCTGAACTTCTACTAATAATTCAATCATGTGGTCTGCAATAGAGAAATTATTGTCATGGATGAGCATTTTTGAATATGCAATTTTTTTTTGTAATGCATCCATGTTAGGGAGAATCATACTCTAGATATCTATCAAAGTTGTTCTAATTCTGGCCTCTTCTCTGAGTAGTTCTTCCTGAATATCTATCAAAAATTTGATTCTATTAAAGTGAACAGAGCTAGAACTCAGCTAAATCTACAACTATTGTGCACTTACCTTCATATCTTCATCAATTTTAGACAATTTTTCTTTTATTTCTTTCGTGAAAATTGATGTGTCACATAATTTGCCAAAAAATAATGATACATTAATAAAAGAAGTTTCTAGAGAGCCCAAAATAGTAGATAACTCTACTTGGTCAATGGAAATCTATTGAGCAATAAGTTCTAAAACTTTATTATCAAATTTTTTCTTAGCTCTCTACAATATTCTATCTTGTCCATTTAAATATTTATTGTATTTTTGAACTGCCTCTGCCAACTGATACAAAATTGGTTCAGAAGTGTCAACCTCTATTCCTATAGCCTCTGCTAGAATGTTCTTTGCATCTTCAATAATCTTGAACTCCTTATTCCTTTCTTCTCTTAGCCTTTCTACTTGGCTTTCTTTTATAGAAGTTCACCAAAGGTTTGCATCTGATCTAGAGTTAGATTTGAGATGTCCCATTTGGGAGTGACAATCTCGTCATCAAGATCTATATCCTCCTTTTCTTTACCTTTACTTAAAAAATTTGTGCTCGGTTGAGGCTTGGTCTCAACTATCCTTGCACTTATTTCTTGTGTACTAGGAATAGAAACAATAGTTGAAATAGTGCACTCACTAAAATACTAGTGGTAGGAATACCTATTGTAGCCAAAATTAATGTAGAGGGTAGAACTTGTAGCTTAGTAGATGAAGTGTTTGGCACTTCAGTCAATGATGTGCTCAGCTAGACTGGTGCAAAGATTGATTGAAAGCTTGTGCTTGTAGTATTTGTCACAATCAACCCTACTAAGGTTGTCTCAGTGCTTGATGTTATCAATTTTTTTCTTGAAGAGTGAGGAAGTGAAGCTATAATTGCTATAGAAAACTTAACTAGGTCAATTTCCTCAACATCTTATGTACCTTCCTTGGTAGCCTCTTGCTTTTGTTCCTCTTCATCATCAATATTATCAAAATGAGTTACTTCTTCATCATCTTTCTCTTCATCTTTTTCTTGATCATCATCATCATCCTAGTCATTAATACTAACTAGAAAATCACTCAATTTGTAAAGAAGATAGATATTCTTCCATGTATTTGTTTCATTCAACAAAATAAGACAATTATTTAGTCTTAAAGTTAATTTTTCTTCATTTTTCTTTAAAGATTATTTCACTTCCTTGTCAATCAAAATTGGCATAAGTTGTCTCAGGGTCTGCTCATGTATATCCTTTGCAATTTATATTGCATATCCCCATATTGTCTTGTTTTTGTTCATTAATGCATCTAGAATTTGCTGAGTGAGTTGATCAAGTGAGTATTTCCATTTACCCATCTTAGATATCAATATATTTTCAATCTACTTCTGCTCATCAGTTGTTCTAGTCTCATATTTTAATGCCTTGAAGTTTTTTATTCCACAACCTAATTCCAATTTTTTCATTCTCTCCTCAAATGTGGGTGGAGACCTCTTGAAAATTATGTCTCCTCCTTCTTTGTCTACTTTCTTCCTAGAGGATCTCCTTGTGAACACTATAGTGGATGTCTTGGTAGGATTAGTAATTATTACCTTGCCCTTTTTCTTTAGTGGCTCCTCTTCCTTTGATTCTTCATCCTCTGCTTCTTCATCCTCACCTTTGCCCTTGGTCAACTAGAGAGTGGAACTTGTTTTCAACTTGGCAATTCTCTTCTTTCCTTTGTTAACCACCTAAGGGAGCTTAATTTCCAATTCTATCCTGGCCTTAGCCCCATCATAGGTGCCAAAATGTGTAGCCTTAGGATCAACTGGCTCATTTAATAATGCCTTAATTATATCCTTTGTTTCATCAATATTTACCTAATATCCTAGAGGTTTCACCCATGTAATTCTAGGCCAATGTATACCTTGTCACTATCCACCATAAAAAAAAATCATCTTTATAGTCCTCAACTAGTTCCTTGGGGATTTGGAATCTATTATTCATTTTCTCCTTGAATGCATCAAAATAACCGTCCATGATACTAGTGTAATTTTCTCCCATCTCAACAATTTGATAGAGTACTAGCACACCTATCCTCCAAACAATAGCATATTTTGATGGAAAGAATTTCTAAACATAGAAAAATAAACATGTCAAAAGTGAGCCAAACTTACATGGATTGTTCTTTGATTTCCTAATACTCTCCATGTTCTTGTTGAACTAATTCAACAGTAACTTGACAAGGTCAAGAGAAAGGTTATTCTTGACTACTTTGTATGCCAGGTCCATAGCTTCACACGACACACTATTCAACCTACTCGAACTATAGATTTTGTGTGTAATGACATGAATACCAAACTTCAATTCCATTTCAGTGACACTACTTACTTTCCTTCCCCTACCATTCCACTCAGCTAAGGCTTTCTTCTCCAGTTCAACCTGACCTAGGGTTTTTGTTGTTTTAGCTTTTGCCAACATTGGGAGACAAGTGATCCTATGGATCATCTTCTTTGTGATGAAAATTAGTTACTCCAACTATAGCTAACCATTGTGCACATGACTAAGGATAAACCTAATCTATTTCACTTTGAAATATTATGACATGTGAGGAATATGAGTTAAACCTTTAGCCTCAAGATGCTTGGCAAGAAAGAATATAACCGTTTCCAAATAACCCATAATAGATCTGAAATAAATATGAAATTAAAATCCACATGCAAGAGAATAGACAACATACCTACAAAATGTGACACAAGATATACCCTGGAAAACCCTCATTGAGGGAAAAACCTAGCCTCCAAAAGCATCCATCACCATGTATTATTCAGCAAAAATACCATTGCCATACAACCATGGAAGCCTTCATGGCCATAGCCACAACCGAGCAAACTATGTGAACAAGCATGAATCCACACATCTGATGCCATGCTTCCAACCTTCACAAATGCTCCCTTGGCTAACCTATCAAGCCTTGTCCTGCTCGACTCTTGCCTTTCTCACTCCTTCTCACTACAACAACTACCCTTGCGGTTGCTTATATAGTAGCAATTCCCACAAAACCACCAAGTGGTATTACATAAACCATGTGCTAAAACTATGTGCTACCTAACCCACTGACCCCACATTTAATATTGGGCATTTAATTCTTTTCTCCAATATTAAATAATTACATGAAATATTATCACAATGTTACAATATAAATCAAGAATATTCCATGGGAATCTTTACATGTTGCACGTCCATCTAGATGCAACATTACATAATAAAATAAAATAATAAAATATAACAATATTATGCAATGTGTGCAACACCCATTATCTCAACACTTTAAACAATCATCCATTTCTAGTGTACCAATATTCTAAATTGTACATTTAAAATGAGAATGGATATCATTGATCACTAGTACCTTGGGAGGGATTTTCAATTGTACTCCACTCAAATCTAAGGATTCCAGGGCTGTAGGAGTGAACTTGAAATCTGGTGCCTTCTCTTCTACACCATGAACCAACATGTTTGAACCTCATTTCACTTTGTTGCTAGTAGCTACCATCTTCACGCAGTAGGGTTTGAGAGGATTCAAAAACTTTTGGTAAAAAATTTCTCAAATTATTTGAGTGCTCTTAAAGATCACTCTGCACAATTTGTTCTTGAAAATTCATGATAAAAATGACTTTGATTTCATTCCTTTTATCAAACTTTTCCATAAATTCTTGGTATGAATGTTAGACTAAATTGATAGATTGTTGTCCACTTCACTTAGCATTGATTACTCGGTAGAGTCTTCCATCATTCGGTATCCAGATAAGATTTAGTTACTCCCAACCTCACTTGGTAGAGTCTGTAACCCAGCTTTTCCCTGTAAGGAAGGTAACTTGGTAGAAACTTGTACTCCTTACTCAGTGATCCCTTTGAATCTTGAATACTGATATGGATTTTTTTCTATCAACTAGAACTTATTTAGATGTCTTCTTTAGTAGCCTAGTTCTAGTTTTCCTTTGAGAAATCAAGTGGAAATGGTGGAGTCACTCAGTTCTTGAGCGACTTGATCATCATTTCTCAAACTTGCATTCTTAGTAGACTTTGGAACCCATTGTTGTCTCATCTACTTTCTGATTTTATCAGCTGTTGCCTTCTTTTCATCTTCAATTCTTCCAATTTTTATACAATTCTTGGTAAGATGACCAAGTTCTATACAAATCAAACATCTTTTAGTAGTATATATTTTCCTCATGGGATGCTTTACATAATTCATTCCAATGTGTCCAAATTCTCCACATTAATGACATATGCACCAAGTGTTATAGTCCTAGCCAAATATAGCTTTCACAATTTGTTCTATTGAATTCAATATCTTGGTTTTCCATTCTGATGATGTGTGCCCATGCTTCTTACATTTGTGACATTTGCCTTCAAATCTTGGTTTCTTATTACATTAATTTTCTCTATGACCATGTCGATTACAATTGTAGTACTTTCCATTGAATTTTGCTTTCCCATTGCTCCAATACTTATTTGAATTATGACTTATCTTACCATAGTGACTGCAAGTAGTTTTTTGATTCCTTTGAGCTCCTTGCTTGGATGTTTCACCTTCTTCTATGTATCTAATTCCTGCTTTCCCTTTTTTTCTGAAATGACTTTGCTCATTCAACTGATTCATGTCTACTTGGGGTGGTTTCATCATTCTTTAATTGGTTTGTCATTCAATTTTTAGATCATTTTGCAATCTTTCATTTTATGATCTCAAGTTCATGATTTCTTCATTTTCATTAGTGAGTTGATCAATGAAATCTACTTGTTGAAGGGATAGGTGTTGAATTTCATTGTTCTTTCCTTCTATCTCTTCTCTAATCTTGTTTCTTTCTTCCATGACTTCACACAATCTTACTGACTAAATTTTTTGCTCTCTTCTTAGTTTTCTTACTTCTTCTTAAAGAGTACTATTCTTCTCCAATAGTTCTTTGATTACTTGATCATCTTCATCTAAATTGCTTGAATGGATATCTTCAATTCTTTCTTCAATATAGAGTGAATCATTCATCTGGATTGCAATATCTTTTCTTCTTTTTAGGGATTGGGAGAGTTGCTCTTTTTCTTTCTTGAGTTGTTCAATGGCCAATTCCAAATCTAGCTTCTCATTGTCAATAGCCTTGTCAAGTCTACATACCTCTATTGCCTTGATCTTTGCACAAGTTGTTAAACTTTTCACTAAGAACCACAATGCTCTAATACCAATTGTTGCAAATATTATGACAAGTTAAGTTACTAAGAGAGGAGGGGTGAATCAGTAACTTCTAAAACTTTTATCCCAATTAGTAATTAATCCTTTATATGAATTCTAACTATATGTATGAGAAACTAAAAACATGAAAGCATACACAACACTTTTAACACAAGATTTGGTGACCCAAAAACCTTCCAAATAGAAAGTCAAACTAGGGTGGGGATGATACCCACAAGCTTTAGTATTGTAGTATAAAGTTGGCCTATTAAGGCTTGCAATGATCACTTATGATGATCTGCCCTGTTAGGAGCAATAAGGACTATTAGGTCCACCTTGCAAAAGGATTTACGAATATACAATGAAGTATGCACTCAGTAAAAATATTTACATAAGACTGTTAGGTCTACCTTGTTAAAGGATTTGATTAACCCACCTATTAGGATGAAGCAGTAGTTGATCTTTGATCTCCAACTTGGTTTGCTGAATGAGATTCCTCTAAGTGTACAAATCACCTTGGTGTGATAGAGGAATCTTTTTTGCTCCTTATCCTATTTTAGCCTTTGTAATTTTCTCTTCTACTCTTCTCTGATGATTAAATTATTTCTCTATGATTCTTTTGGATGTGATATAGTACATTACATATATATCAATCCAATAACATAATTACAAAGTTGGCCACAATACAAGTTTACACAAGTATTACAAAATTGGTCAAAGTGTAGAAACTCGGGTCCTGAAGACTAACTCAATGAGGTTATGATACTTGGCATCCACTATCAATGCTCATCATTGTCATGCACTTGGTACACATATAATCTTGATCCATACTTATCACTTCCAAGTAGTATTGAACTTGGTCCGCACTGGTGACTCAGTGAATACTATGAAACTTGACATATAAATTGAATCACTTGATTCTTACTGTATAGCTTGTCAACATTATCACCTTGAGCTCAGTATAAACTGAGTCTCTTGGTTAACACTAAGAAGCTCGGTTAACACTAGACTCACATCACATGAACTACAAACTTGGTAAGCACTACACAACTTAGTTTGCACAAGTAAACTTGGCATACATTGAGATGCTTAGTTTACACTACTCATCATCACCTCTATAGTAACTACCTGGTGCAAACTAAAATTTGTCCATAGGACTCGGTAGTAACTATAGAACTAGGTAACAACTAAAATTCTTGGTTAACACTATTAATTATACAATATGCTCAATATAAGCTTACAATCTAAATAATTGTATGTCATTAATAAAAAACAAGACTAGAATGTCAACACAAGGTGCATATTATCCAGTTGCAATCTATTTCATATCATATATGTTGATATTATTAGCTTTTGATTCAAGGAGTCATGTAAATGCTTAGTTTATCATCATAGGGTTGAAAATCTCATGAAGGGATAGGTCAAGAATGAGATTTAGAAAGATGCAGATGTTTTATTCACAAGGTGAATGGATAGATCAAGAAGTCCTGATGTATGGGATAAGTCAATGACTTTTAGGGATGTGTGTTAGGGGTTTGTGGGATTGCCCAATAGATAAGGCACTGATCAGCTACAAGATCAAATTGTTATGTTTTTCATGTCTTGGTTTTTCTAAAATTAAAATCATTAATCAAATATATTTTCCCTTTAATGTTGAAGGAACTAAAAAGTGTTTCCCTCACTTAGCATATCAATTTCTTAGATCATGTTATTAGCTACCTCATGTGTATGATCTTTGCATAAGTAGAGAAGATATGAGTGTTATATCTACTTTGTTTAGATTAAGTGTATGCTTTGAATACTAGTACCATATGAAGAATATATAGGTCAACCTGCCAAGGTTTTGCAGAGCCTAAAGTAGAAGAAGGGTCTAGCCTTATAGTTGGCCTAGTGTTGAAGAGGATATGTTACAGATGGGAAGTAGCTGCCCCTAGATGTATTATGTTCTCATCAGGATAATTTGAAGTGTAATATTTCAAAACACCAACAAAATGGTAACTCTACTAGGGATTGTATTGATCTGAATGATAGAAAAACCTTGAGAATTTGAAAAAGGAAGATCCAATACAACAAAAGAAGTGCATGAAAAAAGTTGTAGCAGTAATTTTTTTGATGTTCTTTCTAGTTTCTTATTCCAAATCATGCATCCTAGCAATGTTTTATCCATTTGTAGCAGTAGCTTTGAGGGTTGAATGTAAATTGTGGTCAGTAAGAGAGTTCATCTTCAATCAATTCAGTTAGGTTTTTTTTGAAGTGCTATTGTAAAATCAAGATTAGGAATGAACTAAAGGTTATGTTCTCTATTTCATGTCTATAAATCTACAAGAGTGGCTTGATGATTTTCAAGTTCCATAAGTTGAAAGTTTAGTTTAGATTTGTTAAGTGATCAACCATGTTTTAAATATTTCTCATGATTTTGAGTGGAAACTCTTTAAAAAATCTCTGTACCAATGCAAATTGATTCTATATAAATGTTTCTTGAGAGTTTTCAACTTAGTTATGCAGATTTTAAAGTTATGATAAGATCTTGGCAAGAAAAGAGAAGTATACATTCTTGATAGGTTTTCGGTGTTGTGTGCAAATTTTTTGTTGTAAGAAATCCAAATTTTAAGAATGATTCATTGTAGTGATTTCATTTTGTTCTACTCAAGGGGATGATGGATCTATGTGGTTGTGATCAATGGTATGAAGAAATGAAGTTTGCACCTATGCCAAATTAGCAGATTGAGTTTGAAGGCATCAACACTCAAAGTATTTCTCACTTTGATGAGATTTATTTCCATAAAAGTAAGTTCTACAAAATCTTCTCTGTCAAGTGGTATTTTCACCACTAAAAAGGAGAGTTATTTGATGCATATTAGCATACTTTATGAAGGCTAGATTTAGTACATGTGTTTACATTTTGAAGTATGTTAGAGTTTGGATTGGTAGAAGAGTTTTGAGATCAGCTACAAGTTACAAATTCTAACAGTAGATTTGGTGAATGAGTTATAAGTTTGCAAGAAATGGTAAATTTCTTTTCACCTAATATGCAGTTCATGAATAAAAATTATAGATCTATTTCTACAAAGAAATACATGCCATTTCTTTTTTATGGCATTCATAGTTTCCCAAACATTGTGTTGTATGATCTTGGAAAATACTTGTCTAAGTTCAGTGGGAGCCATTTGGATTCCACCAATCATCATGTTTAGATGTTCAATGATTTGATTGGTGATTTTGAGATTGTTAATGAAGACGTGCATATGAAATGGTTTGTTCAAACTTCAAAAGGTGATGCTAGATATTGGTTTTCCTTTCTATCGTCATGTTTTGTTTTGTCTTGGAATGAATTACATTCAGCCTTCATGAAGCAATTTGGGGAAAGAATAAGCATCTCTGATTCTTTTGAGAAGTTCTTAGAGATCTAAATTAGGAATGATGAATTAGTTTCTAAATTTAATATTAGATTTGCAAGAGTTTTAACTGAGATTCCTAAAAAATTTAGGCTAGATGATCAAGTGTGTTTAGTAGTTTATCTCGATGCATTTGATAAAAATATGAGTTATCTATTGAGAGATAAAGAACCCAAGACTTTCCATCAGGCATTCATGATACCAATAGAGATTGAAAACAATATAAGGTATGGCTTAACTAGGGATTGTTTCTCTAGAAATATTTGCTGGCAAGATGAAGTTGAGAGGAGTTGTCATGTAGAGTGCCCAAGTTCATATTAGCATGTAGATACTGCTGTTGTTGTAAATAATCTTGTTGAAAATTCAAAAGTAAAAACATGTGAAGATAAATTTCTTTTGTTGCAAATAAGAGATGATCCTTTTATTGTTGAACATAGTCCACATGTTTGTAGTATTACAATAGTAGATGATAGAGTTAGTTCACTTGATCAGATAGATATGGAAGAAGCAATTTCAATTGTTGCTTCTCCTATTGATGGTTTTCCTTATGTTGAGAGTGTTCCTAGTCATGAAGTTGCAAGGCATTCATCTCATTTTTGTAAGGACGAAGTGGCTAAAAGTTATGTTTCAAGTGATGAAGGCAAGGTTGTTGATATGATGTGTTACAAAGAAGCATCATATGAAGAATATGATGAGAGTGGCTACTTGAATCAAAGTGAGGAGAATGATAACACATGTTTGTCTTCATATGAATCTGATGCAAATTGAGAAGAAGAAAGCAATGAGAATAGTGAGTACTCTTATGCAAGTAAAGGTATGAGTTCTTTTTATAAATCTAAAAATGAAGTTCCATCTCAAAATTGTACAAATCAGCTTGAGGTTGAAACTTTTGAAGAATATTTATCTAGACAATGTGAAGATAAAGAGATTATCTACAAGGATGAATTACTTAGTTGTGTAGATGAATGTCATAAGGTCGCATGCAGTAGTAATCAACAGTATATAAGTGATTCTAAGATTAATGTTTCAATACCTATTGATAAGTTAAAATATTATTGGTTTTCAAGATGCATGAATCATCTAATGAAGATAATGCAAGTAACATTGATTTATATTCCACATGCTTCATTGATGGAGTGGATGGTGTGTCTTTCTGTAATGATGGTGATTCTGATTTTTCTTCTTCATATACTAAAAGTGTTCATGACAGTGATGTTGGAAATTTTTTAAAAGTTTTCATTGATCCATTGTATGGTGAAGATTTTGATGTTGATCACCACATCACTTGTTATAATGTTTACAAGGGAGTTTTGCATGGAGTTATCAACCCACTTTTTAAAGAGCACATGGAATGTTCAAATTTGGTTAATATTGATCTTAATGATGATACACTATCTTACTATTGTAAGAGATCAGATTGTTCTTCTTCTAGGTGTGATAGTAAAAATCATAATTATGTTGCATCTCGTGAGAGTGATAATGAGGTGTTAGATGAAGTTATGATTGAAAATCAGAGTACAACTTGCAAAAAGTTCTATAGTAAATACTCTAACATGATGGCTAATCCATTTTTTTGATTGTAAAGAATTATTGAAGGACTCTGGATTAGTTCTAGACATTGACATCGATGACATTTGTGAGTATAAATCTGATTTCTCATTCGAGTGCCATCCTGTTATACATAAGGATACACAATTTCAAGGTATGTGTGATCTTTATCCCCAAGTTTAATATGAAACTTTCATATTCAAGGTTGATAGCATGCATGATTCATTTGATGAAGAAGAGTTTATTTTTGAGTCTGATATGTTTGACCATGCTGACCTATACTTTCATAATGAGAAAGTTGTGGAGAGTGATCATAGTTTTTATATGTGTTATGAAAGTGAAGATGTATATTCTGGTTTTCCAAGTGAGTTGATTCAAAGTGCTAATCTGATTGGTGAAACTAATGGAAGTTAAAATGTTAGTTGACCTCATTAAAATTTAGATGAAAATTAGATCTATGATAGAGGTAAAAAATTGTTGAAGTTCGGTGGCCCAAGGTCATCATTTGTATAGTTTAGGAGTAGTTGTTTTTTCTTTCAATAAGTTGTTTGAGAGAATTTTTTTTTGTCAAGTGTGTGATCTACTTCTTCTAGTGATTATTAATCCTTGGCATTCCTACAAGGTACATGCATCCCCAGACAGAGCCACTATTGGGACTCAAAATTGTCTTCCTGATTTGAGTACTATTCCAAGCTTTTGAGACCTTAGTGTGCATTTAATGCATGTGTACCTGGCTATCCTTTTCAAGCCTAAAAGGTGTTTAATGTTTCTAACACCTTGCATTAAGCATATCCATGTGTTCCATAATGATAAACTATCATTCCATGTCATTCTATGATGTTTCGTTTTGAGCAATTTCCAAATTTGTATTTTTGTGTGTCAAATAGCAACAGGTAGCCTAGTTTGTATTTGAATATCTCAAACCCAATAACATTTTCATGAATCTCCACTTTGGGAGTGTTTAGTATCTATGTCAAGGAACCTATATTTTCGATATCAAGTCATTTTGACATGTTTTGATTAGATTTTGAATCCTTCAAAATCAGTTGTTTACTACTATCATGCTGATGTAAATTGTGCAGACTTTTGGGAGGCCATGTTTGACTTGTTATAACTTGACCTAGTTGACTAAAATGACATAATTCCTTTTTTATTGCATTTTAGAGGTTAGAGACTTTTTTTTTCATATTTAAACTTATGATAAATCCATTTGACCAATTTTTGAATGTGATTCAATATGAAAATTCTAAAGTTTTGTTGGTGTCATAAAGTGTAGATTGATTGGTACCCCTATTCGAGATGTCATAACTTTGAATCCATGATAGATGAGATCAAATGGATTATATCATTGAGTTCTACTCTAAAAATTCCTTAAGTTTTTCAATTTGAAAGTCTTGATGATTCAGTCTACACACTTCCCTAGGTCCATTCTGTTTGCAAAAATTGTTTTTTGCGTATGTTTCCAATTTTGCAAATCTAGGTAGCCCACTTTGACCACTCACCAAATTTTCCCAATTATTAGTCATGAGCCCAAATCTCAAATTTATACACTCCTTATCAAAATGAACCAACATCCCAATTTTCATTCCCCCAAGTGTCATTTTGACCTATTTATAAAGCCAAAACTAAATGTGATTTATTGTTTTTTGACATGTTTTCTTGTAGGTAGTTCTAAGGAGGCTAATTTCACGGTCATTATCTTTTGACCCTAAAGTCATCATGAGAAAAAATTTAACAAGGTATAGAGAATCAAGGTATCTAATTTTAGGGTTCAATCAAGTGTTTAGGTTAGTTTTTAAAACCAATTAGATGACCCCTTGGCACGAAATTAGCAAGTCATAGAAAGAGGTGAAATAAGTTTCAAAGTTTTATTCAGTGGTCAATTTTGATTTTCAATCAATATTGGGTGGTCACTAGATTAGTTTGAAGGATCATGTGTTTTAGTTTAAACTTTTTTTAGCCAGACCCACTTTGGAGCCCGACTAATAACATCTAATTATTGAGAAAGATAATTGGGGAGCAAAGGATACTTTCAAAAGGTTGTAATAATTGTTATGGTCAAAATTATTCAACAATCATATATCACCAACTAAAGGTCAAATGGTAATGTGGGATCATATACAAGTGATGAAATGGAAAGGGTCTTGAGGGGCTACACAAGGAAACCTATTATCAATAATTTAGCTCCAGGTAGAGAGTTTTGGGATGCTCAAACATCTCTTATTGAGATAAAAATATCTCTACAATTTGTTCTATAATAGGTCAAAATAAAGTAATGTAATTAGTGGTAAAGCTAAGTATAATTCTAATTCTTGCTTTCAAAATAGTAATGAAATAGGGAATCTATTTGATGTGATTCACAAGTAGTGAAAGCAGGAGAAAATGGGGAGCTTGTTCTTTCTGCATTTGGAGGTTTTTTTTTATTTGAGGTAGGTTTTGTTGGACTAGATTTTGCTGATTTTTGGAAAACTTGAGGCTATGTCTTGTGTAGATTTTGCAACTATGCAACTTATATCTGGTGAAAGCAATCAACATTTTCATTTATGAGGCACTTCTCTTATTGAGTTATATATAGTTCTTGATGCAATTGCCTTGGAGAATATTAAGTCCTTAAGAACAACAAAGATGGTAGCAGCTTGGGTACTCTTTTGGCCCAAGTATATCATTACATAATAGCTTGTGGTAACTCGATTGGTGAAAGAGAGAGATGCCTCATGCATGAAGCCACAAATGGTGAGTGGTGTGATTTTGAGGATCCTTCCTTCTTGCTACGTGTGGGAAACAAGGTTGGAACCCACAAGAGGAGACACCATTAGGAGTTGTGGAGAAGAAACTCTATATGGGAAGGAATACATGGGTGATTGGGAGGCTATCGTAGTAATTGTATTTAACACCAACCCAAGAGGAAGCTTGTGGTTTGAAAGGAAGCCTGTTAAGAAGTGAAGTCACCTTTTAAATTTTTGAAATATATCATATGGAGTTATGAATTCTTAAAGGGGAGACACTACTGAATCCATCTAACCTATAATCAAGTTTTAAGGGGGATTTTTCCACGTGAGGGAAGTTTATAATGCTTTTCGTTAAATGAAAGTGGGCACCAATTGACATTGTAGATGCATTAAGGCTCTTGTTTCCTATATGTGACAATGAAGTAAGTGCTTATGCAATATATGTTCTCAAGAAAGAAGAAGATGAAGAGCTCCAATGCTACTTGTTTCAACTTGTGCATACCTTTTATTTTGAGCATTCTGGACCCTATGCATGCAAAATAGTTTTTTTCTTCACCTTTGAAGTTCATGAAGATCATATTTTGAAGTGCATCGAGGAGGGCTTCATCAACAGGCTTCTTCAATTAAGCAGATATGCAGGAGTAGCCTAACCCAAAGTAATCTTGAGTGATTGTCCAAATTTAGAAGTCCAATCCTAAGGCATCCCTGAAAGTTTTCAACTCTAGATTCCTTTGTTTTTAACATGAACCATATTTTGGATCTTCCTGTGTTGCTCAATATATAGAAGTTTCATGGTAACCCCCTTGCTATCATCACCGTAGTACCACTTTTGGGATCCCTAACTATGTTTAGTAAGAAGATATAGGAATATTGAAACTAATGTAAGTTGCAGGAGTTAGCACCGTTAGAATTCTAGGTATTTGGAACAAGGGAGACACATCTTGCATTATCCCACATTGGCCCCATAAGTATTTTTATGTGTCTTTAAGTACCCCAATACACAATCATTAAGTGTCTCAAAGACATTGGACTTTTATAAGACAAAGACTCTCACTTGGGGCTAGGCCAGTTTGGCATCTTAAGTGAAGTTTTGAACAAAATAGCATGGCTTGAAATGATGATATGGCATGATGAGATGGATCTAGATGAGTCATAAAGAAACATGTGGTAGAGGCCTATGAACTTGGTATAGAAATTGAGGTGCCAACATGGAAAAGAAGTACACATGGAGGATAGTCACATTCCCACATGCAACATGGTAGTTGTTGATTGTGCATGTAGGAAAGTGCCTAGTGGACATGTAGCAGTCAGAGATGACATGGTAGTTTGAAACTATAGTTTACTAGATTGCACCACATGTCCAATCCAATGGTTGGTGCTTCTTTACATTATGAAGGTGCCCAAAGGTTAAGGAAAGTGGGGAAGCTCCTAGCCAACATGTGGTAGTGGGCCTGAGTTGATGATGACATGGTAGAGGTAAACTTTTGACCAATAACAAGGTGCCAAGTGGCAGTGACATGACAAGTACCCAGTAGGAGATAATGTGGCACAGTTGACCATGTAAGGAGGACCAATAAGAGATTTCCATGTGGCAGACTAGTGACAAGTGACAAACTAGGTGACCAACCAATGGCAAGGTGATACGTGTTAGCCCAGTCAAAGTAGGTTTGACCCAAATAGAATAAAAAGGAAAAAATTCAAAATGTAAAATTTGATTTTTTATTATCCTTTAGTGTTGAATGTGCAAATTTTTTTTTTTAAAAAGGGGATATATTCTAAAGTTTTGACTTTAGGATATTTTGAATTTTTGGATTAAAGTTTTTAAAAGAAAGTGTAGACCTGTGAATCAGTCCAGGTGCCTTTTTTTCAAACTAATCCCCTGGGCATTCCTGATAAGCAAACATAGCATTATTATATATCGTCAGAATTAAGAGAGAGAAAATTTTCCATTTTTGTGATTTGTTTCTACATAGGAAGCCACCTATTGGAGTTATTCAAGGTTTTGTCCTAGGTGCTCGTTTTTCAACTTTGTTTAGTTAAGGCAGTTCAGATTTGGTTTTTGATGAAATGGTGAACTAGGTGAGCATCAAAGGCAGTAAGAATGTAGCTGGGAATGGCTTTTGTCATGTCCAAATTAGTTTAATGAAGATATTATTAGCATTTCAGATGCCTATCTAATATTTTGGTAGAACAAGGGTTTCTCATCAGTTAGAGGAGATATTCTTAGTTTGTTATAGAACAATGATGAGAATCATGTCAAATTTTGGTTATAGAAAGATGAGAGATGCTTTGTAATAGTAAGGAATGAAGATTCAAGCAGACACATGTCACTTCCAGATTAGATCTAGGATTTCATTCCTTTCCTATATCTTTCTCTCTCATTCATTGTAAGGGTTCCAATTATTATTGTAATATGATGGTGGTTGTAGTTAGCTTTTGATGCCACAAGGTTAGATCCAGGTTTGTATTTCCACCATTTTCTTTAGCTTTCTCTCTCATAATGAAGAACAAATAATAAGAATACAAATAGTTATGATCAGTTAGGAAGTTTTATGAATCAATTTCATGCATCTTATTATATTTGTTTCAAGGAAATAAATAAAAGTGCGATAGCTGTAGACACCTAAAAACCTTTAGAAAATAAAGTATTTTTATTTTCTGAAAAAGTCCTGATGACATCATCATTTATTAATTAATTATTTAATTAATTAATTAATTAATTTTATGCCATTAAATCCCTTTATCTTAATTAAAAATATTTAATTAAGGAATCCCTCCCAAAAATGTTTAAATCTTATTTAAACATTATTTCCTTATTTATTAATTATTTAATTAATAAATTGACCAAAAATCCTAAAATAAATTAAAAAATTTATTTTTTGCCCAAAACTTTGCCAATTTCCTTAAGACCACTAACCTCTTCCAAAATCTTCTAATCCTTCTTTAATTTCAATTAAAGGCTAATCTCATCATTTCCTACCCCTAATCCCAACTCAAAATATTTAATTAAGATTAAATATTAATCATCATGTTTATTAAAAAAGTTTTAATAAATATCTCCTCAACCCAAACCCTTGAAATAAATAAAACTTTATTTATTTCCTAAAAATCTAATTTATCCTCATCCTAAGAAGTTCTAGACTCTTCTAGAAAGTCTTCATCCTCATCCTAGGAAATTCTAGACTATTCTAGAAAGTCTTTATCCTCATCCAAAATCTAGACTCTTCTAGAATATGTCTTTAAACCTAATCCTAATCCCCTCCTAACCTTGTCACATTCCCTAAACATGGGTTAAAACTTACTAACCCAAGCCAAAGTTAACAAATATCTCCTCCTTCACCCACCCCCATTAAATGTCATCCACTTGCCTATCCCTAAGCTAATCCTAAACCATCCTAATCCATCCTCTAATCATTTGCACAAACCTAAACAAGCTTAAAACTTTCCTAATCAAGTCCAAGTCAAAATTGCTCTCATCACCCTCAAAATATCTCAACCATAAAACTTTATGAAGTCCACTAGGTCATAAATGACTCTTACAAGCCCTTTTATTGCTCTTACAAGTCATTATGAGGGTCTTTATGAAGATTTTATCCCTTGAGCCTCCTTTGTTGACTCATCCTTCCCCTTTCCTCCATCCTCTCACCATGTGACATGTGTCACTCCTTGATTGGCTATAAGAAAGCACAATCCATGTGCTCTCCTCTCATGCAATCTGAGCCTTCCATAAGCTTTTTCCCATCCTTGCATCTTAGCCCTCAATCCCTCAAGCCTCTTGCCTATAAATTGGATCCTTCCCCTTTACAAAATAACACAATCCATGAAGTAAAGTTATAATGCTATTTTGAGAGCCAAATCCATTCTAAAGCCATCTATCCACACCAAAAATCCACAATCATCCATTGAAGCCTTTGGAAGCATATTGAGCATACATCCTATCCATTTAGATAAAGCCACTCAACAAGAGAGCTTCTCATTGAGAGAGCCTCATTAATGGCTCATATTTTCAATTGAGAGCTCATCTTAGTCTATCTTCAAGTTTATGAATTTTGTTTAGTTTGTAGAAGCTTTATTTAAATTTGGTTTCTATTGGCATACTAACATTGCTCATATACATTTTGGCACGCCCGGTGGGACCCCGCATGGGTCATCTTCATTAGCTTTTTTAGTCAAGTTTTGTATGTCATTTTCTGATTTTGGCTAATTTTTCTTGTTTTTGTGATTGGTAGGATTGTATAAATTGGTTTTGTAGGTCCACATGAGCATGAAGAAGACAAAGGAACTCATAATCTATCTCATAGTGTTTGCAGATTTTTCAAGCTTATAGGTGGACAAAGAACTTGAAATTATTCTTCCTCTTCTTGTCTATATTCTTCTTATTCCATCTACTTCTTCTTCTTCTTCTTGTGGGAGATCTTGGCCATTTTTTTTTTAAGGAAGCAAAATCATACACACTTCTTTTTAGTGCTTAAAATGAACCCCCAAATCATACTTAAATCCATTGAAAAATTAAAAATTTGCAAAAAAGAAAAAATCTTTTAACAAGTGAAACTAAACCAATCTAATCATTTGCATCCTTGCAACATCAAGGTTTTAGATGCATTCATGCAAAATTAGGAACACTTCATTTTTGGGAATTTAAAAAGAACTTCAAGTTTCCATTTCAAAAGGTTCAAAATCAACACTAAGTGCACACTAAAGTTCTTTTAAAAAATCTCATGAAAACTAAGAGTCCTAAATGGTTGCCAAAAATTGTCCTAAAAGCTTTGTTATTTGTTCCAAACAAATGTCTTATTGCAAAATCTTGAATGTTTCTTAGGTTTTTCATGCATCAAAACAATCTAGGAATATCATTTTTGGGCTTAAAACATGCAAACTAGAACACAAAATCTTGAATGAAAACCAAAGTCCAAAGAGTCATTTTCACTTTTGAGTCCAAAAAAAATCTTGAATAATCTAAGGTTAAAACAAAGCACTTCAAAGTTCTTAAAACAACACACAAAATCTCAATCTTGAATGCTCAAAGGAAAAAACTTGAATGTTTAACCACTTGTCTTTGAATGCATGTTGCTAAAATCACTCTTGAATGCCATGGATTAAAATAAAATTTTCCTTGAATGCACATTAATCTTGCTCACACTTCATTTGGGCATAAAAATTGGACAAATCTTGACGTGAAGGGCCTCCGGGTGCGCGCTTGACAAATCGAGTTTCACATATCTTTGTTTTGGGCTTAAAACAAACTCACACTCAATCTTGAATGCCTAACAATCAATGAACATTGCATGGTTTTGACGCATTTTCAATGACGCTCGCATTTCTTATGTTGACGATCACTCAACTTCCATTATGCTAATGACGCTGTCAAATTGGAATGAACATTGTATGCCATAATCACAAGTGTCTTCAATCATAGCTTACAAAATTTAAATCATCAATTGGAATGAACGCGTGTCTTTTAAAGCCCAAGATCATGTATGTGGTCTTGTTTTACACTTTTTAGGAGGCCTACTTGGGGATTTCATCACCCCTTGGGACGACCTCAACTCCAGTGTTCCGGCGGAGTATAAAGATTGGGAGGTGAATCCAAAGACACCTCTCTTGGGATCAAAATTTTGTCACTCGGGCTAAGCCTCAAGGAACTTTATACCCTTGAGAAGTGAAAGAGGAGAAGTGGGTTACCGCTCCTCTTGGCTGTGTGACATCTTTTTGGTTTCATCTATGGATTTGGGCCTCATGTACCTTGCGTATATCGAGGACTCCCTAGCTAAACCAAATTTCATCCTTGTAGAAAGCTTCCTAGGATGTTGGTGTGTTTGACATGCTTGCTAAAAACTTTTGTCTGCTTGTTTGTTCATAGCTTTTGAATGAATGTTTGCCAATTTTGGTCAAAATCCCAGAAAAGTAGAAATCTCCCAACTCAAGGCATACTTAGCGTAGTCACTGCCTTATCAGAAAATCATCCAAGCTCCCCCGATGCAACCGAATCTATCTAGTTCTTTGCCTTAGAACAATCCCAAATCCAAAGTCCATCCAAATCATCCCCCCCATCCAGCTAACAACCCAATCCAAAATCACACCCAAGCCTTTAGAGAGTTGTTGTCATTCTACTAGAATTTTCTATCCAATCAATTTGACCAATCCACCAGCCTCACCAAGGTTATCCCTTTGATAGAGCTTTGTCTAGGGTAATCTAGCTTTGTCACTTGTTATCCCTCATCACCTTGAGCTAAAGGTTGGGATCCACAAGTGGTCAATCTCATGTCATGCCCATAGGATCATTAGTCTATCCTTAAGTTGACACAATCTCCACCAAATCCAGCACATAGAAAAGCAAAACTCTCACTTTTTGACAGCATACCCTTGAAAGTCTTCCATCTACACGAAAGCCAAAAATCTCCAACCAATCCTCCTTAGGTCTGTCATACAGCTTTGACTCTCCCTAGGAAATCTTTCATCAGCCAATCCAAAATCTGTGCTTAATTCAAATCCAACCATGAGTTTTCGTGTTCATCCATACGCAAGAGCCCATCCCCATCAAACTCATCATCAAAGCATGAAGTACCAATCCTATCATGATGTGTTTGGTCGCATTGTCCTTGCTCCCGCCACCTCCTATTCCAATGATGATAAAAATCTTGTTGATTATGACGGGTATATTGAAAGCCTTAGAAACATTCCCCCAAGCATCCCCCAAAATCCAAGAGTTATTCCAAACTATCTAGTCATGCCATCTGATATCCCAGCTTCCCCTCCATCACCCCATCAACCAAGCTTCCAATCTTCCACCCCCATCACACTAGCTATTCCTGTCAATCCACCTCCACCTTCGACACACAAGTCTCCAAGGAATCTCCTAGAGGAAATACAAGAAAATTCGCCTCCAACAGTCGATAAGCCATGTCATCTAATCCAACCATGTGAAGTAGTCAGTGATGAAGCTTCCCCATCTATAATATCACCTCCATCTCCCATAGCTATCATCCCCATACCATCCATCAAATTGCTTAAAATCTTTCCACTTCCCGTAAGCATCAAAATCCCACCACCTATCAAATCCCTCCAAATCCTATCCACATTGCCTCCAAGAATTTCCCAAATCTCTCATAATGACCCTTATGCATCCATCTTCTACTCACCCATCTCCACTACTGAATCTCCCATCTATCCATCCGCTGCCTTTGAAGAATCCATCCCTTCACCTCCTATCGCACCATCCACTCCAAACCAATCCTATCAAGATCCTGCCCAAAAGCATGTTGACATCCCCCAAAGCATAAATGAAGATATCATCATACCATGTCTTCCATCCATAGTGCAGTCACCATCTCCTCCATCTCCAAAACCTCAAGCCATATCTCCTCCACTACAAGATATCTTGTCATCCCACCAGCTACATCAAGATCCTATCCTTCCATCTCCCTCGCTCCATTCTTCCATCTTACCACCTATCCAAGCTATTCCACCATCTATAATCTACCCTCTTGGTTCACTTACATTCATCCACGGTGGCGCTCTCTCAGCAGAAGAATTAAGAACAGTATCTCCCCATTGCAATACACCTAATAAATCACTTCTACCATTTTCTGCAAGCAAAAAGTTTCCTCAGCTTGTTCAAATGCTCAATTGATGGCATTATCAAGGTCAAGGTTTAGGACCACAAGAGCAAGGAATCAGAGAGCCTATTATTGCACAAAAAAATCTAGGATTTCATGGTCTTGGATATGTATCCAAAGGCTCACCATCTAAAGGTATTGGTACACCACACCCCCAAACCAAGCCTATCTCCAAGCCCACCATGCCAGCCTCCCATCACTCCTTCAAGAAATCTTATGTCATCCCCCCTCCACCATCTTTGCAACCCAAAACAACCTACCATATCCCCCCTTCATCTGCTAAATCCATTTTGGGTCCCTATGTCCCAAAATCTACCATCCTCCATCCTTCTATCAGCCATCATAAAAATCCTATTCCATCCATTTCTATGCAAGATCAACAAAGGCACATATCAGGGCACATCATCCATCATCATCCCCCTACATGCTCTTTCATAGCCTCTCCATCTCACAAAGCTTCTCCTAACCATCTTCCCAAAGCTTACCACAAAAATGTAAATGCCAACTTCAAAATGCATAAAGCTAAAAATCCACATCCTAGGCAATCATATGTCTATTCTAAAAGACATACTCCAAAAAGGAAAAATCCAATCAAAGAATGCAAAACAATGCAACAGCCTATGAAAAGAAAATCCAAAACCATGTGGATCCCCAAGAAAAAAGTTGAAACCCAATGCATAATGGCATCCACCATTGCTAATCTCCCATCCCGTGACTCATGTCCCCCATCTCTTAACTCCATCTTGGGTGCCTATATCCCCAAGCACGCTTCCACAAATCCTCCATCACGCCTGCATCTACCATCTATCCCCCATATGCTCTTTTCACACCCGTTCCAACATGTGCCAATGTTGCTCTTGCAAGCATCCCCATCTCATGCTCCTTTCCAGCATTTTCATCCCTCCATCTCCTACCATCAATCCCATCTAATCCCATCTATTGCATAAATCACACATCCGGTGTACCAACAGCTAGGAACAAAATTGAACATTCCAACAGCCAGTGAAAAATCTCAAAAAAGCCAAAATAGCTAAAGAAAGCCAAAATCATTCCAGCTAAGTCCAAAGTCAAAAAGTCAAAAAAAGAAAAGAAAAATAAAGCGTCCACTAGTGAAAACTTGGCAATTCAAGCACCTTGGACAAGTACCATGATGAAAACTTGGCAAACAAGCGTCATGCATAATCCTACCATCCCTAGCTTAGCCTATCACCCTCATGCTTTTGGTCATCTCTTGACATCCACCTCCATCTTCCAATCTATCGACCTATCCTCCATCCTCCAGCTTCCATCTCACACCATCCACTAATCTTATGCAGCTTCAACCAATCATCTCAGCTATCATCCATCTCCCTAGCCCCTTCAGCTTTTTCCATCCTAGCTTCAATCCTATCACATCCATCGTAAGACCTCCTTCTACATGCTATCTTCTGATTGGGGGCACTATATTCCTTGGAGATCTTGTCTTGTCCATCCTCCCTTGTCATTGGTATCTAGCTCTAGGCTATCCTCATGCAAACCCAATGTCATCTCTTTATATCCATCATAATCTTAGCTATCTTCCATCCTATCCAGCCATCTCATCCTGCTCCTCTAGATATCCTTGGTCACAAAATCTCTCATCATCATTGGATGCATCCTACCAAATCCATATCTTTTGCTATCACCCCACCCTTAGCTTTCGCATCTTGCACAACATCGAACCATCCCTCTATCCTATCATCTTGAGCTTTTGCTTGCTTGTACCATATCTTGATTAGCTCGCTTGTAAATATCTTGGTTTGTCAGCTTGTACATCCTCTTTAACTTAGTACCATTGTATCTATCCAGCTTTCGTGTCAGTTCATCCTTGATCAGCATCTTGCACCCATCACACATCTTGGTTAGCTATTCCAACGCATCCTTTAGCTAGATTTCCTGTCACCAAAGTGTTATCTTTCTTAGTTCAGCTTGCCAGACGCATCACTCATCCAAATCCACCAGCTTAGGTGCTCTTCGATAGGTCCTTGCAGGATATAGCTTTCCTCATGTCTGATCTTGGTCCATTAGTACCTCGTCCTACCCATCTCGTTGGCAAACGGTTCTCTTTTGGATTTTCACTTTCTTTTGATTTGGGATCTTCCCTTTTGGGTCTTGAAGTATCTTTTCCAAGCAATCTCCTTGTTCCCTCCTCAAGGTTGCCACGATCTTCCATATCATGGTATGCTACGAATGGGGCAATTAGAGCGTAAGGTCTTGATCAGGTCTTTCGTTTGTTTTTCTTTTTTGCTTGTGGGTTCTCCAATGTCGTTTCCACGCTGCTTCCTCTAGGATTCATGTGTGATGTTGGGGCAATCCTTGCGTGTTTGTTTTGAGTTAGTTTGTCAATCCTCTGGACAGTTGGTGAACAGGCCTTGATGTTCTTGGTAACCTTGGCAATTAACCAATAGTCCTATAGCAAATCTAGTGCTCAACTACATGGTGGTACTTCTCTTTGAAGTATCCCCCCGCTCAAAAAGCTTCAATGGTTTTCCTTCATCTCCATTATCCCCCATCCATATCCAGCATCTGTCTCTCCTACCCCAGCTTATGCATCAGTATCTCTTTGAATCACTCATCACTCTTAGCTTTAGGGATCCACAATCCTAGTCTTAGGGATCCACCAATCCAAATCAATCCACCAAGCCTCATCTTTCGAGATCCACAATCCTAGTCCTAGGGATCTCTGAAACCCATCTTCCACCAATCTGACTCTTTGAAATCCTGTTGCATCAGCTTTATAATCCCCTCATCCATCTCCCTATCCTGGATTCCTTTTTATAGCGCTCTGCTCTTTCATCCTCCACCTTCCCTAAAGTCTTAAGCTTGCTTCCTCTTGTGCATCTGATTCTCCTTTATCATTCTCCCATAGTGAGAGTTTGAGATAATTCAACCCCTTCTCTTTGCCAATCTGAGTCTCCTTGCTCATCTCGGATTCTTGTACTTTTCAAGAAGCCATCGAGCCTCGCTTTCTCTCCCCGCTGCCTTCTTGAGGGGGCATCTCACAGTCCATTCTCTCCTCTTCTGCTCTAGCCTTGGGCATCTTATTTTCTTATCTTTGATGCCATGCCACTTGCGGCATCACATCAAAGAGGGGCAAAATGTAGACACCTAAAAACCTTTAGAAAATAAAGTATTTTTATTTTCTAAAAAAGTCCTGATGACATCATCATTTATTAATTAATTATTTAATTAATTAATTAATTAATTTTATGCCATTAAATCCCTTTATCTTAATTAAAAATATTTAATTAAGGAATCCCTCCCAAAAATGTTTAAATCTTATTTAAACATTATTTCCTTATTTATTAATTATTTAATTAATAAATTGACCAAAAATCCTAAAATAAATTAAAAAATTATTTTTTGCCCAAAACTTGGCCAATTTCCTTAATACCACTAACCTCTTCCAAAATCTTCTAATCCTTCTTTAATTTCAATTAAAGGCTAATCTCATCATTTCCTACCCCTAATCCCAACTCAAAATATTTAATTAAGATTAAATATTAATCCTCATGTTTATTAAAAAAGTTTTAATAAATATCTCCTCAACCCAAACCCTTGAAATAAATAAAACTTTATTTATTTCCTAAAAATCTAATTTATCCTCATCCTAAGAAGTTCTAGACTCTTCTAGAAAGTCTTCATCCTCATCCTAGGAAATTCTAGACTATTCTAGAAAGTCTTTATCCTCATCCAAAATCTAGACTCTTCTAGAAGATGTCTTTAAACCTAATCCTAATCCCCTCCTAACCTTGTCACATTCCCTAAACATGGGTTAAAACTTACTAACCCAAGCCAAAGTTAACAAATATCTCCTCCTTCACCCACCCTCATTAAATGCCATCCAGTTGCCTATCCCTAAGCTAATCCTAAACCATCCTAATCCATCCTCTAATCATTTGCACAAACCTAAACAAGCTTAAAACTTTCCTAATCAAGTCCAAGTCGAAATTGCTCTCATCACCGTCAAAATATCTCAACCATAAAACTTTATGAAGTCCACTAGGTCATAAATGACTCTTACAAGCCCTTTTATTGCTCTTACAAGTCATTATGAGGGTCTTTATGAAGATTTTATCCCTTGAGCCTCCTTTGTTGACTCATCCTTCCCCTTTCCTCCATCCTCTCACCATGTGACATGTGTCACTCCTTGATTGGCTATAAGGAAGCACAATCCATGTGCTTTCCTCTCATGCAATCTGAGCCTTCCATAAGCTTTTTCCCATCCTTGCATCTTAGCCCTCAATCCCTCAAGCCTCTTGCCTATAAATTGGATCCTTCCCCTTTACAAAATAACACAATCCATGAAGTAAAGTTATAATGCTATTTTGAGAGCCAAATCCATTCTAAAGCCATCTATCCACACCAAAAATCCACAATCATCCATTGAAGCCTTTGGAAGCATATTGAGCATACATCCTATCCATTTAGATAAAGCCACTCAACAAGAGAGCTTCTCATTGAGAGAGCCTCATTAATGGCTCATATTTTCAATTGAGAGCTCATCTTAGTCTATCTTCAAGTTTATGAATTTTGTTTAGTTTGTAGAAGCTTTATTTAAATTTGGTTTCTATTGGCATACTAACATTGCTCATATACAATAGCAAGTTAATCTTCTATGTGAGTCATGTCTCTTGTTCATGTTATTTGTGATCTTTTGTGATAAATGTACAATGTGCATATTATCAAGTTGCAATTCATTTCAAAATGTATATGCTGATATTGTTTGCTTGTGATTCAAAGAGTCATGTAAATGCTTACTTTATCATCATAGGCTTGGAGATTTCATGAAGGGATAGGTCGAGTATGAGATTTAGAAAGATGTAAATATTTGATTCACAAGGTGAATGGATAGATTAGGAAGTCCTAATGTATGGGATATGCCAATGGAAATCCTGATGTATGGGATATGCCAATGACCTTAAAGGATGTGTGCTATGGGTTTATGGGATTTCCCAATAGACAAGGCACTAATTAGCTACATGATCAAATTGTTATATTGTTCATGTCTTGGTTTTCTTGAAATCAACATCATTAATCAAATATATTTTCCCTTTAATGTTGAAGGAACTAAAAAGTGTTGCCTGCACTTACCTTATCAATTTCTTAGGTCATGTTATTAGCTATCTCATGTCTATGACCTTTGCATAAGCACAAAAGATATAAGGGTTCTATTTGCTTTGTTTAGATTCAGTGTATGCTTTGAATACTGGTAACATATGAAGAATCTATAGGTTCACCTGCCTAGGTTTTGTAGAGCCTGAAGTAGAAGAAGGGTCTAACCTTATAGTTGTCTTGATGTTTGAAAGGATATGTTGCAAATGGGAAGTAGTTGCCCCTACATGTTTTTTTTTCTCATTGAGATAATTTGAAGTGTAACATTTCAAAACACCAACATAGCATACAAAATTTATTTCATGTTTATAACTTATGTCATATTGTTCCATATAATATTTTTTTTTTTTATGTTCTCAAGCCTCTATTCCAAATTCAATTTAGTTTACACTTTTCAACTTCATCATTGCACCTACTTTTCAAAAGGCAGGGACTCTAGCTCAATAGGAGCTCTTGTTAATTCTTCCTCTTTACTAACTCTCACAATTAATTAATCATTATTAACTAATTGTCTCATTTTCCATGAATTTAGTAAGTTTATTACTTCCTAAGTTCTATTTTCTATTTTTCTATTTTCATATTTTCCTAAACTCTAATTTCTAATTTGTGAGGGAATTATGAGTTTTTGAATTTAAATATTCAACACTTATATTTTTCCCCTAATTGTGCTTCCACCTCCTATTTTTCTAGTTTCCATCTTCTTACACCTTCTATGCAATTTTATTATACCTTCTTCTATCTTCTTACATGTTTCTATTCAAATTTCTTACACATTGTCATAATGTGTCATTTTATTAAATATTTTCCAATTCTAATCTCTTAATTATGGAAGATTTCCAAGTTTCACAATTCTACTATGACACATTCCAATTGCTCATTTCATTTATAATTCTTGCATTTTGGCTCTCAAACTCTATATATTGAGCCTCTTTTAAATTGTTTTTCTAACCACTTTCTACTAGTATTTGTCTTATCATCTTGTCATTCAACTATCATATCCTTGTCATCTTACTTTCAAATTGTAGGTACACTTTGTCAATTTAGAGCTACATCATATCAACATTATGGAGAAGAGAGGTGAGCATAGTAGCTATGTTTAAAAGGGGTTTCATATTTTTAAATCTCTTTTTCTTTAAATTGCATTTATGTTTAGACCAAGTGGTTTGCATAGTTTTATAGAGTTTTATGGTTTCTCTATTACACATTCTTACCCTTTTTCTATCCTACATTTACTAAACCCAACATGAAAGATGCAATAATAATGCATTTGTATTGTTTCTTATGTTCTTTGTAGCTACAAGGAGGAAGGCCTATACGCTTTAGAGTCTAACCATGTATACTTTTATTATTTTTTATTTTTTGAATTAAAATGAGCAACAAATCTCAAATAGCTTAATTAGGAGGTGAATGAACAACAAATCTCATGAAGCCTAACTAGGAGGATCAAAGAGAAAAAAAAAATCATATGATTTCAATTTTTTTTCGTTTCTTAAGTGTTAATGAACAAAAAAATGTCACATAATCTAAGTAGGAGTATTAAAAAATCCTAATTCTCAATTGGATTTAATTAGGAGGGGAAAAGAACAAAACAATTGTGTTTTAGATGTGTTTTTATAGCTCTTAGAATTAGTTGCACACTTGGGCATGTACTTGCACACTTAGGGGCTCAAATATTTTATTAGGGATGCCTAAGGTATATATTTTTTTATTTATTCATTTCCAATTGTTGTTAATTTGTTTAGTGCTTCCCTCAAGGTTCATGACAAGGGCTTAACTACCTCCTATATACTATAAGCTAAGTGGTTGTGTCAAGTATTGAAAGATTGATCTTTTGGTGTAATGACAACCCCACTCTAACAAGTGGTATCAAATCTTGGTCATAGGTTTGAATCCTAAGACCCTCAAGTAACATTGAAGGGGATATTGTTGAAAATTTGTTTAGCACTCACCTTAGGGTTTTTGAAAAAGGCTTAACCACCTCTTACGCACTATAAGTTGAGTGGTTGTATAAGACATTGACAGATTAATCTTTTGGTGCAATGACAACCCTACTCTAACACTAGTGACCAAATGTATAGTTCAATTGACCAACTATATAGGTTGTGCAATTGGTTTTGCCTAGTTTTCTCTCTAAGTTTCCAATTCCAAATTTTACAACTTTTGGATTTGATTTGTCTTCAAGACCTCCAAATTAACCTTTTGATTACTGATAATGCACCTTTTTCAATGGATCATTATAGTTGTACACTTGATAATATTTTTTTAGCTTTTAGAGCTCATTTCAAGGTTTTTACACTCCTCATATCAAGCATTATATCTCTTAGTTTTCTAACTACATAGTTCTAGTTACCAAATGTGCATCCTTTGTAGTTGATCTCCTAGATGAACACTTAGTATCTTAATACATGTTCTAGGACCTTCCTTTAGCACTATAACACGTTCTAGAATATTTTGGGACTCATACCTACATAGTTGGTCATGTTTCTACATAGTTACTAATAGTAACCTGACTTTCTTTGCATTTGTAATTTCTATGTCATGTCTTTGCACTTATAGAAGTGTTTTGATTTTACTAGTGGTCTCTTTATAACTTGTGGCAATCTTGGGATGAAGGAAATATCATAAAACTACTAATGGATTGTAGTGATTAGTGAGACAAAAATAATAATTACATACAAATATAACCAATATTTAAAAAGAATAAAGTGCATACAAGAGAACACAAGACATAAATATTTAACATGGTTCACCCATTTCCTATGCTGCATCCACCAATAGTGAGTCCAATGTTCTCATTGTCTAGTGATTACAACTTAATTACAATCTTTAATCCCTTGAAACTCAATACCATTGCAAGAAGCTATTATCTCATCATAGATTATTGAAATCCTTAACCCTAAGCTATTTTATAAAAGATTTTTTCCACTTACAAATCTAGGGATAGAATAATACTTCCAATAGAAAAAAATAACTCTCACCACATTTTACAATATTAAATTCATTTTTGGCTTAGGAGGTGTTGCCCCACTTAACCCAAGACCCTGAAAGGGGCGCTACCCCTTTACCCCACCTAGGGTTCTTCCCCAAGACCCTACAAGGGGCATTTCCTCTTGACCCCTAGAGAATGGGGGTGTTGTCCCCAAGTCCCCATAGTAAAATCTATGGGAAAACCATGTCGAATAAAGTGGGGAAAATTTAACCTCCAAGTCTGATTAGGCTCTACATAATATCATGGATTTAATATAGGATATGTGACAATGACATTATTTTCTTCTCATAACTTTTTTTTCTTCATATTTTTAGTAGTTAGAGAACACTTTCTTTTATTTCTAATTTGATGTGTCTTCATTATTTGTAACCCAAAGGGCTACATGAGTGTATCCTCTCCCCTTGACATTTTGGATCTTAGGCACAAAATAAATCTATTTATTTATTTTAGAGAATCTTCTCTTAGGCAAAGGTATCTAACTTTGATTACCCTAATGCATGACGATAAAGTAGTAATAGGCCAAAGCCATGCCTCTACTCTAACCATTATATAAAGGTTCAATTGTGATTAATATCCAATTATCAATATGGTTGGGTGATAACTCTCCTCTAGTATGCATAGAGGTGCATCAAACCTTGTCTCTCAAGCCTAGGAGACCTCTTGTGGGATTTTATCATGCACCTATTGCACAAAGTGTCCCAGACTAAAAACTATGTTTTAGTGGCCAAAACACATCTATCCACTAGCCCACACTAGTAAATTTGGACCCTTTTTTTGATGCTTAGAGGTCAAATGTTTGATGATTCCATGTAAAAAAATAGCATTGCTAGAATTTTATCAAAAGTTTGACACACTCCACGGTTGTCAAGTTATTGATGAGATACTCCATCAAAAATCATACCCATCAATACAACATGGAAGCATCAAACTACTAGTTTGAAATGTCAAAATATTAAGAAAATTCATAGATGATTTGACAAGTTTTTCATACTGTCGATAGCAGGACATGTCAAAATATTTACTCACACTAGAGAATATTTGACTAGTTTGCCATACCATTAATGGGAGGCTGCATTGAAATATTGATGATTCCCAGAGATGATTTGATGGTCTTCTTTAACCCTCAATGGTAGGCTATGTCAAAATATCGATGATTGTCATAGTTTTTAAATTTAAAAAGATAAATAAACCTAATTTCTTAGTTTCTACCTTTCAATCCACTGCTCCTTGAAAACAATAGTCTTAGATACAATGCTACAAGAGCTTCAAATGAAACTATATTCTACAAGAAGTAATAGTCAATATCTAATGAAAGACATACACACACTCATCATAGTCAAGAGACCCATAGCTACACACCCTTCACAAATGCCAAATGCCAAAACCTCTACTTGATTGTTAGTGGTATCCCAAAAGTAGATAACCCTTAGAATCCCAAATAACATAGTCTACACCTATAGTCCTTGGATTTCCACATGAAGTGCCATCATAACTCAATCTGAAAAATATACTCTTCAAATTTATAGCAAAGGTTAATTTCATGGATTCTTGATTATAGAATTAACTTCATTATAGCAAGGAATCAAATAAGTACAAATCATTACAGATGTTTTACTATCTTGTACTTGAAATAATGTGGATTTATGAAGTAAGGTTGAAAATTAAAGAAGATTCATAAGAAAGCAATTCAAATTCTGATATCCCAAATAAATGGAATACAATGATATTCATATCATTGTTAATTTTAATTCTAACAAGACATTATAGCATCTCAAAAATAGAACTAACTCTCATCTCATTACTTATAATATTGCAATAGGACAATGAGTTACACTAAGATCCTCTTCCAATAGTAAGCAAGATGTTGAAAAAATTAGTTGATTAAAATAGTCTCTAGGTGAGCAGTGGCTTCGAGCAAGTAATCAACCACCCAATGTAAAGAAGTGGTGAGATAGTGAACAAAGATGCAAATAATTTTCCTTTGGTGTCAGTCTTCCCTAGGAAAAAAAAATTACAAAGGTGTAATTTGCATATAAATACAACTCCCCATCTCATTTTAAAGTCCTATCACTATTAGCTCCTACAAGAAAATCCAATTAAGCATATTCAAATCAATTGAGCTCCTAGAAGAAAATCCAATCAAGCATATTCAAATCAATTGAGCACAAGAAAAAAATTATTTGAATGACAATTTTAAAAATAACCTATATCTTGAACTTAGGACCTTTATTAGGACCATCAATAGTTTGTCATCAAGTTCTTTGATTACTTTATCAAGGCCCTACTTCAAAATAGATCATACCCATTCATCAATGAACCATTGTAGATTTATAGCAATGGTTGATTTCATGGATTCTTGATTATAGAATTAACTTCATTATAGCAAGGACTCAAATAAGTACAAATCATTATAGATGTTTTACTATCTTGCACTTGAAATAATGTGGTTTTAAAATGTAAGGTTGATAACTAAACATGATTCGCTAAAAAGAAATTCAAATTATGATATCCCAATTAAATGAAATACAATGATATTCATATCATTGTTAATTTTAATTCTAACAAGATATTTAAGCATCTCAAAAATAGAACTAATAACTATTCTCACCTCATTACTTACAATATAGCGGTGGGACAATGAGTCACATTGAGGTCCTCTTCCAATAGTAAGCAAGGTGTTGAAAAAATTGGTTGATTAAAATAGTCTTTGGGTGAGCAGTGGCTTTGATCAAGTAATTAGCCACCCAATGAATGGCATTCCTTGCATGTGGATGATTGTTGCCCAATCATCCTCCAAACTCCAAAGCACTCCACAACAACACTATGGTGTTGAACACCATTGGCAACCCAAATTTCACATTGTCTTTTGCATCGTAATATCCTCCTGTCAAATCCACCTGTCATAATAACAATGACAATAAACTATACAAAAATATCAAAACTACTTCACTTTTAATAGAATAGAGCACCTCAAGCTAAAGAGACAAGATATTGGACATAGTGTTAGACAACTATCACTTGAAAGGCTTACCCACTTCATTATTATTGAAAAAAAACTATCAAAATTTAATATACTTGAGCTTTTAAAAAATTTGAATGTACCTTTTCAGCAGACCCATCAGAAAGGCCATAATTTCCTTTCCATCTCATTCTTTAATCAGCTGGAAGTTTCCCAAAATGTTGGCCTTCAAAGAAAAGAAGAGATTTAATGAGAGAATCTATGTAGTTATGAGACAAAGAAGAGCCTTAACTGGCATATACATAGCACATATTATTTTAATAATTAACTTTTGTTCTGATAGAAAAAACCAAGAACATTATGACCACAATGCAACTCCCAATTTCCATTGTAATCCCCATTTTTTTAGACATAATGGATTGGTGGTGGAATCCTTGAGTCACAATGTGGTTATTTATTAAAAAAAATCAGTGAAAATAGAAGTTAACACAAAGCAATAAGTGTCTAGTTCAATTTTAGCCCAATCCACTATAGGATTCCACTTGCCTCCAAGCTGAAATTCTTGTTTGCTCCCAACTCGATAGGTTTAGTTTGAGCTTCACTTGGTTTCAAGAATCCTTTCATATTCTCTACTTAACAAGGCCAACCTCATGAGTGTGGAAGCTCATTTGGCCTCCCCCCCCCCCATAATCACTCTAAATTACCAATTAAGAACTAAGAAAATATATCACTCATTCATTTTAGAAGTATATCATTGAATCATTATAATCACATAACATTCATCAATAATTTGTGAACACATCAATCATTATATTCACATAACATTCATTAACATGGCATATAATTCATTAATACCTATAAACATTCATCAATAATTCATGAACATGCCAATCATTATAATTGCATAATAATATTCAATAGCATTACATAAAATTTATTAATAAGCCACATTCATTAACACAAAATACAATTAATTAATATGTATAAACATTCATTGATAATTTGTAAACACATCAATCATTATATTCACATAACATCCATAAACATGACATATAATTCATTAATATCTATAAAAATTCATCAATAATTCGTGAACATGTCAATCATTATAATCACATAACTATATTCAATAACATGACATTAAATTCATTAATAAGCAACATTCATAAAAATTCATCAACAAATTCAACATAAAACAAGGTTTTTAACAATCATTTCTCTTTTATTTTTATTTTTTTGAAGATAAAGGCTAATAGGCACATCATGGCTATCTTTGACATTCTCTTGTGGCTCTTGTGGTTATGCTATTATGACATGATTCTTCCTCTTCTTTTTTCAAGGACAAGGTTTATGTGCCCCTACAATAAGAAATAAATGGGTTTAATTCTAAACTTTTTTTTGATGTTATAATTATTTCATTAATCTAAAGAACATAATAGGGATTTTTCTTTACCTGATAGTGCCACATCATCTACTCTCATATTTTGTTCAGCCCCAACCTCAACATGCTCAACACTGACATCACGCTCTACATGCTCAAAAAATTTCACATAAAGGTTACACCAATTGCAATTTAAGATCTTAAATTTTATTAATAATTATAGGATTAATTTTAAATAGAAATTGAATATGTACCTATATTATTTTGATGCACATAAAGGTCTTTGTCATGTGTAGGATTCATTCCTTCGTCATCATGAGTGAGATATGTGCCGAGAGTAGTAGGCTACAATGAAATGTCATGTGCACATTGTTATTATTGTTCAAAATTAACATCAAATAGATTATTTCTCATGAAGTTCCCAATTATTGTTATTATTCATTAGGCCTATTTACTTGTGTGTGAATTGGTGCACTAGGATCTTCTACATCTATTTGGCCATTGGAATCTGTGTAGTGGCAGGCAACCACTACCTTATAGCCTTTCTTGAAGCCAATTTGTTTGTCCTCTTTTGTGGGCGATACATTAAATTCAATGCCCTACATTTTTTGCACAATATCATCAATATTGAATGTATTTATTATTTGTAATTTTATATAAAAAATTGATATGAAATTTTATTTACAACTACTTAAAAGGTGTGATTGAATTTTCATATATCCATTAGAGCCAAGATGGTACTGACCAACCTTCTCTTTCCTATCTTGTGTCACCTTTGATGTGTCCTATAGAATGTATATGTAAACTTTGAAATATGTTAGAAATATGTTAGATTCAATTAGATTCAAATGGATAAGATTTAATTTGAAAGATATGTATAACAGATACTGTATGCATTTACCCATAAGAAAGTAGTCATAAGTTTATTAATATTGCAAAACATCATAGAGAAAAACAACCACACAACTACTTGATGAACATACATAGTGTGGAAGTACATTTTAACATTTTTCTTGGATGTAATTTTTATATATTTGTTCTTTTGTTCTATTGTCTGAGCGTTGAAGGCTTCATATTTGCTAAACAATTATGGTGATCAGCATTATGATTTGATGTTATTTGAGCCTTATATTAACAAAAGGAACATGCAGTTAATTTGTTTTATGTCTTTTTTATCAATTTCTTTAGATGACAACCACTTAGAATATATTCATCATGAAAAATTATATTAACGAGGCTAATAACACTTCTATATAATAAAATCTAACAAATAACACTTCTAACCTCATGTATTTCCCAAGATCATAAATAACATGTTTGACACTCATGTTGTCAAAGTTGTGTAGGAGAGATAGAGGTAGAACATTTTGTAGTAATGTTAAAATTATCTTTTCAATATATTATAAAATAAAACAATCAAAAGTACATGATGTTTTACAAATTTATTGTAAATAGAGAAGAATGCGACTTACCTTGATGAAGTTATGTCGATCATGCATTTTCAGCCCTACACCAAAATCACCTTTCTTTTATATGAGACTACTTATGTTTGCAGAAAATCCTATGGGGAATTGAGTTTTTTAATGGCTTCATATATGGCATCAATTTGTTGCTACATTAATAACCAAGGAATGACACTCATATTAATCTAATTTCCATTGCTATTTGATTCAAGGAAAAGCTTCAATGCATGATTGGATTCATCAATGTCATTTCAAATTTTGACAAATTTTTATTTGTCATGCCTTCCACCCAATATTTTCCACAGTGTCTCTGTTACATTCTTTCCAATATGCATAGAATCAAACAAATACATGATTGGGAGTTGCTTGTACTACAGCAACTTACTAAATTGTCTAGGATAACTTTTAATTCCTTTTGGAAGTTACTCATTGATGCCTTGATGACCTTCACAAACATAAATTATATCATTAATAAACAAAAGACAGTATCCAAATTTAAATTTCATATGAAAACCTACATCAAATGGAATGACATTACCTCAATGATTCATTCTATTGTATTCCAACTTTCACATGTAAGGTGTCATTCTTCATAGCTTTGATGTTGGGTCTTCTTTCCCATTGAAAAGATGTTTTTTAAGAGATTTGATACTTATGAAATTTTTGGAGAAAGTTTCTATGCTCATTGAACACATACTTTCCTAAACTTTTTGAATGACAAGATTTCATCTTTGGACCACAAATTGGACATGCAAATTTTCTCTTTGTTTAAAGAACTAAAAGATCATGTATAATTGGATTACATGTGTACTATAAAATTCATATTTATAATTATCATATGCAACTTAAACATACAATGAAAATGCGTTGGTGCTACTACATACCAAAAATATGCATTAACAATTTTACATACCAAAAAAAGTGTTAATCTAGGGGCATCATGTATTGTCCATACAAGTATTGCATGGAATTGAAATTGTCTTTCACCAATTGGTCTAGAGATGTCATACATAGTGACCCCGTTCTATAACTCCAACAAATCATCAATCAAGGGCTTAATATATATGTTTACATCTTTCAAACATAAACCAAACATAATTATTATGGTCATTTTGATATTGTTTTTATAAGTTAATTTAGATGATTATTAAATGGAAAAATACTTGGTACAATAATTTCCAACACTATGTGCTCCCTCTTTATAGACATTCAAGGAGGAATGTTATTGTTAATAACAAAAAAAAGATAGGTCGAGTAAACAAATCGGATCTCTCCAAATGGATTGACACTGTTTGCTACCAATGAAAGCTTCAAATTATGAGGTTCTTCTTTAATTATTGGCCACCTATCTTATATGTCCTTAAATGTAGAACTAAGCATTTGCATAATTTCATCTTGACTTCTATTCTATGCATGGTAATCCATAAATTGTGCCAAGCTATTACACCTAAATAATCATTGCAAACATGGAATAATGGGAATGTACCAAAGAACCTTGTGAGGCACCTTTTTAATTATTTAATCATATTGATATCTACTAATGTGACAATTAGGGCATTCTGTTGTAAATTCATGTTGTTTATGATATATAATATGATCATTGGGACATACATGTATTGTTTGATACTCCATTCTAATATCTTTCATAATGGTCGATGATTCTTGGTAAGAGCAAGGTAGAATGTTTGATGGTGGTAATAAACACTCACCTATCAAACTATGGAAAAACATTATTAATATAAATAACATTAATGGTACACTAACATAGAAGATGAAAAAAATGACACTATACCTTAGCATACATGAAATTGCTACATTGGATATACCATTCATAACCTTGAAGTTTACCAATAACAATACATTGGAGAGAAGTGTTGTTTGGGATCCTTGGTATAGGGGCTCATGTGCCTTTTTAATTACAAGTATATCAAGGTTCTCTTCATCATCATTATTAGATGCATGACTATCATCATCTTCATCATCTTCATTAGTTACACTAGTAACATCTTCTTTATTCCTATTCTCTAGCACATTATCAATTGCATCATACCAACATCTTCAATTGTGTTCTCTACCTCAGGATCATCTTCTTTCATGGGAGTATTACCCTCATGCTTTGATATTCACACCTCCATGTTTCACCAGTTCAAAATCCACATTCACCAAAGGACAAAAAATCATTTCCCCCTTCAACGTGATCATGTTGCCTACAATGTCTCTAAGCTATTGTGATTAGAGTTCTTTGATTCTTTAAGCCCTTGCATTTTTTGCAAGGATAATAACATTTTTCATCACCATTTCTTTTGAACTGAGACCACAATCTAGCAATTGTCATCTTTATTTGACATCTCTTGCTCTTTCATCCTAATGATGGATCACGTAGTGTGATTCGAAATTTTGATGGCAAAAATCTCCACACAATCTAATCCAAAAACTGATTTACATAATAATTGTCATCTTGTGTTGTTCTAGGTTCATATTGTTAGGTGTGGACTTTCTTCACAAGAAAATATTCAAGCTATAAAATTATATCAAATATAAACATACAAGCATTGGTACTATCTTGTATATAATTGATAATAAGTAAATAATTAAATATTACTATTTCTTCAGTAAAGATGGCATCTAAAAAAATCAAATGAATTATACAACATAAATATTAGCATTGATTTGGGGCGGGGGCCCTAGCTCGGTTGGCTAAATCTTCCCTATTGCAGGGGGTTGGTCATGGGTTCTAGTCTCCCCCATCCTCGTGGTACCGGTGGGCATGTCACGCCAGTGCTACCGGTCACGTTAAAAAGTTTATCAGGCGCACTGCAGTTTATAGGGGGGTCGTGTTGCACCGATTCCTGCAGTCTATAAATTTTAAAAAAAAATATTAGCATTGATTTTGAACAAAAAATATTTGTTTATATATGTTGCCACTCAAAATATGTTGCTACAACAAATGTAATTAAAGGTATGGATGATTTTGGAAGGATCAGGTTAGGATCAAGAAACACTGGTGGGTGGGGGTGGGGATGTGAGTAAGTGTTGTAGCACTTTCAAACCAATCAAGAATTTTTTAACTTAACCATAAATATCCACATAAAATTATATCAAAAAATTAATGATATAATAGTAAAGAACTCATAACATAATGATTTTTTTTTAGGAAACCCTAGCTAAGTGAAAACCACAATGGGGTTGGTACCCAACTATGCACTAATTTGAAAGTTCATTATGAAGAGTTATGACCCAATTCATATTTTTTTCCTTGTTACAAGACTTAACCTTGCTAGAGTTCTTACCCCTCTAAGTAACTATTTAACAAAAACAAAAGTACACTTGCTTGATAAATAACACATTGTCCAATTACAATGAAAGTATACTAAGATGCCAATGTATGATTAGTCTGAAATGAAGCTTGCATATAATCTAATCCAGCACTAAGGCTCGCACATATAAAAAATAACATTGATCATAGGATCATAATGTATGCTCACATAGAAAAACCAATCTTTATAGTCAACTAACAAAAATTCTTCACAAAATTTTTAGCACAAATAGTAGTAAGAAATATAAAATTATGCTACCCAAGGGTTAAAATATACTATATCATCCCTACTATGCCAAAAAAATGAACTGATTAAACAATTCAATTAGATAGGCCAATTCACCTGATCTCCAAAATTGTCTGAACAACTGTTGTAGTTTATCATTTTTACTCTATTTACTCAAAACATTTGTTAATTAACACACTATTAATATTATATTTATCAAAAATTTGAGCCAATTCTAAAAATTATTATGCACTTGCTAACCAAAACTATCTGACTATATACTTTTTCTTGCTCTATACTTGGGCATTTTTCATGAATGACTTCCATTCAAAAGTTATTATCTAACCAAATGACCATTTCAATAATCTATATTTTGATCAATGACAACATCTATAACTTCATCCTATGATCACTTTCTTATATATCAAGGGTGGAAGGAAAATGTATATTAAAACTCAAGAATGAAGGGTCCTCTATCGGAATTACAATAGGAAAGGTAAACTTTTAAAAGGAGGGGCATGAATTAGTAGTTTAAACCTTAACCAATAAAAATTTCACCACACATCTATCTCATGCATTCAATGAGTGAGCTCAAAGAACATGTAAAGATGTATATCTAAGACATGTAAGCAAGTAAACATTCACACATGTATGACATCAAATACGATTACCCAAAACCCCTCCAATGAGAAGGTAAAACTGGGGTAGGGATGACACTAAAAAAGCTTCACTAATGTAGTAATCTATTTTATCTAATGAAGGTTAAAATGTTTTGATCATGATACATGATCTACCCTATGAAAGGTCTGCCCTATTAAAGGCTTAAAAAGGTTGTTAGGTCTCGCCCTATTAAAGGATTTCAACACCCTGTTAGAATTGTGTCTTGGTGAAGGACTTTAACTCATAATTAAGTACCTTGTTAAAGGATTTCAATACAACCTGTTAGTAATACTCTGTTAAGAGATTTGACTGATTCATCCACTAGAATGATTCAAAAATGATCCTACGATTAGCACTTGATTTCTTGATGATAGATCACCTCCAAACTGATGTCTTCTTGATCCTTCTTGATCAAATGTCTCTCTGTTGTATACTCTTCTCTTTCTCTTTTCTCCTTTAATAGATTCTACAATGCAATCTCAAATCATAACTCCTTAGCCACCATGAATGCTCTATTTTTGCATGCAAAGTTCTCTATTCACTCCTTCACTCACCTTCTTTACACTATCTCTAGATAGTTTATGGTTTTTCCTCCTTAAGGTGACTTAGGTGACTTAGGGTTAAGTATGAATCAATGGTTGTGGTTCATCTTTTTTTCCACTTAAACTATCCCTTTTTCTAATTGGCTACATGTAATTGCATTGGAAATCCAAAAAAAGATATGTCCTTATCTCCAAAATATCATAATTCAATCTTTAGTCAGCTCAAAAATAGTTTACATGGTCATTTGTGCCATTACAAACAACTATAACAAAACTATCTCACTCAACATCTAAAGTCTTTAATTCTCAACATATACTAGACTCTTGACTAAGACTCAACATCTGTATCACTCAGCATGCACTACTTGCTCTGCTCTTGAATCACTTAGCATACACTATCTGCTCAACACTTGAGTGACTCGACATATGAGTGGCTTGGCACTTACTGTGGACTCAAGATACTCTATTATATACATGTTATGCTCAACTTGTGTTACTTATTCAACGTGAAATAAGTAAATGACATAAGTGTGTAGACACTCATTAGTCAAAACCAATCTGAGATCAACAATCTCCCTCTTTGACATGAGTGTCAAAAACACTTGATCATGCATTAACATCCTTAATCTTATGAGCATAACATATTTCTTATATGAATTATGTACAAAACTTCAAATTTTCAAAATTTTGTAACTTAGATACCTGAAAATTTGATAACTCCCCCTGAGTTGATAAGTTTGTTCTATATCCAAAATTCTATACTCCTACTAAGTAAATATGTCTCCACTTATATTCTTTGACTTCATGTTGTTTCTCTACTTGCTCCCCCTTAGCTTGTTGTGTATTTTCTTTGTCCTTCTCTTACTCTCTTGAAATGTATATCTCCCCCTTTTGCACATACCTCTCCCTTTTACACTCTTGCTATATCTCCCCCTTTTTGATACTTATGTCAATGGGCTATACACTAATAGTGTGTTTTTCCAAAAAGGATACAGAGTATGACTAGAAGGTGTGCCAGATACTAGTAAGGTTACTAGGGCTTAAATAGCAACTTGCTCCTTCACCTTCACTGTCAACTCGATCTCTTCAGGCTTTTCATTGTCTTCCAAAATGCCTTGACTTACACCTTGTAGTTGCATTGTGGGTGCAAATAAGTCTATTTGACATGTTCCACTTTTTGTTTCTATAGTGGCTTGAGTTTTCATTGTGTTCTTCTCAATTGTATCAACTTTTTCAATTTGATCAACCTTTTATGATGTGGCTTTAGGTACTTTATCCAAAGATTGTACATTAGTGACTTGAGGGATGATAGTAGTTGGTTCTTGTATATTCACATCTTCCCTTGGAGTATCAATCACTATTTTCTATAATTTATGTACACTCACCAAAATAGGATTATCACTACACTAGATTGATGTTTTGAGCTATGACATCAAAAACATCCTTAACTATTACTATTTCAGTATTATCACTTGTTAAATGTTGAGGACTAACATTAGGAAATTGTGTATCTAGTACACTCTATTCCTCTTGCTGCTCTATCTCAATTGTTTCCTTGTCATCTACTTGCATTTATGTTCCTCCCTAAATAGTATTGTCATTGTTATCATCTTCCTCATCATCCTTCACCTCAATAAGTTCCTATTCACCTTACTTCATTGTTGTAAGCCCATATGTTACTTTCCACATCTATGTGTACTTCTTCACAACATCTTCAACATTATTTTGTGGTATTTTGAAGGCTCTATATTTAGGTGCAAACCTTACTGCATATGTTGTCATAGCTTTAGCAATTTGTGCCTTAAGAAGTTTAGGCATTACTTGGGCAAGTGAAGTCTTCCTTATTTATCTTTCCAAGTTCAAACAATAATGCCACTTCTGCTCAACTCTCTCATATAAACTATTGGGCATATAGTTAGTAATTTCTAGTGAGGCTTTCTTAAAATTTATCATCATTGCATATATGGCTTCCTCCACTTGATTCTTTTCTACTTTGCCGACATTATCAAAATCAACATATGAAAATCCTAAAAAAACTACATTAGCTTTAACATTCTCACATAGATTTTCTAAGTCTGATAGAGGATTGTGACTCACCACTTTGAATTGGGTATTTTCATCTAATTCTACTTTATCCTCATAAAATTCAACTTGTGCAATGTATTTCCTCCTTGGATTTTTTTACACACCACCTTCTTGCTAAACTGGTTTGGCTTTCTCCTTTGCCTTTTGAGTAGTCATATATGCACTAGCTCTTGTAGTAGGTGTTTTAGGCTTGGTTGGGCTTGGTTTAATAATTTTCTTAGCCCTTGTCATAGGTTGTGCTTTGGCCTTCCTCTTCTTTTGATCAATGGGAGAAGTTGCTTCCTCGGCTTCTTCTCACTTAGCACCTTCAGCTACTTTTCTCTCCTCTTTTTCAAAATCTTCTCCCATTCCTTATGTTAAAGCTAGTGGTGCTTGGGTCTGCGATTCTTCTTCATCTTCTTCATCTTCTTCATCTTCTTCCTCTTCCTCTTCCTCTTCCTCTTCCTACTCGGTACCTTCACCAAACTTGGCTTTCAGATTCTTCACCAATTTATCCTTCTTCTTAATAACATAAGCAGTCTTGAGTTCCATAGTGATTTTAGACTTTGCCAATTCATAATTTCCAAATGCCTTGACATTTTTCTCTACCTCTTATGCAAGTAATGTAGTAATAGATATAGAGGCCTCATCAACATTTATTTCATACCCTAATGGTCTCAACCATCTTACCCTTTGTGTAGTAGCTTGAAAAAAAGTGTAGTTAGCATCCACTAGCAAACAAATGTCATTATGATTCTTTTCTACTAAAGATATTGGAATTCTTAGTCTTTTCTTAATTGATTGCTTAAATTCCTCAAAATAACTTGTCATCACAGACTCAAAGTTCTCACCTAATTGTTCAATGAATTCGCTAATCTACACTGCCACTAACCTATTTGCTTTCCAACCAACTGTGCCAATTGTAGGAAAAGTGTTTTGACCATAAAAGAATATACATATTAAGATGGAACCAAATTTACATTATGCACTCTTAGTTTTTCTTATATCTCCTATGTTCTCCATCACTCGCTATAATTGTAGCTCTGTAAAATCATATGTGTGATCTTTCTTAATAATTTTATAATCAACATCCACTACAATACATGCCACACTATTCAATCTATTGGATTGGTAGAATTTGTGTGAAATAACCCTTACTACAAAGTCTATCAAAGGATCAGTAATGGTATCAATTGTCGTTCCTCTTTTGTTCCACACACCTCTTGTATTCTTTTCAATGACCTCTTTTAAATCACTTCTTAGGGTCTTAGGCTGATCTAGGGTTGGATACCCTATAACCCTATAGATTATCCACTTGGTTATTTTGATAGGTCCATTATCTAGCCATAGTGAACCATCATGTATTTTATTCAATACTATCCTAATCCATTCTATTTTGAACACATTCGAGAAATCTAGGGCCCATGTTAACCCTTTCTTCTCTATGATTTTGAATTCTTCCCTCAGTACACCATTATTGCATAGTCTCTCATATGCTTGCCTAATATCCATATCACCAATGCTACCAATTTTATAGTTATATCATTTCCTAACATCTTGAACCATTAAAATATTTGGTGGTATCATGGATAATGCACTAGAGAGGTCTTGTTCGTAAGCAATATCAGGAATGGCTTTGAATATAGGTTGTTTAACTTCATTACTAACCAACTAAACATTCAAAACCTCCTTACCCTCTACATTCTTTGAACTAGATTTCATTATGCACAACTAGAGTTTAAAAAAATATAAACAATGTAACTCATCCTTTGGTAAATACTTGCAAGATCTAACAAAATAGTGTTGAATTGCTACACAAATCTTCTACAATCACTTTGGATAAATTTCTAGATTGCCTCTTGCTCTCCTTGCTCTTTCTTGATTTTGAAATGATGAAAAATGAGTTGAAATTGATCAAATACAGTTTTGAAACCCTGCAATCAATGTTGAGTGCTTACACAATTGTAAGTTTGGCATGAACCAATTTCAGACTCACTCAACATTCATTAACATTCCATTCACTAGGAAACCATTACAAGCTTAGCATCAACTTAGCCAGTCTATTAGCTCAGCATTCATTAGTTTTTCACTTGGCACATATAGGAAACTTTTCATGCTCGGCAGCAACATGAAAAACTTAAAGATTTTTTTCTTGGATTCCTAATAACATCTTGCATCTTGTTCATGCTAATGTAATATTTTCATTACAAAATCCTTTGGAACTAATGTATGATATAACCTTTAAATATGAATCCCACGTACCTCTTGATTTCTTAGTTTCATGAGGTGTGATCACCTTACCCATTAGGTGAAGTGATCCCCTCTCCATTTGATGTGTTGCAATCATCTTTCTTCTTCCATGTCTTGTTCATTTTGTTTCTAACATTTTAAACATCCTCCTTGCCTTTGCCTTTGTCAAATTCACAACTTGGTGCCTTTGACCTTGTTGGAAAATACTTACTCATGTGACCAATCTTCAAATAGCTAAAACATGTGGTTTGACTCAACCACATCTTGTAGTCACCTCTGAAGTGTGTCCTAATACAATTCTCAAGAAAATATCCATATTCTTGACAATTATAATAGTTATATCCTATATTATAATCCCAGTTATAAGAGTTGTCATTGTTCCTTACCTTTTCTTTCCTATTTGACGACCATGTGGGTTTAGATATAGACTAAAAAGCTCTATGTCCATACTTATGAGAGTTATAACAATATCCTTCAAATCTTTGTGTGTTCATGGTCTTGGTTTTGCATTCATGTACCTGATGACCTTGTTTGTTGAACTTAAGATAATGAACTATGATTTTATGCTTGACATTTTGATTTGTATTTATTTTCCTACACATATTAGCAGTATGTCCTTTATTACCATAAGTATGATAAGTAGGTTTGGAATCCTTAGCTTTTTTCCTCCTTTCTTCAACACTTTTGGATGACTCTCCTTCTTTAGTACTTTTGTATGCTAGTCCAGATGTGTCATTATTGGATCTAGGGTGATCTCAATAATTGCTCAAAGTATTTGATGGCTTCACTTGCTTTTTTGAAACTTTCAGCAAATTATTTTTCCTTTTTTAGGTCACTTTGCTTTCTCATTTTACAACTTCAATGTTTTTATCTCAATATCTTTGACATTCAGCTCATAATTGGCATTCATCATTTGACTCAAAGTGTCCAATTGCATGTTGGAAATCATGGTTAGCTCTAATGATTTCTCCTCTAGTCTATTACTCAAAAATATTTTTTCTTCTTCAATCATGGCTTTGTCTTCTATAGCTTTCTTCTTCTATTCAGTCACCTCACATAGTAGTGTGGCTTGTGATTCTTGCTCTAACTTGAGATTTTTGATTTCCTCTACTTGGGCTCTATTCGTTTCCATTAGATCTATAACTATTGCATCAAATTCATCAGAGTTTCCATCAGCAAATAGCTTAGTAGTGTCTATCTCTTTATATTGTGTGTCACTCTTCTCAATAGCAATTTCCTTCCTTCTCTTCAAAGATTTCTTTAGTTCTTCTCTTGCTTCATTCAATTGATGTAGAATGAGTTGTATTTCAATTCCTTGATTCTCAATAGTCTTTCCCAACTTGTAAAATTCTATTTCAAGATCTTTCCTCAAAGCTACAAAGCTTCTCTTTTAGGAGAACAAGGCTCTGATAGGAATTGTTGGAATTACAATAGGAAAGGTAAACCTTTTTTTTTTTTTTTGGGGGGGGGGGGGGGGGTGGGGGGTGGTGGTTGAATCAGTAGTTTAAACTTTCACCACACATCCATCTCATGCATTCAATGAGTAAACTAAAATAACATGTAAATTATGTACCTCTAAGACATGTAATCAAGTAAACATTCACACATGTATGACACTAGATATGATTACCCAAAAACCATCCAATGAGAAGGTAAAACTGTGGTTGGGATGACACCCACAAATCTTAACTACTACAGTAATAACATGTATCAAATGAAGGTTACAATATTTTTATTATGAGACATGATCTACCCTATCAAAGGTCTACCATATTAAAGGCTTATAAAGACAGTTAGGTCTCACCCTATTAAAGGATTTCAACACCCTATTAGAAGTATGCCTTGCTAAAGGACTTTAACTCACAATTAAGTAAGCACCCTATTAAAGGATTTCAATACATCCTGTTAGGACTACTCTATGAAAAGATTTGATTGATTCACCTACTAGAATGATTCAACAATGATTCTATGGTTAACACTTGATTTCTTGATGATAGATCACCTCTAAAGTGATATCTTCTCAATCCTTCTTGATCAAATGTCTCTCTGTTGTATACTCTTCTCTTCCTCTATTTTCCTTTAACTGATTCTACCTTAGCCACCATGAATGCTTTGTTTTCACATTAAAACTTCTCTATTCACTCCTTTAATCACCTTCTTTGAACTCTCTCTAGATAGTTTAGGGTTTTTCCTCCTTAAGAAGACTTAGGTGACTTAGGGTTAGGTTTGAATCAATGGTTGTGATTCATCCATTTTTTCGCTTAAACCTTCCCTTTTTTTGATTAGTTGTATGTAATTGCATTGGTAATCCAACATAAGATCCATATTATCTCCAAAATTTTGTAATTCAATCTTTAGTCAACTCAAAAATGGTTTATATAGTTGTTTGTGTCATTACAAACAACTATAGCAAAACTATCTCACTCGCCATCTGAAGACTCTGATGCTCGGCATATACTACATTCTTCATTGAGACTCAACATCCATATCACTCAGCATGCAGTGCTTTCTCATCTCTCGAATCACTTGGCATTTACTATTTACTTGGCACTTGAGTGACTATGCACATGAGTGGCTTGGCACTCACTATCGACTCAATATGCTCTATTATATACATGTTATGCTCAGCATGTGTTGCTTGTTTGGCATGAGCTAAGTAAATGACATAAGTGTGTAGACACTCATTAGTAAAAACCAATTTGAGATCAACATCATCTACAAAAAGTTCAAAAAGTATATTGGAATTGATGAAAGCTAAGTTGCTAGTTTGGATTCTAGTACAGATGCAGGTTCAAGATTTGGGTTCAAAATTCATCTACATTTTTTGGGACAAGTTCACATTCATTTTGGGTTCATCTTAAAATATGTATATGTGTGTATATATATTGAAAAAAAAAATCTATACTTGATTCTACTAATAGTAAATGAAAATAGAAAAATACACCACCAAATCTATGTTTCAGTTCAACAGGCCATTAATTGCACCATTTAGCACTACATACTACTTGATGCATGTTCTTGGTCACATGCATGGAGAATATTTCCATATCATGGGGATAGTTTGAGAATGAAAGGAATTCTCAAAAGATAAGTGCAATTATATAAAATTTTATTTTGTATTGGTTAGAGCATTTCTAACCAAGCTATATCAAAAGGTGAGATACAAATTTGAAGTCTTGGGTATAAACCTATCATATATTTTTAAAGACATTCCTTTGTAATCATCGATTTAGATGTCACCTATTGTCAAATTGGATTTCCTTTATAATAAATCTTTCATTTTCATATACTAATGCATAAATGACATATAAACATCTTTTTTGTTCTTTTAAGTGGTCACAATAGGGTTGAGAAAAATGTTCTGAGACTAAATTCAACTTAGTTGTAGACAAAAAGTTCTTCAAAATTCATTGCAAATTCTACTTGGATTCTTCTAACAGAATTTGTAGCTCTATAAGAGAATTTGGAGAGAATTTGACAAGGAACAGACTTTATGCAGAATTGAAGCAAGCTTTGAGGCTTACAAGGAGAATCTAGTAAAATTAGGATGAAAGTAATAAAAGATAAACTTAAAAGCATGTCAAAGTCCACTAGCATACAAAATCAAGGGATTTTAGTTGGCAATTCAATTTATAGGTTTCAATCAATGCAATATGCCAAGATAATTACTTTCAAAGTGTCATCTCTGCAATTATGAACCAAATGCAGACAAAGCCTCAGATTATACCACTATAGAAAATTTATTCACTATATATACAAGTTAATCAGTTATAATAATATAGACTCTTTTGCGATATAGAAAATGTTGAAAATAGATCAATACAAGTATGATAATGTGTTTCAATCATTGTTTTGTCACTTATGTCAAACATGCTAATTGTTAGTAATAGGGTATAATTTAGTGGCTAATATTCGTAAATTGGCTAATTTTAGAATTTTTTGGCTAGTATTTTGGCTAATAATTTAAGATTTGATACAACCTAAATCACCATAGTTTTATAAAATTCAATTCTAGAATATTTAAAATCGCTCAATAATTTATTTTATTAAAAAATTTAAACTCAAATATTTGCCACAATATTCGTTACATGAATAGATTTGAGTAACTTAAATATAATATATTATTGGAGAAATTAAATTGAATCGACCAATAATTATCATAATTATTAGTTAATTTAGGGATATATCACCAATATTTATTATTCACTATTGATTTAAAGTATATGTAATGATTCTCATAACATTCCACAAGGTAAAAAAATGTTCAATTTTGATTTGTAATATTCCATGGTGATTAATGAACTTCCTATTATTATTGAGATTTGTCAATATTTTATACCAAAAAAAATTATGATTAAAAAATAATCGCCAAAATTAATCATATTTAGAATTAAAAATTGAGAATTTCGCCAATATAAATAATTTTGTTTATTCAAAATAATGAAATATTTACCAATATTTTATATCTTTTTTTGGAGGTGGCTTTCTTAAAGTTTACCCTGGTTGGTAAGACAATTGTTTAGATGATTTGAGTACTATCATTTGTTGGATTGATGAAGAGGTTTCGATCAAATGAGGAACAATAGCACTTAGAGGAAAGGTTGAGTTATGATATGGAAAAGGAGTACAAGGATCAATTAAGATAGTGATATTATAGTGCATTGATAATAAACTTCAGGATGCAAAGGATGGTTACATTGATTAAGTTTAGAAGAACAAGCTAAAAGAATTGTGTCTACCAAGCTTAACAATCTGTATAGTAGGTGCTGAGAGAAGTTAGTGTAAGCTAAGAAAAAAATTAGTTAGAGCCAAGAAAAGTCAATTTTAGTGTAAGTCGAGTGATATAGTGTAATTTGAGTAAAGTTTAGTTGATGCCGAGCACCTATAAACTTTAGTTCATGTCAAGTGATTTGATAGTAGATGTTGAGCAGTGCAGTATGTATTGAGCATCAAAAGCCAGTTAATGTGAAGTATCAACATTATGAGAAAGATCAAGAATTTGATCAATCTAAGCTAACAAGTTTAATTTCTTGGATTGAGTGAATCATGTGGAAGATAAGCTTGATGAGTTGATGGCACTGAATTCAAGATAAACCATTTTGAGGTGAATTCAAAGAGGATTGAAGGAGAAGTATCTAGAAGGGAATAAAATGAAATGATGGGTAAATTCATTGAATCCTACCTAATCCAACCTAACCCTAAAATGGACAATGAAGGATGAATGAAAAAAGATCTTAATTTTCTATTTATAGAAATGGTTGGTTAGAAGAAAAGGTTGGCATGTGCAAGAGCCTAAGGAAGACAAGGAGTCTAGGGTATTGCTTCATTTAGTGACTTAAGAGAAGAGACTGCATTGGCAAGCAAAGTAAGGAGGTTGAAGGTTATGGATTCTTGAAGGGTGAAAAAGCTATCAAAGTTGAAGTGTGTGAAAGCCAAGTAGAATGGAGGACTAAAATAGAGATCGATAATATGCAAGTGTGTTGTAAGTTGTTATTAGATCAAGCCTTATTGGTACTTTCTAATCATTGTACCAACATAGGGTAAATTCTTTAGATTAAGGTTGACTTAATAGTCATTTGTAAATCCTTTAACTAGGTGGAATTCCAAGTGAATGATATAAAGTCCTCTAACAAGGCTCACTCCTAACAAGGTGATTGAAATATTTGATCTAGGTCACATTTAACAATGTTCATTGTAACCTTTAACAAGGTTGACCTTTCATAGGGCATCACTTCAGAAAAGTGAGAATGAGTAGCATGTTACTAGTGGCTTTTTCCAAACTGGGTTTCCATGTTAAATCATTGTGTCAAATGTATTATTGAATATGCTATGTTTCATGCTTACATTTTTGCAAAGTTGATTTGACATTAAACTACAAGTTTAAGAAAATGTATGATCTAATGGATGCATGCATGATGAAAATGTTTTATGGATATGGGTTCACTAAGTTGTGAAAAGTTTTAATTGTACATCAAGACCTTGGATAACTAATTCACCTCACCCCCCCACCCTCTCAATTATTCTAAAGAATTCTAACAATTGGTATCAAAGCCATCTTCTTAAGAGGACTAGTTTGAATATACTAGAAGCAAAAAGATCAAGATGTTAAAAAGAGAGTTACCCAATCTTAATCGAGATAACTTTCCTACATGGAAAATTCTAATAAAGCTACACCTAGGAGATCTTGGAGATCATGCACAAAACATACCATCTATGGGGGTGACACAATTGTTCTAAGAGCCAAATCTAAAAGTCTTAGAGATAAGTTCAATGATATGAGAATGCAAGAAGGTGAGAATATTGCTCAATATTACTGTAGAATAAAAAATGTTAATGCGATAAGAGGAACTATTGGTAAAATGGATGATGAGACTATACTAAGAAAAGTTTTGAGAACAATGTTACCCATTTATGCTATCAAATTTTCTGCAATACAAGAACTAAGATGTATACTAGGCACTAATTTAACTCTTGAAGGTATGGTAGGTAGGCTCACTACTTTTGAGCTATCTAATTTTGATAATTGAAAACTTGACAATGCTGAATCTTCTTTCAAAGCCAAGATGTCACTAAAGGAAGCTAATGAGAAGAACACAAAAATGATAAAATATGTGTCCAGTGATAGTGATACAAATAAGGAATATGTAGAACAACTTGAAGCACTACTAGTAAGGAAATTGCACAGAGGTAAAGGCAAGTTCAAAGGTAAGCTACCTATCATGTGTTTCAATTGAAATGAGGTTGGTCATATTGCAGCTAGATGTCTAGAGAAGAAGAATTATAGAGGTGGAGAAAAGTACAAAAGTAGAAGAGATGAAGACAACAAAGATTACAAAGACAAAGGCAAGAAGTCTTGCTACATTGCTAAAGAGGAACCAAAAGATGGATTTGAAAATCATGTTGATGAAGTTGTGTATATTGCAATGAAGGATGAATCTAATGAGTATGAGGCAACTATTCTAGTGTCTTGTGTGAATAAGAATGATAGATGGATCATTGATATTGGTTGTTCACAACACATAACTAGAGATATCATTACCTTGAATTATTATGATGGAAATAGTGTAAGGTTTGGTAATGATGCACCTTGTCTAATAAAAGGAAAAGGTTATATCAAACTCATAGAAAAGATTTTATGTGAAAATGCTTATTATGTTGAAGGACTTAACTATAATTTGTTGAGCGTTTCACAACTAAATAATTCAAGTTGTAAGGTTGAGTTTGAGAACAAGATTTCTAAGATATATGATACTAATGGAAAACTAATTAGAAAAGGTGATCAAACTAGAGGAAATCCATTCTACCTTGATATAGGGGTTGCTACTTGCTTAATTGTAGAATTCAATGATGTGTGGCTATGGAACAAGAGGTTATATCATGTTAATTTTGATAACTTGGTTAGTATCAGTAACATAAGAAGAGTCAGAGGTTTTCCTAAGTTGAAGAAGCCTAACAATATAATTTGCAAACAATGTCAGTTAGGTAAAATGACAAAGTCAAGTGTTAAGAGTAAGACTCATACCTCTAAAGAAATATTGAAGATTGTTCATACTATCTTGTGTGGACCAATTGATGTCCAAAGCTATAAAGGAGATAAGTACATTATGCTACTTGTTGATGCTTATTCTATAATGATGACAGTTCTGTTTCTGAAATAGAAATTTGATGCTTTCCAAATATTTAAGTGGTACTTAGCAAGAGTTGAGAAGGAAACAAGTAAAAGTCCAAAATGTTTGAAATCTAATAGAGGAGGAGAATTTGCATTAAATGAGTTTGAGATGTTTTATAATGACAAAGGAATCAAAAGATAGACATCTACTACTAGGACCCCTCCACAAAATGAAATTGTTGAAAGGAGGAACAAATTTTTAATGGACTATATTAGAACACTCATGATGGAGAGAAATATTGCTTTGAAATACTAGAGAGAAGTTTCAAGTATAGTTGTCTATACCTTGAACCATGTACAAGTCAAGAAAGGTACTCATTCAACACCTTTTGAACTATGGTATGGATACTCACCCAATGTAAAATATTTTAAGGTATTTGGAAGCAAGTGTTATATTCTCAAAGATATTAGGAATGGTAAATTAAATGTGAAAAGTGAAGAAGTTATATTCCTTGGTTATTCTACAAGAAGTAAAGCTTATAAGTGTTTAAATACTAATACTAACAAAGTTGTGGAAAGTGCAAATATGAAATTTGATGAATATATAAAAGTACATGAGGCTAAACCTACAAAGAAATTGAAAGAATACAAATAATTTATATACTTTTTTAAAGGTATGCTTAATGAAGAAGATTATGTAAATCAAGTTTCAAATCAATGGCAAGTTTTAGTGACTACCAAGTCATGTACTATGAATGTTGAGTTGCATTCAAGAACCGAACTACATTCAGGTGTCAAGTTACAAAATAAAGTTGAGGCACATTTTGATTTTGAGATTAGTGTACATGAAAGAGATGTTGAACTACCTAATAGAGATGCACATAGTGATTCAGAAGTTGAGAGACCATATGAGGAAAACATAGTAGAATCAAGATTGCCTAAGTATGTCAAGAGACATTACACTACTGCACAAATCATTGGAGATAAAGATGTTAGACCAATGACAAGGAACAAGTTAAGAAATGATACATGTTTTCTTAGCATACATGAACCTAAAATAACGAAAGATGCCTTAGAAGATGTGGACTAGAGTAAAGCCATGAAAGAAGAGATTGAACAAATCGAGAAAAATAAGACATGGACTCTAGTTCCTAGACCAGAAGATAAAAATGTGATTGGCACCAAGTGGGTATACAAAAAGTTAGATGAAAATGGTGAAGTCATAAGGAACAAGGAAATATTGGTTTGTAAAGGATATGCACAAAAAGAAGGGATACACTATGGAGAAACATTCCCTCCTTTTGCAAGATTGGAAGGAGTAAGAACTATGCTTGCTTACTCTTTATACAAAGGTTTCAAAGTTTATCAAATGGACATTAAGTTTGCATTTTTGAATGGTATATTGGAGAAAGAGATTTATATAGAATAGATAGAATGATTTGTCGATGTTAACAACAAAAACATGGTATGTAGACTACACCAAGCTTTATATGGTTTGAAGCAAGCACCAATAGCATGGTATGAAAGGATTCATAATTATCTTATGAAGATTGGATTTGAGAGGACTAATGATAACAACAATCTATACTATCTAAATATTTTGTTGATGATATCATATCTGGAGATCAAGATACTTTATATAAGGCTTTTGCAAATGAGATGAAGAAAGAATTTGAGATATCTATGTTTGGAGAGATCAACTTCTTTGTGGGTTTGCAAGTATATCAGATGAAATATGGTATATACATCACTTAGTCAAAGTATAATAAAGGAGATATTGAAATTTTTTGGATTAGACGATTCAAAGCCAGTAAGCACACCTATGGTGACAAGATATAAATTGTCAAAGAATGATGATTCAACTGAGGTGAATCAAATATTGTGTAGGTGTATGATTGGAAAATTAAAATATGTAGTACACAACAAACTTGATATTGCATTATTTGTTAGGTCAGTTGCAAGATTCTCTTCTCATCCTAGGGAGAATCATTTGATTGATGTTAACAGAATAATGAGATATTTGAAAGAAACAAAAGACTATGGTCTATAATACAAGAAAAATGAAAATTTTGAATTGAGAGCCTACATTTATACTGATTGGGCTAGAAATATTGATGAGGAAAAAAGCACTAGTGGAGGATCATTTTTATTAGGAAAAAGGTTAGTTACATGGACTACCAAGGAAAAAAAATTGCATCTCTCAATATACTATTGAAGTTGAACATGTTGCTACTATAGTAAATTGTACAAATATTGTATGGATCAAATAGCTAATCAAAGGTATGAAGGAGGAAATCATTGAATCTGTGATAATTTATTGTGATAATACAAGTGTTATAAATATATCAAAGAAACATGTGATGCATACAAAGACTAAGCATTTTACAATCAATTATCATTACATGAGAGAGTTAGTTCAAGATAAAGAGGTGAAGATGGAATATGTTAACACAAAAGAGAAAATAGTTGATATCTTCACAAAAGCATTACCTAAGGATGCTCATGAGTATCTAAGAGGTAAAGTAGGGGTGACACCCCTATCAAAGGCTATCTAAGAAGCATGAGAAGTGCCTTGTATCAAACAAGTTGACTGATATATGTTACACATTGATGTAGTGGATCCTACTTTAGGAGCTACTTAAAGTAATCAAAGAGTTGGAACTACAAATTAGTCACAAGCTAGGTGATAGAGGGAGAAACTGAAAATGTTCATATTTTCATATTAAGATGACAAGTCTTTGCCATTGTTGTCAAAGAGGGGGAAATCCAAGGAAGAAAGCAAGAAATATGAGTTGAGGGAGAAATCTTTTTGAAAGAAGAAAAAATAGAAGAAACATGGAATACCTAGTAAGAGGGAGTTAATGTCAACAAAGATATAAGAAGTGATCTAGAGGGAGTCATAAGGATGAGTTGATAGATTGTCTATTGATCAAAATAGAATTTTCGTAACCTATTCACAAGATGTAAGTTGTTGATAGAGTAAGAGACTTCAATATAAGGAACTATTTTCTTTTTGGTATTTTGTTGGTTATATTGATTAAGTTTGGTCAGTTTGGATTGCCATCAATTCCAAAGAGGAAGATTGTTAAAAATAGATTGATACAAGTATGATAATGTGTTTCAATCATTATTTTGTCACTAATATCAAACTTGCTCCTTGCTAGTAAGACAATTGCTTAGATGATTTGAGTATTATCATTTGTTTGATTGATGGAGAGGATTTGACCAAATGACATAACAATAGCACCTTGAGGAAAGGTTGAGTTATGATATGGAAAAGGAGTACAAGGATCAGTTAAGGCAATGATATTATAATGCATTGATAAAATACTTTAGTTTGCAAAGTATGGTTACATTGATTAAGTTCAGAAGAACAAGTTAAAAGAATTGTGTCTACCAAGCTTAACAATTTGTGTAGTAGGTGCCAAGCAAAGTTAGTGTAAGTCAAGTAGAAAATTACTTGGAGCTAAGAAAAGTCAATTTTAGTGTAAGAAAAATAAATTTTAGTTGATGTTGAGCACCAGTAAACTTTAGTTCATGTTGAGTGATTTGAGAGTGGATGTTGAGCAACATAATATGTGTTGAGCACCATAAGCTAGTTAATGTCAAGTGTCAACATTATGAGAAAGACTGTGAATTCAATCAATTTAAGTCGACAAGTTTGATTTCTTGGATTGTATGAATCATGTGGAAGATAAGCTTGATGAGCTAGTGGCATAGAATTATGGATGAATCATTTTGAGGTGAATTCAAAGAGGATTGAAGGAGAAGTTTCTAGAAGAGAATAAAATGAAATGATGGGTAGATTCATTGAATCCTACCTAATCCAACCTATCCTCAAAATGGACAATGGAGGATGAATGAAAAAAGATCTTAATTTTTTATTTATGGAAATGGATGGTCAAAAGAAAATGTTGGCATGTGTGAGAACCTAAGACAAAGAGTCTAGGGTATTGCTTCATTTAGTGAGCTAAGAGAAGAGACTGCACTGGAAAGCAAACCAAGAAGGATAAAGGTTATGTATGCTTGAAGGGTGAACAAGCTATTAAATTTGAAGTGTGTGAAAGCCAAGAAAAATGAAGGACTAAAACAAAGATTTGTAATTGGCAACTATGTCGTAAGTTGTTATAAGATTGAGCCTTATTGTTAATTTCTAATCATTATGTCAATCTAGGGTAAATCCTTGGATTAAGGTTGACCTAATAGTCATTTGTAAGTCTTTTAAATTGGTGATATTCCAAGTGAATGAGCTAAAGTCCTCTAACAAGGATCACTCCTAATAGGGTGATTGGAATCACTTAACTAGGTTACATTTAATAATGTGCATTGTAACCTTTAACATGGTTGGCCTTTCACAAGGCATCAGTTCAAAAGAGTGAGAATGAGTAGCAGTTATTGGTGGATTTTCCCAAATTGGGTTTCAACATTAAATCATTATATCAAATGTGTTATTGAATCTGTTATGTTTCATGCTTACATTTATGCAAAGTTGATTTGACAATAACCTACAAGTTTAATTGATTGTATGATCTAATGGATGCATGCATGATAAAAATGTTTTATGGATATGGGTTCACTAAGTTGTAAAAAAATGCAATTGTACATATGGACCTTGGATAACTAATTCACCCCCCTCTTAGTTATTCTAAATAATTCCAATAGAAAATATATCAAAATGAATAATAAGTATCATGTCCTCTTCTCTACTGAAACCAACTTGTGATTACATATAGCCAAAAAGGCCTTTTGACTTTATTGAGTTTTATCAGGCATTCTTATCCATAAATGAAAGCATGATAACTTGATTAAATTAGATTAAGTTTAGTAAGTAACTCCCATAGAAAAACAAATGGGTCTTTTGGGAAGGGCTTAGAAATCTAATAGAGAACTAATCCTTATATAATGTATCAAGGGCCCCTATATTGATTGTTCCTAGTCCTTCTCCCCCATTGATGTATAAATGCACACATTGCCTTCTCAACAGAAAGCATGTTGAAATCTAGATCAATAATGGTTTTCAGTCATTTACTCAGATCATGCCACCTTACTGAGCCATAGACAAACATTATGTAGGAGTTCATCACCTTCAATAAGTCATGCATAGAATGATCTAAAGTTCAAAATGGGAGTCCCTTTGATAACATTGTCAAAAAATAAATTGGAAATAATTAAAGTAATAAAGGATTAACTTGAAATCATGTCAATGCCCACTAGTATAGAAAATAATATATTCTCTAAATTGAAAGAAGTGGAGATAAGTTTGGATTTTGAAGTGAGGGTGAGGGAGAGCAAGATGAGGCTATTTTTTGGAAGAAATAATCTAAGATAAAATAGAGTAAATTGAAGAAGTTGTCTAAAACTCATCTTGGTTTCTAACAATATTTTTCTATCCATACATGAATGCATCTTGAACTAGTAGCAGGGTCTATCCTTAACATCATACATTTGTGACTTATTCATGATAACACTACTTCAAACAATAATTTAAAATACTACTAATCAAAAGATCTTCAAAGAAATATGTATGCATGTTTGAATCTTTTTAAAGAAAACATAAGTTATTTTACTTAAGACTTTCAATGATTTAGAGCCTAATTGTTGTTAGAAAATGACTTCAATTTTTTGTTTTCCATTTTTTAGGGCTTATGGCTTCATTCATTTATTTTTTCCTTATTCTTTCCTAAGGTTGATTTTATGGTGTCATTATCTAAGGTAGCATTTCTAGTTGTCTAAAGCCTTTTTCATAACAACAGAAGGAAGGACATGAATGCTTGAATGTTGACACTATTTACAAGTGAAAAGTAAATTTTTAGTATTATGTGGGTAAATGAGTGATCTGTGGAATGATGAGTTCTTTTTCATGTGAGCAGTAGATATTGAGTTTAAACCTAACATATTGTCTATCAAATGAGTTTAACCATTTGATGGTTGAGTAAATCATGAAATTTGAGGGTGATAAATGCTTGTTGCTTGTACTTCCTTTCCTTTTCTTTTGTGCTTCTTAAGCATAACGGTAACCTATAGTAAGTTTTTTTTTAGGACACCCTTGTAAGTATAACAATGACCTATAATACGATGTCATTTCTATCTCTGGCTTGATGTTTATTGGTGTATGAAATTATAGTCACAATCTTGAGGGACATGCATGATTTTGGCAATATGAAAAAAATCATGGAAAGGAAAAACAACACAATATTTGTAGGGAAATAAGATTTAGCAAGAATTAGGGAATTCAAAACAAATATGGGATTCTCATGCAAATTTAAAAAATTGAAAAATGTAGCCTTATGTGCTAAGAAACCAAATGTATGAGGGTGTAATCCTCCTCATTTTGATGATAGAGATGAAAGAAAATTTTACCTTGAATGAAAATGAATAGATCTTTGTCACACCACTGAACCCTCCCACCTGCACTTTTTCGCATGAATAAATGAAGTTTCATTTTTCTTTTTTCTTTTTATATATCCCTAAAAACTTCAAATTTTTGATGAAAAACTTAACTGACATTGAAATTTTGATGTTATTGGGATTATATTTTTAAATTTAAAAAAAAATTGACAAGCCAAATTAGCCTGCTATCAAAAATTTAGGTCAAAAATGCAACCCAAATGCACTAGTTTCAAGGGGTCAACCATGCTTGTGAAGACATCCCACACTCTTACAATCCTTAGTAGAGATGATAGTTCCTTTGGAAGTCATGCCGCTTTAAAATTGGATCTTAGTATGCCCTAGAAGTGAGTACATTATAAGGGGGAGCCTGTGTTACCAAGATCCTAGGTTGTATGTTTTGGATAAGTGTGGTTGAACTTTAGTTTGAGTTGGAACTTAGATACAATCCTTTCATCCTAGGTTGTGGTGTGCCTTTTCACTTTAAAAAAAACCATTTTTTTTGTTGTGTCTTAATGAGTGTTGAAATATTAATCAAGATAATTGCAAAAAAATCTCAAACTCTCACAAACACATTCGAAACCTTGAAGATTTGTAAACATACACTTGTCAAAACTTGTCAAACATGGAAACCTAAACTTTTAGCCTCTAGATCTTATGGCATGACCCTTACGATGCATCTTACATATTACTCTTGCATTTTGCTTTATCATATCCCTTAGCATATTGTATATTCCTCATTTGACCCCTACATTATCCTCATTTTCCACTTAGGATATCTCGCATCTTGAATTCCCTAGATATTTTACATCTTTATATAAGCCTCATAGTCCTCATTCTAATCCTATCATAACCTTTATTTTTTACATATCCCCCATTTTGATCCTATGTGAGCTTTCATTTTGAACCTAGAACCTTTTAGTTTAGTTGAAAATCCAAACAAAATGTGAGTCTTAGAGTATCTCCTTATATGGATGAATAAAGGAGTTTGACCTTGACCTTTTTGTCATTTGTACTTTTTATCATTTTTCTTTTTGGTCAAATCTTATCTATGTCTTGATGGATTTGAATTAGTCCTTTTTATCAACTTTATCCTTTTTATTTTGTCCTTTTTCTTCTTGGTCAAGATCCAATGTTCATCCGTGTTAAGGTTAAATTCTCAGCCTTATATTTTTCCAAATATTTTTTTCAAAATTCAAACCTTTTCATAACCTTAGTTTTCACTTAGTATAAAACTCCATTTTGCATAATTATAGTTTGCATATCCCTAGTTGTCATAATGCTCATTTTGCATAACCTTTTCATAATGTTGTATAGTCCTAGTTTGCATAAACCGTAGATTCATAAACCTTGGAAATTCCAAAATCATAGTAGCATTTTTCATTATCATTTTTAAGTCAAAAAAATTTTCATATTATAACCTAAACTACATTTTCCAAACACCAAAAACCTCCAAATTCCAAGAAGAACTTTCAAACATAAAATTTGTCCAAACATTTAAAACCCAACATCACCTTGCATAGTAAACCTTTTCATATTCTCATATTGCACTTCAATTTTCTATACCCTAAAAATTAGTAACCCTCCAAAGTCCAAAACTCCTAAACAACATCTTGCATACACATATCCTTAGTTGCATTTTCATATTCCAAAATACAAATTTTTAAAACACCTTGCATATACATGTCCTTAGGTGCAGTTGCATAATTCAAATTCCAAAAATCCCAAAAATATTTCACATAAATATCCTTATTTTGCACTTTCATACTCAATATTTCAAAAATCCAAAAAATACTTGCATTTCTACCTTAAACTTAAAAGTTCCAAAAGCATTTTTTGTTTGCATACCTTAGTTAAAATCCAAATAACACTTGCATTTGAATTTCATACATTTGGAACCTATTCATTATCATACCTTAGCTTTCAATTCATACCTTAGATCAAAAATCCAAAAAAAAACCTTGCATCTCGTAGCTTCCATTTTCATATATCAAAAAATCTAAAAAGCAAAGTGCATGTATCTGTCATGCTTAGGTGTATTAAGATATCATGTCAATCCCTGCAGGGTCACAAAATCCTACAAAGTAGCATGATTTCTCTTTATCCCTCTATGGATGTGTGGGCGATCATTGAAAAAAATGGTTGTAAGGAAACTTGGCAACAAAGAATATAATCGTTTCCACATAACCCATAATAGATCTGAAACAAATACGGAATTAAAATCTACATGCAAGAGAATAGATAACATACCCACAAAATTGTGACACAAGATATACCCTGGGAAACCCTCATTGAGGGAAAAACCCAGCCTCCAAAAGCATCCATCACCATGTATTATTCAGCAAAAAATACCATTTCCATACATCCATGGAAGCCTTCATGGCCATAGCCACAACTGAGCAAACTATGTGAACAAGCATGAATCCACACATCCCATGCCATGCTTTCAACCTTCACAAATGCTCCCTTGGCTAACCTATCAAGCCTTGTCCCGCTTGACTCTTGCCTTTTGTCTTCTCCTTGTCACTCTCTTACTCTCACAACAACTACCCTTGTGGCTGCTTATATAGTAGCAAGTCCCACAAAACCACTAAGTGGTATTACATAAACCATGTGCTAAAACCATGTGCTACCTAACCCACTAACCCCACATTTAATATTGGGCATTTAATTCTTTTCCCCAATATTAAATAATTACATGAAATATTATCACAATGTTACAATACAACTCATCAAGAATATTCCATGGGAATCTTTACATGTTGCACGTCCATCTAGGTACAACATTACATAATAAAATAAAATAATAAAATAACAATATTATGCAATGTGTGCAACACCCATTATCTCAACAATCTCCCACTTGTTGTATACATTGCATAGGGTCAATCCGTAGCCACATAAATGAACAAGGGAACAATCCCTCCTAGCACATCCACCATTATGGATCAAAATACACCAAGTGCTCCATCCTGGTACCCGCAACAAAATCAAAGTATCCAGAATCTCAAACATGAATTATCTCACCTCTTATTATGCCACTCCCACTGGACATACATAGAAGCCATCCAAAGAGAAAGCCACCCAACCTGTCGCATTAGAAGATCATAAAATCTTGTACCAATTGAAATTCCAAGCACAAAAAACTTGATCCAAAGGTAATCACATGTATCTGTAGTTGTCAAAATATCCATAGCTGAAATAGCACCCACAGCAAGTGCCAAACCCATCCAACTATCCATACCTCAAAGGTATAACAAGTGAATCTCATATCACCGACATATCCAATCTATAACCTGCAATCACAAGCCTCAAGAGCAATACCTGCCACATATTTACCAAGAAGCTCCCACTGCAAAAGATAATGTCAAATCTATAACCAATTCACTCACAACATCTCAAAGAAGTGAATCCATGTAGTATCAAGGACATCCACAATACATAAACTAATATCCTGCAAGAAAAACTCTCATAACAAGTCTCCAATGCTCTCGCAAGTTCACCACAACCAACAGAGGAAAGAGATAAAGGAATAACCATGTCATCTTTCACATGACATACATGAGCACAAACCAGTGATCACAATCTCTAACCAATCTCAAATCCAATGTAGGCAAAAACTGAACATCTAAGAAGATAACCAAGACCAGAGAAACCATGCAAATCATAACCTGTATCATGTCCTTCTACACACACCTCTAGATGTAAACTGTGCAAGTATGATCTCCTCCATAAAACCCCAACAAGAAGCCTCAACAACACCCAAAGCATACCATATAACTAATCATGGATGTAAGCCTCTCACAAGAAGATCAAACTCAATAAACCATTCCTAAACCAAGGAATAACCATTCCTAATCCAAGGAATATGCCCAAATATAAAACCATCTCCCAAACTCAACTAGCATAACAACATATGCACATGGAGATAACCAATGCTATACCATCTCTCAAATGAACCCTCCAGAACTAACTCATGTGCCATAGTTCAAGATCCATATCCATGAAAGATAAGCATAAATATAATGCAATTGAGAGAAAATAATGGGCTATACCTCTCAAGTAGCAAACTGTCGAGTAGACCAAGAGTGGGAATGAGAATGCTCATCAAGATACCCAAGTCTCTAACCAAGACTCATCTAAGAACAATCTCCTCTCAAGTCCATATCAAGTGACTGCCCCTCGGACTTCTTGCTGAAACCATCAACCATCCCAACAAATACTTCTCTAATCCAAGAGAAATCAGCGTCACCACCATCTCTAAGTATCCATGAGCACCTGTAACCAATCAATCCATGCCAACTCCAAATGCAACATAGAAATATCATGAAGTATCTAGCTTATGATCAATGTACTCAATACCAAGAAACTAAACCAAGATCAATGTCAAAAGTTCCAACCATGGCCTCAGGAACATAAACATGACAACATGATCTTACCATCTCAACCAAAGAGATAACATGCTCCATATGAACATACCATAACATGTCACAACTCTAAACGCGTATCAAGAGTATATCATGACATAATAATGAAACCATCCTCATACCAAGGATAACATGCCAAATAAAAAACATAAACCACACCTTTACCAAGAACCCTGTGAGTCCTCAAGATGCAACCATCTCCACACACCATGAAGATAACCAAGAACTCCATGAGTCTGCAAGATCTAAGCATCTTCACACACCATGAAGATAACAAGTGCACCATGCAAATGTCAAAGACGCTTCTGCAGCAACAGGATCTAAGAAAAACCTCCAACATCTACAAACACTCAATACATATATCAATGCCAACAACTCCCACTCAACTATGGTACCAAGTCACCTATGGCATCATAAAATCCATCTCCTACTTGAAGATCCAAACCAAACCAGGAACTAATCCTACACTGTCACCCCATCACTGTCACAAGCTCCCACTAAACCATGTATCCAAGCTATCCATGACATCATGATGAAAAACCCATCCTCTAACCATGAGAATCAACCAAGACATCAAACCATCAAAGAACTCAAAGTGCACATCATGAGCTCCTCAAAAGAAATTAAATAACCATGATCCTCAACCAAGAAGATATACCACCATGACTGAATCAAAAATCTAAGCTAATAAACATCAAGGATGTACCTGTATATCCAATCATGTCATGCCAAAATCCATGACAACATGATCACATCCATGAACCGAGCATCTGGCTCTCAAAGTGTCCAACCTATCAGCATAAAATAGTCAACCACAATCCTCCACCATGACTGTACCTGGTAACAACATCTCATCCCTTCAACATGAAGAAAAAATCAGCAAATCATGTGACTTAGGGCATAGACAACCCAAATCCAAGCCACCAATCTGAATATGCATCAATAATGAAAGATCAATGGGCAAAGACAACCCATAACCAAGCTATAAATGCAACCTGTAAGTATAGACCGCTTACAACACTGCACAACTTGTAGATCCAACAAGTCATCATGCATATCCAAACCAAACACTGATAACCATATCATCATGAGACCAATCTAAAATATGAACTGAGTATACAATGACATCAAAACTTAAATCTCCAATGCCATAAACTCACAAGTTACCATAGTCAAAATATATACCATAAACTGTTCAGATAAATATATCAACAAATAAATCATGCCAAACCTGCACCAAATCTGAACCAATGTTTAGAGCTCTCCAAGAGCTTTTCGTTGACTACTCGAAGTCCAAAATCCAACTCCGTATGCCCAAGTTATGCCCTAATCCGTGCTCAAAATAAAGAACATCTATCTTTAGGGCTCTTAAAACCTAAAAAAATTTCAAAATCATAGAACCAAACCTACACCATCTTGTAGTGCTCTGAATTAGCTTTCCAACGCTTGTAAGAACTCTAAAATCTGATATTCTGAGAGAAAGTTATGGTCATTTTACTAAGACAGTCTTTTTACCATTTTCAGTATGATTTTTCATTTTTTATTTTTTTTTCAATGACGAAAATTTCGACGAGATTAAGTTTGACGGCCATCAGGGGCTGAAACCAAAAAACTCTTTCATTTCCTCTGAACATGGCCAAACTAGGGCATATTATGTATCAAAATTTATGGAAATGTCGACCCAAATCCAATCGTGAGGTCTATTTTTACCCAGGAGGTCATTTTTGCAAGCTACCCCCCAAAATCCTCATTTTAAATGAAACATCCGAAAAAAAATCTTTTTGTCCAACAATTTCACATGCCCAAATCTTTTAACATCCCATCATAACAGCAAATCCAAATTCCTCAGATCTGCAATAAATCATTCATATATCTTGCCCTTTTCTTTTATCCTCTCATGCATTTCCCATGGATTCAATCTAGGGTTACAATAATAAAACCATAGCTCTGATACCACTTGTAAGGAAACTTGGCAACAAATAATATAACCGTTTCCACATAACCCATAATAGATCTGAAACAAATACGGAATTAAAATCCACATGCAAGAGAATAGACAACATACCCACAAAATTGTGACACAAGATATACCCTAGGAAACCATCATTGAGGGAAAAACCCAGCCTCCAAAAGCATCCATCACCATGTATTATTCAGCAAAAAATACCATTGCCATACATCCATGGAAGCCTTCATGGCCATAGCCACAACCGAGCAAACTATGTGAACAAGCATGAATCCACACATCTCATGCCATGCTTTCAACCTTCACAAATGCTCCCTTGGCTAACCTGTCAAGCCTTGTCCTGCTTGACTCTTGCCTTTTGTCTTCTCCTTGTCACTCTCTTACTCTCACAACAACTACCCTTGTGGCTGCTTATATAGTAGCAAGTCCCACAAAACCACTAAGTGGTATTACATAAACCATGTGCTAAAACCATGTGCTACCTAACCCACTGACCCCACATTTAATATTGGTCACTTAATTCTTTTCCCCAATATTAAATAATTACATGAAATATTATCACAATGTTACAATACAACTCATCAAGAATATTCCATGGGAATCTTTACATGTTGCACGTCCATCTAGGTACAACATTACATAATAAAATAAAATAATAAAATAACAATATTATGCAATGTGTGCAACACCCATTATCTCAACAATGGTTACCAACATATTATCTTTAATATAACCCAAAAATGGAAATTCTTGATTTTCAATTTCCAGACAAACTCTATAATTTCTAGGGTAATAATCCATGTGAAGTATTGAGAAGATCGAGTAGATCTCTACTGGGTAACTAATCCCTACCACAAAACTAGGATAGCCTGACATAATGTTGTCCACAAAGAAAACTAGAGCACAAAACCAGAAGCTAGAGCAGAAAACACTAAGACATCAAACCCACACAACTAAAATGATTCATGCTCATGAGTTTATAAACCTTGATAATATAATGATAAAGAGATATGAGATCCTCCACATAAGGTGAAATAATTAGAATGCACAAATGAAGTACAGAGCCAGAAAAGAAGATTGAAACTGAGCATAATTTTGCACAAGTGACTACAAACACAAGTACCCAACAAAACTCTACAAAAATATTTTCTACTGAAAGAGAATCAAAATCTAACCATCAAATAAAAACTGTTAATTACCTCTGTATAAGTATAACAAAGATAATGTAAGCCAGTTGACAACTCTCAATAAAGATACATGAGCCTAAAATATGGAAAAAACCAAGATCCAAACATTGGATAAGAATACACCATGTAGGTAGACCAAGTACATGTGATGGGCACACTCTAAATTAATGAAAAATCTACTAGTCACTAACTGCTTATCAACTTAACTCAAACAATCTACTAACTACCAGTTGCTAATCCTATATTACCATATCTAATGCACTCAAAATAACATCATACAATGTATACTTATAACCATATATGCTTACACAAATAACCTACATAATCAAATATGCATAAATATACCCAAATGATAGTATTAAACATAATAACATATCATTAGTAGCTCACAACTAGCAAGACATAGGTGCCTCATACTTGATGATCATAGTAATGGAAGGGAAATTATCTAACATAGTAGAAGAAGAAGGAGAGACCAAAACAACTCTAGCAAATCTAAAATTTTTGAAGTAGTTTGCCAAAGCATTATCTTCCCTATAGACATGAGACAAAATATATCTATCCAATGAGTTAATGAATCTCCAAATCTATTAGACAACATAGCTAAGATGCTAGTTATTGCTCTTCCTTTGAATGTAGGCATTAATGGAAACTAAAGAATCACCCTCAATATGCAAGCAAGAAAGAGACATTATCTTAGCCAAAATTAAACCTTCTAATAGAGCAGAAGCTTCTACCATATTATTAGTACCATGACTCATGGGAGCTACATAAAATGCCAGCACTTCACCAAGATGGTTTCTCAAGAAAATCCCAATGCCTGACTCACCAAGATTCCCTCTAGATGAACCTTCAAAATTGAGCTTAATGAGAGAAAATTCAAAAGGGTCCCATTTAATTGATTCTCTATCGATTGGAATATTTCTTAACATGGAAACATGGGAGAAGTAAGAAGTGAGATAAACTTCCAAGATCGGACTATTGAACTATCCTAAGGTGAGAAAATGTCATTCCCATTAAAATGCATAGAAGCATAAGTATTCACTAATTTGGAGATAAGGTGCTCAATTGTAGTAATAACTATATTCACATCTTCCACCTCTTTTTCTAAATATTCTCTTATTGCACTCCCACCAAATAGACCAAATAAGTAATGAAGGAATAATAATCCATGTAAGCATGCAAATATTGAATTAGCAAACAACATGGGCTAGGTCTAAAAAAAATCCCATCAAGATCTGGGGAGAGGAAAGGAGATAGACAATTTCCCCATAAAATAATACCAACATTGCAGAGAGAATTGACAATGCACAAAAAGATGATCAACTAATTCCTCACATAGTCTACACAAAACACATGTAAAGGAATTGGCTATATGATTTTTTTCTAATCTATCATTGGTTAAGACTCTATTTTTGAATAGCCAACCAGGAGAAAACTCCAACCTTTGGAAGAACACACTTATCCCAACAAAAAACAAAGGCTTGATGGGATAAATGTTGCTCCGCCATATGCTAAAGGGCTTCATAAGCAGACTTAATAGAGTAGAAACCATTTTTAGTAGGGCACCACAATAGTTTATCACATCCTTTAGACAAAAAGACCAACCTATTTGCCATAATATTAGCTAGTTTCTTAGCCCAAATTCTTCCTATAAGAAGAGAGAAGGGGTATTTATAGTACACCTTATGTGATACAATGCCAACATAATCCATATAATCCACTAAAAGGTACCCCCAACATGTCAAAGACACCCCCATAAGTTCCTTTAAAGTAGAATTGAGGCATAATGGAGGGCACCCATTCCAGGAATCTTTTCAAAAGGAAACATTAAATCTAGATTGAACCTACCAAGAGAAGAACTTGAAAACAACTACTCTAGAAGACATCATGAAGTTATAGGTAGATGACCCAGAAGGGGGATTAGAAATAGTAAATATTCTATAAGAGAAAGGAGAATCTAAATATTTTGCTTGCATTATTTGGTACCAAAGTGACTGAGGTTTGAAATAAATATTCCATACCAATTTCCCACTGAAGGCTTTGTTCTGAAGAGATAAGTTTTGTACTCTAGCCCCTCCAACAATTTTACTGATGGAGAGCTTATACAAAGATACAAGGGGAATATTTCTAGTATTCATCATATTAGAAGACCATAGGAAAGTACATATGATTTTTGCAATCTAACTAATTACAGACATAAGAGTTTTAAGAACTAAGATATAGTAGTTGGGGATAGCTAAAAGAACCATTTTACTCAATAAAATGATGCCAAAGAGAGAAAGCCACCTTACCTTCCAGGCTGAGATTCTTCTTTTTAACCTAGTGATAACATTGTCCCAAAATGAAGCTTTTTCTTGTCCCATGAAGAATAGGAACCCAACATATGTGAAAGACAACTTTTCCACTAAAAATCCCAGAATTTTAATTATTCTTTGATTAACAAACATGGGCATAAAGAGAATAAAGACTTTTGACTTATTCAAATTGATGATCTAGCCAGACCTAGAAGTATATGTATCTAAAAGCTTCTTAATACATCTAGCCTCACTAATAGAAGATCTTCTAAATAGAAGTGTATCATCAACAAAAAAAATTATGGGTCATAGATAAATATGAATTCGGTATACTTATAGCCTTCCAGTTAGCCAACAATTTTTTCCTATGTATGGATCTACTAAGGGTTTTAGCCATGATTTTAAAAAAAAGGAGATAGCGGATCCCCTTGTTAGACCCCCTGGGTTGCTTGCAGAAAGGAAAAAGGTTTTCCATTGATAATGACTACAAAGTGACTCCAGATAGGCAATTCATAATCCATTTACACCAGGCGACTGAGAAACCAGATTTAGAAAGGACTTCCAAGATAAATGCCCAATCCACTTTATCATATGCTTTCACCATATCCAACTTAGCCACAAAAGAAGATGTCTGATAAGTTTCAATAGTATGTAGGACTTCCAAAGCAACTAGAGCCCCATTAGAAGTATCCCTACAAGGAACAAAACCACCTTACTAAGGAGATACTAATCTTGGGATCAAGGGCTTAAGCTTGAGGTAGATAGCTTTAGTAATGATCTTATATGGAATTACATAACAAAGTGGGCCTAAAATCAGCAAAATTTTGAGGTGATTTCAACTTTGGAATCAAAATGAGGTTCGTTTTGTTAAAGCTCTTGAGAATATATCCTTTCTTACAAGATTTCTCAACTGCCAATAAGAGATCAAAATTGACAACATCCCAACACTTTTGATAGAATAGCATGGTGAAACCATCAAGGCCAGGAGCTTTCTTAGGAGCCTTAGAAAAACAATAGAATGAAGTTCCTCAATACATTCCATAAAAAATTATTTGCATCAAATTCAAGTTTTCATTTTATAATTATTTCACAGTTGGATAAAGGTTATCAATCATGCAATATTATCATGTTAGTCATATAAATAATCTTAAGTCGTGAATGATTCAATTAATAATATAAATTTATATTATTAAATTAAATCTTAATATCAATTTCATTTCTAAAATATTATTTTGACTTCTATTTAAGTCTAATAGTAATATTTACTTTTCCTTTAATTCATAATGCAACTTGAGATAACTCAAACTTGAAATTATAATTATAATTACAATTAAACTATTTACAAATTCTCTCATAATATTTAAATATTCATACCTAGAAGATTATATAGTGAACTCAATTATAACTTGATCCAAAGGATATTTTCACCAAAATTTGAAGTATCTCAAAAATTCCAAAAATCAACACCATGTTAAAGTTCTCAAAATTCTGATTCCAATGCAACTTGAATGGACGAAAATGGAGTTTATATGCTCCAGTTATGGCTGGTCAAAGTTTGGTCAAACTAGGTACAGAGGTTGACAAAAGGTGAAAAAAATCATCTCAAAAGTGGTCAAAAATGGATTTCAAATGAAAGAGCTCGCCAAGATCTTCCCAACGAAATTTGTTTCATCAAAATCAGAGTTCGTATGTGAAAGTTATGACAGTTTGAATTTCTTGGGAAACAAGGGGATTCTTATGACATCAGCATGACATCATCATGCTGACATGATAGCTGGAAGTTAGTTGGCAAAAAAAGACACTCCTAAATTAGAACCCATGACCAAACATCTCCAACAACTTTGTCTTAACTGCTAGCCCACACAAGCATTTTAAAATGCATTGGAGGGAATTTCTATTTAACCTTTGCAAGCTACCAGCCCAACTAAAGGGGACTGCTGGTAGGTTTTGAACCCTTGGCCAACTACCTTTTCAAAAGTTACCATGTTGTTGTGCTATTTTAACATTTTAAGATATATGTCATGGTTTGTATTTAACCTCTAACCAAAATCCTCCAACCTTACAAATTAAGGTTGTTTAGTTAAAATGAACCCCAAAAATTGCATGGTGGAAATTAAATGTAATTTTTAAAGGGCATATGATCAGACTTGATGTTTCAAATAGGGATTTTGTTTGTTTGGAGGTTTTGGCAGGCCTATTTTGGTTAACTCTTATGTATAAAAGAGGCTTATGTAAAGCTTTTGAGGGGAGATTTTTCAGGAGCCATTCCAAGGGCATTCCAAATGCATTTTGCATTTGATTCAGTCAATGCCAAGAGGAATGTGAGAGTTTCTCTAATCAAGAAGAATTCTTGTAGGAGGAATAAGGAGAATGTGATGTAATGATGCTTTGTCTCTATAGTAAATCCTTTTTAGGCAAGGTCTTTCTTGCTCTTTAGAAACCAATCTTGTGCCTTGAGAGCTTGTATGTAGGATGGTTCGAGTCAAGAATTGTATAATGACTTTGCAGATGGACTATAATATGTTGTAAATCAACTTTGGGAGCATCAATAATATATCAGTCACTCAGTTGAGCTAGACCCAAAGATGTAGTCCACTTAGATCAGATGAACTCTGTAATCAAATTGGTTCTTTTCTCTCTCTTTTCTCTATCTTTGGTGATATAACTCTCTCTTTCTATTAATCATCTTATTTCTAATATTTAATGTATTTTTAGTTACACATTAGACATTAAGTATTTGTACACCTTTCTGTAATTTCACTTAGCATATAATTGTCTAGATCCTAAAATCAGATCAAGTGGTATCAGTGCTAGTTTCGCAAGTTGTATATGAAGTGATTACAAGTGTACTTTTCACAATGACATCAAAAAGGGAGGAATTAACTCCATCTATGATGAAAATTATTCACTCTATAATAGAGAAAGTGGAACTACTCATTCAAGACTATCAAGGAGAAGATGAGAGAGTTCAAAAATTGGAAGAAGCTAATATCCAGCTTCAATTAGAGAATGCAAATCTTTGAAGGCTTCTAGAAGAGGCTAATAGGGAGAAGCAAAGCTTGCATGAGATGTTTCAAAGGAAGAATATTGGAAGAAGTCCTCTTCATTCAGATAATGTTGGCATGTGTGCATTGAGCCCACAATTAGAAGGAACTTCTTCATACTCTCCGCTCACCCCACCTAGAAGTATGGATGCATCATCAGCTATGAAGTCTTTGCCAAAGCAAGGATTCCCTTGTGGCCATGGCAAATGGGCTAATTATGGCTCAAAGGAGAATGCAATCCATTGTTCTTTTTGTGAACACATGGAGTACCTGAGATAGTTTCAAGCCCGTACCAACCACAGTGGTTGGATAGAGGTGTCTTTTAAATTAGAACAAAAGCAAGAACCTAAACACCACTCTATTGGGAGCTTTGAGAAGCACACCAAGGGCATCAGTAAGAAACTAATGTCCAAAATGGGATATAGTGGGAAAGGTCTAGGTATCCATGAAAAGGCATTACCCATCCCATTGAGGCAAAGCAAAGGTCTCAAAAGCAAGGATTGGGATATGGAGGAACTGATAAGAACTCTGAGGTCTTGTTGAAGGCAAATTATCTAGACAATGTTGACGATATTGAAGCTAAGTTTTCTACAAAGAAGAACTTCAAGATGCATGAAAGGATCCAAAACTTCTGCAACCATTGTCAAATAAGTGTTCATTGGATAGAGAAGTGTTGGAAGCTACACCCAAAACTCTAACGCTCTTCTAAGTTCATTATAGAATCTAGTTAGGCCAAAGTAGACAAGGTAGAAGTCGATATGGTACCTAACACCACCATGCAAGAGACCAAGGCACAAGCAATGCTGGTAGTTTCCACCACCCCTGAGGTAGTCCTAGTGGAAGCACAATAGAGCAGTGAGAAACCTAGGAAAGGAGGTTCCTTTGAATGACTTCATAAGAGTTGGGAACAATTTTTAGCTAACTAGCAATATCAACTTTATTTGTGTTACCTTTTTTAGAGTAGCGTAATTGTTGATAGTAAGATAGTGTGTTTATGAGTATATGACTCTAAATAAATTTGTATGTAATGAAGTTGTATGATCTTAGGGCTAAGATGTTTATATGGCTATTAAAAGTCATATCTCTTATAATCTAGAAAGGAGAATACTTTGAACTTCTTATTTTAGACTTTGTTTGGTGGGAGGTTCTCTAGAAGAAGCACCTATTATATCTAATGTGATTCAAAATTGCAGAGAATGGCTAGCTAATGTCTTAAATTTCTTCACTTTATGACTTGGTTAAAAATGGTCATTTGATGACCAATGTTCCTACAAGTCTTTATCGTGACCTTGATGCATATGCAAATATTTGGAGCTTTTTGGTGATGCCTTTAGTCAACAATTCCAAAGGACAAACATGAAGGAATGTTTCAAGCTAAGGCTTTGTTACCATCGCTCGTGCAGTTTGCAAGAAAGAAGGAGCATCAAAAGTGACTAGGTTGGAATGCAGACATGAACTACCATTGTAAGAAGCACTGAGTGATAGGCTTATCATGCTCAGTTTTTCTTCATTCTTTATGGTTTTTCGAGTTCCATTTGAACTACATCCCTTTCTTTAGAAGTCCTAGTGTGACTCAAGTACAAGTCCCCTTGAGGAAAAATGTGACATTGATTGTCAAAATATAAGACCTTGAGAAGGAAGAATAGATAGTATCGAAGCATAGGTGAATTTGACCAAGACCAAAGTCTAATTCAATTGTCAAATGTAAGCATTATAGTGAAGCTTCAAAGGTGGTAACAGAACTGAGATCTGTGACAAGGGAGCTAAAGGTTCTACTGTATATGCTTTTGGACGACTAGAAGCCTTTTTAGTGGGGAGGATTGATCTAGAGGATATTTTCACCAAAATTTGAAGTATCTCAAAAAATCCAAAAATCAACACCATGTTAAAGTTCTCAAAATTTTGATTCCAACTCAACTCAAACAAATGAAAATGGAGTTTGTATGCTTGAGTTATCACTGATCAAAGTTTAGTTGAACTAGGTACAAAGGTTAGAAAAAGGGGAATAAAATCATCTCCAAAGTGGTCAACAATGGATTTTAAATGAAAGAGCTTGTCGAGATCTTTCCAATGAAATTTGCTTCATCAAAATTGGAGTTCGTATGTGAAAGTTGCAACAATTTGAATTTTTTGAAAAAAAGGGGGGATTCTGATGATGTTAGCATGATATCATCATGCTAACGTGACAACTGGCAGTTGGTTGGCAAAAAAAAACACTCCTAAGATTGGAATCCACAACCAAACACCTCTAACAACTTTGTCTTAACTGCTAGACCATAGAAGCATTTTAAAATGTATTGAAGAGAATTTCTATGTAACCTTTGCAAGCTACTAGCCTGACTAAAGGGGATTGTCGATAGGTTTTGAACCCCCAACTGGCAACCTTTTCAAAAGTTACCATGTTGTTGTGCTATTTTAGCATTTTAAGATATATATGGCATAGTTTGTATTTAACCTTTAACCAAAATCCTCCAACCTTACAAATTAAGGTTGTTTATTTAAAACAAACCCCAAAAATTGCATGGTGAAAATTAAATGTAATTTTTCAAGGGCATATGATTGGATTTGATGTTTCAAATACGGATTTTGTTTGTTTGGAGGTTTTGGCCTATTTTGGCTAACTCTTATGTACAAAAGAGGCTTATGCAAAGCTTTTGAGGGAAGATTTTTCAGGAGCCATTCCAAGGGCATTCCAAATGCATTTTACATTTGATTCAGTCGATGCCAAGAGGAATGTGAGAGTTTTTCCAATCAAGAAGAATTCTTGTAGGAGGAATAAGGAGAATGTGATGCAATGATGCTTTGTCTCTGTAGTAAAGCCTTTTCAAGTAAGGTCTTTCTTGCTCTTTATAACCTAATCTTGTGCCTTGAGAGCTTGTATGCAGGATGGTTCGAGTCAAGAATTGTATAATGACTTTGTGGATAGACTACATTATGTTGTAAAACAACTTTGGGAGCATTAATAATACATTGGTCACTCAGTTGAGCTAGACCTGAGATGTAGTCTGCTTAGATCAAATGAACTCCATAATCAAATTGGTTCTTTTCTTTCTCTTTTCTCTATCTCTAGTGATATAACTCTCTCTTTCTATTAATCATGTTATTTTTTATATTTAATGTCTTTTTAGTTACACATTAGACACTAAGTATTTGTACACCTTTACACAATTTCACTTAGCATATAATTGTCTAGATCCTAAAATCAAATCATAACTCTTCTTAAAATATAGCTACATCACAAATATATATTTATTAACTTATAACTCCACTTGCAATAATAATTATATAACAAGTTATTACCCACTCAGAGTTTTAAAAAAGGGAATTAATATTAAAAACTCACTTATAAGAAAATAAGTAGTATTTATTTATTTAATTTTTAAAATAAATAAATAACATTTTTTTAATTAGTATTTTTTTACATAATTTTTTTTAAAAATTCTAAAATTAATAATAAATCATTAAATAAATTTAATAAATTTAAATAAATACAAAAATTAAACTATATTTTTATAAATAAAAATAAATATGCAATTAGTAGTTTTGCATGTCTTTGATCTCTCAAATCATGCAATCATAATATATTTAGTATATTTGTTTTCACATGCATGTATAAGTTTAGCTACAACGTGCTTTCCTCTAGGTTAATCTTTTGCTTTTCCAATAAATTTTGCAATAAGATTATTTTAGATATAAGAAGAATATTTACCTTTATTTAGAAAATTCATGATAATGACATGAACAAATTTAAAGTTCAATTTGTTGTTTTCTCCCAATTTTCTATAATCAAATTTTATCTATATTAGAAAGGTTTTGAAAAGAATACAATCATAATATTTTTCTAATATTTTCTACAATTTTCATCACTCATGTTTTCTTGATTAATAAGTTTTCTTTTTCAAAATCTACAGCATATTTTTTCATCCAAAAATTAATAAAATAAATTAATAAGCATTATGCAAGCACCCATATAGACATGAAGTAGACATATCTTTCAATAAAATGTTAGAGTAATTAGATATTTTCTAATTAACTCTAGTTTGCTTAAGATAAACTTTAGGCATCTAATAATTAATTATTTTATTAATTATTATGATGCAACCTAGGTTAAAATATTTTAGGGTTTCAATCTCCTTTATAAGGATGATCTCTCTTTGTAATTATTAGATTAATTCACTTTTGATAATAGCAATTTCTCTTTTTCCTCATCAAGAATGTCTCATACATGGATCTAGGAATTGTAGCCTCCATAGCTTTTACTTCTCTCTTTTTGTAACAAGTGTTTGCATGCAAGTGATTCTTAGGATCTATGAGGTTGATCTTTCATCAACTTCTACATGGTATCAAAGCTCCATATCTTAAATGCCCCTATTCTATTCTTGAGAGATTCAAAATCAATTTTTTAGATTTGAGTTTTCAATGATATTTTATCAGATATGGGGGGTCACTTATTTTTGAGGCACTCTGAGCAAAAATGGGCATCACCTTTGAGCTCAGAGTGCTCAAAAACCCCTATTTCCATATAAAATATGTCATGTTTGGATGTTGTTGAAATCTAAGGCAATTTTTTTTGCACCTAGGTTATTTGACCTGGGCACATAAATCTAGATTTTTATTTATTTTTTAATTTAATTGTCTCACTGTCTTAGGAGGACCTGCACTCTTTTTTTGGGGATTGACATAGATCCAAGGAAAGTTTGACCATTCTTGGAAATTTTTGTCATTAATGGTGGTTTGGCCATTCATAGGCATTATTTCTTGTTTTCTTGGGAGGTAGATTTGTGTTGATTTAGATGTAAATTTTGTATAAGAAGCACATTCCTTGATTCTTTGTGTGTGAATTCTTCATTGGGCCTTGTCTTGCAAAGAGATTATACCCAGTGATTGGTGACATTATTTTTTGGCATGCCTTTTGCATGCTTGTCCCCATGCATACTCAAGTTCTTGAGGAGCCTACACCAGCTTGTATGCTTGGACAATGTATTTTTTCATACCCTGCATTCATGGGCTCTATTTCTTGTGCTCCTTCTTAGGCCTTCTTGAATTTTCTCTAAGATTCTCAACTTGCATTTGAAGGGAAGGATTTTTTTTGTAAAGGGAAGCTCCTCCTCAGGCTACCACATGTCAGTGGCTCCACCCAAGCTTGACACCCTTTGGCCTCCATGCTTCCTCTGTTCAAACATCCTTGGTGGATTGTGGTTTCTTGTATATGCTCCTCAGACTTGCAATTTGCAGATCTACAATTTTTCAAGCCTCTATGGTATTTTGGGATGCGTTTTCCATGTAGTGTCTTCTTCTACAATGTGTATTGGAGCTCTTTTCCCTTGGGGTCATGCAAAATCTGTGCATGCATGCAATGTTTTTGGGATCATGGGTTCACACACAATTTTTCAAGGGTTTTCTTACCACATCATCCATGGCCAATCTCCAAAACTAGCTCATGGTCTCACAAGTTTTGGGCAATTTTTTTTTTGAAAGACATGGCACATTTTTTTGCAGGCTTTTTAAAACCAGTGACATGCCTCTACCAATTTTTTTATTGGCCTACTTTCATTTCTTCTACATCTGGACAATACGTTTGGGTACTTATATCACGAGAGTTTGAGCATGCCAAACCGAGCGTAGTGGGGACCTCTATTAATCACCAAACTATTGATCACTTGTGGTAATCATGCTTGAAGGCATGGTTTGCAATGGACCATCCATAGAGTAGAAAGAGGAAGTGCACACATTGGAAGTTGGATTTGTAAATATGTGTTGGACTACCCACCTCCTTGGCATCCACCTTCAACTCTTTCTCACACATTTTTTCTTTGTGAGGTTTGATTTTTATTAAAATCAAAAGTTTTCTTGTTTATTCAGCATTTCTAGCCCTAGTCACATTTAGATGCCTTCCCATGTGTGTTCTTTGGAATGGCCCTCTTTTTTGGCCTATTCCCACACATTTTTGGATGTGGAGCATTTTTTTTGGAGTGTAGGATCATCCTTGGCCACGTGGGCTTAGCATTTATTTTTTTGTTGATTAACATCTTTTTTGGGCTTACGGGAAGGTAGCCTTGCCATTTCTAGTGGATTTCATTCATTTGGTGGTATTTCCATGTGCCTTTCTTGTACACTTTCTTGGCAATATAAATATGTGATTTCTTCAATCTAGACAAGAAGTTTTTTCTCACCTTGTTTGACGGTTCCAAAACCAATGCACTTTCAACACATGCTTTTATGGCCACCAGAATATTCTGGCTTTGATAATCTTTTTGAAAAAAATGATATCCTGACACACTATTTTTTCTCCACCACTAATTCATTTTTTGGCATTTTTTTTTCCTTGACATCCATTTGACCATCAAGTTTGTGCTCATCACTTGCTGACATCAACATTACATCAGCACTTATGTCACCTCTATAGGCTCTATTTGGACCTACCTTTACATTTCTGGTTATATCTTGGGCATATAGACTCCATTTTTTCAAATGAGATATCATTGGATAGTGAGTTCCAAGCCCATCACAATGGTACAATTAGTATTTAGTTTTGATGCATTTTATGGCTTTTTCTACTGTCAAAGTCAGGGGTATGGTTTTGCACTCTGAGAGACATATCTGGAGCATCCGATCTCTAATTTGGGAATTCTTTATATCGTTGGAAAATTCTTTCCAAGATCTTTCCAATGATGCTAGTTATTTTTTGACATTCTTCTCTAGGCAATTTCTATTAAGTCTTTTGTATTTTTGTATTCTGGTGGATATTTTGGTTGTTTCAAGTCTGGAGATCTATTTCATTGCTTCAAATGATTTGTCATGACTTGTACTATCTATTTTACTAGACTATGTCTTTTATAGTCTATTTAGACATCATTTGTATGTGTTCTTGCAAACGTACTAACATAAAGTTACATATTGCATCTATATTTTTGTTTCAGTAGTTTTGACTTGTTTTGCCTTCTAATTTGAGTAGTGTCATATGAAGACATTTGTATAGATTATTGTATTCTTGAAATTTATTATATCTTGTGCCCTATTGTGTAATGCCCTACTCAGGAACTCAAAAAAAATAAACCTTGATTACAATGTTTACTTAACTATTTTTTTAAAAATTTAAACAACATCAAGATAACATTAATACATAAGCAATATGAACATACACATAAACAATTTTAGATACAATTTTAATTCTTCAAGGGTTCATTTATGTTGAGTCGCATTTAAAAAGTTTAAATTAATTAGTTTAAGTTTCAAGTACAATGTCTCCCAAGCATAAAGAAATAACAGATACATAATCACATAAGAAAATGCATAAGTATAACTAATACAATGAAAGTACATCCAATAAATAACATCCACTGTACATGTCACAGGGTATGTGAGAATAGATGCAATACATTAGAATACATGATAACATATATACATCAATTAAAAAGAAGAGTCTAATATAAAAAATAAGAATGATAAAGGTACAATTGCATCACCGAACATCCAACAACTAGAAATCTAAGGGGTACTCAAATGGTAAGAAGACACTACCTCTTGACTGTGTGGTTACCTAGTCAGGCTTCCACTCCCATCATGTAGAGAAGATAATGAACGATCCACAAATGACTAAACAAACATAAAACATTCCTAAGATAGGAATCCTAAAAGCCAAAACTACCTCAAAGGTAACACATACTACTCAAGAAGATAAGATACTCCAAAAGAAAGAACACTTGATCCAATACCAACATCACATAACAAACATCATACATATACCAAGAATATATCAAATCACCAAAATCATAAGATAAAGTCAATGAAAGATATCCACCTCAAGTCAAGGACCACATGACAAAAATACAATATCCATAAACCACTAATCACCATCAATGAAAGTAAATAACCACATTAAATGCATCCAACAATAAGTACACCACTAGAGGTACAAACAAAATCTCTAGAGAAAACTCAAGCTACATTTTAGGAAGTTTCATCACATGGTGAAACTACTTGAGTTACCCTAGACTAGTCTCTCAATAGACCCTAAACTCTCAAGCATTGAGTTACCCTAGACTAGTTGCTCTAAACCCTGGACCCTTAACGTGACACATGAAGAACTAGAGAACCCTCTCAAGAAGACGAGGCAAACCAGTCATACTATCATCCCATTCCCATCCTTAATCTATGCAAGCACTCAAGGCATGGGTGAGGCAAATATCTCTAACTTATATTTTTAAAGTGTTTCTCCAAAATATTAATTACTAGATTATCACTTATTACATAACTTACAATAGATTACCCTGGCATTGACCATTTTGGGTCCCAGACCCCCTACTGCAAGCCACTCACAAGGATATGTTCCTAGACAATCTCCCAAAAATCACAAACCACAATAGTGTCCCATACCACAAGAGTAATATTGATCGAGTTTGGTTCTCAAAACCCAAGTTCTCATAAATGCTCAATAACATAAAGCTCATAAAACATCAATCTCAATTCAAATCATAAATTTCATCATGACATCCTATCAAATTATCATTAAAAAAATCTCAAAAATGCCTCTAGTTCACATCCTAACTTGGCCAACTAAACAACCCACAAAAAAAAAAATTATCACGAAAATAAACATCGCAAGACTATAAATAAAATATTAGAAAACACATAGTTTTTAGCCACATGATTTAATTCCACCAATTTCTCTTGTTTAGTTTGGGTCATAAGGATGTGTTTAGAAATAAAGTAAGAATATATATGTTAATACAAATTGTTATGCTAATAAACTTATTTAAAACAATAAGTATTTAAATATCCAATCTTTTTGTGCATATAAAATATTTGCAATATTATCATGTTATTAATTTAAATAATGTTAAATCATACATTATTTAATTAATAATATAAATATATATTATTAGATTAAATACTAATATCAATTTCATTTCTAAAATATTAATTTGACTTTTATTTAAGTCTAATATTAATATTTACTTTTCCTTTAATTCATAATGCAACTAGAGATAAAATTATAAATGTAAATGAATTATGTACAATTTCTCTTAAAGTCAAATAATTATTAAACTAGATGATTACAAGTGAACTCTACCACAACTTCTCTTAAAATATAATTAAATTCTAAATATTTATTTATTAACCCCCCTCTTACATAATAGATATAAAATTATTTATATGCAACTAAGAGTTTAATTAGACTTAAATAATCATTACTACTAACATTCACTTTATAATAAAATGTATAATTTTTATATAATTTTAAAAATTAATAAATTATTATTATTATTAAATAAATAAATTTGAAAATAAAATTATATAAAATAAAATTACACATGCAATTAGTATTTTCACATGTTGTTGATCTCTCAAATCATGCAATCATACTATAGCTAATTTTTCTATTTTTAGCATATTTGTTTTCACATGCATATAATCATATTGTACTTAGCTTTCTATTTTTAGCATATTTGTTTTCACATATATGTAACAATACTAGACTTAACTTTCTATTTTTAGTATATTTGTTTTCACATGCATGCATACGTTTAGTTACAACATATTTTCCTCTTACTTAATCTTTTAGTTTTCAAAATAATATTGCAATTAAATTATTTTAGATGTAAGAAGAGTATTCATCTATATTTAGAAAATTTGTGATAATAACATAGTTCTAATGACAAATTTAATGTTCAAACCCTAACTGTTCAATTTATTGTTTTCTTCCAATTTTCAATAATCAAATTTTCATTATATTAGAAAAGGGTTTATAAGAATAGAATCACAATAATTTTTTACAGTTTTTTTCTATATTTTCCTCAGTTAAGTTTTCTTGATTAATAAGTTTCCATTTTTTCAAAATCTACAACATAATTCTTTATTCAACAATCAATATAGTAAATTAATAAGCAATATGCAAACATTCAGGAAGATATAAAGTAGACAGATCTTTTAATGAAATTCTACAATGAGTTTTCAAACCCTACCTCAAAACCACAACTAAAATGTGAGACAATATGTGAATGCATACAAATCCAAACCTTCTGAAGCTTTCAACAATTCTTTTGATCCCATCCTAAATTTTGCTCCTCAAAACTAGTGTAATTGTAAAATGAGCTCTAGATCTCTGATAAAGAGTTCTCTCCTAAATTAGGGCTCTAATTGTGCAATCATAAGAGGGAACTCACTGATCAATTATTGTTTATTACTTGTTATCTTATACCTTTTCATGCACAATTTAATTAAAAACATTATTTAGAGTTTATTATTAAAATAAAACTTTAAAATGATTATCATTAAATTAAATAAATATAATTGCACCACAATTAAAACTATAACTTTATTTTTAAATTTCATTTTTTGATATTTTATTTTCCTCCATTTTATTAATTAGTGCAAGCACTAATTGAAGCACTACAATTTATAGGGGGGCCGTGTTGCACCGATTCTTGCAGTCTAACAAAAAAATAAAATAAATAAATAAATAAATAAGAATAATCAAAGTTCATTGTTTAAATGCAACTCTAATGTAATTATTATTAAATAAATAATTATAATAAAGCAATATTAAATCTGTAATATTTTAATATTTTACTTATCTCTTTGTCCGACTTCTCAAATTAGACTTTTAAATTAAATCTTTTAAACTGAAGTACATATTTAATTAATTTATAATTAATTAAATATCATCATATTCTAATTTCACTTTAACCAATTTTTAAAATTTAGACTTCTAAATTAGGACTTTAAAATTAAAGTACATATTTAATTAATTTTTTTAATTAATTAAATATTCTCATGTTTTAATTTTTTTAAATCAAATAATATTTAATTAAATAATTAACTCAAATATTATAATTAAATCATTTACCAAATAAATCACATAGTGAAATCTACATAAAAGCAACATTACCAAAATAGACCAAAACTCAAAATCAAACAATACAAACAAAGATAAACTCATGGGTTTTAAAAAGGGTGGAAAGTTCATTATCAGTCCTCTATGCAGAACAAGTATTTAGACTATGTCTAGGATTAGATATGATCATTATCTTCTCATTCTCACCATTTGAGCATTTGTAATTGGGCATGCTAATCCTGACAATTTAGGGAAGTTGATGCCCAATACTTGCATCCTGCAAAAAAAATTTGCATGTACATGTATATAAATATATCTAAACTAAGCAGGCAATGGTAGGGAGTGGTACATTGTGTAGATCTTGACTAGTAGGTGACTATGACTCCTTCCCTTAATCACATCAAATAGAAGATAAAATAGACACACACATCATACACATGAAAGTATGGGGTGAGTACTATAATAAATCACAAGTCAAATATCAAATACTCAGTTATAACAATGCATCATTATGAATATGAAATAGTCATCATTAAAAACATCACCTCACATCGCTATGAAATAAATCTCATTTGTTAACTATGAATCATTAAAGCATTATTAATGCACTAGTAACCATAGTCATTAGATAACACATGAAATATAGTCAACCAAATAATCATCACTAATCCAAGTTATGTAATAATATCCTTGAAACTAACACATCCATGAAATAGGCATAAACATAGTTTGATAAATATGATGAAAAAGTAAACTATGTGTGGGCACTACATATTGTACATGCACTACTCATTATTTAAGTTCCATGGAGGAATTAATGTTTTTCCTTTTTTTGTCATCTTCCTTTGTCCAATAAGTTTCTATGTAATGACTCATACCAGTGGCCACTAATAACCACTAATATTGAACTATGAAATTTTGTCAAACACTTGGCATGCAAACTAAATACACTGCTAAAAGTAAACCGTTGAATAAAGGAAATTGTTGTGCAACAAATCTACTCAAATAACTGATGTGAAATAGTGCCAATATATTCATTCAATGATAACCAAATGCTTTTACATATGTTATGCAATTTTCAACTCAAGGCATTACAACATGGCACATTACAAATAAACCCTTACTGGCTGAATACAACTAAGAAATTTTTGCAATTACAAATTGAAATGATAGAACTTGGATTGCGCAAATACTGGACACTAAATACTGAAGGTGAATTAATGAAATTCAACTCCAAACTACCCTCTGATTTGATGATCGTACGGCCTATAAGTATAGTCGTACATGTATGAACTGGTACAATAGTTAACAAAAATAAATGCTAGGATGAAGGATGCTAAAATTGGTATTGAAATAATCTCTAGGCTCCAAGGAAAATTCTCCTAGAAAATAAAAATCAAACTCCCAACCAATAGTGAGATATGAGCAAAAATGTATGTCTGGGCTGAAAATCAAACCCTACTGAAAATGTCCAAATAAGCCCAACTTGAAGTAGTTGAACACCACTTCCAAAGTGCAACCCTTCAAAAGATATTTCACCTCCTTAGTTATGCAAATCCTTAGGAGACTCTATTCCTAATGATCAAATGACAATCTATAGACCAAGATGGTGTCACAAATGCTCAAAAAGAAAAGTAATGTAAACTCAAAACTTGGGATGTCTAAATGAGAGGCCAAGCACTCTATTTATGCACTTTTCTAAGAAGCCTCTAAAAACTTCTAGAAGTATCCATAAAATATTTTTTATGAAATTCCTTTATAATGCACTTTTATATTAAAGTAACTTAATAAAATAAAAAGTGCAACTCAATTCAAAATTATGATATTTTGGCCCCACATAACACATAAAAATAAAATATGATAAACCCCATCTCTCCAAGAGTAAATAAGACCATCCAATCCTCAAATAATCATTAGAATGACTCTCTCATCAAAACCATTTTCCTACAAGAGTCGATAGTAGGAAAATTCACTGAAAAATAATATGTCACTAAAAAGGGGACATGATAGTCCGCCCCTCCTAAAATTGCTTACCCTCAAGCAATCTCGAAGCTGGATGTTGCAAAATATCTTCTTCCTCCCATGTGGCATCTTCCTCGAGTAAATCTCTCCACTTCACCAAGTACTCTTTGATAGTCCTCCTACAAATCTATCTCTTTGTGCTATTAATAATGTACTTATGAACAAGAACCAATTTCCCTCCATCATCTAATGGAGGAAGAACTATTGAAGGCACAACATGCTAACCTAATGCCTTCTTGAGCTATGACATGTGGAAAACATTGTGCACCCTACTGCCTATTGGAAGCTCAAGCTCATAAGCCATCTCACTAATTCGCTTGATAATCCCAAATGGACCATAATATCTAGGGTTAAAATTCTCTGACCCCCTCTTCCTAAGAGTAGATTGTTGAAAAGTCTGCAGCATGAGGTAAACCATGTCACCAACCTCAAAAATCCTCTTTGTCCTCTTCTAATTTTCATACTTCTTATGTTGATTCTATGCTCTAGGAATATTATCTCTGAGAGCATCAACAATGTCATTGCTCTCTTGAAGCAAATCCCCAACATGAGGAACTCTAACATCACTCATAAGTAAATGAACAAAGTTCAGTGCATTATAGCCATATAGTGCTCTGAAAGGATTCATCTAAATAGACATGTGATAGGTAGTATTATAGCAATACTCACATAAATAAATTCATCTAACCCATGCTTTCTATTGACCAACTACATAGTTTCTCAAATATCCCTCCACCCACTTATTTACTATCTTTGTTTGCCCATCAGTCTGTGAGTGGTAACTAGTGCTAGGTGTGAGCTCAATGCCACATAAACATAACACCTAATACCAAAAATGACTCAAGAACCTGTTGTCCCTACCATTCACTATACTCTGGGGTATCCCATGTAGTCGGAAGATCTCCTTGAAAAATACTTCAACCACTTGTGTTGTTGTGTAAGTAGTAGTGATGGGAAAAAAGTGTGCATACTTCGTCAACCTGTCTACTACCACATAGATGCAATCTCACCCTTGGGCCTTAGGCAAGTTTGTAATAAAATCCATTGATATACACTCCCACTTCTTGTCAGGAATGGGAAGTGGTTGTAGGAGCCCTGTTCGGAATGTGTGCTTTTGTTTGTTCTACTAACAAACAAGGCACTCTCTAACATACTACAATACATCTACCTTGAGCCCCTTCCATGTGAACCACTCCTATACCTACCTATATTTTTTGAAGTATCTAAGATGTCTAGCTATAGGTGAATTATGAAGTGCTCTCATAACAATATGCTTCACCTTCGATCCTAGGACTAAGAATATCATATTCTTATAGATAATCAAATCATCCACAAGTGTATACCTCATATCAACAATTGTCCCATCAAGAATCCTAGATGCCCATGAATCTCTAGCATACTCAATAATGATCAATTGCCTCCAATCCTCTAATATCTGAATCATAGCACTGAGATGTGGTCTATGTAACAATTCATCTACTACCACATTCTGAGTCCCTTTCACATAGTAGATGTCAAAATCATAAGCTTGTAGTTTACTAACCCACTTTTGCCGCCTATCATTGAGATCTCTCTGTCTAAGGAAATGTCTTAAACTATTATGGTCAGTTTTAATGCAAAACTTACCACCCACTAGATAGTGCTTGAATTTAGCCAATGCATGCATAATAGCCAACATCTCCTTGTCATATATACTAAATGATCTCTCTGGCCCACTAAGCTTCCTTCTTTCAAATGTAATGGGGTGCTTGTCCTGCATTATAACAACACCAATACCCTCTCCAGATGCATCACACTAAAGCTCAAATGGCTTCAAGAAGTCATGCAATGCTAATACAAGACATATAATCATGATCTCCTTGAATCTCTTAAAGCAAGCTGCGCCTCAGGTGTCTAAACAAAGGCTCCCTTCTTCAACAAATCTGTCATAGGAGCTGCATGGTGTGAATAACCATTGACAAATCTATGGTAGAATCCACACAACCCAAGAAACTCTCTCAACTGTGTCAAGTTCTCTGGAGTAGGCCATTGCACAATGGCACGAATCTTATCAGGATCCACCCTTACTCCCTCTGCACTAATGATGTGACCCAAATACAATAGCTCTATTATGCCCAAATCACATTTAAACTCCTTGGCATACAAGGACTCCGATTGTAGGATCCACAAAACTATCTCCAAGTGCTCCATGTGCTCCTGCCAAGTCTGACTATATATCAGAATATCATCAAAGAAGACTTACACATACTTCCTCAACTGGTGACGAAAGACCTTGTTCATGGTGGACTAAAAAGTAGCTGATGCATTGGTCAACCCAAATGGCATGACCACAAACTCAAAGTGCCCACAATGACATCTAAAAGTAGTCTTCTCAATATCCTACTCTCTAACTCTAATCTAATGGTAGCTAGATCTCAAATCAATCTTTGTGAAGTAACATGCACTGTGAAGCTCATCAATCAACTCATCAATTCATGGAATGGGGTACCTGTTCTTGATGGTCCTTTTGTTCAGCACCCTGTAATCAATGCACATCCTTAATGTACCATCCTTTTTCTCCACCATCACAGCCAAAGAAGCAAAAGGAGACTTGCTAGGCTTGATCTAACCCATTGCAAGAAGCTCCTTGATGTTTTTCTCGATCTCATCCTTGAGTCTTTTAGGATTCTTGTATGGAGTAATCATCACAAGTTTAGCACCCTCTTCCAACTCAATGATGTGCTCAATACCTCTATTTGGTGGTCTACCCGATGGAATGTCATTGAAGATTCTATCATACTTCATTCTTAACCTCTGTATCTCTGGATGATACTATGTCTTATGTTGTCCCTCTTGTGTAGGCATGAGAATACATATGACTACCCACTCAATGTCATCATGTCTGGCTAACCTCTCCAACCATCGGAAAGAAATAGTCCTAATATCTCCATTCCTGATGGCTCTCAAAATGTGTTGCTTCCCATCCACTTCAAACTTAATCTCCATGTCCTTCAATCTAAAGGTGACCTCTTCCAATGAGCTCAACCACTCCATCCCAAGAACAATATCCAGATCACCCATGTTGACAACATGGTAGTCCACCTTGAACTCATAGTTGTTCAGGCATAAGGGAAAATTTATAACCATCCTATTACACTTAAGAGTATAACCATCAACAACTTGTACTTGTAGTCCCTCAATTTTTGTAGTCATAATACCGTGATGTTCAACAAAATGTGCATCAATGAAATTATGCATAGGACTAGTATCAACCTAAGTAATAACTCTCTACCCTGCTAGAACACCACATAGTCTAAAAGATCCTTCCTATTGAATGCTAGATAAGTTTGCCTCTTGGAAGTGCAACTCAAGCTCCTCCTTAGTCTCTGGAGCTTCTGCTTTTGCCTCAAGCTCTGCATCACTATGATCAACCTCATGTCCAAAATTATTAGAATTTGAATCCTCATAGTAAGCCCACATAACCCTATTGGCCTTCCCATTAGGCCTTATAGGACAATCATGATCTCTATCATAAGGACCTTTGCAGTAAAAACATAGCTTCTTCCTGCACAAGTCATTTAGTGTCTCCATATCCAAAGGTGCAATAGATTTACCCTTGGTGTCACCTTTTTTGCCCTTGTTTTTATCAAACTTCTTATTGTCCTTGAATAAAGAAGTGCTCCTAGAGGTGAACCTGCTAGAGTGTGTTGTGAGCTCCATGCTTCGTGCCTTCCTCATACCCTCTTTGCAATGAAGGGGGATCGAATGCCTTGATCCACCCCTTTAGAGGTTCAGAAAACCCCTTTGTGAATAGTATAAGCAACCTCCTCTCAGACACATCTTGCGCCATCACTAATAATCTCTAAAACTCACTAATGTAGACCTCAAAGTTGTCTATCTGTCTCAGTTGTGCAAGATCATGGAAGAAGACCTTCAGGTCTTTCTTATCAAACTGCTCTACCAATCTATCCACAAAATCTTGATAGGATGTCACTTGATTATGTTGCAATGTAACCATAACATGTGACCACCAATCATGTGTTGCACCCTCTAAATGCAAAGTGGCATACTTGATAACATTTGTCTCTAACATAGACCTCAATGCTAGGAATGTATCTAACTTATGGATCTAGGCTTGTGCTATCATCTATCCATTTCCATTGAAAGATGGTAAGGTGAGCTTGCTATTAGCTCACTAAAACTCATTGTCTTGACCTCCTTTAAGCCTCCACTTCTACCTACAACTCCTCATGTGCTCTCTTCTCTAACTCAGGTAGCGATCAAAATTTATTAACTCATGAACATGTGGAGGAAGTGCCTATCATTCCACATTTGTAGCTCATAGATCATCCTAAAAGTCCTCTTGCATATAATCCTCTACTACCTCCTAGGTCACCTCTCTAAAGAATGTAGGGCATGTAGGCCTATTTGTAGTCCATGACCTATGCCTAGGAGCACCATGTGAACCTACTACACTCATGTTATCTTGCTCTGGTGTCCCCCTATCCTCTTCCTAATTACATTTGTCCTATGGGTTCATGTGCTCAACCATGGTGGTAAGTGCCTACAAAGCCTGAGCCATCCGCTCTTGTCCTATAACCACTGCTCTGAAAATTTTCCTTGTTTCCAAATCCTCATTCCTATTGTCTCTTGGTGGGCTATGTTCTTGTCTATCACCCATGGTGTCTGACTGCCTATCAAAATCTTGTTCCCTGTCAAGCAAAGTTTTCCTAGGAGAGTAAAATCTGTGAGAGCCAACCCTAGGTGGTTGCATGTGATTGTTAAACCCTTAGGATGGTAGGATCTAGCTATGATACCATTGTAATGACCCTTACCAGTAGGCCACTAATAACCACTAATACTGAACTGTGGAATTTTTTCAAACACTTGGCATGCAAACTAAATACATTGTTGAAAGTAAAATGCTAAATAAAGGAAATTGTTATGCAACAAATCTACTCAGATAACTGATGTAAAATAGTGTCAATATATTCATTCAATGATAACCAAATGCTTTTACATATGTTATGCAATTTTCAACTCAAGGCATTACAACATGGCACATTAAAAATAAACCCTTACTAACTAAATACAACTGAGAATTTCTTGCAATTACAAACTAAAAAGAAAGAACTTGGATTGCACAAATGCTAGAGACTAAATGCTAAAGGTGAATTAATGAAATGCAACTCCAAATTGCCCTCTGATTTGCTAACTGTATGACCTATAGGTATAGTCATACATGTACAGATTGGTATGGTAGCCAACAAAAATAAATGCTAGGATGAAGGATGTCAAAATTGGTATTGAAATAATCACCAAGCTCTAAGGAAAATTCTCCCAAAAAATAAAAATCAAACTCCCAGCCAACAATGAGATATGAGCAAAAATATATGTCCAGGCTAAAAATCAAACCCTACTAGAAATGTCCAAATAAGCCCAACTTGAAGTAGTTGAATACCACTTCCAAAGTGCAACCTTTTAAAGGATATTTCACCTCCTCAGTTATGCTAATCCTTAGGAGACTCCATGCCTAATGATCAAACGACAATCTGTAGACCAAGATGGCACCACAAATGCTCAAAGAGAAAAGTAGTGTAAACTCAAAACTTGGGATGTTCAAATGAGAGGCCAAGCACTCTATTTATGCACTTTTCTAAGAAGCCTCTAAGAACTTCTAGAAGTATCCATAAAATATTTTTTAGGAAATCCCTTTATAATGTACTTTTATATTAAAGTAACTTAATAAAATAAAAAGTGCAACTCAATTCAACATTATAATATTTTGGCCTTGCATAACACATAAAAGTAAAATATGATAAACCCTATCTCTCCAAGAGCAAACAAGACCATCCAATCCTCAAATAATCATTAGAATGACTCTCTCACCAAAACCATCTACATACAAGAGTCCATAATAGGAAAATTCACTGAAAAATAACATGTCACTAAAAAGGGGACATGACATTCTATTCTATGACATTAGCCTCATGACGTGTATGTTACACACATATGTACTCTTTTGTGCATCTTGATCATGATTCTATGACATGCAATTTTCTTTTACCCCACTTTCCAATTGCCTCTCACCTCACTCTTGTCTACATTAGGGGGGTTCTTCTATTGTTTATCATGCTTTCTTGGTTTGATGGAGTGAGCTATGTACTCAATATTTGTTCCTGTGTACTAGGTGGATGTAATGGATGGGTACCTATGCATTTCAGCTAGATGGATCATTAAATATATAGAAACTCTTCTTTTTGTTCCTACTTTGGTTGCAGCCTTCCATGTTTGACTGATCAACTCTTCAGGTTTTGGTGTTTCATGCCATCTATATCTTTGAGTTTAGTTGTTTACCTTTGTGTGCCTCCTGATTTGATGCATATTATAGTCTTCTCTACCTAGTTAGGTTCTATTTTAGTGGAGGTTCTTCAGATCAATAATTACTTTTGACAGAGCTTTGCAACTTCTACATGCTTTAGTGGTGTTCTTCATGATTATCTTTTGTTCCTATCTTCTAGGACATTCACTACTTTGGAGGTTTCTTTATTCCTTCACTAGTTCTTTTCAATATTATTTCCATCTTTTTTTGGAGTAGGGTTTTTCCGATGTGGTTTTCTCTATTTCTCCTTTTTTTTCAGAGATTTGGTTGTGCTTGGGTACCTCATCAGGCCTTTGTTTGCTAGGACCCAAATCTACTTTATGTAGTAGTTTCTAGGTTTTTAGCTACTCCTTAAGTTTATCTTAAGGGGGGGTGTTAGAGTAATTATATATTTTGTAATTAACTCTAGTTTTCTTAAGCTAAACTTTAGGTGTCTAATAATTAATTCTTTTATCAATTATTACAATGCAACCTAGGTTGGACCTTTTTAGGGTTTTGATCTCCTTTATAAGGATGATCTCTCTTTGTAATTATTAGATTAATTCACTTTTGATAATAGTAATTTCTCTTTTTGCTCATCAAGAGTGTCTCATCTATGGATCTAGGAATTCTAGCCTCCATAGCTTTTGCTTCTCTCTTTTTGTGACAAGTATTTGCATGCACATGATTCTTGGGAGCTATGGGGTTGATCTTTCATCAACTTCTATATAAAATAGATACACTGGGTTTTCAAACCCTACATCAAAACACCAACTAAAATACAAGACAACATGTGAATGCATGAAAAACCAAACCCTTTAAAACTTTCAATAATTATTTTGCTCCAATTCCAAATGTTGCTCCCCAAAACATGTGTGTGTAGGAATGAGTTTGAATATCTTAATAAAGAGTTTAACTTTGTCTAGGGTTTCTAGTTTTCAAACATGCAAATACCTCTCTTTAAAATAAGTTTTTATTATATTTTAATTTATTCAATTCCCTAGTGCATGCTTTTTGCCTTAAATTAGAATAAACATTATTTAAATTATTCTCACTTCATTTTTTAATAAGAAGGACATTTTTAGAAAACATATTTATTAATTTAACTAATAATAACATTTAAAATCTAGGCAAGAGCCTACAACACAATGGTAAATTGTGAACCTCCTATGTGGGATGTCTTGGGTTCGAATCTACTAATACATAACAATAATAATTAATCAACATGTAATAATAATAATGAATCTTGGCTTTGGCCTCTTGCCGATAAAAAAATATATATTTAAAATCTAGTATTTAAATGCAACTTCTAAATTTATTATTGTTAAATTTAATAAATTTAATTATGCCAAATTTAGCCTTTTAATTAAATCTTTAAATATATTTCCTCCTTTTGATTAATTTGTCAATTAATTAAATATAATAAAATTGATTTTTCTTTATAAAATTTTCTTTTAACTAAATCATTTAACAATCTCTTTGGTTGATTTAATTATACTTGAAAATCACAACATACTCACAAACTCAATAAGATAAAACTCGACTAAAAAGACAAAGTACAAATCAAACTCGAAGGTTAAAATCTTGAATTCATGTCACTTTGACGAATTTGGAAAGGTGAAGAACTCAAGTAATTTTCCTTTGTTCTAGGACAATTAGGCTCGGGTTTAGGATTTAGACTTGAGAACTATCTCCCCTCTTTTACCATTGAGATATTGCAATATGACACACTCATCTTGCAATTCAAGGAAGTCAATGCCCAATACTTGCAATTTGCATATAAACTGAACATGTACATATGCATATATATCTAAACTAAATAGGAAATTGTGGGGAGTGGTACATTATGTAGATCTCGACTAGTAGGTGACTACGACTCCCTCCCTCAACCACACTGGATACGTCAAACATAAAGTAAAATATCCATGTACACCATAGATATGAAAGTATGGGGTAAGTAAGAATAAAACCACATATAAATCATGCATATTTAATTGTCATCATGAAAGCAACTAAAATCACTATATGAAGTATGCAAAACATCATCATCAAAAGAATAACCATGAACACATCAAATATCTGAGTATAAAGTAGCTCATCAAAACTATAATCCAAACATGTAAATAGTATCAACCAAATTAGGTAACCAAGTACCACTAAATCAAATCACATAACCATGAAACTAACCTAAAAGCATTTTGCAATATAACAAAAAGCAAACTAGGGGTAGGTACTACATATTCATACAATTGAATTTTTATTCTTAACACACCTTGAGATCGTAGTATTTGGAAATGTCATAGGGCTCAAGTTTCTAAAGTCATTTTTGAAAATATAAATGATGAAATTTTTGAGTCACTTATTCATTTTTAGTGTCCTTTTTTCTCTTTGGACTCAAAATTTTTAGTTACATGGAAACCATAACACTCCACCATCTCTCAGTGACCCTCTTTTTTATTTTGATGTATCTCTTCATTCTTTAGAGAAACCAACCCATACTTGTAATTATTTATAGGTTCTAGTTACTTTTAAAGAGGTTTTTAATTCTTCATTAGAGATAGTAGATCTCACTTCACTAGATTCATCCACCATTCTTAATTAGTGGGTTTATAATTTTCTTCTTGATTGGGGTTCCTATTTGCCAAATATTTTTGTTCACTCTTTGTAGAGTCTCACATTTTAGATTTAGGAAATAGGTTTGAGGGATTACTCTCCTATTTTATGGTATGTATCCAATGTTGTAACTTCATTTGTATCTTTAGATCTTGTTCACATTCAATTTCCATTAATTCCTCATTTATCACCTTCTACTATGATAATTAGGTATGTTCTTGACCAATTTGTGGCATCATCTTCCAACATCGAGTAACACATAAGAATGTTTTAGACACATCATCATCTTTCTATAATTGAATTTTATTTCCATATTCCTATCCATAATGGAAATAATGCCTATATTTTTTCTTTGTTCATCTTCTTTTTGAGAGGAAAAATGTTGTTTGTAGACATTGGACCATGTTATATTTTCAAATGTTCAATAACCATCTCTACAAGATGTTATATTTTGGAAATGTCATCATACTTTAAATAATGAAATAATGATTCTAATAATTACTCTTTTGTAGTACATAATAAATCTAATCATTACATGGGAGAGAGAGTAATGTAGGTAAGGTTGATTCAAGGGACTATTCTCACGGTAACACATGAGAATATTTAGATAGATCGTCATCTTTCTATGTTTGTATTCCATTTTCTAATTTCTATCCATAATGGAAATAATTCCTACATTTTTTCTTTTTTCATCTTCTTTTTGAGGGGAAAAATAGTGTTTGTAGAAATTTGACTATGTTATATTTTCAAACAATCACCATGGCTACAATATATTATCCATTATGGGGGGCTATATAATATCATTTCTTCCTTCAAATGGGGAGGGGGGAGGGAGGACATTTTTTATTGCATATACCCAGTGTATGTAGTTCTTGGGGTTGTGATTGAGTCCTCCATTCATGCATCTTATTTTTTTTACTCTTTTGGAGAAGAGTTTTCTCTCATGTGGATTTATAGTTTTTCCTATTTGTGAAAGATTGCATTTCATAGCATTTTGCATAGGTACCTAGTATGACCTATTTCTTAGGAACCATCTTTCATTTTTCTCATATTGTATAATATTATTCCCCCTAAACTGCACTTAAGGGGGTGTTGGAGTAAATCATTTTTAATTATATGCTTAACTTAGGCATTTTAATCAACTGTAATGTAAATCTAGTTTTAACTAGTCATATGATTCCATTCATCTACCATTTTATTCCTTGACATTATAATAGGTTTGTACATTGTTTCATTATCTCAATATATTTTTATCTTATAGTGAAATATCTATCTTCCCTCCATAATGTTTTATAGGTCTTTGTAGGTATTGGGAACCTAACAAAGGAGAGATAGGTGGTATAGGGTTTACATACGGAAGGGAACCCAAGGGAAATAGTGAACCTAGAGAAATAGAAAAAGGTTTTTCCATCTTGCCAAGGGAAAAAAGAGAACCTAGTGAAGTAGCGAAAGGGTTTTTAATTTCGTAAGTTTCCAAATTAACCTCTCACAAAATAGAGAAATCGTGATAAATATTTAGGTTAACCACCTCAAACCTAACTCGTTAACCCACTATGACAGTTTCAACCCATTAAAATGTTCTCAAATTGATCATCTATGACATTGTTAATGGGGGAAAAACTAGCGAACATATACTTATCTTAGTATCACTTAATCTTTAAGATTGATGATTTTTAAAAATTTCTCTTTTAAAGTTGTAATATTTTTGTAACTACCTCCAATCAATAGGAGTAACTGTGGGATGGGATAGCATGCAATATTAACCCTGCCACATAAAAGATCCTAACTAGTACTGCCATTTTGCTAGGGGCAAAAAGGGAACCCAACAAAATAGCAAAAAGTTTCACCATTTTGTAAGGTGTCAAACTGACCTCCCATGAAATAGAGAACCATGGATAACATGAACGTTAACCATCACAAACTTGATGCATTAACCCAATGTGACAGATTTTAACACATTAAAAATTTCTCAAATCAACCATCTATGATTTGTTCAATGGGGTGAAAAATGGCCAATGGGCTCTTGTCCCAGTGTCACTCAATCTATAAGATTGATGATATTTTTAAATTTCTCTTTCAAAGTTGAAATATTTTGTGTAACTACCTCCAATCAATAGGAGTAATAGTAGGATGGGATAACATGCAATGTTAACCTTACCAATTGATTACCCTATTTTGGTAGGGGAAAAAAGAGAACCCAACAAAATAGACAAAGGATTCTCCATTTTGTAGGCTACCAAATTGACCTCCCACGAAATAGAGAAATAGGGATAGCGTGAAGGTTACCTAACATGCTAAATCATTGTGATAGATGTTAGCCCATCAAAAAAATTTCAAATCAATTATCTATCATGTGCTAGCCAACATGTACTTCTCCTAGTGTCACTCAATCTTAATGATTGATGATCTTTTTAAATTTTCATTTCAAAGTTATAATTTTTGTTTAACTACCTTCAATCAATAGAAGTCATTATGGGATAGGATAACATGCAATTATTATATATAATTTTTAAAAACCATTTTACATGATATTCTTCCTCAATAAAAATTTCATTTTTTAAACAAAGATAGCTAAAAAGATAGAGATTTATATGACATTCCTAAATTAAAGATAATTTTAAATGGGAATTTTGTTGATTTCTATTGATATCTTCAAATTTTGGGGATAGACAATTTGAATTTGATGTGTGAGTTTATTTATTTAAGGAAAAATTGGTCACTTATGGTATGATATTTTATATTTCTACAAGTTGATATGTTCTCTAATTTAGTCCTTTAGTTCATATATTTGTTGATTGTCAACCATCATATATTGGTAAATGCAAGGAAATGTAGGAAAAGAGAATTCAAAGTATAAACATGTGGAAACAAATATTTAGGAGGAGACTCTAAAATAAAATCACACCTTCCATATAAGACTCAAACACAAATCAACCAATAATAACTTATTATTTGATGAACAATAAATTAATAAGTGAAATAGAAAACAACATGCATTATCAATATAACTTGTAATCATAACTAAATCATAATTCTATTCCTAAATGAATAATAATCTTGAATTTATTTGAATAATTACCTTGATTCTAATTCTTAATTTGAGCGCCAAATTTAATTCTAATTCTAATTACTATGTATGAATCCAAAGTAGAATAAATAATAATTACATAAGTAAATAAAACATGTTTAAAAAAAACCATATTATAGTGATAAATGAACCAATTACGCTTATAATCTTAAAAAAATAAATAAAATAAAGAAATTTATCATTGAATATATGATAAAAGTCTTCTATTCATTTATATATCTAACTCATTTTAATCTTGCCTCATTTATACATTAAATTTCTTTTGTCTATCTAATTCATTTTAATATTACCTTGATTTGTTTTATTTGTTATATATTGCATGTCCCATTATTACTTTTTTGCCATTTTTACCCTTCCTCTTACATGAACATCCACACTCCACTTCAAACTAGGAATAAGCTAAGGTAACTTCCCAATATTAAAAGTAACATTGTATATGCATTGGTAGCTATTAAATAATTATTTAAACTGTATTATTTTTTTCCAAATATGGATATTAATAAAATGTTGAATATTTTTGAAATATTAAGTAGCCAAAACAAGGGGGTTGGCCCTTACAAAAAGTCAAGCTAACCGACTACCAACATATTACCAACCACACAAAAACACCCCTACCTCAGCGTAACACACCAAAACATAATACGAAAGAACATAAGAACTACCAAGCATCCTACTAAGATAACCATTACCATTGTTTAAACATAAAGAGTTAACAAAGGCATATAATTGCCTTAAAACTGACTAAGTCCGAGAACGACCAAAAAAAATTGATAGCACATAAACCAAAGGAGGCCCAAGCACTAATTAGGCTTTTCATTGCCTTTTCCTTTGAGGAGGACATTTGCCCAGTCCTTCGCCAGGAACCCAAATAGTAATTTGGAGTTCTCTTAGTTGAGATCCTCATCCTAGTTGTCTTTCAACAAATGAAGGGTAGTAGCTACCACATGGGTCACATTGATGGTGAATTTTGACAATAGTCCAAACCTTTCCTCCAAGACCCATGTTTTCCCCCTCATCTCCTTTATCTGCATTTTCAGAGCTAACACCATTTCCTCCACATAGTTGTGTAACTTGCCCTCCCTCCATTGTCATGTTGTTAACTTACAAAATTGGGGAGTTAGAAATAATTTTTCTTTTGAATTCACCCGAGCTAGGGAGGACACCAAATCCTTCTCCTTTCCTTTCTCTATTTTCACCCTCTTCCTAGTGGTCATAAGTGGGGTCTTCGTATTTTTTATAGGGGACCCACTAGGAGAGAATTGGGTGGTGGAGGCCCTAGGGCTAGTAATTCTCAGAGGGACATGAGGGGGGTAGGGGTCATGATAAGAAGGGATATCCACCTCAACAATTCTAGGTGGTAATAGGGCAAAACGAAATTGGTAGAGGTGGAACATCAAACCTTGGTGAAGGATAGTGAAGGATGTTGAATGTTATGCAAATAATTTTGTTTTTTAAAGTATTGAAAAAAATTGAAGTGAGGAACATTTAGGTCCTTAGAATACAATTTTTCCATTAAACAAATGTCTATTATTGACATTTAATTACACTTTCCAATAATTTTGGAACATCAAAGATAATTTTAACGATTAGGTATATATTAACTTAAATAAATATTATGAACTATCTAGTTTTATCACTTTCACTAAATAAATAATTTATTTACATTTACTAAAACTAAATTTTTTTGCATGTGACATACTATTTAATTTTCATAACTTGAAAATTGATTTAATGTGTTATTATTTTATCTAAGCACATTGAACACATAGAATAATTTCTAAGTTTGATATTCTAAATTTATTTATTTTAACAAAATACTAGCTTCCAATATTTGATATTTAGATTATCTAGTTTATCTTGGTTAAAAGTCATAGATAGTAGTGAAAGAGAGCACACATTTGAGAGAGAAATGAGAGGACCTGTTCAACTTGTAATTTATTTAGAGCTAAGGTTGGCTTAATCTAGTTTAATATTTAATTTAGTTTTCAACTTTAATATTTTAAAATATTATAGCATAATTATTATATGTTTAAAATGTGATAATGTCCACATTAGATCATGCACATTTATTGAGTTTAATTAGAAAGTCTTAGATAATTCTAATTTCCAATTCTATTCATGAGATAACATTTAAGAGCAAAGATCCATGATTTGAGAGCATTGGGAATGATGGAAAAGATTGGAGGAGAGATAAAGGTAGTTGACATGTGACATTAATGTCTAGAAGGGACATTGCTATTATTAACAATAAAGGCCTTTATGTTTGCTTAAGGGCTATTATTTTTCTTCCTAAATGTTAATTCATTCTTAGTAATTGCCTCTGGGTTTGGAAGGAGACGAGAGTTTTAGGGAAAATTACAAAGATGAGTGGCAACCTTTTGCGAATTGAGCCTTCCACGATAGAGGAGAATGCTAGGAAGCTGTTGGTGTGGTACATGCTAAAGGAATGTGGTTTCATCTCATTTGTGGAGGCGTTAAATGAGTACAATGAAAATTGTTCTCTATAGTTTGTCAATTCTTGGGAGGACCGAAGAGTCACGATTAATGGCATCTCATTTCATATCTCTGAGGAAGTCATCTCTCTAGCAATGGGTTTGGCTATGAGAGGAAGGAAATGGAAAAAGGTGACAAGGGTGGTTGATGAAGTGATTCTACAATGCTTCTTCTTGGAAGGGGAGGAACTTATTCAACATAGAGGAGGATTTATACAAGAGAAGCTCCTCGAGCCATGGAATGAGGTCTGTCTGATGTTGATGAAGTACTTAACTCTAGAAGGGAGGTATGGAGTCTGTTATTGCTATCACTTTCCTCTCCTAAACCATTTTCACCATCATGACTTTATTTCCATTCCATTCTTTATGTTGCATGATTTAGTGGATACGGTTACTGATGTTAAAGAAAAAATGAGGAAGGGTGTTAATTTTACCATTTTGCATCAAGGGTTGATATTCTGCCTGTATCAATTTCACCTTTCTTTGGTCCCCCCTAGGATCATTGATATTGATATTCCTACCAATCCCAACCCTCAGCCCCAACAGGTCCCCCTTAGGATCATAGGTCCTAGAGCCCCTACCCCACAGCCTTCGCCTAGTGGGTCCCCTATTGAGTTAAGGCCCACCCCCTCGGGAAAAAAAGGGAAGTTGGATAAAGGGAAAGAGAAGGAACCGAAGGGGTTGGAGGATAAGGGGAGAGGTGGTAGGAGGAGGTTGGGGAGGATTGCAAAATCCAATGCCAAAAGGAAACTAAGATCTAGGGCCTTGCAAGAGGAGGAGTTAGATTCAAAGGATATGGGTCATCCTAAAGAAAGGATGAAAGAAAAGGCTTTGAATTTTGGTGAGGGGAACATGGAGGAGGAGAAAGTGGAGGTTTATGATTCCTCATGGTCTGGCTTGGGAGGTGGGATTAAGGAGAAGAAGGAGATGACACATGTTTCAACCATCATTGAGTTGGGGTGTGTGAACTTAACCCTGGACCAGTTCCTTGAAACTATGGATAGAGTGCCCTCTCCTATAAAAATATCCTCTCTTGTTAGGGTTTCCTCCAAAGATAATGCTAACCCCCCGATTGTGTAGGATGTTACTAAGGTGCAGGTGGAAAACTATCTTTGCATCAAGTATGAAGTCAATGTGGAGATCAAGAAGATGACTGGCAATGAAGTGTGGGAAAGAATCTATGCTCTGGAAGAAAGAATGCGCCTTTTGACAAAATTTACTATCAATGTGACACATGCAGATGCAACCACGCTACACCTGCTTAAAGATCAGGAAGGTGATCTACCAAAGGAGGACTCCAAAATGTTGTTTGAATTTCTTGCAAAAGATTGGGATAATATACTCTTGGGGAGGAAGGAGGCCAAGGAGCCTTAAGGGCTCTCTCCTTCTAGTTTTTCATGTTGTTTTTCTATTGTTTGTTGAATTTGGCTAGGTTTAAGGCTGTTATGCCTTTGTTTTTATATTTCCTTAGCTTGTTTAGTTTTAATACATGTAGTATTTATGTTATGCCTATTGATACTCTTTTAGTTAAGTTCTCAAACTATGTTTTTGTGTTTTAAGTGGTAGGGGGTAGTTTTTGGATGATGGTAATCTGTTGGTGGTTCACCAATTTGACTATTTAATGGGCTAGCCCCCTAGTTTTTGGCTGCTTTTAATTCAAAAACATTTAAAATTAATGTATTATATTATAATAATCTTATTAATGATAATGTAAGTACAAAGATAATATGCTTTAAATACATTAAAAAATAAATATTCAAACAAAATATATTGTTTTCTCCTCTACAATCTTTGAATTCTTTTACGAAATCTAAATTCATCTTCAATTGCCATGGATTATATTATTTTCTCTATTAAAACTTCTAGAATTTGCAAAACTATAATTATAATGCTTTAATAAATAATTTTTTTTATAGGCAATTGTGAAGCATGCCTAGAAAATATAAAATAAGTATAAATATAAAATTTCTCCTATTTGAGAAAGAAATGCAAATAGATAGAAACAACATATGTCTCTAGATGTAAAATCAATATACTATAATAACTCCCGCAATATCCTAAATATTGTGATGAGAAAGAAAATAAATCAAATAACTTTCATGATCATTGGCTATCCACAAACTTGTGCAATTTCTATTAAAATTCATGCAATGACAAAAAAAACTGCTAGCAAGGGTGTTCCATAAATCTCACTTTCACAATACCTTGATTCTTGTTGGCATTTTCACTACACTTACAATTCGCACTAATTTAAATCTTTTGTTTTGAAGCATGCCCAAATTCCTTGACATATTTCATAGGTTGGGCTTTAATAGCAAAACAAAAGATTTACTCCTCTTACTTCAGTGAAATACCCACTTAAAGAATCACATTTCTCAAACCAACCTAGTTATCATTAAGAACATTATTTCCACCACGAGATAAAGGCTCTGCATACAAGGGTTGCATAAAAATGATAATTCAATTAGATTAAAAAAAAGAAAAAAATGTACTAATTATAATCCATATAATAATAATTTTTGAATATAATAGAACAAAAAGAGCTTCTCAAATTGTAAGGTTTCAAAAGATTTGATCTTCTATAATAAACCCATATGAATTATGACTCCATCTAGACACAAATGACCTTACAAGATAACTTTTTATTCACAAAATGTTACATAGCATTTCCACTTGGAGATTCCTTTTCTTTAATAAAACCCTGAGGACCTTTAGATAGCTACACTCCTTGTCCCCAACTTGAATGAATCACATTCTGAATAATAATAGTTGTTCATAATTAGACAAAAATAATTTAAATTGTAATCTTCAAAATGAATTGAACTTGAAAATACCTATGTATAATAGTTGTTGGTAGTGTCTGTGATACAGTAAAAGGCATTGGATACCCATGCATCTTCTTCCATTTCAACATGTGTAACATCCTCTCTTTCGAGCATCATGTTTTTATAGAAATAAACAAAAAAATAGCAATTGATGGGCAGGATAATTTCAAATTATGGGTGGGATAAGGATTTAAAATTATGTTGTGTAGGAAACTCTAAAAAGCCCCACATATGAAAATGACCAAAACTTCCGTTAACTTCATTCGTCAACTCTTTGTTTATCGTGTTATATATGGGAATGAGACATGGTCGTTGGAGCATGAATACTATATATAAGGTGAGGCATAGCCCATGTCATTTTTTTCGTCAGTATAGCTACAACTCTAATAGGGTTGCAAATAAATACTATTATTTTAATTATTTAAAACTAAAATGTTCATACTTTAAACTATGCAAACATATTCTATATTTTTTAAAATTTGTTTGGTTCACTAGAAAAAAATAGATTAAAGGAAAACAATAGTAGCCTACCTAGGGAGAACTAATAATCTAAAATAAGTTTATTATTCATATCATAAGTTCTTAAATCATTTAACATTTTTACAAATATTTTAATTTTCCTATTTAAACTATTTTTAAATAATAAATATATATTTTTGAAATCACACAAATATTAATCAACACAATAACATTCAATTTTAAAACTTATTAGTTTCTGTTGTAACAATCAACTTAATGTAATCATTTAGACCAATTAAATATTAAAGCATCAATCAATCAACCTTCACAATTAATTAGTCACATTTTTAAAAGTCAAAGCATCCACCAATAAGAATCAAAACATATTGGTTGATTTTTAAATAATCATTTTTTAACAAATGCATACAATGATATGTTTTGTCTTATTTATTATTAAAATTTGTGGATGATAAAACTACCCTTTTTTTCTCTTCCTAAAGCTTATCCCTTCCACTTTGAAGAAGACAAATGATTAAAAAAATTAAAGATTCATAAGATTTAGAAAAATCTTTGTTCTTTTTTTAAAAAAATCAACAAACATTTTTGAGGCAATATGATTTTAGAGGCATATACTTCTTTCTACTAATTAATTATCTATTTTATGAACAACCATTTTAGAGGTAGTATGATTTCAGAGTTGCTATGAGTTTCCAACATCAATTTCAAAGGTGATGTTGTAAACCCACAACCATAGTTTTATTTAGATTGTTTCTATTGATATTTTATGTCAGATGTTTATTTATTTAAATAAATTAATATGTTTATGAAAATAGACTTAACTAAAATTGAGTAGATTGTAGATTTCTAATCAACTCAAAAAGATTATGTCAATGCGAGTCTTTGTTGGCACTATGCTTATTAAATATATGATTATCATTTAATTCTTGTTTGTCAAAAGACACTAATAAATACTACATAAGTTGGAGCAGTGCTATTCTTGGATTGTGTGCTTTATAATTATTAATCTAAGTATTTTTTTTTAGATTCCAAAATTTGGTGCTACTATGTTTTGGCAAATAAATATGTGCCCCTTCCTTTATAATTGTAATTTGTTTTAAAATGTTATGTGATAATGTTAATGTATGCAGATTACCAAGATTACCAATGAGTTAAGAACAAAAACTAATTTCAAATCTTTGATTTTTTTTAATTTCTCCCACGAAACCTACATCTTAGTATTGTCACTTTGACTATAACCTAATTATATACACTATGCATCCTTTAAAAATGAATTAATTATATATATATATATATAGCCGATAGACTATTTGTGGGTTCCCAAAAATTAAAATTTTGACAAAAAATTTGCAAGTTGGTAAGAAAAGTTGTCAATTTTGCTGAAAAATTGAAAATACTTCTCGTTAATTATTTACCAGCGAGTTTTAATTTTCCTCCACTTTTAGCTCTTGTTTTGATATTTATTAATTGTTATCTCCACTTTTAACTATTGTTTTTCTTTTACTATTTACTAGTTGTGATCTCCACATTAGCTCATGTTGTGATCTATTCATTTAACTTTTGATTTTTAAAATTGATTTAGATTTTAATTTTTAAATTATTTTAATTTTATTTTTTATATTAGTTTTTTTTTAAAATATTATTTTTTATTTTCTATAGTTTATTTAGTCAATGAGTTTTTTTAAATGCTTTTTTTTCATATTTAATAAATTTAATTTAAATAAATAATATTTATTAATCTATTTAAAAGATTTTAGTAAATATTATGTTATTTAAATTAAAAATTATTAATAATTTAATTTGTTCACATAAGATTATATTTTAAATATCCACTTTTAAAAAATGATTACTTGTGATCTCCATTTATTAAACTTTTAATTTTTTAAATTACTTTAAATTATTTTTTTATATTAGTTTAGTTTTTTGTTAAATATGTTGATATATATATATATTTTTTTGTATTTCTCTTATTAATTTTTTGCAATAATTTTTTTGATAGATTTTTTTAAAATAATTAGTTTTCAATATATAATTAATTTAATTTAATTTAATTGTAAAATCTTGAAATTATTAACACGTTTCTTAAACAATATTTAAATTTCTTAAATATTTTAAATTTTATATCTATGTTTTAATCTTTAATCTTTTTATTTTTTTATTTTTACTTTAAAAAAATTTATATTTACATCATTAATGTTCATTGTACTTTTTTTTTCGTAAATCTCATCTCCTATGAACACGTTGCATGTTGCATGTACAAAAGCATGTTTAATTCTAAATTAATTAATCAAAGAGAATGAAGATAGCAAAGTTACACAAAAACCCCCATTCCTAAAACACTGACCAAATACGTTTTGTAATTTGTTTCGAACTTTTGCAGCTTGTCACGTGTAACCCACGGAGAGCAACCATTGCGAAGGGATCTATTGGAAAAGCTAATAAGATTCTTCTGCCAAGTGGTGATTCAGTCTCTTGAAATTGTATTTTTTGTGCTCTTTGTCGATAATTACAGAGCGTCATTTGATTTTGTAGCTGCACATCATTTTAGTTAATCTCATTATCTAACGTAAGAAAACCAGTGGCGAGAAAGAATAACAGAAGAGAAGAGCAGCATAGATGGCTTCAGAGTTCAAGTCCCTCCCTATTATTGGTGAGCCAAATTTGATTTTTAATTTGCTGCCTCTTAATTTGTTAACTTTTTCATTGTGCTTTTACTCTCTGAAATGGTGTACCACATTCATTATATCGTTGAGATTCTGATTTAGGCCCTTTTATTGTCTTGGGTATCGCTTTCAATTTTGGATTTATGATGGCACTTACCTTATTTTGATCGACATTCTTCATATTTCAAACCTACGAGCCCAACTTGGCCAAAGGATTTAAGAGTTTAGAGGATGGTTTTCAACTTTCATGTCAATTAACTGGAGTTGCATACCCGTGTTGTATTGTAATCTCGCTGTGCATTTTTAGTTGTGTGCACCAGCCATGGTTGATAACTTCAAAAGTTTAGCCTATAAAAAATATCATGCTTGACTGCATTTAAAAGATTAGAAGTATATTGGGTATTCCTAGCTTATTAACTGACAACGGTTTGGGCTCAATTTTTTCACGTTATTCCATTTTTTTTAGCTCTCAGTGCTCTATTAGAAATTCAGGCCAATGAATGTTCATTTACAAAGCTCGGTAAATATAATTCCTTCAACAGAAGATACATTATTGTCATTGGAGGACAGCTGGAAGGTGCGCCCCTTCAAATGTTAAAAATCCAGTAGGCCCACTGATGGTTTTCAGTGCCAGATTAGGTGCTGGCTTAAGCTGGTTATTAGGTTGCTCACCTGCCTGAATAAGTGTTGGCTTAAAATGGTTAGTAGAAAGTATTTGCCAACGGTATTTTGTCATGACAATACAATTAAGTTCTAATAGACCCCCTTAATATAATATAAGCATGCACTGGTTCATTGAGAGCTTAATCACTAGGGAAGATGACTAATTAGTTGAGCACCTTAATTTCATGCTTCTCAAAATTTTATGTGAAGTTTAAAATCACTCTTAATTTTTTACATCAACTTACTTGACAACTCTGATGCTTATAACTAAGGTTTCAAAGTCACATCATCAAATATGATGCCACACCAACATGTTTTTTTGCCAAGGTGTCTAATAAAGGCCCCATACAAGTGAGATCAATACTTGTGCACCAAGCCATGTATAATTGGTGTGCTGAGGTGGATCAAATAACTTGTTGCTTGTGAGATCTGAGGAATGCATATCATTCAATTATGGGTACTCTATCATCAAACTACAACTTTAAAGTCATAACTATTGGTGCAATATTGTTAAAAATATTGAGCACTAAATCAACAGCTGCTACAACTACTATTGGGATGCTCTCAGCTGCTTTGTCCTCTTCCCTATATCTTATGCCAAAACAATAATAATATAGATCCACCTTTTCCTGATACTTAAAGGAAAGAATTATTAAGTGGTTTGTCAATCAATAACATAATTTAACAAAAAGCTTAAATTGGCAAACATTGAAAACCATATTGAGAAGGTTCAGAAATAGGTCATCATTGCACCTTAAGGATTAAATGTGTAGTGGGCTATGCCATCTTGCCAATTGAAGCAAGTTAGCTCTGTTTCTACCAAAAACTCTATATGGATATTTATGTTTTGTAAACCATAAGGTAACTGTGAGCTTCCAACTTTAGTCAGTAAAGCTTATTGGACTCATTGGCAGCCTGAGAATTTGGACAGAAGATGGATTGTGCCAGGTGGTTGAATTGTAGATAATGACCAACTTTCTGCAAACATAGAAATAAAAATGTGTTTCTGTAATATGCAGAGTAGAATGTGACATAATCATCATGATAGAGAAACAGAAATGACTTTATTATGAAAGAGCCACCCCCCACAGTTGGAGCTCCAAAATAACATGTATCTCGATGGATTTTTGAGGAACAAGAACACACAAATGCAGGTGATACTAGGACACATTCATATGATTCAAGAAGTGAATTGAGAAGTTGGAGCTTGAACAGTTACCTCTCATCATGTGTGAAGGGAACCTGTAAATCATGCAGTATGTGGAAAATACGTTGTTTCATAGATTGAGGCACTGAATAGAGCATTTTCACACACATTTAGATGATATAAACATGGCCCTGTTTCTATATTTCCTTAACTGCTAGTTTGCATAAGTCTCCCCTTTGACACAGTTCTGGGAAGATTGCATTTCTTCAACTTTGACTATGCATTTATTCTATTGATATTTTTCCGCAAGTTGGATGGTATTCTCTCCATTCATTTTGCTCTTAATACTGACCTGAGGAATGTGCACAGTTATAATACCAGACCTGTTTATTAACTCAATCTAAATGCAAGGAAAATTGACCAATATCTTACTCATAGTTGTCATATCATATCCTACAAAACAACATAGAACAGTGATGAGTTGGTATATTTAGAAGTGCATCATTTTTACTGGTTTACCTAGATGTTAAAAATAAGGCTATAATCTTTAGGTGCACTGCAAATTAATTGGTAATTGAAGTTGCACATAGCCTAATCCTTGACGCTGAATGTTATCTGAAGTAAAGGTTTCAGAGGTGGCCGAGAATGTAATTATAATTGGGTGAATATTTTATTTTGTTTCAAAACATCTCTAGCATTATGCACGACCTTCCTCTTGGGAGCCATGTTCTATACCTATTTATCTCCGCAAATGACATGGAATAGTTTGTTGAGACGAGTGTCCCTCCTTGCCTTTTTTTTTGTTTCCTTTATTTCTCTTTCCTTCCATTTCACCTTATCACTTCATAATCATGACCACTTGCTCACAATTTTCCAAGAATGTTAATTTGTTGCTTATCCTAAGCACATTTCAGCACATACTTCTGTTTCAATATTACAATTTATGTACCTAATTAAAGCATGTCTCTCAAACTGATATTTCTGACAATCGAAACAATTCAATAATAGTTTAATTTTCCAAACGTTGTTGAATTAGTATTTGTTACATGCACAATGTCTTTGTATTGCTTTCTCTTGCAGTCTAGACAACCAAAGCACACCTGTTTCATCAATCATGAATTAAATGAGGAATATATTATATTGTAGTTGATATCTCCATTGACATTAGAAATTTCAGTATCTTCATTGGATCTGTTTGGTCAGATTGTTTATAGAGTTTCAATTTAAACATCAAATAGATCAACGATAGCGTAAATGCTTGTTTGCTCCAGTAACATAAGCTTTTGCCTTGTAGTGTCCCAATTCTTAGCACTATTGAATTGTGAACTTTAAGCTACTTTCAAGTTCTTCTAAAAGCTTCTTGTGGTGTTGGGAAGAACTCCAAAATTTCTTGGAGTGCCTAGGGCTGGTCATTAGGGACTTTGTTTTATGACAATAAGCTTACTTGGCCTTTGAGTCCTTTGATACTTTTGGAATCAGTTTTTGAACTTTTGGGTTTTCTCCAAATTTCTTGGAGCAGCAGTCTATTTTTAGTAAGTTACCTAGTTGGGTCTGATCATCTTCTCAATTCTTTAGAATCACGTTGGTATATCTGTGTTTGGTTTTGATGTAGTGTCAATGCTTTCCACAATCTGTGTGAGTTTTGTGTTATTATCTAATTATTTACCCTAGCTGTCTAATGTTGGAAATATTAAGAGGACAACTTAGACTAGTAGCTTGTTGGAAAGGTGATCAAATGTTATAAAAGTTAGATGCTTATTAAAATGGGCCTTCACCAATGAAACTTTAATATTTCAAAAAATTCTTTGTAAGGGAAAATAAAGCAAATTATTATCAGTGTATCCCGGGGATGCCTTCCACCCAAAATCCCAAGCGTTCCTAGAATAGGTACACACCCATGACTTGGGGACAATGTTTCGGCGTCCTAACAACATCACCATTTTTTGTTTCCATTGCCGAGAATGCAAGGACGTCCCCCTAATGCTGGAGGATGCTTGTACGTCCCTCAAGCATTGCTGGGATCATAGACATCCCATGCTGCGACAATAGAAAAAGTGTGTAAAAAAATACATTTTAAAATTGTTTCGTTGGTTCTATTTGAACCCTAAGGGTTTGTGGGGCCCATCTACGGTCGTCCATTCCTCAAAAGGCCTCCAAGCTTCATTTGTTCTCACATTTTCATTTCTAATTGATTGCTACAAGAAGAATAATAAAAGGGAAGAGTTGAGAATATCTCAATGTTCTTTGTTCAAGTATTTACTATTTGGCATTTTACTTCTTAATAATCTTTTACATCTTTTCATAACTAGCATTTTAAGGACCATATGTATAGTATATACGACCCCCATGCTGCCCCCTTACAACTATTCCCTTGTCATCCCTTTCTCCCCCTATTCCAATGTCCCCCATCCTTGACATGGGTGTAACTATGATTATTATATTTTATAGTTTTCTTCAAAAAGCTATATATTGAGGTGTTGGCACTGATTTTTGGGATAGTTTTGTGAATGACATTGTTGTGTTGCTAGAATAAACTTGGGTTCTTTTAAAAAGCTTCTCTTGGAGTAATTGGTTTTAGTGATGGAAAACCCCATTGGTCTTGGTAATTCCATCGAGTGATTTGTTGGTATCCCACTGGTGTTTTATTGTCAAGTTTTTAGAGTGCAAATTTTGGTGTGCTTTATTATCAAAATTGAAACATTGATTCTATGGGTCAGCCAAGGGAAAGGTTTTTGGAAGTTCTAGAAGTTTCCAGAAGTTTCTGAGTCTTCAAGATGTCCTGGAAATGAGGACGGGTCAAATTTTGCCGGAAACATGTCCCCAGGTAACACTGAGAGGATATTGTACATAAACAAGATCATTGAGGTGTTTTCAAGCTAATTGTTTCTCTTCTTTGTGTGGATAAACTCAAATAAGCTCCAACTGTGCTCACAATGGGATGAGCTACAAGGCTAGCGCAAGATTCCAAAAGCAAATTGCTTTAGATTGGGGGTATTTTAGACATATGCAAATAAAATATTGTTATCCGAGAAGTCATTAAACAAAGAGAAAAGCAAAAACATAGTTTATCAAATGGAAAAAAATTGCAAATGATTTACTTTAATTGGCGTTTCAGTGCCTCTTGCTCTCTTTGTTAGCTCAGAAGAGAATAAATTTCCCTTTGACTCCACATAGATTTATTGTTTGCTCACAACAAGGTCTCTTTACGCAACATTGGATACGTCTTTTAGAATGCATACATAGAGACCCTCCAAGACTTCTCCATTAGTATTTGAAAATGAATCATTGTGCTTAAACAAAAAGAAATTGAAATCAAGTTTGAGTACACAACCTACAAAAACAAAGTAAATCAAGTCTTAGTAAAATTTGAAGAAGAATTTGTTAGAATATGTAGTCCACCAATATAATTGAGAGGGAGGGGGTTGAATCAGTTATCCAACTATTATAACAATTATCAACCTTAATAAAACTTAACTATTTGAGCAATATAATCAAAAAACACAACAAGATACTCATGCACAATAACACCAAATATGTTAACTAGGGAAATCCTTGATTAGAGGGAAAACCCTGGTGGGGATGATACTCACAAGATGATGTACTAATATAAATATTCCTTGTTAGAGGATGGACCCTATTAGGAGTCTATTACAACATTTAGTACATATTAGTCCCTATTAGAAGGCTTTGAATCCTTGTTAGGAGATTCCAACCCTGTTAGGAGTTGTGCCCATATTGTTAGGAGTTGTAGAAGGCAAATGGACCCATTGTCCAAACAGCTTCAGGGGCAAGATCAATGAATCCACTGTCCAAATGATCTTTGTATTATTCCTTGCAGAATAATAGAATTGTATTGTACTGCTCCTTCCTCTTTCTCTGTCCTGTCAACTAGACCTCTACCTTCTGATCTCAAAACTAGACCAAAAACTTCGCATCCAATAATCCCTTGGATCGCTTACTCACATTCACCAAGCACTCTGCTCCTTTTCACACTTCTTTGATTACTTCGCATTCAATATTTTGATCATACTTCTTTACAAACAAGGAAAACATCTTTCCTTTATACCATATCTTCAAAATAATTCCTTGAGTTGGCCTTGAGGCTTTCCCAATTAATTATAATAAGAAAATTAATTATTTCATAATAACAATAGCACTGTCGGCTCACAGTCTATACAACTTCTCACATGTGCGACACTAGGGCTTGCGCACTCGCTGTCGTCACCATTAGATCGTCTTCTGTCACTGACTAACTGCGCATCTCCAGATTATATCTCTATTAGAAGATATAATGCAATCATCATAAATTGCTTAACAATTACTGTCTCTATATTGCTTTCTGTAAATCACTTACAACTTCTGTATGACTTCGACTTATGTTACGCACATTTAACCTTGTCATTCAGACATAGTGTGGAACATGTCCTTACCCGTGCATCACTAGAATATTAAATCTCTTTTCGTGCAACCTTTATCTCTATCTGCTACTCTGCCAATCTTCACAAACTTACTGCTATGTTGACATCAATGACAAACACAGTCATGAATGCAACATATCAATACTGCCACATGCTCTCCAATGCTTAGAATACTCCTCCAAAGGAATACCATCAACATTCATGCTAACAAAATCATCATACCTGAAATAGGGGTTGAGGAAGTACTTGCTACATGAATGGATTGGTAGAGTTGATTATTCCACCTGTCAATAATTTCCCAAATTGGATCAAATTTGAGTCTATCCCCCTTGTAGTAATTTTTTTAGACTCCTTGGCCCTATGCATGACCTCATAAAGATACCACATTGGGGTTTGATCTCCATCAACCAAGCACAAACTCTAATCAAGGGCTCAAACACCTACAATCGAAATTTGGAAAATACAAATTATTTTACAAAAATATTAATTAATGAACTTGCTAATGTAGTAAGTAAAATTAATGATGAGAAACTTGAACCAAGAATAATTAAAAATTAAAGTTTTGAATTTACATTCACAATCTCAGAAGCCTTGACCAAAAATTTATGGTCAAAGGCTATGCGTGTGATAACCTCTCCTTCAAAATTCTTTGATTAAGTTGAGTCAAGCCATGGTCGAATCCCAAACATTTGCTTCAAGAAGACAATATACTAATAATACTTTGCAACGTCAAGAAAATTGTTGCAAACTTCCAAACTAGAAATTAATTTCTCACGTCTTAAGCAAATCACCTTCCCAGGCTCATTTGGTGCTTTGTAGGTGTACTTCCATGCCTTCTTCTCTCTAGCATTTTTAGGCTGGGTGCCTATATATCTAGAAGGGTTTGGTTTTAGTGGTCACACTTTGAATTTTCCATGCCAATTTAATGGTTAATTGCTGCCCTACACATAGAAATTAAAAACACAAATAAAATATTTTAGAAAATGAATGAAACTAAGTTCAAAACTATCTAAATTAGTTTCATTAGTTTTAGACATTATTGAAAGTATTAAAAAATATTTTAAAGAAAAACTAGATATTCTTCAAAAAATAGTGATAGATTCAACAAAACCTATCAAAAATAGCATTGAATCTTCTCCTAATGATTCAAAATCATTTCTAACTACTTAGGAATGATTTTGTATTCATTTAGATGCAACAAAGAAATAATAGAATGTTTTAAAAACATAAAAACAAACTCAGAAAACCTACATGGTAATGTGATTTTTCTTGCAAAACCGGCTGAAATTTGCCTTAAGTCCACTCAGATCGGCCTCAATACACAAACAATTAGAAGTCTACTCCTTGATCAACTTTGCCCTCAAGACAATTCGCAGATACTAAAATTATCTCCAAAATTATAAGTATTGATTTACACAAGTTTGAATATTGAAGACTATACTCTGAAGTATAAGAATAAGGCATAAACTAACTCTAATATATATTACAGAATTTGCAAAAAATTTACATGGTATCAGAGCCAGGTTGTTAAACCTAGGCTTTGCAAATTAAATAATCAGTCTTGATATATATCTAGCATCATTCTCCTATCTTCAATGGCATACACAATCAGACCCGAGGACAAATTTGATGGGAAAGAACACTTTGATGCTTGGAAATTCAGAATCATGACAATTCTTGAAGAAAGTGATGTAAAACAATTTGTTGATTCAGTATCCAGACAACCTACTGTTGAATCTCATAAAACTATCTGGAGTAAAGGAAATAGGAAAGCCATTCAGATCATATTAGATGGAGTGAAAAATGATATAGTACCCATGCTAACAAAACATCAAACAACATTTGATATGATGAATGCATTACTAAATGCATATGAGGTTAACAATGCAACTAGAGTTCTCACTTTAAAAAGACAACTAAATCACATACAAATAAAGAAGGAAGAATCGATGAATTCTTACTTCCTAAGGGTTGCCAGCCTAAGAGATGAACTTGCAAGTATAGGAAGCATCATTAATGACACAAAACTAACACTGATGGCTATAGAGGAATTACCAGATTCATGGGAAACATTTGCACAAGGAGTAAGTGCCAGAGATAATTTTCTTGACTTCAGTAGACTTAAGGGAGATTGTCTTTAGGAAGAATCTAGAAAACTTAAGAAAGGAGGGAAATTGAAAAATGGAAGATGAAGAACTTCATGTTTTTAATACAAATTCCTATGAAGGCAAGAAGAAGCACTTCAAGAAGAAAATGGGTAATCAAAAGAATGACAAACCTAAGAAAGATCTATCCAAAATAAAGTGCTTCAGATGTGAAAAGTTTGGACACTACAAATCTAATTGTCCTGAGAATTCTAAACAACAAGTGAACTATAGAAACATTACTAGGGAAGAAGATAACTACGATCTTGAAAATCGTGTATTGTATTCGACACTATCAAATGAAGTCTCAAGTAAAGCATGGGTGATTGATAGTGGATCTTCTTGACATATTACAGGATACAAAGAAGCACTAGACTCTATATCAGAAAAAGTTAAAGGTGAAATCACTATCAGTGATAATTCAACACATTCTGTCAAAGGAATTGGAAATTGCACCTTAAAACTATAGTCGGGTAGTTCTCTTCTTCTTGAAGGAGTACTCTATGTACCAAGGATAAAAAGGAATCTAATCTCGATTGCAACACTTGAAGATGATGGACATGATGTTGCATTCATGGACGGTAAAGTCATAACTTGGGCTAAGAACTCCTCAATTAAGAAAGAAAAAATTATTAGTCAAAGAAAAGGGTATTTGTATGAATTAAATTCAGAACTTAGTTGGCCTATTCAAGCCTTTATTCATGAAGCTTCTGATATAAACAAAATATGGCACAAAAGATTAGGGCATCTAAATTTCAAAACCTTATCAACTATGGAGAAGATGGTCACTGGTTTACCTAAGTTGAATAAAGATCACTAAAGCATATGCAAAGGACGTGCTCTGGGTAAGAACACCAAAAGTCCATTTCATGATAGCACTAGAAAAACTAACAAAGTTTTGGAATTAATCCACTTAGATTTATATGGACCTATGTTTGTTCCTTCTCTTGGAGGATTCTGGTACTATATACTATTCATAGATGACTTCTCTAGGAAAACTTGGATTCACTTCTTAAAATGCAAAGAATCAAAAGAAATCCTGAAGAGATTTAAAGAATTTAAAACCTTAATTGAAAACTTATCAGGACATAAAATTAAAATTCTTAGGACTGATAATGGGGGTGAATATACCTCAAATTTGTTTAAAAGGTTTTGTAAAGAAACAAGAAGAGCGAGTATACTGTTCCTTATAACCCGCAACAAAACGGGGTAGCATAATAGAACAATTATAAGCTGCAAGAGCTATGATATTTGATCAAAATCTAGAATATTATCTTTGGGCAGAAGCCTCTTGTACTACTTTCTATATTCAAAACATAAGTCCTCACTCCTACCTTAGAGATAAAACTCCTGAAGAAGTCTTTACTAAGGTTAAATCCAATATAAGTTATCTTAGGATTTTTGGGTGCCCAGATGTTCCAAAAGAAAAAAAGAACTAAGTTAGAACTTTCTAGGAGGAAAGATATTTTTGTAGGGTATAGTGAAACATCTAAAGCTTATAGGATTTTCATACTTGGTCAGAAAAATATTGAACTTAGTAGGGATGTAATTTTTGAAGAAGATTTAACATTCAAAAGAGCCTTAAGTTCTGAAGAACCCTCTCCATTACTTAATTTTGAAAGAAATACTGAATCCGAGTCTCAGAGGGAGAACAATGAAGAAATTGAAAATGAAATTGAAAATCTTAATCTTGAAGAAACTCAAAATTCTAAGAAAAGACCACTTTGGGCCATTAAGACAGTAGAAGCACAAGACTTCGCTGCACCATCTGGAACAATTAGAGAAAGCAAAAGACCCAAAAGATTTTCTAGTTACACAACAAACATGAATGATTTGTCTAAATCAGAACCAACCAATGTTTTAGATGCTATTAAACATGCAACTTGGAAGGGTGCTATGATGGAAGAATACCAATCCACTATGAAGAATGATGTTTGGGAAATTGTTCTTAGACTTGAAGGAAAATCTGTTGTCTCTTCCAAGTGGATATTTAAAATAAAGTATGCTGACGGTAGCATTCAAAAATATAAAGCTAGATTTGTAGCTAGGGGATTCTCTTAGAAAGAAGGGATTGATTATGAAGAAATGTTTGCTTCTGTTGCCAAATACACCTCTGTAAGAGTAGTCCTAGCTATTGTAGCATCGAAGGGATGGAAAGTACATCAGATGGATGTAAAAACAACATTCCTGAATGGAAAGATTGCATAAGAGGTATATTTGGAGCAACCTGAAGGATTTGAAACTCATGATTCTAAAGTTTTTGTTTGTAGGCTCAAGAAAGCTCTCTATGGCTTAAACAGGCTCCAAGGGCTTGGTACGAAAGAATTGATAAGTATCTCATTGGTTTAAGATTCTCCTAGAACGAAGCTGATCCAAATCTATATTATAAAAAGGATAAAGATGATATGGTAATTTTGATATTGTATGTTGATGATTTACTAATAACAGGTGATGATCTATGATTACTAATAACAGGTGATGATCATCTCATAGATCAATGCAAAAAAGATCTAATTAGAGAATTTGAGATGAAAAATTTGGGACTCCATTACTTCCTAGGATAGGAAGTATGGTAGAATTTTGATAGCACTATACTAAATCAAGGAAAGTATACATTAGATAACTTGAAGAGATTTGGAATGTGGAACTGCAAGTCTATGTCTTCTCCAATGGAGACGAATCTACATAAACTTAAAGAAGCAGTAGCAGAATCACCTTCCATAGATTCTATTCGCTAGAGACAAATGATTGAGTCTCTTATGTACTTGGTAAATACAAGACCTGATATTTGCTATGCTGTTAACACCTTAAATCAATTTATGTGTGAGCCAAAGGAGATTCACCTAGTTGCAGTCAAACACATTATGAGATACTTACAAGGCACTCTTAACCTTGGGCTCAAATATGAGAAAGTTCACTTGGATTTGCATGGATTCACAAACTCAGATTAGGGTGGAAGTGTTAAGGATAGAAAAAGTACTTCTGGATGCTATTTCAATTTAGGATCAGCAATGATATCATGGATATGCAGAAAACAGTCTTTAGTAGCACAAAGTTCCACAGAAGCCGAATACATTGCAACAACAATGACCTTTTGGGAAGCAGTTTGGCTTAGAAAGTTACCTGTGGGATTATTTGGTCAAGCCATGAATCCTATGATTATTCATTGTGATAAATAGAGTTCTATCAAGCTTTCTATAAATCTAGTTTTCCATGGAAGGTCCAAGCAAATTGAAATTCCTTACCATTATGTTAGAGATATGGTAGAGATGAATACTGTAAAATTAGAATACTTTGTACTGTAGATCAGACAACAAATATTCTTACAAAACCTTTCTCTCGTGAAGATAGATCACTTCAGGAAAAGACTTGGTATGGTTGAATTATGAAATTTTGTATTCTTTCAATTATTAATAAAATAATTTTATTGTCAGGCTATTGATTGTTATGGGCTCCACCATCTGTATTCATTATTTAAGAGGTGATGATCTCTGAGATAATGAATACTTGTATAAAAAACATTATGAGAGATGGCGATCTCTTAGATAATGTGTTAAACAATAGAGAACTTCTGTTAGATCTAGATGAGTTCAAGATCACATTGTCATATAGACATTGTTATGTCTGTAAGTCACAATTTGAATGAAGGAAGAATTTCATTATTCTCCAGAGTTTATCCTGCATTCTGGTAGATCTTAACTCATGATCATGTTGTGATATAGGAATACCAGTACCTATGAGTCACAACTTGGATAAATGTAGAATTTAATTATTCTCCAGATTTATCCTGTATATTGTATTCTTTGCAATACTGCTATCACTAGAATTAGTGATATGTCATATCACAGGTTTAGTAATATGACATTGTATCATGTGTTCAATAATACCACATGCTAAGAAGATTCAAATAGATATAGATTATTAATTCTTGCTTGTTCATCTTAATTGATGTTGCTAGATATGATATCTCTTAGTATGATTACCAAGTTAAGAGGTAGTGTTAATTCAATAACTTTATAATATACTAATCTGATTACAGATCGTTCTGAACTGTTCTTGGTTACCAAAGTTTCTATTTATATGATCTTAGCCTCCTAATAGGGATCGACGCCAATCCTAAAGTAACTATTAGATAACTAACTAATCTCCTTTGATTAGTTTGGAACTAAACTATTCCTCTTGGAAAGTCGCCGATCAATAGAAGGTTTTATTTTGACTTTGGAAGGGACATGTCCTTTGTAAGGACATGCCCCTTGGCTCTATACTTATGTAGGGTGTGGTTGAAGGTTAAGGACACAAACAATTAGAAGTCTGCTCCTTGATCAACTCTGCCCTCAAGACAATTCGCAGATACATAAATTATCTCCAGAATTATAAGTATTGATTCACACAAGTCTGAATAGTGAAGGCTATACTCTGAAGTATAAGAATAAGGCATAAACTAACTCTGATATATATTATAGAATTTGCAGAAACTTTACATATGGTAGTATCCCCTTTGCCTGCTTCCATTGCATGAAGATTGGCCATTGGGTTAAGAAATGTCCCCAACAAGCTGAGAAAGAGAAGGTAAAAAAACTAGGAAGAAATAATGGAAGTCCAAAGAACCAAAAAAGGAGAAGGATGGAAAAGCTACTTAGGGCAGCCTTAGGGAATTTCTGTCTGTGGACAAGACTAATTTGTTAGTCCTTGATCTGCTTGATCTTAATGGCAATACTGTATCTCTAGGTACTAAGAACGGAGTTACGAAGGAGGCTCCTCTTGAGTCTAAGGAGAAGCTGGGACAGGGGGAGACAAGGTTGGAAAAGGAGATACCCAAAATGGCCAAGGGCTTGAAGAAGGCGAAGTCTAGGGAGATAACTTGACTGGAGGAGAGAAGGGCTTGAGCTTAGTCAACAACAATGATACTACTGATGGATCCCTTCAAGGACTCGAGAACACTCAACAATGTAATATCCTTGGTAGTTGCTTGACAACTTTGTTGTCCAAAGAGGTTGTGAAAGCTACTTTGCCGATCTCTGATCCCCCCTGATACCAAAAATGAGCACTAAATGGGGAGATGAGGTAGGATGTGATAATACCCTAAAAGGTGATTTGAATAACCAAGGAGGCCTTCCCAGGTGGGGGAGATCCCATTTATAGAGGTTGTAGACAAGAAAAGGGGGGAAGAAGGGTTTAAAATCTACCCTCAAACTACACCAATCAAAACTCAAAATAGGATGAAGGCTAATGTTAGATCACAATCCAATATATCGGGGAGAAAATCAGTTGGCCAACTAAGGGAGCAACAAGCTTGTATGAATATTGTGGATGGTGCCCAAGTGACCATCCATGAGGTATGTTCCTTAAAGAAAAAATGAAAATCATATTGTGGGATATTCGTGGGCTCAATGGGCCTCACAAGCAAGCTGTTCTTAGGAACTTGGTTAGGGATCATAAGCCAGACATTGTCTTGACCCAAGAAACTAAAATGTTTGAGGAGAAAGTTGAGAAAATAAAAGTCTTCAAACATTGTGGTGTTCTTGGGGGAGCTCTGAGGGGGCCTATGGTGGTATTGTGATTTTTCAGAATCTCAATCTCATTAAGGGTGGACCTATCTGTTTGGAAAACTATTTGGCTTTTGTTAAATTTCAACACATCAAGGATAGTAGTACTTTATTGTCAAATATATATGCCCCAAATACGAGGAGTGGAAGGAATAAATTTTGGAAGAAGCTAGAGCTTATTAGGTCCAATGGCAGTTAGGAGTCTTGGCTCATTATGGGAGTCAACATGCTTTTAAGGGAGAATGAGAAATTTGGGATGACCCCTAGTCAGTTAGATGACAGAATGGACTTGATGAGTTTTATAAATAGTCAAGCCCTTCATGATTGTGGATCTTTAGGGAGAAAACTACACTTGTGCTAATAGGAGATAGGGGGTGGATCTCATATAGGTTCACCTTGATAGGGCTCTTATTTCTAATGACTTGTTTGACCATTATCAATGCTCTTTGGCTTCCTTACTCCAGATTGGCTTTGACCATTCCCCATCTCTTTTGTGGTGGACCCCATCTTGGGCAAAAGAAACTTTCTGTTCTGATTTGCAAAAATGTGGAATCCCCATCCTAACCTTGAAAGCTGCATTAAAGATTGGTGGAATATTTGTGTGGAGGGCTCAACCATTTTTAGGGTTGCTAAGAAACTTAGACATATTGATGATATGGTCAAAAGGTGGAATAAGGAGACATTTGGGGATATATTTGCTTCCAAAACTGCCATTCAGATGGAAGTCCAGGAGGTTCAGGATAAGATTCAGGTTGAAGGGTACAATAACATAACTATAGTAGCTGAGAATGATATTTTCGTAAAATACCATGATATTAACTCTAAAGAGAAGGAATTCTAGAAATAAAGGTACTTCTCTCCTTGGTTGTAGTTGGTGACAAATACTAGATTCTTTCATATGACTTCCATGAAGCATAAGGCTGCCAATAAGATATCTGGTCTTGTTGTCAATGGATCCTTGTCGGAGTTTAGGAAGACTTCAGGAAGGAAGCAAATTGTTTCTTTTCTTTTCTTCTCTTTGCTGAAGATAATTTTAATGTTGAAGCTCAAGATTTTCTCCTCAACTCTTTCCCAGCGACGATTGGAGAAGAGTAGAATAGGTTTCTCACAACTATTCCTTCCAATGATGAAGTGAAAGTTGCTGTCTTCTCTTTTAATGGTAATAAAGTGCCTAGACCTAACAATTTTTCCATGTTCTTCTTTCAACTCTTATGGCATATTGTAGAAAATAACATTGTTAGAGGTGTAAAAGAGTTTTTTAGTGCTATGAATATCTTGATGGAGCTTAATGCCACTTTTTTGGTTCTTATCCCTAAGATCTTGGGAGATGACTCTATGGATAACTTCCGACCAGTCAGTTTATGTAATTCGTTTATAAGATCATCTAGTGCTTATATCTAGAATTTTGGTGCTTCTCCCCAAGATATTCTCCCCTCAACAAAATAGTTGTCCTTGGATGGCAAATTTTTGACTTAAACATCTCTGTGCATGAAAATATTCAATCTTTGGAAGTTTCCTAACAAGGAGGTTTTTTTGATGAAAGTAGTGTTAATACATTCAAGGCCCAAGATTACTGTTGGAGGGGGAGGGTGAATCAGTAATCCACTAACTTCAAACTTTAATCACCACTACAAAACTGATTAATCGATACCAGATCTCACATCAGATCATTCATTTATCCATTCCATGTTCACTTGTGAAACTAACCATAAAACAACTCATATAAGCATCAACACAAATAACATGAATATTTTTATTGTAGAAAACCTTGGTCAGAGGGGAAAACCACAACAGGAATTGATACGCACAAGTATTTTACACTCTTTTGAAATGTGTCCTGTTAAAGGCTTGGCACTGTTGGGAGCTTACTATAATGTCACAAGTAGATTCCATGAAGCGTAATAGTTCAATGGTTTGTTGAATTAAACATTTTTGTGGCATCCTAGTGTGTCATGCTTACTGCTTACATCTGGAAAAATTGAACTCAAAACACTGCAGGAGATTACAATTTCACTAGAAAATTAACATTTTGACAAAATCATAGCATTATTACGAAGTTTTTTTTCTTCAGCTAAAGGGATGTTTTGTGTTGTGTGAAATTCCAGGGATATGCAATTCTTAAATTTCAACTAAAATGAGATTCCAATCGTGCAGAGACACCCTTCCTTCCACAAATCCAATATAACAAAGCCTAGTGAAGCTTGACCATTGGAGGGACTTATCCGGAGTGAAGTTCAATGACCATGGACAGATAGAATTCCAACTTTTTCAATAAACCATGCCCCCCATCAAACAATGATTGTTATCCTTTCTAATGCTGAACACAATCATAAAAAGGCCCCTAATTGTTACCTCTGCTCTTGAAGATCCAATCTTTTACATCCTTTAAAAAGGGTAAAATTTCAACAAAATACATTTTTATCTGAATACCTGCCAATTTTTTATTTTTTTAGACTACACGAATCGTGTATAGCACACCCTATAAACTGCAGTGTGCCGGGTTAACTAATGTGACCAGTGACACTGGCGCAACACATCCTCCACTACCACTTGGGCTTGGGAGAAGACTGGACCTCGTGACCTTGTGCTTCATAAAAAGAAGCTCTCATCAATTGAGCCAGGTCCCCAGACCATATGATTACCTGTCAGTTATTGGGCCAGAATCCAAGGTTTTTGTGAGATGGTGCTATTATTTCATAGGAATACAAAACCCTTGGTAGTCTTGAGGCTTGAGTGGCAGGTTGTTTGGTTTGTATGTTGTTAAGAGACTAACTTGCTTAAGGCATTCTAAGCAGCACCTTCTGATATTCTATCCTCTGCACTTTTTTCTGCCGTGGTCTCTGTCCACTTGCCACTTGTCATTTCATTTCTTGGAAATAAAAAATATTGAAGTTTTGAACAAATATATATTGTGAAGATCTATGTGCCTTAACTGTAAAAGTCTCAGATTATTTACCAAGAGCTTCTGTCCAATATAAGGTACCAAGACCATTGAAGATAGATTATGGCAAGTCAATAAATTCGATGATGTTGTGAAGCTCACATTGGCAGTAACAAATACAACATCCTTGGAAATCATTTTACCAAGCGCATCGATATTGTCTGCAAGAGGTGAATGTCTTTTGTGGCTGCCTTTTTATCAGGTTCTAGGTTATCTCTAGAACCAGAAAATCACAAGCATCAATATCATTATGACCTTTGAGATTTAGTCAGCTAGCCATAGTTAACTCTCTACGTTCAATCAGAGCATCAATTACTATGCCACCGGCAGCTGGATTTAAAGAAGAAATGCCACAATCACAAAAAAAAGTGCATTTAGAGTCAACATAACTAGGTAGACAAATTTGGGAACCAATATTATGAGTTTGATTTGCAGAGCTGTGGATGCAACACTCAAGGCCATTTTTCTTGTCATCTCTAAATGGGTGAGTACTCCCCAACCACTATGAGGGATAGTTGAATTGCTCCCAATCATATCTGCTTGCAGACTCTAGTTATCATTGTCACAATAAACATGCAATCATATGCAGAAAAGTGTGGTGGGTGATTAGAGAGAATTGTGTTATAAATGCATTAAAAGTTGATTTTTTTCTTAAAACAAGAGGCACTTTAACTACTATATTTAATTAATACAGTGACCTCAGGGGCAGGTTTTGGAGACATGACTAGCACGTTGCAATCCTTTTCCAGCCTGTATTTATGCTTGTTAATGATTTTGAAAGGAGTTGCTTCTCCTGTTTTTTATTTCCTAAATGTTATTTCCTTTATGATCTTCCTAAGCTTTTTGAGACTCGGGAATAAATATGTAGCCTATGTTCCCTTTTCCTATTTTGAGGATTTTTTCTTGTTCTAATTCTTATGACATAGTTTGAAAAATATATGTTCAATTGTCTAGTGATTGTTTTTTGTAGGTAAGTTAAAGATCATGGTAGTTAAATTGTTTGCTTCCCAATTTTCTCTCTTGGCAGACAAATACACTACTGCAAAACACATGACATGCCCTATTTTGCATTTCTCTTTCTTAGGTTTTTAGCTCCTTTGCAGTATTGCTATTTTTGAATGCTAGGTTTTATATGAAAACTCATTCCATAATATTTATCCATCCTATTAGATGTGGGACCCCTCTTGGAGAAGAGTGAAGATTTAGAAATGGCTAACGATCAAAGTGTCGCTGAAGTTGCAAGACAATTGGACAAAGCCTGCAGGGAAGTAGGATTTTTCTATGTGGTAAGTTTGACAAATGGATGAATTATTAGTGGTTGATTTTCTAACATATCTCATTAATAGGTATAATCTATTGTTAATAAATATGTATTACAAAGTCATAATGATAATAAATGGTTACATTGTCAAGTCATAATCATAATGAATGATCACATTGTCTTTGAGGACATTGTGTATTATGTACCATCCATCATAACTTTTTCGCACAGCATTTCATCACATCCCATTAGGTGAGAAAAAAAGCAAAAACATTCATTGATTTCCCCCTTAAGACTTAAGTGGCTGGAGAACTTAAATTGCCGAGCAATTCCTTTTGTAGCCTATCCTCATGATTCATATATAGGTGGTTACACATTTTGGACTACCAAATGCGTGAGTTTATTTGTCTCAAGCACAGAAGACTTTAAATGGCCAGTCTTGTAGTTGTGGTTTTATTGGACATGATCTGTACAATCAAGACCAATTTGATAAGGGAACATGGACCAAATACCCATTAGGACAAGACTAAGTCAAAGGTGTTTACATGGAAGCACCTACAGTCAGCCCTAAAGAGTAGCAAAGACACTTCCAGACAACTAAATACTCAATTGTAAATGAGTCTTCATCTGCTACAAAGACTTTGGCTAAATCTTATCTTCCTACTAAGTCCAAGTGTATAGAGTCTATGTCAAAGAAGCTAGTGATAATCAATACAATGGAATGCAATGAGTATGCGAGCCTTTCAAGGAAGTGAGAGAACTCTACCAAAGAAAAAGGCTTAAACAAGACTTAAGATGAGGACTGATGCATTCTTGTGCCAAAAAGCACTGTAGCTAGAAACACATTTGTGCCAACCACATAGGTAGCTTGAGAGGAATATCTCTCCTCAAGTGACAACCCTCTTCATTTCTAACTTTGTATTTGATGCCTATGTAGTTGGAAATTTAGTGCTGGAGTTGGTTTGTAAAATTTAGTGTCTACTCAAGTTTGTTAGCCCCAAGTATTTGTCTTATGCTAGAGATAATCAGTAACATCTTCAGGTTTGTTCACCAACAAAGTTTCATCTTAAGTCAACCAGTTACATCTTCAGGTCTATTAAAAAACCACTCATAAGGCACTCACATAAATGTTTTAGTTTTCCTCATAGAGTCAACCAAAGAAAAGGTTGGTGAGAGAATTATCTCTCTCGAGTAGTCACTTTCACCCCAATTTAATTAAGATAGGAAGAATCACAGCCAGACCACATGCAAGGTGATCCCATAGATATTTTAGAATAGGCAGTCAATGGTGAACCCAATGATGATTATGAGGACCTATATGGGAGGAGCAATGAGGAGGACACCAAAGATCGAAAGGATAGTTAAACCTAGTGAACTTGGGAAGATGTTTAAGGACATGTAATATGCTCATAACTCCTTCAATTTGACAACACAACTCCTCTAATAGGCCAATTCTTATCCTGACAAGCTAGTTCCATCTGGTCATGCCTTTAAAGAAGAGGACAAGGATAGAGATAAAATTTGTTTAAAGAGATACTGTAATATTCCCTTCTATCGTGATCTTGGAAAATAAATATTTTATAAGGTAAAAAAGCAGTTAATTTAATTATTCAATATTATCTTTCAAAAGTAAATCAAAAGGGTGATATTATTTAATTAACTTAATAAAGTGATTTTAATGTTGAGTAAAGCCATCTCCATTGCTTGTGGAGCAATTCACACAAACAACATCAATTCAAATATTATATTTTAATAATAAATAAAAGACACTTTTTCAAGGCAAAGAGATTGTAATTAAAGTGAAGATTCATCCTTATGATCAAAAAAAGGATTATTGAGTTATTCTGACTAGGTTTATTTTTTGCATTGTATATTTTCCACATTTTGTGTTCAACAAATAGAGAATAGTGAAACATATGAAGTTTATGTGTCTCTGGCTAATTGGACTTCCTACCTAAGAAGTTAAATTCCTTTTGGCTAGCATAGAATTGCATATAAAAAGTATCTTTTGTAGAGCTCATGAGTAATTGATGATATTTTTGATGAAAAATTGTCTCGTAGAGTTTTACGTAATAATCTTCATAATAGTTGATCAAGTTGACTCTATTGCCCGAATAAGAAAAGGCACTGGCCTTTTAAATCACAAAAGTTAAATTATTTGGATTTACAGTTGAAGTTAGAAATCTACATATTTCCTTCATGCAAGCATCAAATTAATTATTGATAAACCTTACACAAACATTCAATCAATTCAAACATGCATTCAACTTTATTTTGATAGAATTTGAGGACCTTGCGTACTGGAAGAACTCGTAAAGTTTAAATTCGATCTATAAAAGCTTTGAACCAAGGGATTCGCTTAGGTGTAGCAGAGCCTAAAGTGCAAGGGATTTGAAGTCATTCCCATTCGTTGGCCATAACTGATTGGGTAATCCTATTAGAGAATTGGCAAAACTCTTGGATTTCCAATCTATGGTTTTGGGAACCAACACGACCTTTATGTTATCTATGCCAGGCTCAAGGAATCCAACCATAGCTACAACAATCACATTAATAGACCTCAAATAAGGGCAGAGTTAAATTAGATACAAGTGAATGATAACTGATCTTAGAATATATTAACCTTTAACTTGCAAGCATTCAAATCTTTAGAGGAACCTATTTATTCGCTCCATATGATTTTGTGACTCCATACTGAGCAGACTTTGATAAGAATGGAGAGTGCTTTAGAATTCTATTGAATACCAAAGACTACACCAATTGATACCCTATGATTTCGTGACTCCATACTGAGTAGACTTTGATAAGAATGGAGAGTGCTTTAGAATTCTATTGAATACTAAAGACTACACCAATTGATACCATACAAAGTCTGGCAGATTTCCATTGGATGTGATCAATATAATGGAGAGCTAAAGTAATGATCCATTGCTTATTTGCTAGGTATCTCTTTTTTGTTGTGTGAAGAGACAAGAAGAGAATTTTATTAATGTCCAATGAGAGATGACAAAGAGGGTCTATGGGACTGAAAACATACAACCAAGGGGCAAGAAACAATGGGAACAGGGTGCTCAGGGAAGGAATAACCAAGTGAAAATAGAAGCAGGATAAAGTAGCAAGCTAAAAAATCCTCGGAGCCAAGATGTAGTATAGGACCAAAGGATAAGGTCTGAGGTGAGAGGAGACCTCAGATTGTCTCTGTTAATCACTAGAAGTGGAGGGCTACTGCTGGGTGTAATGTTTGTGAGGTCTCATAGATTTGATATGATCCAAGGAAGAAGGACCCAATGACCACTTGGTTCCCCTAGCCAGAGTGAAATGTGAAGGAGGTGATGAGCTAGTTTGGACCTAGCCTCGACAGGAATTGAAACTATTAAGTGTGATCTCGGAGTTGCGTGGCCTTGTGAAGATAGATCGTCAGACACTAATGGTCAATATATCAAAAAAAAGAAGATTTAGTCCGACAACCCTTGAACATGCAGTAAAACCTCTTTTTGATTTGATAATATGTTGGCAATAAAAAATGGAGTGTTTCTATTTCCACCTTGCCCATGTCACAAAGTTGACGAGTCTAATCCTCCCTATCAATTTGGTGGTTAGTCTGGATGCTGAGCCAATGAAAGCTAACCCTGAAAGAACCTAGGGGGATGCAAAGGGCATGTGTCCAATGCCACATAAGGTACAAAGGATGCACAATGACCCCATCCTAAATATCCCTAGAGTGCTTTTCATAGAAGGTCATCTTCGAACAAAATTCTCTCCTAGAGTTGATCCAAGTCGTAATAATGTATAATCTACAAATGTCCATCCTGACATGCTTGTATAACTCCTGCAGGGAAGCAAGGAGATTAGTAAGGGCATCTAAAGAGGAACTAAAAGAGGGGAGGTTGTCAATATCAATACCCATCGAACCCAAAAGAGTCAAGGCCCAAGCATACAAACAACGTGCTTGACTAGTGGAGATGACCCCCGCAATCACTTCCAGGGAGTGATAGGCTAGGTAAGAAATGTATGGGGACCCTCGGTTGAATCTATATACCCTCGAAGATGGTGGAGAAACCAGACCAAATCGAAGATAGCCTCAAGTTCGAGGGGATGTGCCTCGAACTTAATCGGGATGGTGTTGGTAGGCATGGACTAATGACACTTGATGGTACACTAGAGAAGGAGGGTCTACACTCAATCCACCAAAGCCTAGTTAGACTCCAGAAGGGAGTGTCCCCAAACCAGAAAACCATATAACATGGTCGACCTGATTAGGGAGTCTAAAAGAGACATCTTGGATGTGGCCTCTTGAAAGTGATGCCAAAACACTATCTCTCCAATGGGGTGAGGGCTTATTGACCCGACGTTGCATAATAGGTCTCAAGATGAAGGGGGATCTAGAAAACTTAACCCCCATATATGTGTATGAATAGGTTATCTCAATCTCTTCACCTTAGAACAAGAAGTGTTGATGGGAGGTCTTCGAGCAATTGAAGACCATCACCTGGATCTTGCCTAGGTTCACCACCAACTGCCATGAGTCACAGAAGGAAGCTAGGTTGTCAAGAAGATGTTAAAGGCCCTATGAGGAAGAGGCCTCAAGAGTAAAATGAAAATCAGGACCTAATGCAGGTTGCAACCATTACTAGGGAGTAAGAAGTTTGGAAAGAAAGCCTTGAGCTCATCGATGTAGATGCCAAATAAGGTAGGCAAAAGAACACAACCTTGCTTCATCGCAATAGTGCTCTAGATAGGGCTTGAGAAATTCTACAGATTCTTGAATTTACCCACCACTTTGATACAGCCTCATGATAGCAATTAGAAGAATCTACGAGATCCTGATGTTTCTCAGTCTCTGGAGAAGGGAAGCTCACGGGATAGAGTCGAGTGCTTTTTGAAAATCCACAAAGCAACCGTATACTTTCACTGAACCTCCTTAATAGTAGCTTGTTAGGTCAAGATGTGATCCATAGAATGAAAGTCTGTTTAGAAACGAACCTACCGCCTTGCATGACAATGATGTTGGTCCGGTTCCCCAAACAAAATGGTATGTAGCATGGTGGTGTAGAGTTTGTCAAAGGTGTGCCCGACCATGATGGTCATGTGATTATTGGGATCTAAAGCTGACAGGACCTTGAGAGTCGAATGAATGACATGCTGTGACAAGGAGGGAAATTGATACCTATTAAGGAGCACAAAACTGTGATACCCAATTTGAAGAGTTTTGCTTGGAACCCTTCATGTCCACTATCCTCGTCCGCTCTCCTGATGCTATTTATAGATCTAACAACCTCACAAATGTTGGAGAAGGTAAAATGGTGACAACAGGGAGGGGAGGCAAGGTGAAGGGGGGTTGGCTTGCGATATCATAGAGAGTGGAGATGTGCGAAACCATCACTTTTTGATCCAAGGTGGAAGGGGGGCTAGTGGGGGAAAAGGGTGCCCCAAAAGAGCTTGGGTGACTTTAGGAGTGAATTGCAAAGGGATGTACATTGCATTGTGAAGAATAATTGCTTCTTATGGCAAAGGAAGCAGCGATAGGAGTGCTTCATCTGAATGAAAGAGGGCTGGGTGGAAAAGGTAGAATGAGCCAAGCAGTGGAAGGACTTGTAGTCCTTATCAAACCATAGGTTTATAGTATAGGAGTCCCTCCATTCAAGACTATGGGAAAGAGAGGTGGAGCCGTGGGGGAAGGAGAGGAGGGCCGACTCCTGATCGCAATAGCAAAGTTTTCAAACATGATGGAAGCACACTTGGTGTTAGCGAAGGGGTCTTGGGGGAGGAGCTGTCTAAGCTCATGGGCAAAAATCTCCCATTCTCTGTAAGAGCCCTGCTGGTTCACACTATAACAATGCTGAAGAATGTGTTTTTTTGTTTCTTTGAATGCTTTGCAATTTTCTTGGTATTTGCAACATATATGTTTTTTTCTATTTTTTCAAAAGATATAATTGCTCAACAAATAACAGAAAATGAAATTATTAAAATTGTCATCATGAAACCATGAATTACAATATTAGAGTTTGCAATTATTACAACAATAACTCTAGAAATGATTAACGAGCACAAGAACTTGTGATTGTTCGTGAGGAAATTAATTGCAGTAGTATAGAGAATTCCCACACCTAATACAAATAATTTGCAGTCCTTGTATTGATTGCAGCGACTAGTCAAAGTTGGTGTTGGAATTATGGCAGCCAATTTTCTCTAGAACCCCATGCCAGACCAAGGATACTTCAGCACGTTGCTAGCAGATGCAACATTAGTCTCAGCGAGCCCCCAAACCCAGCTTTGTGACTGGAAATGCTGCTCCTTACGATCCATTTTGTCTACATTAAATCTGGCCACCCAAGGTAGATATGTAATAGGAGACCATAAATGCCTATTTGCAGCTATCAACCACCTTGAAAGCAACAGTAAATTCAAACAGACTTGAAGGTTAAACAATTGCATCCAAACCAAGATTGACTTGCAGCAGATGATAATGTACCAAATTGGTATACTTCAGCACTGATTTGCCATACGAATAATGCAGATATGATCTTCAGTAATCAGAACACAATTCACCATATATTCCAATGTCTCAAAGTGCAACAGGAGATGAGGAATCAGCCCTCACAAGAAACCAATGTTAAAACCCTTAGCAGGTCACAAATGAATAAAAAACAAAGTGTCAAGGGAAAATGGTTCAATTTTCTCATGGAGACCATTTTTATAACAAAATTGAGACTTGGCTTCTCAATTATACTAAATCACCCAATGCCTTCTTCCTCACAATTCTCACTTAAGAACCTTGAAGTACACACCACCAATTTCTAACAATTTAATGACAAGTTATTCCTTAAGATAGTCTTAATAAATAATTTATAATATGAAACTCCATTAATTAATCCAGGCCATCATTGAAGAAGCCAAATCGCCAGGTGCCTCCACTACACTGTTAAAAATAGTAACCACGCAAAATTGACTTACTATAAATAGCAAGTTGCACAATAGAGACCCTCAAATCTAACTGTCAGCTCATGAGGGTTACGTTGATGAACTGACATCGCCAAGCTATAGGAACTTTCTATAATGGGGACATTACAGTCCTCCCTCCCTACGATTGCTTGTCCCCAAGCAATTGCAGTTTGGGGTGTTGAAGTATATCCTCAGGCTCCCAAGTGACATCCTCATCTGGGAGATCCTGTCACTTAACCAAAAACTCTTTGATGATCCACCGACACAAATGCCTCTCCCTGGTATCTTGTATAGCCTCAGGGATCAACTCTAAGCTCCCCTCATCATGTAGTTGGGGGTAAAGTAGACGATGGGACAACATGTCTGCCTAATGCCTTCTTGAGCCACAATATATGAAACACATTATGAACTCTGCTGTCCATTAAAAATCGAACTTATAAGCTACCTCACCCATGCATCTCACCACTTGGAAGGGACCATAGTAATGGGGTTCGATCTTCACAGCTCCACTCTTCTTGATGGATGATTGCCTGTAAGGTTGTAGCATCAAATAGACCATATTGCCCGATTGAAAAGAACAAGCAGTCCTCCTTTGATCAACATACTTCTGCCGATTCTATGCTTTCTAAATATTGTCCCTTAGTGTCCTCATGATATCCTGACCATCCTATAGCAAATCACCTACACTGGGTATCTTGTTGTCACTAAATAAAAAATCCATTAAGCTTGGGGGATACCTGTACAAGGCTCGAAATGGGGGCATCTAAATAGACACGTGGTAAGTAGAATTAACTAGTACTCACATAGGTATATCAACTTCACTCAAGCCCATTGTTGTGTCAATATATAATTCTGTAGATAGCCCTTCACCCATTTATTAATAATCTCAGTTTGACTGTTAGTTTGAGGGTGGTAACTGGTACTTGGAGTCAACTTTGTCCCACATAATTTGAACAACTCCTACCAAAAGAGGCTCATGAAACAACTCTCATAACTCAATACTCCGGATTAATTCGTCCAGTCTGAACACCTTCTGTAAAAAATACTTTGCTATCTTTATAGCTGAAAAAGTGGTGGTGATGGGAAAGAAGTGAGCATATTTAGGGAGACGATCCACCACCACATAAACTCAATCTCTTTGTTGGGCTTTTGGCGAGCCCACAATGAAGTCCATGGATAAACATTACCTTTTCCACTTAGGAACGGTAAGTGGCTGCAACAAGCCTGCTAGATAAGTATGCTCCTAGTTGTTCTGCTGACAAACAAAGCATTTTCTAACATATTGCTGCACATCTGACTTTAGGCCCTTCCATGTGAACCTCTCCTAAATTTGTCTATAGGCCTTGAAGAACCCAAGATGTCTAGCCAACAGAGAATCATGAAATGCCCGTGGTATAATTTTTCTGACACTTGATCCTGGAATCAAATAAATCCTCCCCTTGTAAATGATCAACTCATTTGCAAGGTTATAACTAGCATCTTGTATGCTACCATCAACAATGGCAACTGCCCACTGATCTTTGGCATACTCTGCAATAATCTAGTGTCTCCAATCCTCATCTTTCTGTAATCACACACAAGTGGGGTCTCCTTGAGAGGGTGCTAGCTACTACATTTTGAGTACCCTTAATGTAGGAGATATCAAAATCATAAGACTGTAATTTGCTGATCCATTTCTGTTGCCTATCATTAAGATCCCACTGTCCAAGGAAATGCTTAGGCTATTGTGATCCGTTTTGATGTTTCTAGATAATTTTTTTATTGATGTCAATTATTTGGGTGTTGATGCTACAGGAGTCGGTTATGCATAACAGGGATATAACACAGTTTTATCCCTGGCATCCAGGTGGACTGTGATGCTTGTATTTGCTCCAAGATTTCTTAGGGACAAGAAATCCTAGGGAGGGTAAACTATAATGTCTCCATTTTTGAGTTGTAGTAGAGTTGATGGATTCAATCTATCATTGGGTCCTTGTAGGCTAATAGTGATGTTTAGAAGACCATTTTGTGGATTTATTAGACTCTCTAGCGACCAATGGTCAGTTTTGGTTCTATTTCGAGGGACTTACTATTTATAATAAGTGAATAGATGGTTTTGATGAGCTCCTATGAGTTAGAGGAGTCGAGTGATGCTCTTAGTTTTTATTTTTGGCTTCTGATTTGGGCTCCAAGAATCTTGGAGGGAGTGTCTAGTTTTTAGTAAGTCACCCGTCAAGTTCATCCATCATCTTTTCTCATCATGATCACTTGTGTGTTATCAAATTTTGATTCCGATACTTCATCATTTTTGCAAGACAGGTGCATTATAATTATTATTTAACTAAATTTGCTGAGGTTTCTATTTTTGCTATTATTGTCTATCGGCTACCTTAGTGTCATAGCTTGTTGGAAAATAGGTTGAAAAGTTTTAAATCTTGGGCACAGGATACAATGACCTTGTGTATTAGAATATCATAATATGTATTACATCCCAAAATTTGCCCTAATTTTTAATTTGATCATAATTGTTGGTAATGGATTATTTCTTTTCATGGTCATATGAAATGCGTTAGTTATTTATATATGTTGTACTAACCATTTATGAAGTGGCTGGTAAACTATAACTATTATTAGATGATTAGTAGTTTGATTTGATTTTATGATCAATATATTTTGTTTTGAATTACTATGGAATTAATATTTTGGTGAGAATGTTTTACATGGGTGATTGTAGGAGAAGACTGAAGAGAGGGGAAGCATTGCTAAACAGGATTATCAGAATGGGATGTTCATTTGGTTCGGTCATCAGGATTGGTAGGTATGACCTAAGACTTCCTTGGAAAGGATACAGAGACTTGTCCACAGGTTACATTATGGGACCCGCATGAGCTATTAAGGAAACAATATAAGAAAACATAAAATAATCTAAATTAAAATATAATACATACCTTCAGAGATTGTTTATTAATTTTTATCATATCATTATAATAAACACTTGCATATGAACACATAAATATAAAAATGAAATGACACCAATAAATTATAATAATATAATCTAATGATGACATCTCATCAATATACTTATGTGAATGTATATAAGAACGTATTATAATAATAAAATAAAAATTATAACTCTTCAACTCCTTATTTCTTTTTCCTCTATATTTCTCTTTTTTCCCAAACTAAATTAATGTTTTGAATTCGAATGGTCATCTTGGAAACCAATAGAAGCCGAGGAGTCTTGGCTAGTCTTTAAGAGAGCCGTGAATCGGCCAAGCAACATCATTCTCTCCTTGAGTGATACATTTTCCTTTTAGCTGTGATAATCATTCTGAGCCGTGATACACATTTCCAATTTAGCCATTTCAATCCATTTGCTTTGTTAGTATTACATCGATCTTTCCTTATTCCACCATCATTGAAATACTTAAGCCAAGAGTCCAAGCTAGCGGGTGAAAAGAATTGCCCTACAGGAGTTTCGGCCAAGGATGGGAGGAGCCACATCTCGACAGACTTCAGACCAATCTTAGGTCGTGATTTTATGCATTGTATTTCATATAATTCCTTTCTTCCATGAATATAAGACCGATTGCAGCCAACTTTTTACAACGCTAGAAATATGAATAGTAAAACATATGTATTCGAATTTCTTTCCTTTCTGGAGTAAAGGTCCAACTTCAACCAAACATAAATTGCTAGGACTGTGGATGATACATTTCATGCATTCGAATATCATAAGTCACCCTTCTTTAAGTAGCAGACCAAATGCAGCCAAACATACTTAGTTTTGATACAAATACCTTGCTGATGGACTCTTACATTTTATTGAGTCATTGAGATCTTTTAGAAATTGAATTGTAGTTGTAATGAGTATTTGAATCAATATCAATAAACATGCTGTTATAATTTCCGAAACAAGGAACATAATACTCATGGATTCTAAACACTAAGCAATTCACCGGCAAAGAAACTATGAAATGGTGAAGAGGTGTAAATGCTCACAATCTTACAAACACCGAGGAATTCACTGGCAAAGAAGCCATAGAATGGTGAAGAGGTGTAAATAATAACAGAATGCTTATAATCTTTTAGGCACCTAGGATTCATCCAACAAAGAAGCCATGAATGGTGAAGAGGTGAAGTTTACCTAAAAGAATCAAGAATGAAATCAGAGACGAATAACTATGTAATGAAAACACTTAATAGCTCATGCATGTCCCGGTAATGGAATCTGTTGTCAAGTCGAGTGGTGGTGATTGGGGTCTATGCACCCATCTGAAATTATTGGCCAAGGTAGTTTATAGGCATATGTGCCAATCTTAAGATCACTTCTTTGTTCGTTGATGTCAGTTATATATGTATAACTGATTGGGCACTCAAAGCATCCGATAGCTCGGATGGCTGGATTGAAGAACATCCTAAGCTTGATCTTGAGGTAGGGAGGGCCGTTCTAATAAGTTAGGATGTGTGGGGATAAGTATGGTCCGAGGTTGGGAGGTTAAGCTTATGTCAATGCTTCTCCTCTCACCAATGCCAAAGCTTGTACAACTAGATAAAGAATCTTCCATTATTATTGTATTTTTTTTTACACTTTTTAATCTTTTAGTAGGAATAATTAGATAGTCTTATAATTCAAATAGAGTAAACATTGCCATTGAATAAAAGCATGTTTTAATTTCGATTAAGTATGAATTCAGTGAGGAAAGATAGTCATTGCTTTATATTTCAGCTGAACATGTTTTTTCTGATAGGAATGGTTAAATTATTTTCAATGTAATTATTTATTTTCTGTTCTCGTCACATCAGCTGAACATGAAATATAGTTAGATTAGTAACAATTACTTTAATCATTGTTATAATTTGTTAATGTAAAAGGAAGTCTTTGTCATGTGAAATGGAATCAATTATTTATACAGTTAGAAGTTATTAGATCTTTTGATGTCTTTAAATTGATTATGAAAATTCGTTTGTTACAATATGGTTGAAAAGTTCATTTTTGGGGCAAAAGGGAATAAATAAATTGTATTATTTAAATATGTGATAAGTATAAGGAAAAGGAGCTTTTAAGTGAAAGGTTTCTTGAAGAAGTCATCTTTATTTATTATAAAAGTAATGCTTTGTGAGTAAGGAATTCATTTTGTTGCTTATGCTATTTGATAACTTTGTATTTGGAGAAGAGATTGAAACAAGGGTTTCAATGTTGGAGAATTGTGAATTCTTCACCATTTTGAGCACTTCGACTCTGTGAAACACCGGGTGCATTGTCTTTTTTCTACTAAATATATGATCCGCGTTCTTTATTGAGGACTATTGTGGTGCTGATGTATACTAAATGATCAGAACTGTTGCAGATTGAATAGGAGAAAGGACAGGTTTCTCCATCAATGAAGGAAAAGGAGGTGCGAGTGTGGGGGGGGGGGGGGGGGGCTCTAAGGGGGGAGCGAGGATTGACATATATGCTCTTTGGCTTCATATAGGATATTACCCCTTTGTTCCACATGATCCTAGAATTGCTATTAGCATGATTTCTCTTTGTCTGGCCCTGAGCTTGTGTCCCTTCCAGTATCACCCTGCTCCTACATAATATTGTCCTAGGTAAGAACTAGGTCACTTCATGCAATATGTACTAATTAAAAAGGATTTGCAAAAATACTAATAATCAACTTGGCAGGGGCAATGCCCTACTAGATGTCAAAGACTCAAGTTTGCATATGAGTTTTAGGCGCAATTGTTTAATGCAAACACTTTGAAATGCTTTGGTATGTCCATGAGCCCCACTGACAAGGATATCTATCTATCTATCTATATGACATTAGCTAAGTTGGCCTCTATGTAGAATTGGCCCAAGGAGAACCAACATAAATGAACAGGTCAGCCTCAAAAGTGATTTTATTGAAATTAATAATAATTGTCTCTTGTAGTTTCAACTTAGTATTTATTTAATAAAAACTAACAAATTATTAAGCCTTGACAGTCCGTCCATCCCTAGTTGCTTGTTCTCAAGCGGTTCCAAGTTCGGATGTTAAAAAGTTTCAATCCACTCCCATTTTACATCTTTAAGGGGAAGTCCTTTCTATTTCTTTAGATACTCAAGAATGACCTAAGTTTCTTAAGCTTTCTTTCTCACACCCAACACTATGTTTGGTTCTAGAACCAATTTGCCTTCTTGCTTTAAGGGGGTAGCTCTTGTAGAGTGACTTTCTGTCCAAGAGCTTTCTTAAGGAAGAAAATATCGAAAGTGTTGTGATTCTGTTGTTAGTTCGGAGTTTCAACTCATAGGCTACCTCACCAATCTTCCTTATCATCTTGTAGGGTCTATAGAAATGTAGCTTCAGCCCCTCAGAGAAAATTTATCTGACAGAAGATTGCCTATAGGGTTACAACTGAACACCATGTCATCAACTTGAAAAGCTATTAGTTCTATGTTTATAAGCTATCAGCATATAGCTTTTGCTGATTCAGGGCCCACTGCAAATTTTCTTGAAGAGATTCTAGGATATCCATACTTTATTGCACCATATCCTTTGCTCTTGCCACTCTAGTATCAGTGAGAATCAAATCTAGAAATGATCTCATAACCATAAAGTACTTCAGAAGGATTAATACTGAATGACATATGGCGAGTTGTGTTGTAGCAATATTCTTCTAAATGCAACTGCTCAGTTCAAGTTGTCTGTTGCGCTGTAACATAGTTCCTTAGGCAGCACTGCATCCATATCTTCACTTTCTTTGTTTGGCTGTCAATTTGATGATGATAACTAGTGTCTGGTGTAAAATTTCTACCTATTAATTAGAAGAGCTTGTTGAAACAAGTTAAGGAACCAGCTGTCCCTATCACTTACAATATTATTTGGAAAACCCTGTAGTTCGAAAATTTCTGTAAAAAGTAGATTTTCCATTTGTGGAGCTTTAAATTCTGAAGATTTATTGAGCTTATCCAGAACTACATATGTACAATCCTTACCTTGGACTTTTTGCAGCCCCCATGGGTATGCGTCTGAATAGGTAGGGGCTGTAGCAAATCACTTTGGAAGACATGCTCTTCCTTGTTTTATTGGCATGCTATGCATTCTCTCACATGTTGCAGCGTATCATTTTTGAACCCTTCACATGAAAACCATTCTTTCACTTGTTTGTATGTTGTGTCGAAACCTAGATGGCTAGCAAGTGGCTTGTCTAACATGCCTTCAAAATCCTTTCCATCTTAGATTCAAATGTGAGGCATACTTGGTATTTACAAAGAATGAGATCATTGACCTCCTTAAATCAATCATCTTGTAACTTTATTTGCAATATGTCATTTGTCATTGGATTGTTCACTTAACCAGCTACTATAGATGCCTTCTAATTAGAAGATATGTCAGTTAGAATAATGGTAAGGCTTACTAGATAGTTCATCAGCCACCACATTGTCTTTGATTACGGTAAAAGTAGGTTTTGAAAGGACATGAAACAATTTACAAAGACCAAACTACGACAAAGTGTCATTAGAGAAAACTATCCACGGCATTGTTATTCCTTTTTATATATTTGATATCAAAATTACAGGCTTGAATCTTACCTGTTTTTACTGCCTATTATTCAAATCTCCTTGGTTAAGGAAGAATATCGAACTAATATGGTCTCTTTTGGCTACAAACTTTTCACAGACCAAGTACTGTCAAAATTTGACCAAAGCATGCGTAACAGCCAACATTTCTTTGTCATAAATAATGAAATTTTGTTCGGGCTCCTTGAATTTTCTACTCTCATATGCTATGGGATGTTTATTTTTGCATCAAGACAAACCAAATGCCTTCTATTAACATTATCAGATTTCCACAATCCATTTGTAAAGCGAGTTCTTTTCTGGATTTGATTGTGTTTTTTTTTCTTAACATCAATGTTTCAGATCAATGATGGATCATGTAGTGTGATCCGAAATGTTGATGTTAAAAAACACACACACAATCAAATCCAGAAAAGAAATTGCTTTACAAATGTCTTCTCCTAAAATATCACATTCTAGAAAAAAATGAAATGAAGAATTTGGAATTGCTTTTCCTCAAGCTTATCAAAAGCTTGATGAGATGTTGGATCCCAGGAAAATGCTTCCTTCTTAGTCAAACATTTCAAAGGAGCTGCAAGTTGTGAAAACACTTCCATAAATCTCCTATAATAGCTGCAAAGATGCACAAATACTTTTAGATGTGTCAAACACCTTGGCCTAGGCCAATTTTGGAATCTTTGATCTCCTCATCCGCACTAACACCTTGGGCACCAATCTTGCATCCCCAATATAATATTTTGGTTCAATCCCTCCATAAATCTCCTATAATAGCTGCACGGATGCACAAATCCTCTTAGATGTGTCAAACTTCCTTGGCCTAGGCCAATGCTGGATTGCCTTGATCTCCTCATCCACACTAACACCTTGGGCACTTATCTTGCATCCCCAATATGATATTTTGGTTCAAGCCAAACTCACATTTGGAGACTTTAGCATAAAAGGAATGCTACTCAAGTATGCCAAGCACCTTATCTAAATGCTTCAAATGATCATTCGTCACTATAATGTCATAAAAAAAAAACCAATACAAATTTCCTCAAATGAAGGATGAATACCTGATTCATGTATAGTTGGAAAGTGGTGAGAGCATTGGTTAACGAAAATGGCATGACCAAGAGCTCAGTATGCCCATAATGACATCTAAAAGCTCTTTTGCACACATCATTATCTCTCATCTTGATTTGATGGTTTCCTGAATGCAAGTCAATCTAAAAAAATTTCTTGGTTGCATGAAGCTCATATGTATGTATGAAATAGCAATTCTTGATTGTCCTTCTGTGAACTTCCCTATAGTCTATATACATTCGCATAGGTCCATCCTTCTTTTTGACCTAAACTACGGAGGATGCAAATGCACTAGAGTTAGGCCCTATATGTTCCATATCCAATAGATCCTTGATTGCCTTGTCATTCTCTTCCTTGGATACCCTCACATGGTGATATGGAGCAATAATGACTAGTTTTGCCTCCTCAAGTTAAATTATTTGATGAAACCCTCTTTCAGGTGGTAGTTGAGGAGGAATATTTTTGAAAACTTTGCTATACTTGTTCAAAATAGACCGAATTTTCATATTGTAAAATCTATCCTTTCAAGGATGCATGTCCATATTGAAACATTCATCCGCCCATGCTGTTTGATCTTTATGAAAGACTCACTCCATCCTCTTAGCTGAAACTGTCACGGGTTCACCAATAGGCAAACCATGTAGGATGACCCTCTTTTTCCTTGTTGGAATGATAACTACATCAAGCAGTAACTTTGTTCATACTTGTCAATTGAATCCAAACAATTACACTCCTAAAATCAATTTTGTATCTCCCATGCTGATAATGTAGAAATCAACTTTCATTTTATACTTACCCACAGTCAACTCCATATTTGAATCTTCTCATTGAAGGGAGAATTGTCCCACTTGCAATTGTAAAATTGCAACCTTCAAAGTCTTTGGTTTTCAACCTCAGCCTAGACACTAGCCCTTCATTGATGCAACTGTGAGTAACTGCGTCATTAGCTAGAATTGTTACATTTTGTCTACACAAGACTCCTCAAACAAAAAACATTATACCTTGGTGCCCCTGATAGTGCTGTGAGTTTGCCTCCTAAATGTTATCCTTGGTACTCATGCTTGATCTCCTCTACCTTCGTTTCTAGATCATTCATCATTTTCAGTATCTTCTCTGAAAACCAGCTATATATAATGTATTTTCCCTTTACCCAAACACCTATGCCTTGGTTGCAAAGGTTACCAACATGGAAAACATAGCTTTTTCCCAAGTAGCTCATTCTTGAACACCTCTGTTTGACTTAATTTGGAAATTGATGCTGTGGAAAGTCGTAAATCCTTCGAAAAAGTTTCTAGGTGCTTTCTTGGAGTAGATTCTATCCTTAGTTGTTGAATCCTCCAATTTAAGAGATCTCTTGATGGATTCTTGTGATGTATTTGGGTCAAATCATGTCACTAAAGCTAATAAGTTCAACCAAGCTTTTTACATATAAAACTGCGACTCTCCTTTTTGTTACATTTAGAATCGTCACTGCCAATCTTCGAAATTCTTCCACAGTCTTCCACCTTTCTTCAGCTGTGCTAATTCCTAGAAATGGATTTTTCTTCTTATCTTTGGTTGAAATCTTTCGAAGAGGTTATTGGATCACAACCCTGAGTTACCATGCCATGATATCACCATGATATCACCATTCATGAGATGTCCCTTCAAGATGCAAGCTGGTGAATTTGATAGCCTCTAATGGAAATAATGTTTGTCATTGATGGCAAATATGAAGTTTGTTTTTACCATGCAAATGCCAATGAATTATCATCACTGATTTCGAATTTGGAAGAAATAATGAATGCCACAATGCTGGAATAAATGGTAAATGGTATATGTGGGAATCCTATGATAGTAGAGATCAGAGAACACACGTTGTTGGTATGTGGACTATATATACTATAGGAGCTGCAAAGACATGAATCCTGTTGAGGCACATTAAAAACAAAGAGAAGACTTCATCAGAAGCATCATGGTGATTAGAATCAAGCGGCAGAGCTGAAGACAACAAATCAAAGAACTATAGAAGAAAATTACTATGAAGCGATCAATTATAATATTTAATGATTTCGGACAGCAATCAAGTATAAAAGAAAGTCTATAACAAATATATTACTCAGCAACCACAGTTTGAGGGAAGTATTAATATTTTAGAAGCAGTTCAATGAAACTGATTAATTAAGGAACAAATCCAGATACATATTGCAGCATTTGTGTAACGAAACATAGTGTTTGAATATAATATGAAAGGCAGTGGTCAAAGAAAAAGACTATCTAATCATTCAATTATGCAGCAAATAAGAACTGCTTGATAAAGGTTATTTAAGGCAAATGCTAACTTGTCTTATTCAAAGAAAACAAGAAATCATGATAGCGATCAAAGGCGGAAAGATTTGATTCATATATAATATAAGATAGAAGCAGTGATACTGGACACTGTGTACATGCAACAGCATGAAGACTAGGATGATGATTCAGCAGTCAAAACAGCATATAATACAGCAATCACATAACAATGGTCAAATGTTATAATCAAATAACTCTTGTACAAGTATGACAGTAATGAATATTCAGTGTTCAGTTAATTGAAAGATGCGATTTATATAACTAATAGCATGCGTGAACAGGGCAGAAGCAAATAAATTATTGATTTCCGGCAACAACAGTATTAGTTTAGAAGTTGCTTGATGAAAAACAAATGTAGCACCGATGGACACATCCATGCCATTCAAATGTGAATGATTAAATAAGAAAGCCCCACTAGTGATTTCAATATGAAAGCCTGATTAGTGGAAATTTCATTCACTATTTTACTAAGTGAATACACAGGGAAGTCTGAAGCATAAAATAAATATTAGAGGAATTCCAAATATATTGAAAGTAGTATTACTTATTGAAGTACGTGACTGTATAGTACCCATTTGTGCCAGCATCAGAGTTTGAGGGATTAGCCTATTATTGTGATTCTCCTATGCTAATTATTGTGGATAGAGGGTCTTTTGAGGCAAGGCTGGGCTATGTGAGGGTCTTGTCTTATTCACAATTCAATATGTTCCAATTTGGTCTTTGTTTGACTTAGATTGGACTTCGTTTGGGCTTAGTTTCATGAACATGCTATTTATGGCAAGTCTAGTGATGATTGAGAGGGACCCTATCTATTTTAGGAAAGCATTTGATGACATGGAGAAATAATAGGTGTGACTCATGTTTTAGGCAACATTTAAATGATAAGTATTCTAGGAGTTATTTTAATGGTCAAATTGTTATTAAATTATTAAATGAGAGCATTGATGATGGCTCTTTAATGAAAAGTGTGAGGAAGAAGCTAAGTTGGACTATAAAAGAAACTTCATGGAGAAAAAGAATTCATTCTGTTTGCTATTGCTATCATTATTTGTGAAGTTGTTGAAAGTTTTCAACAACAGTTTCTTGAGGACTGATTCCTCTTCTGATTTGCACTTTGAACCATTAAAAAACATGGTAAATTGTGCTTTGATTATCTGGTAAATTATTCTGATTATTATGATCACAAACTTGGTGCTATTGTATGCGAAGATTAGTTCTACTTTTGCAGCGAATTATTCTATTGAATTGGGTATTTGAAATTCTCAGCCTTCAAGACTGTGGTGACTGTGATTTGAGGGTGAGTTTGGCTGCAAATTGGTGTTGATAATCATCTGATTTTTACATCAGCTGGATGACATATCTACTAGGCATTTAATACTGCGACAGGGCGCCAAAAAGCCTAATTGGTTTGCTGTTATTTGGACACCAAGAGGGGCATTTTTGTATCTCCTTCCCACGCCATTGGACATGAGTATTTCCTACTTTCATTTGAGTACCACAATTGCTGTGGATTTCTTCCTAGTAGTCATGATTGGTTGAGCGTGGAGTGGGCATTGAGTTTCCAAACTGCTGCAAGAAAACTGGCGCTTTATCTATCAGGTTTCTTATTTATAATTGCCATGTATTTGAGAGCTGTAGTAAAAATTTGAGGATACCATAATTGCAAATCATTGGCTTTGCTTGAAATTTCAGTTTGTAATCAATTGCATTAAAGTCTAATATCACCGGAGTCACAAGAAGTTGAATGCCAAGAGTTGTTTCATTGATATTTGTCGTCGGTAGAAATTGTGTATCGGCCGACGGGTCCCTTCGGGAAGGAAATTGTGTATCAGCCGACGGGTCCCTTTGGGAAGGAAATTGTGTATCAGCCGACGGGTCCCTTCGGGAAGGAAATTGTGTATCGGCCGACGGGTCCCTTCGGAAAGGAAATTGTGTATCAGCCGACGGGTCCTTTCGGGAAAGTTCTTGTTATGTAGCCGACGGGTAAAATAGCTTGTAGCGGGTATAATGTACTTGGCCGACCGATACCTTCGGGAAGGTTCGTCGGAAAGTATTTATAACCCCTTCGGGAAGCATTGTATTGATCATTATCATAGGAGAAAAGCATGATGTACTATTGTTATATGCGAATAATAATAAGAGTTCTGCTGTTGCTGTTCAGTGTTCGTGTCGATTTCCTGTGTGCATTGCTTAATTAATCCATACGGTAAACATTTGGCGCTGTTGCCCGATGGATCTGGCACACAGGCAGGCGGATATGAATTAAATGCCGAATCAGTTGAACAAAGATAAGAGTAAGCTGAAGGAAAAAGATGACATACGCGTTGCACAGGAAAATTTAATTTTGGCTCAGCAGATAGAGCGTCGAAGGAGGTTTCAGAAGATTTCCGACGGAAACAAGAGCGCGGAAGGATTGTTGAAGGAGACTCGACAACGGCTTGATTTGGTGGAAGAAGCGAGGGAGGAGTTTCTGAATCTGCATACACCACGGGAAGAGAATCCTGACGGAAGGAGATCAACTCGCACGACTCGGAGTGCCGAAGGAGCACGAGCGTGGAGTGACCTCTTCGTCCGAGATATACTTTCGGAACGGACAGCTACGGTTGACGAATCCTCTTCTTCACCAAACAGCGCGGTTGTTGAAAACAACGCGGAAGCAGAAAACAGCGCGGGTGTGCAGAACAACACGGGTGTCTAGAACAGTGCGGGTGTGCAGAACAGTGCGGGTATACAAAACAGTGCGGGAGCTCAGAACAGTGTGGGTGCTCAAAACAGCGCGGGAGTGCAAAACAACGCAGGTACACAACAAAACCCTCGACATACAGTGATAATGGAAGGTCTGAAGGAAAAATTGCCTAAATTTGATGGTGATGAGGCAGCTGATCCCATTCGACATTGTAAAACATGTGAAATGATCTGGAGGGCGAATGGCATAACAGATACAAACGAATGGATCTGACAATTTCCCGCAACCCTACGGGGTGTTGCCATTGATTGGTTTACTGATGCCGATCCACAGAAATTAAATAGTTGGGATAACATTAAGGAGTTCATCGCAGAATTTCAACTTTTGCGTGATGATAATGAAATTGTCGCAGAGATATTCAATACCAAGCAAAAGAAGAATGAAACAGTACGGGTCTTTGCCAGGAGGTTGAAGGACTTAATCAGTAAAATGGAGAATAAACCGGTAGATGGGCTCCGGAAAAGATGGTTCATTGAAGGCCTTCACCCGAAGCTGTGGAAGAAGATGAAGATCGTACCACCATCCACATACAATGAAGCGTACAATCGGGCAATGAACCTCGAAAGTGATCAGAAGACAAAGAAGAAGAAGAAGACCAGCTCGTCCGATTCAGATGACGATGCATCCTCAGGAGATGATAGCAGCGATGACGAAGGAAGCAACAAGAAGGTTCGTGCCCTCCAGAAGGACATGATAAGGATGATGAAGGAATTCAAAAACATGAACAAGGAAACTAAGGGCAATGACCTATGGTGCACGGAATGTAAGAAAGGCCATATGAAGGGATCCTGCCCGAAAGAGCAATTTTGCGAAATCTGTCAGATCTTCGGACACTCAGTAAAAGAATGCCCTTTCAATTTAAAAACAAGGACACCACAACAAGTGTTCCTGTCACAGGAGGTATCCCCGTCAGGAGGGAACGGGAACACCAGTACGGAAGGTGCCACATCAGGTGGATACAGAAACAACCAGCGCGGACCAAACAACAACAACAATAACAACAATGGTGGAAACAACAATAATGGAGGAAGGAGTCAATTTCAGTACGATGCGAATGGTCGGCCAATTGTTCAATGCCGCGCATGCAATCTGTGGGGTCACTTCGCCCGAGAGTGCACAATGACGAACACACCGAAGTTGCTATGCCGTTGGTGTGGACCTGGAGATCATGAAGATGCTAGGTGTCCAAAGTCGGGAGTAAACTTGATCACCGTCAGGACGAACGAAGAAGAGGTTTTGGCCATCACACGGAAGCAAGCGAAAGTGTACCTCGACCCGGCGGAAGAAAAGCAGAGACTGGAAGAAGCACGAGTAGAGATCCAGAAAGCAACACAGGCAGAAACGACACACCTGAAGGACACGCCGAGTACTTCCGTACGGAATTGCGCAGAACAGAACATTGTTCGGCAAATTTTGCAAGCCGAGATACTTGTCAAGATAAGTGATCTGTTGCTCACTATGCCTCAGCTCCGATTGGCACTCACAAACATTGTTCCCGCTGCTCAACTACTAGGAGAACATGGAAGGAAGCAGGAAAGTGGAGCAAGTACAGTGGACAAAAAGGAGAAGGAAAGTGGCGCAAGTGCAGAAGATCCGATGTTGTTAGCCCTCTCATCCGGACGCCATCCAACAGTCGTCGAAATGGGAATTCTCGGGATTGTATTGACGAAAACAATTGTGGATGGAGGGTCTGGTGTCAATGTGTTGCCTGAAGACACTTGGAAAAAGTTGGGACAGCCGACATTATGGCCACCTACCTTCCAGCTGCTAACGGCCGATCAACATGGAATCAAGCCATTGGGAGTCCTGACAGCACAACCAGTGATGATTGGAACACAGCTATTCTTGTTGGACTTTGTCGTAATCCCACTGAAGCGGAGAGGATATGATGCCATTCTGGGCCGGGGGTGGCTAATAGAAGCCAAGGCAAAGCACGATTGGAAGAAAAATACTTTATCACTTGAAAGAAAAGGCCGGAAGTATGTCATCGATCTACACACTCAGATGGTTGGAGAAGAAGCTCTATCGTCGGATTTCGAAGGAGAAGATGATGAGAGGAGGCAGAATATGGAACCCGATCAGGAGGGAGTCCTACGATTGGAAGGAGATGACGATCTGGATTTAGTAAATGGTCTTTACCACTGGCAGATAGAGGATTACGAGCTCTTTCCAAGTTGTAATATGCTAAGGATTGACGAAGGTAAGAAAGAAGCCGACGGACGAAATGAATGTCTGAAGGAACACGGAGAAGCCGAAGGAAGAAATGAATGTTCAAAGCAACACAGAGAAGCCGAAGAAGGAAACGCGGATATGACTGAAGCTGAAGGATAGAACATATAGTACAAACCCAAAAGAAGGAAAGATTCTAGTGTACGACTGCGCAGGAAGAAAGTATTATGTCAAACCAAAGATATAGCAGAAAGGTACGAACGACAAGGAAGACACACGATACGGTCTGCACAGGCAACAAAGAGGAAGGGTTCAATAAAAGTTGTAGTAGTACAGAGTGAAAGTGTTATTGACGGACAGAAGGGGCAGTTGACGGAGTCCATGATACGGAGCTTCGGGAACAAACTAGGGGATATGGAGATGACACAGAACAGGCGTAGCGGGTTTCAACCAGGACAGTTGGCGTTGAGGTATGATGGATGGAATGAGATCAACCCAGGCAAGTTCAGAGTTAAGTGGGTCGAACCATATCAAATTCGGGAAGTGGGTGACAATGGAGCAGTAAAACAATGGATGCTAGACGGAAAGGAAGTTGCCGACACAGTGAATAGGTCGAAGTTGAATGTCTGCCATGAAAGAAGTAACGCACCTCCATGGACGAACAATTGAGAGGAGAAGACTGCAAGTACTGTACATATGTAAATATTGTACATAGTTATAAAGAAGAAGAAATTAAAAAAAAAATAAATAAATAAAAAAAAAAAAACTAAAAAAAAAAAAAATAAAAAACTAAAAAAAAAAAAGTGAAGTAAAGCGCCGTACGGTTTCTGGGAAGCACCGTACGGTTCCATACTTGCAGGAGACAGCACCGTACGAGGTTTTCGTTTGAAGGGAAAAGGAAGTAAGTACGGTTTTTTTTCATATCTGAAGGAGGTTGTACGGTTTTCCAGACAATCCAAATTGTAGTATGGTTTTTTAAGAATGTACGGATTTCATGTTGTAGTACGGTTTTTAAAGCCAATGTACGGATTTCATGTTTGGAGTACGGATTTCATTACCAACGTACGGATTTTATTGCCACTATACGGATTTCATTGCTACCATACGAATTTCACAGTAAAGGGGCACTGTATGGTTTCCACAAACACCGTACGGATTTCACAATAAAAAAGACTGCCGTACGGTTTTCAATGTCTGAAGAATGGTGTACGGCTTTCCAGATAAATTAGTTGTACGGGTTCTCAAGAGGCTGCTGTATGGATTTTTGGAGGAAGATACTGTACGGCTTGTTATAAGATTGTGTTTCGTACGGATTTTAAACCACATATATTAAGCATACGGATTTTAGAGCCATTTTTTTGTACGGATTTTCAAAGGAAAGCAGCGTACGGAAATTGCAATTGGGAATGCGAGGTGATTGTACGGATTTTTCAAGCATATCATGTGTACGGATTTGGATTGCAAGATTACAAATTTTGAAGAGTGGGGTTTTTGCGTACGGATTTCATCACAGAAGGGTGACAGGAGGTTTTCTTAAAAAAAAAAAACGACGACAGAATCAAGTTGCTCAGAATGAGTATCAGATGATGCCATAGGGAAGGGGAAGCATCAGGGATTGCCAGAAAGAGTGTAGAATCGGCAGAAAATGACAGAAATGGTGTGTTTCGTGCATTTTCGTGCCCCCTGGACCCCCAGTCGTTGCGGATATCAGTCGTGGGAGTCTGACCAGTTGCGAAGACTTGGAGCTGCTGCAGGCATGGAGTGTCTGTGTATCAGAGGCACTGAGAGTAGGTGTTGGCCGTGAGGCTGTCTTGGTGGATGTGTAGAGAGCTCGAGAGGAGCTGATCATCCAGTGGGAGGCAGTGCAACAACACTTGGCTCAAGGTACCGAGGAGTTGGAAGCAGAGGAAGTAGCACAGGTGGCTATCAAGGTCAGCTTGAAGAGTCAGTATTGTGTTAACAAAGGCTATAGATGCAACGAGATGAATGTGAAAGTAATATTGCAGATCAATATTGTTGTATTAGTTGTTTGAGTTTTGTTTTGTAGTCGTCAGGAGACGACTTTACTTTTTGGGGGGGATGATGTCGTCGGTAGAAATTGTGTATCGGCCGACGGGTCCCTTCGGGAAAGAAATTGTGTATCAGCCGACGGGTCCCTTCGGGAAGGAAATTGTGTATCGGCCGACGGGTCCCTTCAGAAAGGAAATTGTGTATCAGCCGACGGGTCCCTTCGGGAAAGTTCTTGTTATGTAGCCGACGGGTAAAATAGTTTGTAGCGGGTATAATGTACCTGGCCGACCGATACCTTCGGGAAGGTTCGTCGGAAAGTATTTATAACCCCTTCGGGAAGCATTGTATTGATCATTATCATAGGAGAAAAACATGATGTACTGTTGGTATATGCGAATAATAATAAGAGTTCTGCTGTTGCTATTCAGTGTTCGTGTCGATTTCCTGTGTGCATTGCTTAACTAATCCATACGGTAAACAATATTTATTTTTCATGCCAACTATTTGCATTAGTGTCTAGCTGCTGTAGGTGCATATTTACTTTGTGTGAGACATCTGTATGCATTAAAAAATTCAAAAGAATTGCAATTGCACTATAGTTCTTTGCCTTTCAATAATCATTTGGAAGTATTTAAATCACATTTGGCATCATTTCAAGCAAGCAAATTAAAATATGAAATTAAAGGAGAACAATTTAGAAGATGCACGCAATTGTTTGACAAAATGTTAAATATCTAAATGGTGAAGTAATTTGATGTTGCTGGAGTTCGAACCCATTGGGGTTCTTGCAGTTGGTTCTACTATTGATATTTGAGTCACCAATACTCTTGCACTTATTTCAGTTATGGACAAAAACATAAAATCTAATAAATATGGAAACAGGTTGAATAATTGGAAGAAAACAAATGCTTTGATGGAAAGTATGGAAAAGCATTGACAACATGAATGAATGATGGAATCAAGACTTTTGAATTTGCCGGCAGTTGATAGGGCAGCTAGATATATGGTTTCCATTTTAAAAGGACCGCCTCATCAAGAATGCAAGAAGATAAACTAGAGTTCTTCACAAGTGAGACATCCTGAAGTCTTCAGCATGAGTTTTCAGCAGTTGGTGATCATGGTGAAGATGATCCTATGCTTAGTGGGGCAGTCACTAGTCCTATTTGCGATTTTGATATTGGAGATTCACTAGTCACATGCAGATGTGTTTGTTTCATTAGCGGGAAGCATCATTGAATTCCAACAATTTGAGGATTCCAGGGTTAGTGCTTCGGAGAATGCTGAGGAGATGCTAACTACCTTTGATGGAAGTCTTACATCAATTGGTATTAATGGGGATATGAGCGATAAAGGGTCTGTTTTTTAGGACAATATTCCTTTATGTGAGGATGTTGATGCTGCTGCAGATAGTATGAGTGCAAATGATGTAGTTGCTACCACTAGTTGTTTAGACTCTCTTGATGAGGGTGTTGTTTTGGAAGATTGGGTGGAGGATATGAGCATTGACAGTTCTGATTTTTATGGCAGTTGTCATACTGTCGAGTTTGTGCAGGAGGCAATATTCTTTTCAGGTGGGATGGATGAGGGCATGGAGCTAATTAATTACGACACTCATGATTTGAGTTTTATAGAGGAGTTACTGATGTTGATCTTTGTGTTGACATAAGTCACACAAACAGTAGTAGGCAATACCTGAGGGGTTTCAATTAGACAATGTAGATACCAGTGTGATGGGCACCTCTAATGATTTGTATGAGGATGATTCATGTTGCAACGAGTCTGATATATTATATCAGATTTTTGGTGATGACTCAAAGCAGTCATTGGATGATGATATGTCCCAGGATCATGATTTACATGGACTTACTGATGAGGGGGAAGTAGAGACATATGAGGAGCTTGATACAATAGTGGCTTCCACTTCTTCTTCAGAGGTATTGGTAGAGGTACCCAATAGTAGTACCTCAGTTGTTGATGTGTGTGAGGATGATATCACACATGATGTTAGTGATCTTGTAGTGAGCAGTGCAGATATAGTCTCCTATCATAGTGTAGTTAGTGAGCCAAACAACTTACGTAGGAGCCAAGGTATGCAAAGAAATCATTTGACCAGACAGCTGAAGGTGAGTGATAGTGACATCTTTTCAGCTCTTGAGCATTATGATGCTACCCGATAGATGTTAGCTATATTTGGTTGGGGTGCTCCTATGTTAGATGAGCATGGTGGTAGTTGTTTTTCCCTAGCAGATATTTGTTTGCTTTGAGATGTTGTTGGGATCTTGAAGCATTATTACTTATAGTTGGTAGCTAACAGGGATTGCCTTCTTGAATGGGGTAGCACTTGTTATGAGGCATTGTTAGGGAAAGAGGAGGAGGTGGTTGAGCTCACTTATGAACTTGAGGTGACTGTGGACTCTTTGCAACATACTCAATTGGCTTCTCAAGAGTTAGTCATGTTTAGATGAGGTTACCATGGAGTAGGAGCGTGTACAATCAACACTAACCCCAACTCCGATTCATCTACACATAGTGTTGGTTTGTGATAAGTTGATATCCACAAGCTATGGTTGTGAGAAGGTTGAGGATGTGGCCACACATATCAGAGTTACAAGTGTAGATGATACAGTGGGGATGAGTGCATCTTTAGAGAGCAATGAGAATCCACATGTTGTATCGGATTCTCCTGTAGTTACATCCACTGCAGACATTGTCGGTGATGAACTAAATGATAGGGGTTATATTCAAAGCTATGTTTGCCAACATTTGACTAAGCTGGGAGCTTTTTATCGTGATCCCATAGGGAGGAGTATTCATCACAACTTCTCAAATCCACAGAGAGGATTTGATGATGCATCAGTGTGGATTGGTTTCGAGAGTGTGCCATCCTTTGGTAAGTGAGTATTTTCCATTTGTAGTAGATGGGATTAGTGGTAGCGAGTTAGATTACTTGCAGAGTGAGCATGCCGATGGGAGTCTTGTAGAGGATAGCGATGGTGCTAGTGATTCAACCACTTTTAGATGTTCTGATCTCCATGGTATAGATGTATGTGCATTTTATGTTCCTTAGATCCCTAGTGCTAACATGGTTAGCTCTGAAGTTTGGTCAAGTCTTGTTGATTGGCTTTATCACCTTGGGCTTCATGAAGTTGAGTTCAAAGTTGAGCAATAGATATTAGAGGATGTTCTTCTTGGTGGGCTTTCGGTGTTTGGGATCCTTCTAGTGCAGATAGGGCCTGCAGAAGAGTTTTGGGATGTATACATGGTGTCCAGTACATATGCTTACTTTTGACTCTCATGTGCATGATCTTTAGTAGGTACACAATTCAGTTGCACATGTATCAAATATCGTGTATGGAAAATCACTTTGCACAGTTTGGGAAAGCAAGCTTTTTCATCTTTTTGAGTTGCTTCTCTATGAGATATTTACTCTTGTGACATCTACAGTAAGATTCATTTTAGTTTGGCCAGTTTTGTCAGTTAGATTGGTTATGATCCTACAAGAGCTGGTTGGTGATTACAATGACATTACACAATTCTACCCTTGGGGACAAGTTATCTTAGGGAGGGCAGATTGTAATGTCCCCATTTTTGCTAGCATCAGAGTTTGAGGGATTAGCCTATTATTGTGATCCTCGTAGGCTAATTATTGTGGATAGGGGGTCTTTTGAGGCAGAGGCTTGACTATGGGAGGATCTTGTCTTCTTCATAGTTTAGTATGCTTCAGTTTGGTCTTTGTTTAATGTAATGTTCCTGTCATTAAATAAATATTTAATCAAACTTTTGATAATGGGCCGATTGATTTAGTAATATCTTGGACCCATTTTTATTTTTCTTTCCGTAGGTAGGTGTAGCCGTCAGCCATCAACTATCTTTGTACACCCTCAAAAAGGTTTCCCCAATAGGTATTTAAGCACAGCTTGTAGGTAGTTGTGGGTATGTGATTTGCATTATTTCTTTGTACTGTGAATTCTCATTGGGATTCTCTGTTAATCATTTCGGAAGTGAAAGACCTTCCCTATTTGGCTATTCCGGTTTTGGTGGGACTCAACTTCACCCTATTCCATTTGTGTATTTCTTTGCTCGGATCTAGCAAATTGGAGCACTATCTTTATTGCAGATGCATATATTTATCTTTGGTAAAGGATTGAATCAATTGCTTTGGTATTAATTAGCAAATGTATTGTTTTGGCACTAACTGTAGCTCAATTTCACATTTTGTACAACCCACTAGCAGTTTGTGATCCCAAGCAGTATCTACTGTATGACCTGATTGCTCTTTGTTGGACGCCTTGTGCTCCATACACCATTGGCCTTCCATTGCCTCTCTGCACATCATCCACACCTTCAGTTGCCCTTCGTACGACTGCCTCTGTACTGTATGATCATCCCCTCACACACCGATACAGCCTTGTCCTTCCCTACCTTACAGCCCTTGGTGACCACTGTACGGCTGTCTAGTCTGCCACCATACGGCCACACAGTGACATCTCCCTACCGTACCACCCACTCCAGTCTGTACGGCCCTCAAATTTGCTCTATGTATTTCAGTCAGCTCACATCCATACGACCATTCTTGTCTCTTGTAACTTACTACAATTTGGGGTTATTGCGGAACATTATAGTGGTATCAGAGCCTAGTTATTCTGCTAGCCTGTGGAAGTGAATGCGAGTTTATACCCAATAGGGAAGGTGAAATAACCTTGTTGGTAGAATGGCAAATCATCAAGATCCTACGACAGAACTCATGAATCTTTTAATAGAGCTTAGCAAAAACCAAATGCAAACCAACAAAATCCAAAGGGTTATGTAGGAAACTCTACAAAAATTGGTCGAGGGAAAGACAATAGGAGAACAAAATGGGCATAGTGATGACTCTATTTCAAGGACATAATTTCAACCCTCTTGCTCTCGACCCTCGATACTCATCTTCCTTCCAAGGATGGAAACACCACGCAAAGACAGAGATCCCAATTTTCAAGAAATGCAAGAAAAGCTTTGGGAAGATTGGAGGAATGCAAATATGGAAGATGATATATCTTACAGAGACTATGTTGATCTAAGAATGAGATATTCAGGTGGGGGAATTCATGGTTATTTTAATGATGATCTCAGGAGAAAGATTGGAAAGGTTAACTTATCACCATTTGATGGATCTGGGGCCATCGCTACACAGGCATGGGTTCTGAAGGTAGACACTTATTTCCAACTCAACCCAATGCCCAAAGAGGAAGCAATCAAGTTCGCTACACTCCATCTGGAAGGAGTGGCGCAAGAATGGTGGCACCATGGATTGGTCACTCTCGGCCACGACCAAGTAGCATCTTATGTTGAGTTCATTGAGAGACTCATTGACCGTTTTGATGTGAAGGATCTTGAACTAAACTTCAAAGATCTAGCTCAGCTAAAGTAAATAGGTACGGTAGACAATTACATCACTAAGTTCCAAAGGTTGTTAGTATTAGTCAAAAACATCTCTGAAAGACATCGAATCATTTTATTCATGGATGGGCTGAAAGAGCCTTTGAGAGGCTAGATCAAAGGGTTCAACTCGTGTGCACTCAATGAGGCTATTAAGAAGGTACGTGACATGGCCGTATCTTCCTCCAAAACTCACATAGCTATGCCAACACCGTCCCCTAAGAAGACAAAGACAGGGAGCCAATTCAAAAAAAAACCTCCATTGGATGAAGATTCTCGGCAATAGCTCTGGAGGAAAAACCCCTGTTTCACATGTAGGGAATCATGGGGACAAGGTCATTGCTACCTTGGGAAGGGAAAGATTCATTATATTGAGGTGTTTCTTGATGATGACGAAGGACAAGTACCTATAGTGATTGGTGAAGAAAGTAATCAGCAGGAGAGAATAAGTGCCATAATACAAAAAGGGGGTTCCATTGCTACCCTCACTATAGTGGTTGGAAGTAGTATCTTCAGGGTTTGTGGCACACTTCATGGGAAACGAGTCACAGTCATGATTGATAGTGGCGCCACACTCAATTTTATCAATTCATCTTTGGTCATTAGTATGGGCTTGCATGCAGTAGAGCATGGAGGATTTGAGGTTAAGGTTGCCGGAGGAATTGTAATGTCCCCAATTTTGTCGACATCAAAGTTTCAGGGATTAGCCTATTATTGTGATCCTTGCAGGCTAATTATTGTGGATAGAGGGTCTTTTGTGCTAGTGGCTTGGCTTGGGAGGGTCTTATCTTCTCCACATTTCAGTAAGCTATAGGTTGGTCTTCGTTTGGCTCAGATCGAACTTTGTTTGGGCTTAGATTTGTGTACTTAGTATTTATGGTAAGTTGGTGTTGATTGAGATGGACCCTTTCTATTTATGGAAAGTGCATTTGGTCACATGGAGAAATAATAGGTATGACTCCTATTTCAGACAACATATTTAAATGATGAGTATTTTGGGAATTATTATATTTTTAGTAGCCAACTTATTAATAATTATTAAATGGCTTATTATGAAGTTATAATCCTAACTTTATAATTTCACTTAAAGTTGAGAGTTGAGCTATCATTGGGAAGTGCCATTTATTAATAAATTAAGCCAAGTGAAGTGGAAGAATCTAAAGGAAGCTTCTAATTAATGTTGTGTGGTGAAGCTTCTTGAGTGAAGTTACTTTTTGACAACAAAAGGGGATTTGGAGGTTATAAATACAAACCCATTTGTTGAGAAAAGCACGCTTGGAAAATATATTTTTTTTTGTGCTTTTGTCGCTTTTTCTAATTTCCGACTTGGGAGCTCTTGCTGAAGTATAAGGGTCTCAACTGAGAAGTTCTTGGCAATTGTGCTGAAGTATACAATTGACCAACTTTCTTCCACTGTATCTTCTATATCTAGGGAGAAGAATAATCTAGAATTATGTCTTCTTACTCATTTCATCTGGCTAGGGTGTGAAGAAATTCTGAGTTCTTATTGACATTTGTGCTAAGGTAAACATCTGTCACAATCTCCTGCTGTGATTACTGTGGTGAAGGAGATAGTCGTTGAAGGGAATTGGCTGCTATAGAAGTATGACACTTAGCATTGAAGGGGAGTTTGTTTGTGAATATTGCCAGCAGCATTTTGTACCTTGGAAACACACGTGGGTTGTGTCCAGCTGGGAACCGCATATCATCAGCATATTGTATTGGCTGTTAGCTGGGGCCTGCAAGGTATTACCTTCCATTTTGTGACCACGTATGCAACCCACATGCTGCAGACTATGCACTAGACATCATCACTGTTGCCGGCTATGTGCCATTGAGGATGTAATAAGAGACTTCAGTGTTGGACATGAGCTTATGGAAGCTGGATACTAACAGATGTTTGCTGCATACTGGACATCACTCCTCAATGACAGGTCCAATTGTTATGCTTCAGCAAATCAGATTTTTCATTAATTAAGATTGGACTTTCAGAATTTTGTAAGTGTCAAAAATTCCTATCTTTTCATTAATTAATAATATTCAATGCAATTTTGGAGTCATCACCTTCCTTACGGCTCATACCAAGAGCATTCGAAAATTGCAATCAAGAATATGTTAAAATTGTTATTTCAACTCTAGCTAATAAAGTGTGGAGAATTTTGGGAGCGTGTTCTTTTGCAACATTGTTCCTTGTCTTTCATTTATTTCGGAATCAAAATTCAAAGTATATTTTAGAAAATTTTCAAAAATATAAAAATCAGTTTGTGCACCAGTATTATAGTTGGGTCTAGCTAGGGTTTTTATAGGAACCTTGTTACCCTGCACTCATGCGATCCCATGACTAGAAATTTCCATGGGAAACTATACCTTGATAAATGACTTCTTTGTCATAGATTTGGTTGATACTGATATCATTTTGGGCATCCAGTGCATGGAGATCCTTGACCAATACACCCAAAGTTTCAAGAGGATGGAATTTTCATTCGAGGCGGATGGCAAGAAGGTGTTGCTAAGAGGAATCTCAAATAAAGGATCAAGGGAAGTCACAATCAAGAAGATGGCGGCCATTTTTAAACATGATGAGATCCCAACCATTGCAAGTAAAAACATAACAATCAACACCTTGCCCCATTCCTTGGATAATTGGCAAGCTTATCTATTGGTCGAGTACTCCAAGGACCATTTTGCATGTAAGTTGATAGATGGCTATATACATGATGAAAAATACGAAGTTATTAATGATATCATTTACTATGGTGATAAGATGTACTTGGTACCTGACTCGAAATTGAAGAAGCTAATTACAGAAGTTTTCCAAGCATCGGATTTGCTTGAGGACAAGCAAATATTGGGACAGAAGGACTGTAATGTTTTCATCATCAAATAAATATTTAATCAAACCTTTGTTAATGGGCCGATTGATTTAGTATATCTCGAACCCATTTTTATTTTGTTTTCGTAGGTAGGTGTAGTCGTCGGCTATCTATGTACACCCTCAATGTAATATTCTGTGATAATTCCTACAGCGGAACTGATAAACTCTGTAGCATACTGATCTTAAATTTTTTTGGCAAAGTTGTAAAGTACTGATGGTGGTAATTATAACAAACAGTTCATAGACTCTTGCAATAACTCCAAATTTGCTAAATTTACCAATGTATTCAAAACATCCATACCATTAAGGAATAATGAGAGAAAGAGACACTACGTCAAATAATTATCCAATATGTATAACTGCTCCTACAGCATTATGATAATGAAATTCAATGACTGTCATGAACAATACTCAAATACTGATCTGAATATCCACCCGAAAATACAATACCAGATATGGAGACCAGTAGATTCCTTAAGGAGATTACAGTATAAGTTCAACTCAGCATTTATAAGAGATTAATGAAACTAATAGTTAGAGCATATCATTCAACCAAAATGGAGCCAAGGAAAGTTTTCTACAGACTCGTCTTGCAAGAGAATACCAATTAGGCAAAGACTGCAAGTCGAGCAGGGTCCTGTTACATACAAAATTCTGCTTCCCTCCTACCCGACTCCTCCCGTGATCAGTGTTGTATCTAGCCCGAGTGCACAAATCGACTCAGACATCCTCTTGTTTGCCCTACGGAAGCAACTTGCTACACTGCTGCTGAAAATGCGTGAAAGGAAAACGCTCAATCCCGTAGCTTCATCCCGTGTTCATGCGACTAGTAAACAAAGAAAACCCTGCGGATTTCTTCACGTGAGTTGTGGCTCACGACCCCATCCAAGAGAAAGATGTCTATTAAATTGGGGTTATACAACGACTCAACCTCTGCCAACATCCATAATTTCATTCCATTCGAAAACCTATTTGGGATGTGATCGCTGCAATCTCGGTAATCAATAACCCGACCCCCATCTGTTTCTTTACTCCACGTGAACGTTTTCCCTTTCCCATATTACAATCTGCTGAACTATGAATGCTACACCTGAGACTCGAAATGGCACCATTGTATCTGATATAACCTTGCTACGTCCTCCTGTTCACTGTTTTATTTTCTGAAGCAAAGCTGGGGGAAAATAGCTCTAACGAAAATGCAGACCAATAGGTAAGTAAATACCAAGATTAAACTTTGTGCTTCATACCTGATTCTTGTTTGATACTCAACTTTTTAATTGCCGATTTCTGCCCAATTCTTGAACTGAGATTTTAAGGAAGCTTAGGGTATCGTCCAGCTCCTTAGTGTTACGAGACTTGAGGGGTTTCGTCCTCAACGTCTCAGACGAGTCACATTGAAGCAACCAGGACTCCAAATAGTTGAATTCATAAATTCCTGTATGTAAATCCCAATGCAAACTCGTGCATTTATAACCTCGAAATGAAGAAAGGTACCACGTACAAAGAATGTGGGATTAAAAATCATTTTTGTCTTGTAGTCACTTAGAGCTATTTATAAGGTAAATAACTTTAAAACATTAAAGTGACTTAACCCTGCATCTTTAATAAAGTCCTGAAATATATTAAATTAAATTCCCCTTTTGTGACTGGATAGCATCTTGCTTGAAGTCGACATTAATCTATCCGGATGTGGAGATAGATTAATTCTGTCGCTCAGAACTAAAATTGAGAAGGGGACATGACAGTCCTCCCTTCTCGGGATTGCTTGCCCTCAAGCAATCTCAATGCTGGGTGCTGCAAAATGTACTCGCCTTCCCAAGTGGCATCCTCATAAGGCAAGTCTTTCCACCTGATCAGATATTCTCTGACAGTCCTGTTGCGTAGCTTCCTCTCCCTAGTCTCAATCACCTCTTCTGGTACCAAAACAAGTTTACCCGCTTCATCAAGTGGAGGTAAGCTCTCTGATGGCACAATCTGCTGGCCCACTGCCTTCTTGAGGCACGAGACATGAAAGACGTTGTGGATCAGGCTGTCATCAGGTAACTCTAGCTCATACGCGACCTCCCCTATCCTCCTGGTGATACAATAAGGTCCATAAAATCTAGGCTTAAGTTTCTTGGCCCCGCTTTTCTTCAATGAGCTCTGTCTATAAGGCTGTAGCTGAAGAAAAACTCTATCTCCAACCTCAAAACTCCGCTCTGTGCGATGTCGGTCAGCGTACAACTTCTGCTGATGCTGCGCCTGCTGAATATTATCCCTAAGAGCTCTAAGGATATCCTGCTGTTCTTCGATCCAATCTTTAGCTAATGGTGCTCTATTGTCTGACAAAGCCAAATCAATAAAGGAAAGAGGTTCATAGCCGTAGAGTGCACAGAAAGGAGTCATCCGAATAGACATATGATAGCTGGAGTTATAACAATACTCCCCCAAGTACAACCACTTGACCCACGCTCTCTGCTGACCTGCAATGTAGTTCCTCAAGTAACCTTCCACCCACTTGTTCACTATCTCGGTCTGGCCATCAGTCTGTGGATGATAACTTGTGCTAGGAGTCAATTCTGTGCCAGTCAATTTGAAAATCTCCTGCCAAAAAGTACTGAGAAACCTACTATCTCTATCACTTACAATGGTTTTAGGTAATCCATGGACTCTAAAAATCTCTCGAAAAAGCAATTCAGCTACCTGGGAAGCCGACCAATTTGCAGATATCACGAAGAAATGCGCATACTTGGTCAACCTGTCCACCACTACAAAGATGCAATCCCTGCCTTGGACCCTCGGCAACCCGGTGATGAAATCCATAGAAAGGCTCTCCCATCTCTGAGTTGGAATAGGGAGGGGTTGAAGTAATCCCGCTGGAAAAACCTGTTCAGACTTGTTTTGCTGACAAGTCTGGCACTCTCTAATATGCTGTAACACATCATCCTTAAGCCCCTTCCAAGAGAATCTCTCTCTAATCTGCCTGTAAGTTTTGAAAAACCCAGGGTGCCCTGCTGTCGGTGCATCATGTGTAGCGCGCATAATGTCTTTCTTAAGTTTAGAATTGGGTACTAGGTAGATTTTAGCCTTATAGTATATAATATCATTCAATACCTTGTACCGCTCATCTTGAAGTATGCCATCCAAAATCTGACATGCGTGTGCATTTTTGGAATACTCCACTAGAAGCTGTGATCTCCAATTCGCTGAAATTTCAGAAGTGATGTAACAATCTAGTACTGGGGGTCTACGAGATAGAGCATCAGCAACAACATTATTTTTCCCCTTGACATATTCAATGTCAAAATCATATGCTTGTATCTTGCTGACCCATTTCTGCTATCTCTCATTCAGTTCCTTCTGTTCTAGGAAGTAACGTAAGCTATTATGATCAGTTTTAACTGTAAATTTACTTCCTACCAAGTTCTGTCTGAATTTTGCTAGTGCATGCATTATGGCCAGCATCTCCTTATCATATGTGGAATATAATACCTCGCTGCCCCACAGTTTTTAGCTCTCAAAAGCAATAGGGTGACAGTTCTACATCAAAACAGCCCCTATTCCACTTCTCGATGCATCACATTCTAAAACAGAGGGCTTAGAGAAATCAGGAAGCGCTAGCACTGGGCATGAGCTCATCACCTGTTTCAGCTTATCAAATGCTACCATGGCGTCCTCTGTCCAAGAAAAAGCCCCTTTCCGTGTCAAATCAGTGAGGGGTGTAGCTACTTGTGAAAAACCCTTGGCAAACTGCTGATAATAGGAACATAGACCAAGGAAACCCCGTAATTCTGAAACATCCTTCGGTGGTGGCCAATCCAAAATTGCTCTGATTTTCTCCTGGTGCACCTTAACTCCCTCCACTCCAATTACATGACCCAAGTAAAGAATCTCAGTCAACCCAAATTCGCACTTAGATTCTTTTGCAAATAAAAAGTTCTCTGCTAAGATACTGAGTACCTCATCCAGATGCTGTAAATGTTCCTCCCAAGTTTTGCTTTAAATTAATATGTCATCAAAGAATACCAAAACACACACACTTAACTGTTTTTTAAAAATATGGTTCATGCAAGACTAGAAAGTGGCTGGTGCATTAGTGAGCCCAAATGGCATCACCAAGAACTCATAATGTCCGTAATGGCATTTGAAGGCTGTCTTATGCACATCTTCTTTCCAGACCCGTATCTGATGGTACCCTGAGCTAGATCTATCTTAGAGAAATAAACTGCCCCATGAAGCTCATCCAACAACTCATCAATGCGGGGAATTCGGTACCTGTTCTTGATAGTCCTCTTATTCAATGTGCGGTAATCCATGCACATTCGAAGGGTGCCATCCTTTTTCTTAACCAAAACTACCGAGGATGCAAAGGGACTCGAGCTGGGCCTGATATGCCCCATATCCAAAAGCTCCTTTATCGTCTTCTCTATTTCCTCCTTGTAATGCCTGGGATGACGATAAGGTGTAGTGATAACAGGTTTAGCTCCCTCCTCAAGCTCAACAATACGTTCAAATCCCCTATCTGGAGGGACCCCAGGAGGAATATCCTCAAACACTCTCCTATGCTTATCTATAACTGATTGTATGTCACAGTGATAACGCTGTCCTATACCCTGTGTCTCCTTGGATGAGATGAAACACTGAGTAGCCCACTCTATATCCTCGTGTCTTAAAATAGCTTCCATCCTGTGAGCTGAAATCATCCTGGGACTACTATCAGAAATAGCTCCGAGGATCACCAATCTATCATCCTGTAAAAGCTCCAGCTGCATAGTCTCATGATGAAATGTATACTGACGGAGTGTACTCAACCATTGTCTTCCCAAAATAGCATTTAGTCCGTCCAGATCAACCACATAAAAATCAGACTCTAGAAGATAACCATCAAATTGAATCTGGAGTCCAACTACCTTCTCTGTGCACCTCAAAACTTCTCCACCAGCTACCTTAACATCAAACTCGGGTATGGGCCTTGTTTGTAATCCCCTTCTAGATACCATTTGTGTACTGATAAAATTATGTGAGGCTCCTATATCTAAAAGGAAAATAATACATTGGCCTCTAACAACCCCTTTCAGCTTGAAAGGATGACATGTTGGATCACTCGAAAGGGTAGCTAAAACGGGAGGCTGTTCAGTAGAGGTTTGTTTCTTCTTATCTTTACCGGCCTGCCCCTCAACTTCCTCCTCCTCCTCGCTGTCCGCACTGATATCCTCATCACGTGGCTCTTCTACCCCTTCCTCCTCCTCAGAATGGACCTCAACGTAGTGGATTTTGCCTTTACCCAAGCATCTGTGATCGGAGTCCAAGGCTCCCTGCAAGTAAAACATAATTTCTTCCTCCTCAATTCATTGCGTGTCTCAAAATCCAATCTGGGGATGTTTGTTTTTTGCTGTTTTTTATTTCCCTTAAAAGAACTAGATCCCTTATAGGTTTTCTTAGGAGGTTGGGCCAATGAGATAGGTGTGTCCAAGTCGTGAGCAATCTTTATGGCATCATCCAAGGTGTTTGGTTTTAGGACTTTGACCAAACCTCTAAATCTGTCTTGTAATCCTTCAGTGAATAACATCACCTTGCACTGCTCGAACATATCTGGTACCATCACTAATATTCGCTGAAACTCATCTATAAAGTGGTCCAAAGTCCCGCTCTGCCGCAACTGGGCCAAATCCCGATAGTAGACCTCGATATCTTTCCTGTCAAAACGGGTAATCAGCTTTGACCTGAAAACCTCGTATGAAGTAATGAGTCCGTGATCCTGGGTAACAAGTCCATGGTGCCACCAATCATAGGCTGCCCCTTCAAGATGCATAGTGGCAAATCTGATAGCCTCGGTTTCTGTCATGGGCTTGAGTGTTAGGTAGGTGTCCAATTTATGAATCCATGCCATGGCTGCAGTTTTATTGCTGCCATCAAAAGTGGGAAGTTTTAATTTGTTCATGGCTTGTTTAAGATCCCTGTTTTGCATCCTAGGCCTTCTATCATGTTGAGGTCTCTCAACTTCCCTTTTTTGGTTCATATATTGATTAAAAGTTAAATTTTGTTTAATTGGATCTGGAAGTACATCCCACTCATCATATATAGCTATAATATTATCAGGTAACAAGGCTGCAGTTGTGGGTCGAACCACTTCTTCAACATTATTTCCCACAAAAATAGGCATCAAGGGTCTATTTGTATTCCGAGTTGGAGTTCTTGCTGTACGGGGTGTTCCTGCTATGCTACCACCCCCACTATGGTGGCTGGGCACTCTCCTACTTTCAGGAGCTAACTGCTGCATGGCACCTGTGAGCTGCTGTAATGCTGCAGCAATGTTATTTTGCCCTTCTCTAATGGCCCGCATGGTTTCCATTACTTCCCTATCTATTGCTTCATCATTTGGTGCCATTGGAGAAACTAATGCTTGTTTCTGAACCTGTTCAAATCCAGTAGTTTGTTCAACTTGTACTTCTGGCCCAAAGCTTATATCCTCATCCACTGAATAACTATCTTCCACCACAAGACGTTCTGAAGATTCTGTCTTTTCCGGCTGAAGATGACGGAATGTATACTGCCTTTTACTCATTCACGAACCTGCAAAAATAGTTTTCCCCACAAGCTGGCAGGGTCTGTGGCTCTGATACTACTGTAATATTATGTGATAATTCCTACAGCGGAACTGATAAACTCTGTAGCATACTGATCTTAAAAAAATTTGGCAAAGTTGTAAAGTATTGATGGTGGTAATTATAACAAACAGTTCACAGACTCTTGCAGTAACTCCAAATTTGCTAAATTTACCAATGTATTCAAAACATCTGTACCATTAAGGAATAATGAGAGAAAGAGACACTACGTCAAATAATTATCCAATATGTATAACTGCTCCTACAGCATTATGATAATGAAATTCAATGACTGTCATGAACAATACTCAAATACTGATCTGAACATCCACCCGAAAATACAATACCAGATATGGAGACCAGTAGATTCCTTAAGGAGATTACAGTATAAGTTCAACTCAACATTCATAAGAGATTAATGAAACTAACAGTCAAAGCATATCATTCAACCAAAATGGAGCCAAGGAAAGTTTGCTACAGGCCCGTCTTGCTGGAGAATACCAATTAGGCAAAGACTGTAGGTCGAGCTGGGTCCTGTTACATACAAAATTCTGCTTCCCTCCTACCTGACTCCTCCCGTGATCAGTGTTGTATTTAGCCCGAGTGCATAGATCGACTCAGACTTCCTTCTGTTTGCTCTATGGAAGCAACTTGCTACACTGTTGCTGAAAATGCGTGAAAGGAAAACACTCAATCCCATAGCTTCATCCCGTGTTCACGCGACTAGTAAACAAAGAAAACCCTGCGGATTTCTTCACGCGAGTTGTGACTCACGACCCCATCCAAGAGAAAGACGTCTATTAAATCGGGATTATACAACGACTCAGCCTTCGCCAGCAACCATAATTTCATTCCATTCGAAAACCTGTTTGGGATGTGACCGCTGCAATCTCGGTAACCAATAACCCGATCCCCGTCTGTTTCTTTATTCCACGTGAACGTTTTCCCTTTCGCATTTACAACTTGCTGAACTATGAATGCTACACCTGAGACTCAAAATGGCACCACTGTATCTGATATAACCTTGCTACGTCCTCCTGTTCACTGTTTTATTTTCTGAAACAAAGCTGGGGGAAAATAGCTCTAACGAAAATGCAGACCAATAGGTAAGTAAATACCAAGATTAAACTGCGTGCTTCATACCTAATTCTTGTTTGATACTCAACTTTTTAATTGCCGATTTCTGCCCAATTCTTGAACTGAGATTTTAAGGAAGCTTGGGGTATCGTCCAACTCCTTAGTGTTACCAGACTTGAGGGGTTTCATCCTCAACGTCTCAGACGAGTCACATTGAAGCAACCAGGACTCCAAATAGTTTAATTCATAAATTCCTGTATGTAAATCCCAATGCAAACTTGTGCATTTATAAACTCGGAATGAGGAAAGGTACCATGTGCAAAGAATGTGGGATTAAAAGTCATTTTCATCCTGTAGTCACTTAAAGCTATTTATAAGGTAAATAACTTTAAAACATTAAAGTGACTTAACCTTGCATCTTTAATAAAGTCCTGAAATATATTAAATTAAATTCCCCTTTTGTGACTGGATAACATCCTCCCTGAAGTCGATATTAATCTATCCGGATGTGGAGATAGATTAATTTTGTTGCTCAGAACTAAAATTGAGAAGGGGACATGACACTCAAAAAGGTTTCCTCGACGGGTATTTAATCACGGCTTGTAGATAGTTTTGTTGGTATGCGATTTGAATTATTTATATTGTACTGTGAATTCCTGTTGGGATTCTCTGCTGTTTGCCATTTCAGAAGTGAAAGACCTTCCCTATTTGTCTATCGCGGTTTCGGTGGGATTCAAGCTCACCTTATTCCGTTTGTGTATTTCTTTGCTCAGATCTTTGCAGATGCATATATTTATCTCTAGTAACGGATTGAATCAATTGCTTTGGTATTAATTAACAAATGTATTGTTTTGGCACTAAGCGTAGCTCAATTTCACATTCCATACGACCCACTACTAGTCCATGATCCCAAGCAGCATCTATCGTACGACCTAATTTCTCTTTGTCAGATGCCTTCCTCTCCATATAGCATATGACCTTCCATTGCCTCCCTGCACATCATCCACACCTTCCGTTGCCCTTCGTATGGCTGCCCTTTTACCATAAGGTCATCCCCTCACACACCCGTAGGGCCTTGCCCTTCCCTACCATACGACCCTTGGTGACCACCGTACGACTGTCTAGTCTACCACCGTATGGCCACACAATGACATCTCCCTGCTGTACCACCCATTCTAGTCCATACAGCCCTCAAATCTGCTCTGTGTATGCTAGTCGGCTCACATCCGTACGGTCATTCTTGTTTCCTATAACTTGCTACTATTTGGGGTTATTGTAGAACATTACATTTGACTCAGATTGGACTTTGTTTGGGCTTACTTTCATGCACTTGCTATTTATGACAAGTTTGATGATGATTGAGAGGTACCCTCTATATTTTAGGAAAGTGCATTTGGTCACATGGGGAAATAATAGGTGTGATTCTTGTTTCGATCCACATATGTAAAGAATAAGTATTTTGGGAGGTATTATTATTTTACTGGCGAAATTGTCACTAAATTATTAATTGAGAGCTTCTAATTGAAAGGTGCATTGGTGAAGGCTCTTTAATGAAAAGTGTGACGAAGGAGCCAATTTGGATTATAAAAGAAGCTTCATGGAGAAAAATAATTCATTCTCAAGGCTGTTTTTATTATTTTTTGTGAAGAAGTTGAAGGTTTCCAACAAGGGTTTCTTGAGGACTGATTCCTCTTCTGATTCATACTTTGAGCCATTGAAAGATATGGCGAATTGTGCTCTAGTTATCTAGTAAATTATTTTGATTATTCTGATCACAATCTTGGTGCTGTTGTGTACCAAGATTAGTTCCAAATATGCAGCGAATTATTCTAATGAATTGGGCATTTGAAATTCTTAGCCTTCAAGATTGTGGTGACTGATATGAGGATGAGTTTGGCTGCACATTGGCATTGATAATCATCTGATTTTTAGATCAGTTGGACAAGATTTCTACTAGGTGTTTGGTACTGTGATTGGGCAGCTAAATTTCCAATTTCTTTGCTGTAATTTCAATGCCAAGAGGGAGCATTTTTCATTTGTCTCCTTCCCAACTCATTGGACGTGAGTATTTCCTACTGTCAGTTGAGTATCAGAGCTGCTGTGGCTTTCCTCCTAGCAGCCACAATTTGTCTATTGTGGAGTGGGTATTGGGTTTTCAAACTGCTACAAGCATACTGGCACTTTATCTACTAGGTTTCTTCTTTACGATTGCCATTTATTTGATAGCTGTTGTAATAATTTGAGAATACCATAATTGCAAATCATTGGCTTTGCTTCAAATTTTACTTTGTAGTCCATTGCATTAAAGTCTAATATCATTGAAGTCACAAGGAGTTGAATCTCAAGAGCTTCTTTGTTAATATTTATTTTTAATGCCGACTGTTTACATTAATGTTTAGCTGCTGTAGGTGCATATTTACTTTGTGGGTAACATCTATATGCATTACACTATAAGGTCAAAAGAATTGCAATTGCACTATAGTTCTTTGCCTAGACATCTTAGTAATTATTTGGAAGTATTTAAATCATATTTGACATCATTTCAAACAAGCAAATTAAAATTTGAAATTAAAGGACAGCAAGATAGAAGATGCATGCTAAGTCTTTGACAAAATGTTAAACATCTAAAAAGTGAAGTAATTTGATGTTTTTGGAGTTAGAACCAGTTGGGATTCTTACACCAACGCAAAAGATTATGTATTTAAAAAAATGAATACTGTGAACTACAACAATTAGATACGGCAGTGATAACATACAAATGGAGACAGTGGGAAATAAAACTAAGGAATAATATTATACCCGATAAAGTTAATAACCAATAGCATTTGTGTTCTACAAATTAATCAATGCATTTAAAAAGGTTTGTGATTAAAAGTAAAGAGGCATGGACTTTAAACAGGTCTCTTTCTACCGAGAGAGCATTTATAGGAAATGAGAATATATAAACAATAAATCTATAATCTGGAAGTAGGTAAATCAGCAAGTGGAATAATTGGAAAGGAAGAAGAGTAAAATAAAGAAACTGAAATATATATAATCAGATACTTTTTTCTGATTTATATATTTATCGAAGAGAGAGAAAGTGTGGAAAGAAGATTAGAAATATTTATGTATTCAGATTTTTAATCTGACATATGTATTTGTATCAAAGGTATAAGACAAGTGAAAAAGAAAGAGTAAATATATATCGGCTGGCCTCAGATTGGAAATATAGTGCATCCATCATCAGTTGAGAGAGCAACAAAGAAAGATGGAAAATCAGATCTAAGAGCAATGGATTGGCACTCATGAAGACAACACAGTGGGAGTTGGTGCTTCTTTTGAGTCAGTGCTCATAAATAGAGGGGTTGGTGCCTCTAGTAGGTTGGTGGCTACGAAATATTGTAAAAAGAACAAGTTTATATATCAAAGAAATTATATGCCATGGTTTTCTACCACATTGGGTTTCCACATTAACCATTATGTCATTGTGTTCATATGCATTGTTGTTTATTTCAGTTATTTAGGCTATCATTGTGATTAGTTTTTTAACTTCCTAAAATTTTTATCATATTGATTCATCCCCATCCCAGTATAATCGTGTGCTCTTCAGACTCTTCTTCAAGCGTTGGATTCGATGTGAAAAAATGTTTCTAATATCTAAAACTATCCCCATGTTGATGAGATTTTTGTCACATTTGGAATTGTCACTATCAATCTATGAAATCCTTCTACATAGTCTTCCACCTTGTCCTTTTCCTTCAGCTGTGCTTATTCCTGTAAATGAATTTTTGGAATTCTTCTAATATTTGGCTGAAACCTTCTAAAGGGGTTATCGAATCATGCCCTTAAGTTACCATCCCATGATATTGCCATTTGTGAACTCTCCCTTCAAGATGCAAGGTGGAAAATTTGATAGCCTCTTCTTCAAGCATTGGATTCAATGTGAAAAATGTCTCTAACATCTAAACCATCCCCTCGCTGATGAGATACTAAATTTATCAAAAGTTGTGATGGAGATATTTCCCAAACGATGTTGAATGTCCTTCCCATCTTAATACCTTCTTCTCCTATGCCTAGTTTTCTTTTATATCTCATCGAAATCCCCAAAGTCAAATCTCTGCGTGATAGGGCTTGAGGCTTATTACGCATCATGAAGTCTTGTCACATCTTCCTTAGAACCAGGCTGTTCTCCCTCAAATGCTTACTGCTGCTTCTTCCAAAAATTTGGCCTTGAAGGTTTGTGTATTAACTAAAGCTTTCTCACCAGCAGCTGAAGTCTTTTCTGCACTAGAGCTGCTGTCTTGAGCCCCTTTTTTTACAGGCATTATCGGTGCTCCATTGCTTATTTAATTCTGTTGCAAGCTAGCCTGCTGGGCCATCTTTCTCATGGACTTCACGCTGTTCTGGAATTCCTGGGTCAACCGACAAATTCTTGAGGGTTATCATCGTCCTTATCGCCATGGTTGTTCCCTTCTTTTCACACAGCTAGTAACAATATTCCTTTTCACTTATCAATCTCCTTAGGCTAGCAGGATACCAAGCTCTGGTACCACTGAAAGTTGCAAACTCAAATTGCAATTTCAATTCAAAGTGAAATACATCAACTCAGAGTTTCAAAGGTTTAGACAGCATATTCATGACAGCAACTTGGATATTGGCCATTTCAAACCTCCAATAGATTAGCAAACAGATTTTCAATATTGGCCTCAAATAAGGGCAGTGTTGAATCGAATACAAATGAGTACACAACCAATCTCATATATATTAGACTTTTCACTTGCAAGCATTCAAATCTTTAGGAGGACTTGTTTATTTGATCCCTCTGGTATCATAACTTGACACTGAGCAATCTCTGACTAGAATGTCGACTGGTGACCACTCCAGAATGTTGTTGAAGATTTCAGACAGTCAGACCACACTGATTGATACTACATACAGATTGGCCGGACTCCACTAGATGAGATCAGTCTCATATTGAGCTAGAGTAATGATTGATTCCTGAATATGCCGGATATCTCTACTTTGTTGTGTCAAGAGGCAACAACAAAGGAGAAGACAATTTCCTTGCTTAGGAAGTATTTTCTCCCCAACTCCATATAAGATATTTCGCGTTCATTCCATTCAGATCCCATACTTTCTGATTGCAACGATTTCTCTGTCTGCTGCCTGAGGCTGTGTCCCTTCCAGTATTGCGTCACTCTTGTACAATAATTTGTTCCAGGTAATTGCTTTATGCAATACTTAACAAGGATTGAAAAATGCTAATAATCATGTTAGTACAGGCTACTTCTAATTCATTTAATAAAATATGTAGTAATATATTGGAGCAAAATATTAGGCTCATCACAGTTGATCGCCTTGGCAGTTGTCTTCGTTGCTTTTTTGCTGTTGGTCACCTCATTGATGACATTGCTCATTTCTTTGTTGCTTCCCTAATTGGGATTTGTCATAATAGTGCTCGAGAATCTGTCTTGTAATTCCTTCATCATTTTTCATCATGTAAGTCTTTCAAATTAACTATTGATCCACCAAGAACTTAGACAGATTAACAATTAATCTAGTACATGCTCACTGATTCTGATTTTGCTTTCTTCAACCAATGTCAAGTAGGTGCCCAACTTCTTTTTGTGTATATCACCTTAATATGATATCCCACAAGGAGAATTTCTGCATGGTGGCCTTCTCTTTCTTGATTGCATAGTAGTTGAATTCTCAGCTCACACACTCCTTTCACCGTCCTCCAACTCTTTATTGAACAACTCCCTTTTATGCCTGTTCACCAAACGTAGGTGAGGTGATGGTGCCTTAAATATAGCTTATCTATTCTAAAAGCATACAGTAATAGCAAACAAATTTTGGTTTTTTTCAAACAATGCTTTTATACCCATTTTGTTGTATTCCCACTTGGCCATTTCCTATAATGATATGTCTATTAAACTCACAAGTGAATTAGGGTTAAACATTTGAGAAATATCTTGTTATTGTGAATGGTTTTAGTCCATGCTGTTATAGTAATTTTTTTGGGCGCTTCCTCGAAAACACTATCCCTTTAATCTCTTATTATATGGCGAGTGCACTGTATTTAAGATTCTGTTAGGATTTCTTTTCTTTGCATAGAAGTGCCAGTCGTATGTCTCTTCAACAAAAGGTCGCCGAATATATAGAAATATAAACATAAGAGTAAATAAGCACCAATGATTTATTGTCAGAATAGTAAAGTACATCACTACATAAGACCAGAGAATTTTCATGCATGGGAGCCCACATCTGATCCTAATCTATGAGATTAGATACATTGAAGTCAATAGGCATTGAGGCTAGTAACCATCATCACCCACCTAATGACCTATTCTGACCAAAAAAACATAAGGATGTTCGTACATTAGCACAACTTACACTTGGCAAACAGGTGACTAATCATTGTTTCGTTCCAAACTTTAATATCATCTCTCCCAAGCAACTACAATATATTGGGCCATACCTGACAACATAAAATACCAAAGTTAATTGTAATGCCCACATTCAATTTGTTCACTCCATACCAACATAAATGTATGGTCAAATATGCAAATCTAATGCTTGTATACTCACATGTAGACCAATTAATCTATGTGCTTATGAATATGGACACTGCAATTTGTTGGAAGTCTTGAATAACATTTTTGTTAGTTCTCTTTATATTTGAAGACCGTTATAAACCATTGAATCTCTTCAAGTTCCAGAAGTTTTCCTTGTTTTAGCTTTAGCTTCTGCAACTTTTCCACTTGCTAGAAGTAATGTGAATTAACAAGATGAGGCACATCGTTTAACCTTTTTATGTTCTTTATGGTCTAATAAGATATCATTTCATCACATACATTATTCCTGTGAAGTTAGAGAGCATAGCCACACATTGAAGTTGATTTAAATGTTTGGGCTTAACAACAGAAAGGTCATGGAGTTCCTAATCATGCTTTGAAAGAAGTACGAGACTTGTGCCGTGAGTTTTTCCATCGTCCTGGTGATGAAAAAGAAAAAATTAAGATGAGCAGTTCAACAGGATACAGGTCAAAGTTGATTGTTTTAGCACTTTATGGGGAAAGTTTATGCTTTATTCCTATATGTTAAGAGTTATTTTTAGCTGTTAAAAGAAGAGCTCTAAATCCTGATTATTGAACTTGTCAAAAATGTAAATTAGCGTGACATTGACATGAATCAAATCATATGAAGGACAATTCTAATTCTCACATGAATGAGTGTGTGATTGTTGCTGGCAGAGGATATCAAAGAGTGGGAGAAAATGTAACACTCGGACAACCTGACCTGCATGAAGCTATTGATGTATGGCATTATGTTGTTTGGATTATTTTTAAGGAATGTTCTGATTCAATCCGAGTTCAAATAAGAGTAAAAATTGCCTTATAGCACACGTCATTTGCTTCTTTAGTTTTTGTAGGAGTCTGTATAATTAATTGTTATACAATTGATGCTTTTTGTGTTGACAGTGCTATAAGAATATGAAACCAGGAGCTTATGGAGAGCTTGGTAAAGTACTGGAAGGATCAAACTTGTGGTAAGAATTTCAATTTATTCTATTATATATTAAGTGATTGTATAAGAGGTTTCGATTGCTGACATAATACAGAAAAACTATATTCACAACCAAACCAACAAAGAAATATTCAAGGTATGAAAAAACTAAGATAAAGATTTGACACTTTATTCATATGGTATAGCCTGCACTTTGTTTCTGAGAGTATAAACAACAGTAGCAATATGATCAAGGAGAGTAAATGTAAGAACTCCTTAAACATATTCCCAAGCACAACATAAATAAAAAGAGTCACTTAAGGTGTGCAATCTTATCACAGGCATAATTTCTGATTACAATCAACAAAAATTATAAAATGATCATACAAAATATAATGTGAATGGATATGCAAATTGTTAATTATTTTAACCAATTACAGCAAAACAGAGAATTGCTCAAAGTAGGCCAAGTGACATTGAAAAATGTATTGCTATGTCAAAACTAATAAAGCCAGACTGATTTCTTCAATTGCAACAATATTATAGGTTCATCTTAGATCTTTAAACTTAAAAAAAGGCAAGCAACTAAAATAATTGAGATATACTGTGAGGAGGTATGTGTTGTGATCTTTCTCAAATGGCTAAGAAAAAATATATAAAGGTGAAATAACGTAGGGTATATGTTACCTCTTGGATCTACTACTATGTGAATATGTTTCATTACAATGTACGCATCTGCAGACAATGGTGCCATAGAGACATTGGTCTGTAGTGGTTATTTATTGTAAATAGTTTTATCATCTGAAGTTTCATTGACTATGTCATTATCAGGTATCAAAATTGTCAAGTTTACAATCTTTCATTCATTAGAAGGAAAGGTTTTTTGGAAAATTAGAATCAATTCTTCTTGAAGATTGGAGAAACTTGAAGTAAGATGTAGCCTCCAAAATAAATTTTAGGCCGACACAAGTGATAAGTTGCTGGCATGATGCTAGAGATATGAGAATCAGACTTGATATTTGAGAACCTAATGATTTGGGTTTGGTCAAGAATATACTAGACTTTTTTAAGACTTTAATTGTCATGCATTAAGAAGACAAATACATATTTAACCTTAATTTTTTCGTATATAGAGAAGTTGGGTTTGCAAACCCCTAGCGATTGTAGACTTGGTAACCTAGTTAGCAATATCAAGACTATCAAAGGGGCTACATGGTCTATTTGGCACTATCTGGCTAGAAGAAACATAAACCACATAGGTGATCTTTTGACAAACTGGATCATTGTATCATTCTTTTGGACATAATATCTAAAAACGGGGGTCAACCTTGGTGACCTTGACTACAAAGGATTCACGGAGCTCTATGTCAAGTTCAACATCAAAGATGTTAGAATTCAAGAGGCTCAATTTCAAGGTCTTGAAGCCTTGATAAATGTCAAACACAATGCTTAATGTGATTGTTATTATGATTAAGGGGCTTACACTCCTTTCACCCTTTAATTTGATGAGATATTGGATTCTTTTCCTTTCAAACATGCAATCTGGTGATGGATTTATGATTCCATCTAGTTAAAGCCGAAGGGAATGATGATAAAGGTTATTATGGTTCGCATTCATGGTCTAAATTAGAACAGAGATTTATGGTGCAAACATGCTTGGATCACATAAGCATATGATGGCTCATAACCAATTTACAATATCAGAAAGAGTATGATATTGGTAGCTGAGTGAAACAAAGTTTATGTACTTACAAATCATTGGCTTTCATAAAGAATTTTCTATGCATCCCCAAGATTTTGGAGAAGGTAGGCATGCTTATTCGACATTGCTTCTTTCTTAGCTGGTTACAATGTTGGTTGTGAACATGGCAAAAGGTGGGGCAATGGAAACATCTACCAGGAAATGTAGGAAGAAGATATGAATGTAATGGGGGAAAAGAGGTTTGGATATAGGACGTCCCATTGATATGCAACTAAGTTTGGGAATCCCCTCACCAAAATTTGAAAGAACTTGGAAGAAAAAGCTTCACTAGAGACAGGGAAAACATGCATGATTTTTCAAAACACAACCTTGATAGTCTATAGAAAAAAAAAGGGGCTCTACTTCAATTATTTCCTTTATTCCTAAGAGAGGGACCTGATAAATATCAATTGGACCTTTTATTGGTCAACTTGAACACTATGAGCACTGACAATATTGTCCATGGATAAGATCTCTATCACCCCAAAGCCATATTTTGGCTCTTTTGCAAAGAGAGCTTGTTGTTCTTGTATTTTAAGGATTAAATCACATGCAATTTTATGATCTCACAGCAGTCTAAACAGAAACAAAACATATGTGAATTCATCATCCAAATAGCAGCAATCTGAACTACAAAAATAAATAAGCAGCAGGGATGTAATTAATGGCAAGAAACTTTGTATATGCAGACCTGTAGAAAGAGCAGAGACAACCACTAATAAACAACGAGTAAATAGGAAGGAACACTTGAGCAAAGGGAACATCAGCATACAAAATGAGGCAGCCTGTGATGTGTCAATCCAAGTCCCACAATATGGAGTATAATGTTAAGCATTGTAATATGTCCCCATTTTTGGCAGGTCCTTGTGATTGATTGAGTCAATTCATCGTAGCAACCCTCGTGAGCTGACAATGGGATTCGAGGGTCTCAATTGTGGAGTTATTCAGCTTTTCAGTGGACTATGGAAAGTTTTTGCTTCGTTTTGAGGGACACACTATTTATAGTAAGTCAATAGTTGGTTCCGATGAGCTCTGTTGAGTTAGAGGAGTTGGGTGATGCTCTCAATTTTTATTTATGGCTTCTGGTTTGGGCTCCTAGAATCTTGGAGGGAGCGTTCAATTTTAGTAAGTCAGCTCGTCAAATTCATTTATTGTCTTTTTTCATCAGAATCACTAGTATTGTGAGATTTTGAATTTGATGCTTCTTCAGACATTGATGGGTGAATTATTATTATTATTTAACTAAATATGCTGATGTTGCTATTTTTGTTGATATTGTAGTTTGGCTACCTTAGTGTTGTAGCTCGTTGGTACTGGGTTGGAATGTTTTGAACCTTGGGCACAAGAAATAGTGGCCTTCTGTCAGAATATTATGATATGGGCAAAAAGGCCGTTTTGGAAGCCAACGAAATTAATAAATTATATATGGCACCTTTGGGAAACTAAGTGCCATTTGGGGATTATAAATATGAGCCTATTTGATGAGAAAGGCATCTGGTTGATTATTTGCTTTTGATGCCTGTGAAGAGTTTTATGAGTTTGTTGGTTTATGTGTCCTTGCTGAGGTATAAAGGTTGGTTGCTAGCTATGTTTTTCCACTGCTGAGATATGGTGGACTATATTATGAGAATTGTTTAATTTGAATTGTGGAGTCTTTTCCACTACTGTCATATTTTGTGTTTGCTGAGCTCATTGGGGTTGGAGAATTTGAGATTATATATCTGTTGGGCATTGATATTATGCTACTTTGGCTGAAGGATTACTTCTGGGGTTTTTGGAGGCTGCCGTTACTGATTCTGGGCAGCATTTGGGGTGTCTTTGAAAGTTTGATATTGATTGGCAGACATGCAGTGACAAGTTAGAGATCTACATTTCAGTTTTTAGGCCCATGATCAAGATTATAGGGCCCACAATCAAGATTGAAGGTGCTGGAGTGATTTGGTGGAGACTGCTATAGCTGCACATGGAGCTGGGAAGATTCAGCTGGGTAGATTAGTGCATTTATGGTAATAAATCTCAACAATATAACAAGTTCCATGTTTGAATTCTATAGCATTTCATTCCAAGGCTGTGATTTGTGGTGAAGCTGAATGTTTATCGTTCCAGGTTCCATGTTCTCTTTTTTAATAAATGAAATGTAATTTCTTTTGAACAAATGGTGAATGGTAGTAGAATTTTTTCTATCGAGCAAAGGCATTGGAACTAATTGTGTTGATTTTCATAGGTAGAATCGCTGCAAGTGTACTAAACACTACCAGATGTATTGCTATGTGTGTTCCAAATGCAACATTCTCTTTAGATATATATTGAGAAAAACTAAATGAATTTGGAGCATGCCTATTTGTTAATCAGATACTTAATATAATAATATATTTAATCATTTATATATATTATATTAATTTTTCTCATATATTTATAGCTCATCTCATATAATTATACATATGTTTATTTGACAAAAGCTATCAAACATTAAAACTCCCTCTTAGCTAGGGAGGATGAAGAAAAGACAAATATTACACCATTGGTAGTGTTACAAATTTTAAGGATATCTAATTTGATACCTCAGAAGTTTTCCACCATTTGATATTGCATTTGACATCGCCAGTATTGGCCTCCTAGAATATCAATGATATTCACCAGTTACTCAAAAGGTTTTGATATCACATTTGATATCAAGAGTATTGGCCTCCTCGAATATCAATGATATTCACCAAGTACTCAAGAGGTTTTGATATCACATCTGATATCAAGAGTATTGGCCTCTCAAAATATGAATGATATCACCAAGTACTCAAGAAGGTTTTGATATCACATTTGATATCAAAAGTATTGGTCTCTTAGATTATCAATGATATTCACCAAGTACTCACAAGGTTTTGATATGACATTTGATACCACGAGAATTGGCCTCCTAGAATATCAATGATATTCACCAAGTTCTCAAATTTTTTTTTGCTATCACATGTAATATCAAGAGTATTGGCCTCCCAGAATGTTGAGATGCAAGACATTCACCATATACTCAATTTTTTTGATCTCATAATACAAGTTATTGTAAGATCATCCCCTTATTGTAACTTCTACAAATGCATGTGACATCATTTGGAAGTTGTCACTTCGTCATGATGTAAACAGGGTGTAAGCCCATTAAATCACAGTCACGAGATATATTCATGAATTACATTCCTCTTGACTGCTCTAAATTATTGGAGAATCCATCTCAACATGGCTTACTCCATCTGAATCAATATGATTGAGATCACCAAAGGTTGACTGAATCATATTCTCTATCTGCTCCTTTCTTTCAAGATTGCCTTTAATGAAATGTCAGTCTCTTTCTCAATCTCCCTCTTTTTCCCGTGATAACATTCTTAGAGAAAATCAAGGCAAATGACTCATATATAGAAACACAAATAAATAAAGGTGATTTTAAGATAAAAAATTCAAAAAATACTTATCTCTCTCCTTATCTTAAATTCCACTTGATATATTCAAAATGATCAGGCCTTCTATATATATCTTTTTATTCTAAACAAAGAAAATCATCTCTCTTGGATGTTGTCACCATTAGACTTCATCAGTTATGAATATAATAAAAATTGTTAATAGAATAAGTCACTTACTTTTTGTTTATTTCTAATGCCGCCCCATTATATATATGGCTGCTTCCCTGCTTACATGTTTCTTGCAATTTTATCGGGAATGGGATTTTGACATGTTTAAGCTTTCTTTGTTCTCCTTACATTCAATCTGCCCTTCCTTTGATATCTTTGTGTTATTGTATCATGTGTATCTTCCATTGGGGGTTATATGCTTGTCGATTGTGTTTTGAATATATATGCTTATTTGGCGTTAATGATGGTAGCAGAGGAGTGTGCTAGCTGAAAGAGTGTTGTGACCTGAGCTTAATATGTGCCGACCCTTATCCAAGGGTAATGAAGGAATATTATGCACAATGAATTGTGAGGTGGTTGGCGGTTGACAACATGATCCCTTGCAACACATGCTTTGATTGACCAATACACAGGCCAACTTTGTAAAGATATTGTAATTGTAATAATTCTATACACGCCTAGGCTGTGTAGGAATCAAGCCCAACTCATGATTTTCTTCAAATAATTATTTCTCTATGATAAAAAATATTTTAGCAATCTTATCACACGATGTGCTTCTTCAAATACAGCAGTCCTGCAATAAGAATATGTATTCTAGCTTCAATATCTCATTCTAAAGTGGAATAAAATAATATTTGATGTCCATGATGATAGAATAAAATACCCAAAGGTTCTTCTTATATTCATGACAGTAGTAATGATAAGCATTTTCTATTCACCACAAATGAATTGAGCCCTCTATATCTCCCTTAAGTCAAATATACTTCTGACCACATGTTTGAAATATTTGTTCGGAAAGATAAATGCACTGTTGGCCCCAATAAAAGATTTCAGTAAGCCTCGTTAATGACTATCAAAGTGCCGCAGAAAATATTCACGAACAATAGGATTCTCAAATCACTTGGTTGGTAATAATAAATATAGCCGTTATTTTTGTCAAATGCATAGGTGAAAAGAAGAATCAAATGAGTCATAGGATAATATTTCAAACTCTAAAATTTCTTTCTTTCATTATTGAAACCTCACAGGCTTGTAGGGAACCTTCTCTGATACCATGTTGATATTCAGAGGTAGAATCGCTGCAAGTGTACTGAGCACTGCCAAATGTATTGGTATGTATGTTCCAGATGCAACATCCTCTTTAGATATACATTGAGAATAAGTAAATGAATGACCATGTCCCTTCATGAGACGTCTATTTGTTAATCAGATATTAATATAATAATATATTTATACATACATACATACATACATACATATATATAATATTAATTTCTCTCATATATTTATAACTCAATTATATCTCATAATTATACATATGTTTATCCAACATAAGCTATCAAACATTAACAAATTGTAAATGATGGCTAGCTAAAAATACATAAATTGCTGATTAGATCAGACTAGAACAATTTACTTATATCTTTAGTAGCACTAGATGGTATGGAAAAATGCTTGCCAAGTGTTTGATGAAATGTTCAGCAATCGAATTGTGAAAGAAAATGATGTCTGATTAAGCTATAACCGGTTGAGGGTTATTACAAGCACCATCAAATGAGATATCCTTATTGAGCAACAAGAATGCATGACGTGATGGAGATCAAGAAAGATCTTGTTAAACGTATAGTCAAGTAGATATGTTTATGAACAACAATCTGTAGGAAACCTCAGTGATAATCAAATAAGCCTTTTGGCAGTGATGGTTGACACAAACAATGCATAACGAATAGAGATACAATGATAACAATATTGAAGGTCAAAGATTCAGATATTAACTCATCCCAGCAATAAGACAACAAATCTGGTCAAACCTCTATGTGCATGCAGACCTCAACAGACATACATAGACAACATTTGAACAAGGGATGACTACCAGCATGCAAAGCAAGTTTGTGGGTTTTATTAATAAGCCAATGACAAGATTTTTGAAGGTCTGATAAATGAAAAGGGGGTATGTGTATTAGTGGCATCATGTATTTGTTCATGAAAGATGTCATCCCTCTTAGGTTCAAAAGATTGCTAGATACAATGGAAGATCATATTGTGGACATATCAAATATATGTGTCATCGAACATTATTAGAAAGCATTTGAATACATGACAACATTCAGAATGGAGATAGAAAGTGTCAATGAATTTTGGTATTAAACAATGATAAATCATACAGCAAACACAAAAGCTGAAAGATGAAGACGGCTATTAAAAAGGGAACTATGAAAGAAACGATGGGATATCGTAAGCCATGAGTATTGAAGCAGTGATAAAAGTGTGGATGCTAAAAAATGATGAACTGCTTAATGTAGGCAGTGACAATTTGTATACAAACAACGACGAAGAAAGTAAAGATTCAGTTATAAATATATGGTGCAGTAAAAAAGGGAGATCAATAAACTTAAGTCTTTGCTCCAATTTACAATTATTGAGCCTTGTATTATTTCAGTAGTGCTGCCAAGTTTAAGAAAGAACAAAACTGTTCAGCGGTGTGATTGAAAAGACCAAGGATCTAATTCATTGTGCGATAGTCAACAATCAAACTGTTTAGACCATGGAAATAGACTCCATCTCATCGCATATCCAAGGAATGAACAACATGCGAATTTGTGAAACAATATTAGTAGTGATAAAAAAACCAAATAAGCAACAAGTTTACAATCGAAGGTGTTGGAAAAGGGTTACCTATAGAAATTTTTTAATCAAGGTTGAGTTTTGATAGCACAATATAAGTAAAATTGTCAGAGCTGCGATTGTGAAATTAATCAAATTTAATTTATGAAGGGGTGTGACCACTTTGTATTTGATAAGTCATATCCTATAAAGGATAAAATATAAATATGACACAAGATCTGATAAGAGCACTATAAGAGATATATTCAGATTTTGTAAGGAGGACTTTGGAGCAAAAGGCATGGCTTGTAACATTAACTGATGTATTATACTTTAATGATTAATAAAAGCTCTTTGCATGCATTCATTTGAGGCAAAAAAATAAACTGCAATTTGGATTAGTCCTTTGTGGTTAGTAAGGTGATTATTGAATTATTCTTGACAATGCTTGTGTATTAGATCGTTCATAGATAATCAGGGATAGTGTGAAATGTGTATTTGTTTCTTCATCAATGTCTAATTGGACTCCCTCCAAAGAAGTTAGAATCCTTTTGGACTAACATTGAAATCGCATATGTGATTCATCTTTTGCATTTAGAGCACAAGAACAATTGATGATGTTTATGTATATCGTCCCTTAAAGGTGTACACGAGAATCTTCATTGTGGTAGACTCTATTGCCCAAATAAACAATACACTGCTTTTTGGAATCATTGAAAGACAATCATTGGATTCATAGTTGAAGTTAGTAATTATTTTCTGTATTTCCTTCTTGCAAGCATTAACTCAATTATTGATAAAATCTTATACAAATGTTCAATCAAGTATTCATACAACTTTTATTTTTTATTGAGTTTAAGGATATTTTGACACCTTAAGAACTCACTAAGTTTAAATTCATTGTTGAAAAGCTTTAAACCAAGTGATTAGGGTTTAAGGTGAAGGTTTACCTGCCCAGGTTTGGAGAAACCTAAAGTGCAGGGGATAGGTGGTTATTCCCGTCCGTTGGCAAAACAAATTGAGTAATCCTACTAGAGAATTGAAAAAACTCTTGCATTTTCAATCTGTGATTTTGACTTTTGAGAACCAACAGATTGGCGACTTTGTTGAGGAGAATTGCTCACAATATATATTTTGAAGTTATCTAGAATTTCTAATATCACAGATTAGAATCAAAAAGCAATTGTATCAATTTGTTTGGAAGCATACTTTGCTAGAAGCAAGAACCTAGAAAGTCAGCAAAATCAATATATTCCTCGAAAGAGGTTGCGACTCTATTCAAATGATGATCAATGACTCTACTGAGGGAGAAGACTCAGAAAGTGACAATAGTTTTTCTTTTTGAAAAGAAGACTATTTTATTTCAAGATGTCTCAACCTTTTAAAAGAAAACTATTTATTTCAAAATGGATTTGGTTAAACCTCTATGTGCGTGCAAACCTCAACAGACATACACAGATGACATCTAAACAAGGACTGAGTACCAGCATACAAAGCAAGTTTGTGGGTTTAATTAATAAGCCAGCGACAAGATTTTTGAAGGTCTAATAAATGAAAAAAGGGTATGTGTATTAGTGAAATCATGTATTTGTTTATGAGAGATGTCATCCCTCTTAGGTTCAAAAGACCTTTAGGTACGATGGAAGATCATATCATAGACATATCAGATATATGTGTCATCGAGCATTATTAGCAAGCATTCGAATACATGACAATGCAGAATGGAGATATAAAATGTTGATGACTTTTGGTATTAGACAATGATAAGTCATTCAGAAAATACGAAAGATGAAAGGCACCTATTAAAAAGTGAACTATGAAAGAAATGATGGAATATCATAAGCTGTGAGTATTGGGGCAGGGATAAAAGTATGGATGCTGAAAAAAAAAGATGAATCGTTTAATATAGATAGTGACAATTTGTATACGAACACCAACGAAGAAAGTAAAGTTAGGGTGCAGTAAAAAGGGAGATTAATAAACTTAAGTCTTTGCATGATTTACCTATGCACCTTCTATCATTTCAATAGTGCCACCAAGTTTAAGAAAGAACTGAACTATTTAGGGGAGTGATTAAAAAGACAAAGGATCTAATGCATTCTGCGATAGTCAGCAATCAAATTGTTTAGACTATGGAAATAGACTCCATGTCATTGCATATCCATGGAATGAAAAACATGCAAACTTGTGAAGCAATATTGGTAGTGATAACAAAAAAAAAGCTGCAAGTTTATAATCGAAGGTTTTGGAAAAAGGGTTACCTATAGAAGTTATTGAATCAAGCTTGATTATCGATGGCACAATATAAGTAAATTGGTCAAAGCTACGATTATGAAATCAATCAAATGTAATTTATGAAGGGGCGTGACCACTTTGTATTTGATAAGTCATATCCTATAAAGGATAAAATGTAAATACTACATAACATCCAATAAGAGCAATATAAGAGATGTATTCAGATTTCGTAAGGAGGACCGTGGATTAAAAGACATGGCTTGTAACATGAACTGATGTATTATACTTTAATGATTAATAAAAGCTCTTTGTTTACGTTCATTTGAGGCAAAGAAATAAACTGCAATTTGGATTAGTCCTTTGTGGTTAGTAAGGTGATTATTGAATTATTCTTGACAATGCTTATGTATTAGATCTTTCATAGCATTCTTTGTTTAATAATCAGGGATAATGTGAAATATATATTTGTTTCTTCATCCATGTCTTATTGGACTTCCCTTTAAAGAAGTTAGAATCCTTTTGGACTAACATTGAAATTGCATATGTGATTCATCTTCTGCATTTAGAGCACATGAACAATTGATGATATTCTGATATATATTGTCCCATAAAGTTGTACATTAGAATCTTCATTGTGGTAGACTCTATTACCTGAGTAAACAAGGCACTGGTTTTTGGAATCCTTGAAAGACAATTTATAGTTGAAGTTAGCGATTATTATCTGTATTTCCTTCTTGCAAGCATTAACTCAATTATTGATAAAATCTTATACAAATGTTCTATGTTTTCAAACATATTTTCAAGTATTCATACAACTTTCATTTTTTATTTAGTTTAAGGAGTTTTTGCCACCTTAAGAACTCACAAAGTTTAAATTCGCTATAGAAAAGCTTTGAACCAAGTGATGAGGGTTTAAGGTGAAGGTTTATCTGCCTAGGTTTAGTGAAGCCTAAAGTACAAGGGAGTTGAATCACGTGGTTATTCTCATTCATTGGCCAAATCTGATTGAGTTACCCTATTAGAAAATTCTTGGGTTTCCAATATGTGGTTTTGGGAACCAACACCATCTACAAAGATTAATCTCAAATCAATCTTTGAAAACTATATAGTTCCATACAACTCATAATTAGCTCATAGATCTTTTGAATTTGATGCTTGTTTTTGACAATCTTCTTGTTCAAAGTTATATAATTAATGCACATCTGCAGGGTGGCATCCTTTTCATTTACAACACCACAAATGAGGCAAATATGATAGAAATAAGTCTTCAAAGTCGCTGTGCAATGTCTCTATTATGTTTTGTTAATATGGTTGCACTCAAATATGTATTAATTGATTGTTGGCTTTTAACTACTGTAACTATTTACTTTTAAAAGAACTTCATGTGTGAATAAAGATATATTTGATTACTCTATATGTTCATTATTTCAAGTGTTAATACCATTGGAACGAAGAGGAGACATTTGGTGTCCATGCTAATTTAAAGAAATTGGGTCCAATACAAGATATTGATTCTCTAAGACCTTGATGAAGGCGGGAAGAGAGTGCAATGTTGTTAGTACTAAGAGAGTAGGTGATCTATATGATTGATAGGGATCAAAGGAAAAACAAAGTATTGTAATGAGAAGTAATTGGAAAAAATGCAGTAGTACAAATTTGAAGCTGAAATAGAATCGAAGTTTAAGGTAGAGTTGAAGTTGTAGAAAGGGAAAACCTAAGTTATTGTTTTGGGTATAGGTACAAAATACAAATTTATGTAAAATTAGTTCTTCACCTTGGTTATAGGTATGGATAGATCTATATACACATATCTATTGAAAATTAGAAAACAACCAACCTACCAGATAGAATGATATCAAATAGAACAAGAAAACTTATGATAATAAATGTTATATTGAAGGAAACTATATGATGAAATGGACTTGGTTGGGTAAGGCTCACCCAAGGTTTCGCTCAAGTGCTCAATTTTGTTTTGGGTTCAGCTCGAGCACCTAAGTTTGCTATGGCTTCAGCTTGGTTGAATCCACAATGAATCTCGGTGCCTAGGTCAAACCTAGGAACCTGGGGGAAAATTTGGACCGGACCTAGACAAGGATCACACATGGCTATCAATTTGGGCCTTTTTGGATGGGTTTGGTATGCCTGTAAAAATAATTCCACAATTAATCACATATAGGATGAGTTGGTTGGAATAGCAAGATACCTTCCATTCCCAGATGAAGCATGAATCGATATTGTAGACAAAGTTTAGAAGTCAGTAGAAATTTTAGATGAGAGAATTCATGAGATAGAGTCTAATAATCCTTCATATAAAAATAGAGAGAAATATACAAGAGAACCTTCAAGGCATCAAAGGGTTCTTAATCAAGGAAGAAATTAAGCCAAAAGCAACAAGGCTAAAGGCATATAAAACAAAATCTAAAGTAGGATTGCTGAAGTTGTAGGAAGAGTATTCTCAAGTGGACAAGTGTACTAGAGGAACACAAGAATTTTTGAATTAAAACTCCTTAATGAGAAGATACAAGGAACTAGGTTTACATTAGTAACGATGGCTCCATCAAATCCAAATCCTAATGAGCTTTGAAAATATTATTCCAATGCTAGTGCATGTTGCGAGACTTTTGTGTTTGCAAATATGAAACTATCATTTTAACTTCACCCTTGTTGGAGATTGTATCTACGATAGAGATCTTTATATCTGGGCATTAATACCATTATGGTCACCTTAATTGAAGAGGAAATTTATGATAATAATTGTCATGTTAAATATAAAGACATGTGTCATACGATATGTATTGAGGTATGGAAATATGAAAAGTTTTGTATTGGAAAAATGAAGTCATGTTTTGGGAAATTCAAGAGACCTTTAGTTGTAATGTGGAGTCTGTCTATTTGTTATATATATTGCATTGAGTGAAAGGCATTGTACACTCAAACATTTTAGTATCAATAAAGTTATATTTTGTTGCGTCGCTGGGTTTTTCCCTTCAATGTTAGAAGAGTTTTCCCAAGAAATTACTAGTGTATGTTGTATCTGCTATATTTTCTTATTGTTGTTTATCAGTTATTTCGTGGGCTCAAATCTCAACATGGTACGAGAGAAAATTTCAATGACAACAATTAAGGAAATTCTCTAGTAGTTTCAGATCTTAAGTTTTCTTATTCCTGATCATTATTCTCTTCAAATTTAGCAATGATGCCTATTTTATATTCAGTGTTGGCTCTCTTTTGGTCCATTTTATTGCTTTATTTGTTTCTCTTCTTGTTCCTTATGATGTTGCCGCTCTATGATGTGCCTATTTTATGTGTGGCGCTGGTGCAGGAGTATCTAAGGGTAAGGTGAAACCCTGACTCAAGTTTTGGTTTGTAAATGGTCTAACCAACTGTTTAGAGAATAAGGACTACATATAAAGTCCTAAGTTAGTCTTAAGAGGTGTGGTTGGGTAAGTGTAGAGTGTGAGTCAAGTTTTGACCAACTAGGTCGTGATAGGCCTAAAAATTGCTCAAGCTGGCTCTATGAGGCAAAAATTGAAAAATGCCTAAAATGGGTCAAGAAATGTTCAAAGAGGGTCATTAGAAGTCCTAGGTTCATTTTATGAGGTTTGAAAACAAATTGGTCAAGTTTGAAGGCTTAGTTTGCAAAATTGCTCATTATCAACTTTTCAATTTTTTGCAAATTGCACAGTTTGAGAAATGAGTAACATAGGTAGTTATGGCTTGAACTAAAGGGCAAGGTGGTGGGGAAACCAATATGAACACCTTCCAACTCATTTCCAAGGGTTAGCCATGCATCTGTACAGACAACACTTGTATGTGGAGCGATTTGTGATCAAAAAACGTAGTTTTGAAGGATTGAGCAAAGAAACCTGATTGGATAGCTTACTGTCTTGAATATAATAGTAGCTTGGATTGATGTATTGATTCTGTGCAAGGTTGTTTAGTTCTTAAGTTGTCATTTTAGTAGGTTTTCAAAATTAGTTAGCTTTTACATTTTTGTTGTCCAGTTTGAAGTAACTAGCACTAAAATGGCTATAGCTTGAGTTTCCATGGTCAAATCATTATGGCCTTTGGGAATCAAGTAATAGCCCCTGTATATATGTAAATAATGATTTTGGAGTCTGTGGCAGTCAAGAAGCTAATTTTACAAGCAAGCCCTAGGCAAGCAAGGAAGGCTTGACAAGCTGCAATGAAGGCTTGTAGTTGAATGATAATGAGAATAGAGGATTGGCACGTGCCAATCTTGGATGGGCAATGGTAGAGTAGGGTGTTAGGTGTCTGTAGACTAGAGGAGAAGGTTTGATGCAAAGATTGGAGCATTTGGTAAGATTTTTGTTGCCATTGCCCATAAAACCCTCAAAATAGGGGGTAAACTAGAATCGTATAGTACGGACACCATAGAGACCTAAGACTTGGAAAATCTTCAAGCCTAGGTCAATTGAAAACAAAGTCTTGAGGATGTCAGTAGGCCTTATTAAGAGTTTTTGTGAGTTAATGAAGTTTCCTTGATTCTAGGAGGGCTAATAGGGGCTCTTAGGGCTACAAGGGCAAATAGGGAAAATATAGGCTTGTGGGTGTGTGAAACTTAACAAGATGATGCACAATGACATGAAATGTGTCAAGAACCTCATAAGGGTGGTTCAAGCTTGATTTTGGCCTATTGGTGACACTTGGGGAAGATTTGGCATGTTGAGCCAAAATATGCACAGTTGGGGATTTGAAGTTAGTGGATGGAAACTTGAGTTGTTTGGGAGAGTTTCTTGGTGAAAGGGGATTCAAAGGAAGTCCTCTAGGTTGGGGTTGGAATAGTAACCCTAGGTAGGCTAGGAGTAGCCTTGGTAGAGCAAGAAAGCTCTAGAGTGAAGAAGCTCCCCATCAAAGTGGTATCAGAGCCATAAGATTGTGGCTTGTGGTGGTATGCTGTATTCCACTGAATCAAGTGGATCTTCAAAGATGGTTACCAATGCAGAATTGACTAAGGAGGTAGATGAGCAGAAGAAGCACATGGAGGAGAAAACCAAGCTTCTTGATGAGGCCATAGAATAGATGAAAGATAAGTTGAAAGAGATGGAAGATGTAGCCTAGGCAAAGGAAGATGAAGACTTTAGTATGGGTAAAGAGCAAGTGAGCTTGGAGGATGAAATACCTGAACCTGATCCTCCACATGGTGAGCAAGAACCATTCCTCAAAGCCTTCAAAGCATTTGGAGGAAAGAATCTTGAAAATGTGTCATTATTCCATGGCAAGATGGATGCACAGGTGGTCCTAGAATGGGTTGAGAGTATTGAAAATTATTTTTAATGTGAAGGGACAATAAAGGCTCAGAAAGTGAGATTTGCAAAGTCAAGATTGAAGGGACAAGCACTGACTTGGTGGAAGTTTGTGCAAGAGGAAAGAGAGAGTGAAGGGGAGAAACCAATAACCAATTGGAAGGCTATGGTAGAAAAGATAAAGGAGACCTATTTGCTTGAAGATCATGAGATTCAGATTCACAAGCATAGGCAAAATCTCAAGTAGAAGGATCTTGATGAGGCTACGTACATCGAGGAGTTCCAAAAATTGGCTCTAAGGTCAAGGGTACAAGAGGCAGAGAGCATCAAGGTAGCAAGGTACTTAAATGGCCTTAAGTGGTCTATCGAAGATGGAATGAGCTTGTTCAATCTCACCACACTACAAAGTTGTTTTCAAATGGCTAAGAAGGTGGAAGACAAATTAAGGAAGAAAGGGGACTCAAGTTCCAAAGGCAGAGGCAGAGGTAAGGATTTCAGTGGTGGCTCAAGAGGTGGTTCTAGTGGGAGGACCAATGAACAAAGGAGCTATGGAGATTCCAAATGGAATGAGAAGGTCAGTGAGACCAGTCAAAGTGGAGGCTCTGGTAGAGGTAGAGGATCCAATAATGGTGGCCGAGGCAGATATGGGAGTAGCAGCAAAGGCTCACACTTCAGCAATATGAAGTGTTACAACTATGGCAAGTTGGGACATCCTGCCTACAGATGTCTAGAGAAGGCATCAACATCTTATGGTGAGAAGAAGATCACTTATATACAAGAGGAGGATAAGCAAAAAGGAGAGGTGGACCTTGACATAGAGAAGGGTGAGAACCTCATGCTGATGAGAGTCTTAGTTAAGGAGCCAATAAAGGAGGAACCCAAGCAGAGAAGAGCATTATTTAGAACTACTTGCAAGATATTGGGTAAGGTATGCAAAGTGATCATAGACTCAGGGTCTACTAACAATGTACTGTCAAAGGAAGCAGTACAAAAGCTTGGTTTAACAAAGGTTCCCCATGTGTGTCCTTATAGGTTGACTTGGTTGAACAAGGGGCATAACATATTAGTGAATAAACAAGTATGGACGAACATTACTATAGGTAAGTACCAAGATAAGATCCTATATGATGTACTTCCCATGGATGCTTGCCATCTGCTATTGGGAAGACCTTGGCAATATGATAGGGAGGTAGTGCATCATGGGAAGGACAACAAATAATTTTTCAAGAAGGATGGAGTCACCTATAGGATACAATCCACAATGGAAGAAGACAAGGTAGAAAAGGTTACTACTAAGACGTTGTTGATGAGTGGAAAAAAATTCCTCAAGGACTTTAAAGAAGGTGAAGGAGTAGGGTATGCTATCATGCTGAAGCCAAAAGAGGAGCAATCACCTTCACAAACACTTATACCAGCCGAGGTACAAAACCTGTTAGATCAGTTTGAAAGATCTAATTTTTGATGGAGCACCACCAACATTACCTCCAAAGAGAGCCATTAGTCATTAATTGACTTCATATTAGGAGTATCACTGCCAAACTGTAACATCTCGGTTTCTCGAGTCTTAAATAACAATTAACAACTAACATACTTAAAGAAATACAGTTATAACTTCATTTACATGGGAAGACAGTTTAATTAGTTTCGTTCATATGAAAGGGATTGACAGTTAAAATTAGTTAAACAAATTTTCTTAACTCAAAACATGAAACACCATCAAATGAAATTACTACAGAAATTGAAATCCATGCACCATGGAAACTGAGATCGAAATCAAAACTAAGGATGCTTTTGCAACCACTTGGGTTAGTCCACAAATACCTCTATAACAATATCACGAAACGACCTCCATCCAATATGGTTGAATTAAAATTAAATGACGATTATCATTAAATACCACGTTAGAAAATTAGGGCATCAGTTACCACTGTAATCATTAGGGCATCAATTACTATTGGAAGCTTTAGGGCTTTTGGTACCATTGTATCACTTAGGGCTTCCAATACCACTGATTCAAATGGGGCTTCCGATACCACATATTCAATTAGGGCTTCTGATACCACTGATTCAAATAGGGCTTCCGATACTACTATATCATTTAGGGTTCCGTTTACCATTGAATCATTTAGGACTTCAAATTCCTTTCCTTCTGATTACTTAATTCTGATAGTAAATCAAGATTAGAAAATATGCTCATATTTGATATTCATATAAGTGAAAGGCAATCCATAAATCTATCTTTCACATCTAGGTGTAAAAATAACTATAATGATAAGATGACTCGATTATTCTTACCTTCATCTTGCATGTACATCATAAAAGTAAAGATACCTGTTCCTATAAAAGAATTGGATGGATAGCTTATCTTTGTCCAATGCACGTCCGACAACTTATGGAGAGGTGAAACATTGTCAGGGGCGTAACCATCCAACCTCGGACCAGATCTTATTCCCACATGATCTCTAATGAGAAAGGCCCTCCCTATCTGGAATAGCTAGGGGTCATCTTGTCATACATTGGGTATTCTAGTAATTAACACACCATACGACTTGGCAGCAGGAGATTACATTAACAGGATTATGCATGAGCTATTAATTAATTTATATTAAAATGACAAACATTGAAATGTCATAACTGATACTGATTCATGTTACTACAAATTCCTTTCTTTCACTTCATCACCCATTTTCTTGGCTACATAGCCAGTTGAGTCCCAGGTGTTAGGAATTCTTAGAACAACTAGTTTTGCCAATTATACAGGAAGATTAAATGCATCCAGCATTTCACAATCTATGATTACATGATCATATTCTTTAAAGATCCAAAATTTGATTGTTTAAGTCTAATATCCAACGGTGTAATGGTTATAGATCCATACTATGTTTTTCTTGGCTTCAACATAAGATTCATAATACTTGTTTTTCATAAGAGTACAGATACATTTTATATTCACAGTGATAGTGTGCTCGACCTTGGTCAATGGCTTAGCAAAGATTAAATTTTCTTTGTAAATTATTTACTGGTTCTTCTTGAGAGTACTACTCCTTATCTTAGAGGCGTATGGAAAATACTTTTGTGTAAGCTTTCTCTAAGATAACCACCTTTTTGAAAAAAAAATCTGAGATAAAATCTAAATTCTATTATGGAATTAATATTTTGATTTCAAGCTAGGAATTATATTGCAATCACATGGATTTGTTTGACAATCATAATTATCTCTGTTTCAATAGGTTGCATATTTGATGTAAGCTCAAAATCATTAGAGATTGGTATCATGAATACCTTAGACAACAATAGATAGAATATTGGATTATTTCTACTAATCAGTCTTAACCGATTGAGGACAACATGTCGAATCAAAGTGAGAGAGTAGAATAAAAGAATAAGGGATGGAAATTCGTATGCATTTAGTTACGTTCGGCTAAATTTAGATGCAATCGGTTCCATATCTATCACTGTTTCTAAATATAAATCTTGTGATTGCAAACACTACTATATCAGTTTATCAAAGGTTACCAAACACGAGTATGACCAGTGAGTCCAATTGCAACTTAATCTCTTGCAAATCTGAAGCTTGGTTCCGGCTTCACTCCGACAACAGAGGTTGTATTGGTATCAACACCAGATGATTTTTGATATAAATGCAAGGATTTGGAAGTATAAATAGCATGATGTTCGGTGGTAAGGAAAGAGTACTCAGTGCAATGAAAATGGTGGAGAGAACTGAGAATGTGAGAGAGTCCTCCCTGCAATCCCGATCGCGGCTCCTTAAAAGTTAAGCCGAGACTCCTTGGCTTACTTACGTTTTTCAAGAAGTCTGTTCGGGTGCTTCAAAAAGATCTCCCCTTCCATTCACGGCTTCAAATAAATAAGAGAAGACGTGACTTCTTCGCTTTTGCCGGTTTAGAAGATTATAAACCATTCGAATTCTAAGATGACCATTCGAATACATCATAAATCTAAAGATAAGAGAAATAAAAAGGTTGGAAGAGAGGTTGGAAAGACTATAAAGCAATTTGAATTGCCAAAAATCAAATTAATTATGCCAAGTATTAATCGATTAAAAGCAAGAATATTAAAAAGAAAGAATAGAGTTGGAAGATTATAATTCAAAAATTATAATAATTCAAATGTTATTATAATTCGATTTTTATTATTATAATCTTATATGTACATGTAACATCACTTTATTAATTATTAAATTATAATGGTACCAGATCATTTTTATATGATATGTATGTTTATAAATATTTATTAAAATAATATGATGAAGATAAATTAAAATCCTTTGAGATACATTATATATGTTAACCCAATTATTTTATTTAAATTATTTGTTTAAATAACTCGTGGATCTCGCAGATGTATCCTATTTCAAGTCACCAGGTCCTCAACCCATTTTCTCAATGATGGTGACGCTCCTGCCTAATTCTTTTTTGACAATGCTTCCACCCCTTTCGACTTGTTTCCTACAAGGAAATTATTCATAATTAAATTATAAATTATTTGATCATAAATAATCATGATGGTTAACCTTCATCCCAATTCCATGAATTCGTGATTAATGATCAACTAGCATGTTATCTTCACTTGAAATCATAATGACTATCTTACTATTTCGCCAGATTATAACAAATTAAATTGCCAACTGACTTCATGTGAACCTCGACGGCTATATTTCAGTTTACGTTAAAAATTGGGATGTAACATACCATTCCCCTTGTGGTTCATCGTCCTTGATGAACTTGTAACGAACATTATAATGGAGTATTTTAAAATTGGAATGTAATGTACCATTCCCCTTTGTGTTTCATTGTCCTCGATGATTTCTACAAATTAAATACTAAAGAATATTCCAAATACAAGATATATATATATATATATATATATAGCATCGTGATATCATTTTTTTTACAAAATCATAATCATAATTGAAATTCAAGATCCATTTTTACTTCAAAGTTTCCAAAAAGATACTTGCATCGTATCATAAAACTAAACACGTACTCACCTGAGTTCACTTTACTGTACTTGTGGTTGTCTTAGCATCATTTGAGTTGATTCTATTTCATGTTCCATTTGGCATATGGCATTCATTATTGGGTAGATCATCCTTGCAACTTGCAGATCACCAGGAATGGGTAAGTGAATCCATGTTCTTCCATCTATGTGACCTTGGCCTTCATGCCTAACATTTCATTAGAATAATCATTTCGTGATAAGATATCTCCAAAACAATATACAACAGCTCATTATGTAAAGTCAACATTGCATGTGTATTATCCATGTATAGCAATGTGTCAAAGGGTAAAAACATGATATACTATGCAAGATCATCATACATCAAATCAAGATTATAAGCATCTGAAACAATTCATAAGATTCTTATCGAGTGGCTCATCATTCATCTGTAAATATCTAGAAATTTATCTTTTCCATTTGTATGACTTAGGCTTCCATGCCCATCTCGTCAAAAGTTTACATCTGTAAATAAGCATTGATAGTTCAATTATGCAAGTGTGTTTACTCCATATTCGAGCACATAATGATTTTGTTGTTTAATCAACATAAAAAAGGATCATGGTTCACAGTTTTGTTTTCCTTTAGTTCAAGTTCAAATAGGTAACAATTTATTTCTCCGATTAATTGCATAAAGAATTATTTAGCCATCATCATGGATTTTGATATCATTTTATCAAGATTATAGAAACTATTTTGGATTGTGCAAGCCCTGGCCTTGAACGATACTCATCCCTCACACATTCTAACCTTTTAGAATGGTTTCCTCGGGATGTTTATCTATTCGGCCATCTAAGTAATCAGGTGGTTTGAGTGTCCCAACAGTTATTCTCCAAAATAACTGAAGCATCTGGACAAACAAAAAAGATCTCATGTTTGGCACATCTACCCATATCTACCTTGGCCAAGGATTTCAAAGTTGGGTTCGTAAACCCGATCTCCACCAAGACTTGCCAATCATTTTACCTTCTTAATTAGGTTTCGTCTTTATGATATTATAGTTTATTCATTTGTCCATTTTATATCATCTCAGCCTTCCTGGCTATTCTGAATTATTTTCCAGTGTGATTTTCTAGTTTTGATTGCAATATCTAGCTCTGAAAAATAAATCTTTTTCATCATTGCATTTTTAGTTTCTCAAACACAGTGCTGGACCCAAGGTTTCAGCGTTGAATCCAATGCTCTAATACCATATGTAACATCCTGGTTTCCCGGGTCTTAAATAACAATTAACAACTAACATACTTAAAGAAATACAGTTATAACTTCATTTACATGGGAAGATAATGTAATTAGTTTCGTTCATATGAAAGGGATTGACGGTTAAAATCAGTTAAACAAAATTTCTTAACTAAAAACTTGAAACACCATCAAATGAAATTACTATAGAAATTGAAATCCACGTACCATGGAAACTAAGATCAAAATCAAAACTAGGGATGCTTCTGCAACCACCTGGGTTAGTCCACAAGTACCTCTATAACAATATCGCAAAACAACCTCCATCCAATATAGTTAAATAAAAATCAAATGACGATTATCATTAAATACGACTATATAAAATTAGGGCATCACTTACCACTGTAGTTATTAGGGCATCAATTGCCATTGAAATCTATTAGGGCTCCTAATAGCGTTGTATCACTTAGGGCTTTCGATATCACTGATTCAAATGGGGCTTCTGATACCACGGATTCACTTAGGGCTTTTGATACCATTGATTCAAATAGGGCTTTTGATACCACTGTATCATTTAGGGTTCTAGTTACCACTGAATCAATTAGGGCTTCAGATTCATTTCCTTCCGATTACTTAACTGTGACAGTAACTCAAGATTAGAAAATACGTTTATATTTGATATTCATATAAATGAAAGGCAATCCATCAATCTATCTTTCACATCTAGGTGTAAAAATAACTATAATGATAAGATGACTCAATTATTCTTACCTTCATCTTGCATGTACATCATAAAAGTAAAGATAACTGTTCTGATAAAACAATTGGATGCATAGCTTATCTTTGTCCAATACATGTCCGACAACTTATGGAGAGGTGAAACATTGTCAGGGGCTTAACCACCCAACCTCAGACCAAATCTTATCCTCACATGATCTCTAACGAGAAATGCCCTCCTTACCCGGAATAGCTAGGGGTCATCTTGCCAAACACTGGGTATCCTAGTAACACACCATACGACTTGGCAGCAAGAGATTACATTAACAGGATTATGCATGAGCTATTAATTAATTTATGTTAAAATGATAAACATTGAAATGTCATAACTGATATTGATTCATGTTATTATAGATTCCTTTCTTTCACCTCATCACCCATTTTCTTGGCTACACAATTGGGTGAGTCCCAAGTGTTAGGAATTCTCAGAACAACTAGTTTTGCCAATTATACAAGAAGATTACATGCATCCAGCATTTCACAATCTATGATTACATGATCATGTTCTTTAAAGATTCCAAAATTTGATTGTTTAAGTCTAATATCCAACGGTGTAATGGTTATGGAGCCATACTATGTTTTTCTTGGCTTCAAAATAAGATTCATAATACTTGTTTTTAATAAGAGTACAGATACATTTTATATTCACAGCCATAGTGTGCCCGACCTAGGTCAATGGCTTAGCAAAGATTAAATTTGCTTTGTAAATTATTTATTGGTTCTTGAGAGTACTACCCCTTATCTCAGAGGCATATGGAAAATACTTTTGTATAAGCTTGCTCTGATATAACCACCTTTTAGAGCTATTAGATTTCCACAATCCATCGGTGTTGTTTGATTTTTGGATTTGATTGTGTGAGAAATTTTTAAACAAAGTTCTGATATAACCACCTTTATAAACAAAGTTTTGAGATAAAATCTAAATTCTATTATGGAATCAATATTTTGATTTGAAGCTAGGAATTTTATTGCAATCACATGGATTTGTTTGACAATCATAATTATCTCGGTTTCAATGGGCTGCATATTTGATGTAAGCTCAAAATCATTAGAGATTGGTACCATGAATACCTCAGACAAGAACAGATAGCATATTGGATTATTTCAACTAATCAATCTTAACCAGCTGAGGAGAACATGTCGAATCAAAGTGAGAGAGAGCAAAATAAAAGAATTAGGGATGGAAATTCGTATGCATTTAGTTGCATTCGGGTAAATTCAGATACAATCGGTTCCATATCTATCACTATTTCTAAGTATAAATCTTTCCATTGCAAACACTACTATATTGGTTTATCAAAGGTTACTAAACAAGGGTATGACCAGTGAGTCTGGCTGCAACTTGATCTCTTGCAAATTTGAAGCTTGGTTCCGACTTCACTCCGACAGCAGAGGTTGTATTGGTATCAACACCAGATGATTTTTGATATAAATGCAAAGATTCGGAAGTATAAATAGCATGATGTTCGGCGATAAGGAAAGAGTATTCAGTGCAATGAAAATGGTGGAGAGAACCGAGAATGTGACAGAGAGTCCTCCGTTCAATTCCGATCACGGCTCCTTAATAGTTAAGCCGAGACTCCTTGGCTTACATATGTTTTTCAAGAAGTCTGTTCGGATGCTTCAAAAAGATCTCCCCTTCCACTCACAACTTCAAATAAATAAGAGAAGACGTAACTTCTTGGCTTTCACCAATTTACAAGATTATAAACCATTCGAATTCCAAGATGACCACTCGAACATATCATAAATCTAAAGATAAGAGAAATAAAAAGTTTGGAAGAGAAGTTGGAAATATTATAAAACAATTTGAATTGCCAAAAATCAAATTAATTATGCCAAGTGTTAATCGATTAAAAGAAAGAATAGAGTTGGAAGATTAGAATTCGAAAATTATAATAATTCAAATGTTATTATAATTCGATCATTATTATAATCTTATATGTACATGTAACATCACTTTATTAATTATTAAATTATAATGGTGCTAAATCATTTTTATATTATATGTACGTTTATAAATATTTATTAAAATAATATGATGAAAGATAAATTAAAATCCTTTGAGATACATTATATATTTTAACCCAATTATTTTATTTAAATTATTTGTTTAAATAACTCATGCGGGTCCTGTAGATGTATCCTGTTTCAAGTCGCTAGGTTCTCAACCCATTTGCTCAGTGATGGTGATGCTCCTCCCTAATTCTTTTCTAACAATGCTTCCACCCCTTCAACTTGTTTCATGCAAGGAAATTCTCCATAATTAAATTATAAATTATTTAATCATAAATAATCATGAAGGTTAACCTTCTTATCAATTCCATGAATTCATGATTAACGATCAACTAGCATGTTATCTTCACTTGAAATCATAACGACTATCTTACCATTTCGCCATATTATAACAAATTAAATTGCCAACTGAATTCATGTGAACCTCAACGGCTATATTTCAAATTAGGTCAAAAATTGTGATGTAACACAAACAAAGTTGCATATAAGATGACTCCAGAGCATAACAAAGAGATTGCAAGACAAGTCGAAGAGTTACTTGATTAGGGGCTGATTAGGAAGAGCATCAGTCCATGTGCAATACTAATTGTCCTAGCACTTAAAAAGGGAGGTAAGTGGAGAATGTGTACTGATTCTAGGGCAATCAATAGAATCACAATCAGGTATTTAGATTTCCTATTCGTAGGATAGAAGATCTAATGGACTGTCTAGGTGGGGCTAGGTACTTTTCAAAAATTAATCTCAAGAGTGGCTATTATCAGAATAGGATGGAGGGTGATGAATGGAAGTTTGCATTTAAGACTACTGAGGGTCTCTATGAGTGGTTGTAATGCCATTTGGCCTTACCGATGCACCAAGTACCTTCATGAGAGTCATGAATGAGGTCTTGAAAGACTATACAGGAGTGTTTTTTGTTGTGTATTTGGATGACATCCTCATCTTGAATAAGACAAAGGAGCATATAAAGCATCTAGAAATGGTGTTGAAGAAGCTTCAAGAGGAAAAATTGACAATAAACCTTGAGAAGAGTGAGTTCATGAAGGAGGAGCTAGTATATCTGGGTTTTGTAGTATTCCAAGGAAGTCTGAAAATGGACAGAAGTAAGGTGGAGGCAATCTTAAGTTGGCCTACTCCTAGATCTACTACTGAGGTCAGAAGTTTTCATGGCCTAGCACAGTTCTATAGGAATTTTGTGAGAAGGTTTAGTGAGATTTGTGCACCCATGAATGATACCATCAATGGAGGCATGAAGACCAAGTTGTCATGGACCAAGGCTGCAGATGAGAGTTTTGAGAGGTTGAAGAAGGAAGTGGCAACTCAACCAGTATTGGTTTTGCCTAGTTTTGAGAAGCCATTTGTGGTAGAATGTGATGCTAGCAAGTAGCAACATAGCAGTTGGGGCATTTTTAAGCCAAGAAGGCAGGCTAGAGGCATTTTTCAGTGAAAGGCTCAATGGAGCCAAAACAAGGTATTCAACATATGACTTGGAGCTCTATGGACTTGTTCAAGCTCTTAAGAAGTGGAGGCATTACCTATTGTCTAAGGAGTTTGTTGTCTTTATCGACAACCAAGCACTAAGTTTTATCAACTCACAGGAGAAGCTTAGTTTGAGGCACATTAAATGGATGGAGTTCTTGCAGTCCTACACTTTCACTATTAAACGTAAGAAGGGCACCGATAACAAGGTGGCATATGCTTTGAGTAGGAGGTTGTTGATAGTACAAGAGGTCAAGTTGTAGTGTAGAGGACTAGATGGATTCAAGGACATATATGAGGAGGATACTGAATTTTCAAAGGCCTACAAGGTATGTGCTAACTTTGAAAATCATTTCCATAGTGACTTTTCTAAATATACTTTGCAAAATGGGTTATTGTTCAAGGGTCAATAGTTGTGCATCCCAAGGGGATCTATAAGGAAAAATCTTATACAGGAGAAGCACAATGGAAGCATGAGTGGGCATTTTGGCCTTAACAAGACCCTAGACCTAGTGGAAAGGTTCTACTACTGGCCAAAGATGCAAAGGGATGTAAGGAGGTATGTGGAACAGTGTGGTATATGTCAGAAGGCAAAGGGCACTTCATCCAATGTAGGACTCTACCAACCTCTACCCATTCCTAATAGGCCTTGGGAATGCATAAACATGGATTTCATAGTGGGATTGCCGAGGACTAGGACAGGGTTTGATAGTGTGTTTGTGGTGGTAGATAGGTTCAGCAAGATGAGTGATTTCATGCCATGCAAAACAACACATGATGCAAGCAATATAGCCAATCTTTTTCTTTAAGTGGTCAAAATACATAGTTTACCAAGGAGCATAGTTGCAGACAGAGATGTCAAATTTATGGGGCATTTCTGGGAGACCCTATGGAAGAGGTTGGGTACAAACCTAGCTCATAGCTCTGCCTACCATCCCCAAATAGATGGGTAGACAAAGGTCATCAACAGGGTCCTAGGCAACCTCTTAAGGTGTCTTACCAAGGAGTATGGACAGAGTTGGGAGCAAGTCATACCTTAGAGCAGAATTTGCCTATAATGATAGTAAGAATAGGACAACAGGGTTAAGTCTTTTCCAAATAGTGTATGGAACACATCCAAGGGGCATAATGGAGTTAAGAGACCTACCAGCACATGACAACTTTAGTGGGCATGCTAATGACTTTGTTCAATGTATGAAAGAAGTGCATGATTAGGCGAAACAAACCTTGATGGAGGCAAATCAGAAATTGAAAGAGAAGAAGGATGAGGGGAGAAGAGAGTTACAGTTTCAAGTGGGAGACTTGGTGATGGTTTATCTGAACAAAGCTAGGTTACAAAAGGGCATCCCAAGTAAGTTTTAGATGAAGAGGATTGTGCCATGCAAGGTGCTTGAGAAGTATGGACCCAATGCCTACAAGGTAGAGTTACCAAAGGACATGGCTATCTCTCCCATCTTTAATGTCGAAGACCTAATACTTTATAAAGGTCCTAAGATAGATGAAGTAGTGTTACATCCCAATTTTTGGCTTAGTTTGAAATATAGCCGTTGAGGTTCACATGAAGTCAGTTGACAGTTTAATTTGATATAATCTGGCGAAATGGTAAGTTAGTTGGTCGTTATGATTTCAATTGCAGATGACATGTTAGTTGATCGTTAATTGCGAATTCATGAAATTAGGAGGAAAGGTTAACTGTTATGATTATTTATGATTATATAATCTATAATTTAATCACGGAGGAAATTCTTGCAGGGAGCATGCCGAAGGGGTGGAAGCATTGTCAGAAAAGAATTAGGCAAGGCGTCACCATCACTGGGCAGACAGATAGAGGACCTAGTGACTTGGAACAAAATACATCTGTGGAATCGCATGAATTATTTTAATAAATAGTTTAATTATAATAATTGAGTTGTTTAATAAATATTTTAATTAAAATAATTAAATTATTTATAAAACGTATCTTAAAGGGTTTTAAATTATCTTTTGTCATGGTATTTTTAATAATTGTTTACAAATATTCATTTAAATATAATCAAATGATGTGGCACCATTATTATTTAATGATTTGATAGTTGTACATTATAATAATGTTTGAATTATAATAATTGTATTATTAATTTATTATGATCTTCAAATTTTAATCTTCCAATTCTTTCCAACTTCTTATCTTTTCTTTCTTTATAATCAATTTAAAATTTGGAATCCGAATGATCATCTTGGGTTTTCGTAGAGGTTTTCTTGTAACTGATGGAAGTCGTAAGAACATTTAATATATTTATATGAAACCTTTTAACGTATATGGACATCCATCCTTGCCTGCTATTCAATAATCTTTCAAACACTTTTGACTAGATTTCCGAATTCCTTGATCAGTATTTTGAGCCGTCTGAACCTTGTCTTGTCCTTATTTTTATTTTTAATTTGCATCGATATGTACCAAAGCTATCCACCGTGGAACTTCAAGCTTTGAAGGCAGAATCAGCTGAGTAGAGAGGCCGTCTTAGACCACGGTGACAGAGGGTCATGCTGTGTTTTCATCTGCACCAACATTCTGGGTTTATTCATACCTACGTTCATTTCTTTTGGTGGCACACGAATGACTTTGGAGGGTATGCATTTCATTTAAAGAAGAATCTGAATTGTCCATGAGCCTTGCGTATGAGTTTTTGACCATTGTGATCAAAGTAGGAGGCCCTGCATTCAAGTTGGGATGTGTTGGAGTGAATTGGGAAGGCTACTGTAGCTGCATGTGGAGTGGAGAGATCCAGTTGAGCAGAATTTTGCACTTCTTGTGATACTGTCTTAATATTTTGAACAGTTAAGTAATCAAAGGAAAAGGAATCTGAAGCCCTAAATGATTTGAGAGATGACTAGAACTCTAAATGATTTGTGGTATTGGAAGCCCTAGTTGAATCCGTGGTTGTGGAAGCCCTAAATTGAATCTGTGGTCGTAGAAGCCCTAAAATGTATCCATGGTATTGGAAGCCCTAAGCGAGATAGCGGTATCAGAAGCCCTAAATGAAACAATGGTAAACAATGCCCTAATTGATACAGTGGTATGTGATGCCCTAATTTAAAGTATTTAATTTGATAGCGGTTATTAGATGATAGTTGTCATATGAAATTGTTATAGTGTATTTGTGGACTAACCCGAGTGGTTGCAGAAGCATCCCAAGTTGTTTCAAACTCAATTTTCTGAGGTATGTGGTATTCAATTTTTGTAGTAACTTAATTTGATGGTTCTTCAAGTATTTAGTTAAGAAATTTTGTTTATTGGATTTTAACGGTAAATCTTATTCACATGAACAAGAATGATATAACCGCTTTCCTATGAAACAAAATAGTAATTGTATTACTTGATTATGATTAGACTCAGAAAAAATGGATGTTACAAGTAGAGTATCAAGAAGAGTTAAGCAAGGATATCTCAGACCTGCAAATACATGAAAAGAAGCAATCACAAGTGGAGAGGATTTTGGATTCTAGAGTGAAGAAGAGTACAAGAAACAAGGTCTACAAGGAACATCTAGTGAAGTGGTTGGAAACACGTGAAGCTGAGGCAACTTGGATTGCTTTGAGTGATTTCAAGAAGCATGGCATCAGCAAGGAATTCCTCTCTCCAACACTACCTTAGTCTTCTTCTTGTAGGGGAAGAATGGTGCATGAGCACCTAGGGTAAAGCTGAAACCCTAATGCATTTTTGGTTTGTAAATGGTCTAGCCAACTATTGGGGAAATAAGGACTAGGAATAAAGTCCCGAGGTAGGTTTAGGAGGTTTGAATAGGTAGGATTTGGAATGTGAGTCAAGTTTTGTCAATTAGGTCTTGATAGGCAAAAATTGCTTAGAATTTCTGAATAAGGCAAAATGTGGCAAAAAGGCCTAAAAGGGGGCAAGATGTGCTAAAAAGTGGCACTTAGGTGTTGTAGGTTCATTTTATAAGGTTTGATGGCAGACTGGTCAAGTTTGAAGGCTCAACTTGCGAAATTGCAAAAGTTGTCAAAAATTTGCATTGACAACTTTGCAATTTTTGCAAAATTGCATAGCAACTTCTGCTATCGTGCTATCAAGGAAGTGCAACATCGCTCCCGGTATGTTTATTAGTGCTTTGTGGACTTTGCAAGACATTTGATTCAATTTCGATGATGCTGCTTTTTTAGAGGCTTTATGACATTGGGGGTTCTAAGACTCATTTGACTACCATCATGAGACTTTACGAAATGGTGGTTAGACACATTAGAATCCCCCAAGGGTAGTTCAATTCTATGAAGCGGGTCCCTTTATATCCCACATTGCTAGGATTGTACATTAATGAGTTAGATGATTGTCTTTACATGCACTCACTTCTGGGCGATGGTTGCTCCTTACATCAAGTCCAGATCTATATCTTTCTTTTTGTAGACAATGTGGTCGTCTTGACCTCCTACCCTAATGGGTTGCAGAGACTTCTTGATTGCCTTGCTTCTTTTTGCGGCCTACAACAACTAATGATTAATTTGAGTAAGACCAAGGTGATGGTCTTCAATTGTCTCAAGACCTCACACCTTCACTTCTTTTTCCATGGCACAAAGATTGAGATCTTGTCTTCCTACACATACTTGGAGGTCTTTTCAGCATGAGACCAACACTTTAGCCTAGCAACAACAAAGTGTATGGTTCCTTGGCCCTTGTTGAAAGGTAGTGTTGTAGGCATCACTTTCAAGACACAACATCCAAGTTAACTCTTATAGACACTTTGATTAGACTGATTGTGCTATATGGTTTCGTGGTTTGGAAATCCTCCTTATTGGCGTCACATTGGGCCTCAATTGAACAAGTTCAAACCTTATTTCTTTGGCATTATCTCTTGTTGGAAGACTTCTCCACATAGTATTGTCCTAGTTGAATTCTGGGCTCATCCTTCCAGGCTTGGCACCATCTTGGATTTGGTTTGGTTCTTGTTGTCCTCCATTTTGTGATGACAAAATGGAGGTAATTGTACGAAACTTTTCAAACTAAGTTTCACATATCTCTGAGATAATTCACTTTTAGTTAGCCAACATTGATCAACCAATCATTCCCAATTCACATAGTAAATCCTTTTATTAGAGGCTTTCGTCAAGTCTTTTTCATTTTTTTCTTTTTATAGCCTATGTTTGATTTTTAAGTCTTAAAGTCCTTATTTGCATTTTTGAGTGCTTGTTTAGTTTTCTTTAATCGTTTTGTTTTGTTCAATCTCTTGAATTCGGCTTTCCCTTCGATTTGGTATATCTTAGGGCTTAATCAGACTTATTTGTCAAAAGATATGACTATTTAAGTGCCCAAAAAGTGGACTCTCCAAGCTCAACTGCATATTTTTAAAAATTGATGTTGTATTCTAATGTTGAGTTTCACTTTTTGAAAAACACCTTAAATTCACTTTATGCTATGCTTTTAAATAGTTTATGACTTAAAGTCATTATAATGCAGTTTATGTTATATTTTGATTTTGAGTTGCTTATTAATTTTTCACTTAACTAACTATAGTGCACTCTATAGTCTAATTTAATGTTGAGATTTACTTTAGTTTTTTATTTAAAACATAAGTAAAATGTTGCTTATAAATACATATTTACACATAATATGTAAATTATTTAGTGTAAATATTCTATTTAACACTTTTAAAGTGATATCTGCTGAATAATCAACTAGACATGCTAAATAGAAAATTTAAGTTGTGCAACTTAGTAACATGTCTTTTTTGAAATGTGTCACATGAAAATGCATTTAGAGAATGTGATTTTCCTCGTGCAAGCAAATGCAAATAACCAAAATATGCAAATGCATCTCTAGAGTGCAATTTTGACTTGTCCAAACCAAATGCATGAAAGCCATAGCATATTTTAAAACATTCAATGACACCTGGAGAGTGTAATTTGCATGACAAAATAAAACATGTCAATGCATCTATCGAGTGTGAGTTTTCTCTTGGAGAGATATGTTTGACTTATGCAAATGAAAAAGCACATTCTAAAACATGCATTTGCATTCCTTGAGTCCAATTTGCATGATAAAAGTCTTTTCCAGCCATAACATCACATGTAAAAGCCCTTCTAGAGTGTGATTTGCACTACCAACTCATTTCGCATATGCATTTAACTCTTTTTTTTTCCTTTCTACAGTGCAATTTTTTCCTTAGGTAAAAAATATAGGACCTATAAGGAAAAATAAAATATGTCTTTGCATCTCAAGAGTCCGATCTATCATTGAGAGCACAAATACATGCAAAAACATCACATGTTAAAGGGCTGGGAGAGTGCATTATGCATCAAAAATCACAAATATATGCATTTTCTCCTAATGCTTATGCATCTTGAGACCACGTTTTGGCTTCTAAATGCATGTAAATGCATCTTAAGTCCACGTTTTTCACCAATACATGCAAAAATGCCTCATGTAAATGCATTTCTAGGGCATGTTTTTCACCAAAAATGCCCACATACATACATTTTCCAAAGATGTTTTGCATGTAAATGAATTTGGAGGTCATGTTTTGGCATTTACAAGCAAAAACACCCATGATTGGGCCTTCTAAATCCATTTGCACCAAGAATCTTTGAAGGAAGAAGATTGCAATAACATCTTGGTCTTTCATGCACAAGCATTTGCCCTTGGAGACCACAACTTGCATTAAAAATTTTAAATTTTCCAAAGGCTCTTGGTTGTTGCATGCATTTGCACATGGAGAACTTGATTTTGGAGAAGACTTTGTTCATAAAAACTTCTTTTTTCCTCCAGTTTTGTCTCATTGAGCTCCAAGTAGAAGGATTCAACTTTGTTCATATTTCTCACTTGTTTCGCTACAATAATGCATTCCTTGGCTCATTTTTGTCCATTTGTTCAAATGCAGCCCTTGTCTTTTGTATTTTGTCTTTAAAGAAGTTTGAAATCCTTTTATTGCAAATGCAAAAAATCATCCGAACTCTAGAAACAAAAATTGCATGTATAGGGATGTTTTAAAGTTTGTCATGTTTGAGTCAATAGCAAGAGGTATGTTTTTGTTTTGTTCTTAGCTTTTCTTTCTTATTTGTTGCGTGTTTTGATTTCTTTTTTGGAAGAAAGTTGAGGATTCTCACCCAAGAATGTGAGCGCATATACATGCTTTCATCTTCCATGCCAATCCATTCTTCATCCATTTTTCAAATTCCATTCTCCAACACATGCAATTGTATCCGTCAAATCCAATTACATTCTCAAGTAAAGATGATTCATTTTTACCAAATGTAATTTCCTCTAGAGAATCCGATTTTGGTAGAAGGTCACACTTTTATATACTAAAGTTGTTATTTTGCACATATCCATATGCATTCAACTTGTATTCTTGGCCATTCGAACAAAAACCCATCTTTATCCACATGCAATCCATCATTCTAAGTTTGATTTTGAATGTTAATGTCCAGATAGATGCTTCCCAGTTCATTTCCAGCTATCACATATGTTCCATAAGTATCTAATCAATACTTCAAACACTTATTCTTCATAGATCTGCCATTGCTAACCAAAGTCTAATGCCTTCATGGATCCAATCCCTTTAGACGATGTAGTTACTCTTTGGAATTTCCATGTTGCAGCGCAGTATATGTCCACACCATCAAAGGCCAAAGGAAGGATGAAGTATCAATATGATAAAGAGCTGGCTCACACCACTGCATCACTTGTTTCATCTACTTTGGATCAAATCTCAAATATGGAAATTGGGCATGTAAATGTGGCCAATTTCTTGCAGAGGTTTGAAGCTCCTGCCAACAAGGATATGCAACGTATCAAAAGGAGTAATATTCATTTGGTATCCACTTTTCCTATGGCTGCCCTTGAACTTGAGTTCGTCTTGGGATGTGCTCGTCATTTCAGCCCTAAATCAAAAATATTTACAGATGCAGATGCTAAGGTGATTTTCAGCTTGGATCCAAATGTTATTTAGCGAATCTTCAAGGTACCTGACTTCAGAATGCATGAATTTTTCTAAAGAAATGCTATTGCAACTTTGGTTTTAGAGAAAATTAGATTATCAGAGGCATACCAATGTAACTAGTTAGTGAATAAGAGACCCAATTTCTCTAGATGGCCGAGAACAATAAACAAATTTGACTTCTCCCCAAAAGTTTGTCATTTAATATGTTACATCCCAAAATTTTGCCTTAAATTTTAAATTCATCATAGCTGTTGGTTTAACTAATTTTTTTCATGTGAAGTGAGTTAGTTAATTATAGACGTTGTATCAATTTATTTCTTTCCTAATCATGTGAAGTGAGTTAATTGAATTATATACATTGTATCAATTGATAATGAGTTATTTTCATGATCATGTGAAATGAGTTAGTTATTATAGACGTTGATGAAATCTGTAACGGTCACTAGATGATTGAAAATGGTTTTGAATTAACAATTAATATATTTTGAATTGATGTCTTGGCGAGAATGTTTGTTTGAGTGAATGTAGGAAGAGGACTGAAGAGAGGGGAAGCATTGCTAAACGAGATCATCGAAAGGGGATTGTCGAATGATCCAGTCATTAGAATCGACAAGTTTGACCTAAGACTACCTTGGCAAGGTACTAGGATTTGACAATATATTGCATTGTGGAACCGCACGAGCTATTAGAAGAACTATTAATAAATAATATAAATTAAACATAATTCATACCTTTAATGAAATTATTATTTAATCATTCTTTTACACTCTCAAATACGAACATATGTATATAAAAATAAGGTGACACCAATAAATTATAAGTTATAAGCTAATAATGCCACTTCATCAATACATGCACATGAACTTACATAAGAATGTATAATAAATTAATAATAATTAAATAATAATAAAAACTCTTTAACTTCTTATTTTTTCTTTCCCTCATTTTTCTCTTTATTCGATTTGAATGACTTTCGAATGGCTTCTTGTAACTGATGGTAGTCGAAGAGTCAAGCTGCTTCTTTTATTACAAAGTCTCATGATCGTATCGGACAATCCATTCTTCCTTCTCTATTACCGGTGGCTCACCATTCTCTATGTTTATTCAGAGCGGAGAAACTAGAAATAATTATGACCTCAATCATTGTTCTTCCATTTCCTTGTATCATTTTCACATCTCTATATCCACGGGTTGTCAGCAAGGAGCGGAGTCCATTCTTCTTGCCTCAGAGTTAGAAGCAGACAAGGGTGTCATGTAAGATACCGCAGACCATGTTTCTTTTCTTTAATTCCTTTCATATTGCTATGTCTGACGTGAGTCGGGTTTATCATAAGGACCGAGCACAGATATCGATTATCCATGATAGTATATCCTTCCATGATGTTGTGACAATTGAGTATCTTGTTTGTGTAAAATCCAAAATACTGAAACCAATATAATTATAGACTGAATCATAGTGGACAATAATAGATTTCTAGTTCTTGGAACCTGTCTTTATATCATAGATGTTTCTTTATTCATAAGAGTGTATCAATCATGTATATAAGAAATGAAAATGCAATGATAACTGTGAACAACTAATTCAGCTCAGAATGTAATACATTTATTCATACCATACAAAGATGAAAATACTATCTTGAATCCAACACCGAGGAAATCACCGGTAATGATGCCACTATAGATGAAGAGGTGTAAAGCAAATATAGTGGATATAAACTCACAAGCACCTACGAATCACTGGCATGGTAGCCTGAAAAGGTGAGGAGGTGTAGAGAGCCTGCACAAGCTTGGATGAAATCATAATAAATAAATAATAGACAAAATAAAATTATAATAGCTCATGCATGTTCTAGTTATGAAATATGTTGTCAAGTTGAGTGGCGGAGATTGGGTTTGCGAACTCAACTTGAAATCCTTGGCTAGGGTAGAAATAGGCACATGTGATCTTTGTTGTTTGTTCAGACGCTTCAATTATTTTGGAGAATAACTGTTGGGACACTCAGCCCACCTGATTACTCAAATGGCTAGACTTATGAACATCCCAGCCTGATCCCAAGGTAGGGAGGGTCGTTCTATTAATTTAGTATGAGTGAGGATATGTAATAGTCCGCGGTTGGGAGGTTAAGGCTATGTCTATGCTTCTCCTCTCACCAATGCCGAGGCTTGGACAACAAGATAAATGGATTTCTTTCATTATTACTATATGTTTTTTTTACTCTTAACCCTTAGAAGAATAGATAGATACTTTAATTTTTAGATGGAGTAAACATTTACTTTTATGTTGAGTAAGCATTTCAGTTGATATGATTAACCATTACATTATTTTCAGTTGAATATGTTAGAAGTAGATAAATTGTTAGCAATGCATAAATATTCCTTTTTGTTTCTCGTGAAATCAGTTGAATATGAAAGCAAGTTAGATTGGAAAGAGTTTCTTTTAGTTATAATTAGTTAGTAGAAATTATTGCCACGTGAAATGGAATCAGTTACTTATAAAATCAAATTATTAGGAGTTTAAAATTGGTTATGAAAAATTCTTATGTTACATAATAAATCTCCTTAGCAGAATTTGTGGTCTCAAAGAATTTGGTAGCTTTGAACTCTGGATGTATTAGTTCATCTTCTAGATATTTGAGAACAATGAACCCATCTTTTGGGGAGAGCTCATAAAAACAAAACACTGTGCAAATAGTTTATTCAAGTGGGTACATGAGCATTATTCTGCATGAATTCATACTTGGTTTACATTGTTGCAGTCAGGGGAACGTTCTTAGAACTATCCAGCAAAGCAAATCACTCTCTAGTGTTCATCTAGAACTACTGTGATCAAATTATGCTAACACAAAGAAATTAGAAGAGTACTAGATGCATTCTTTGGACATTTCAGGTGTCTTTTTGACAAGAAGTTAGAAATCAAAAGAGTATCAAATGAGGTCTAGGAAAAGGTAGATCAATTCAAATACATTTTCTGATTTCAGTCTGAGATCTATATGCCAATGTTATTGATATGATCTGCAGATGAGAAATGAATATAGTATGTATATACATTGAAACATAACCAAGTCAATATATATATAATACTTTTAAACCTGTTTATAACAAAAGTTAACTAAAGTTAATTACCACCAATGACATTTCCTTTAAGACCAAATCGTTTACCAAGGAAACTCTTGATATACCAATCGGTGTTAGTGTAGAATATTAACATTGATCTAGAATGACAGCCTTTGATAATCGGGATAGTATATAATGCAATTTACATGATTGAATGTGTAACATACTTTCAATCTGAATACTGATTGTTACAAGAAAGTAAATAACAGTTGTGGAAGATATTTTTGCAATAATGACAAATCGTAATATATATATATATATATACATATATATATATATATATATATATATATATATACACGTAATTTACTTTGAACAACAGATGTAAATGCTCAGTGCTAACATTCTTAACACCTTGGACCCTCTTGGTGGTCTTCTGTAGGACATTAATAAAATCATCCTAACTTATCACCCTCTGGTGATTTGTGACTGTAACTCTGGATAGGCACCTGCACTAGTTCAAGAAATAGATCATTCAATTGCAAATTTATAAAACAAACAAATCTTAAACATAAAACTAGTAAAGGACGGAATGTTTGAAGCATCTTTTTGGTCAAAAGATTGTAATGGTTGTTCGATAGGGTACAACTACATGACCTTTTGAATCCTTTTAATGAAGTCTATAGCATTTTGTAAAGATTTCTGCTTGTCACAAGCTAATATGAATGTGATGTAGCCCAAACCCCTTTCAAAATAATATTCAGAAAATAATAACACAAGCTAATATGAATGTGATGTAGCCCAAACCCCTTTCAAAATAATATTCAGAAAATAATAACACAACAAAGATTTTCAAAACACCAGATTCTTCATCCAACTTATCCAACTCTATTCTACCCTACAATGAAAGAAAATGCCTACTTATTACAATTCTGAAAATTACCATATTTGGCATATTTTCGAAAAAAATAGAATTTTTCATTTTTGGTAATTTCCAAAATCCATCCTAAGAATCCCGATTTTTCTCAAGAAAAGCCCCTAACTAAGGCAAGATGAATTGCCAACTAATCTACAAAATCAAGAGTATGATTTCGGATTTATTAAAAGAACTACTTTTTAAAAAACTAGGAAAAAACACAAAAACTCAATTTTGGAGGTCAAGACAAAATTTTAGGCTCCTATAAAAATGTTGAAACAGCCACCTATCGGGTTGAGATCAGTCGACAATCTAAATAATTCCTCATGCGACTGCCTGTAAAATTTTAGCCAAAACCCATATCCAAGTCAAAATTTATGACTCCCAGAAGTTGATGCATCATTCTCCCCTTCTTGAAAGAAACGCAGCTCCTGCAAGTGACTGTTTGTGAATTGCTGCAATTTTATTAGATCCAACTGCATTATTGCCCTCTTAGATAACCATCTACTCTCTGTTTCAGGTAACCTGTCCCATTGTATGAGGTATCTATCATGATGACCATGCCTTGTGGAGGTAGTTTGCTTGTCAAGAATTTTGGCAATCTTTTCTTGCTTATTGGGGAGGTGATGTTGCCAGTCCACTCCCTGGCCCTCATCTACATTGGGAACATCTCCATGGAAAGTGTATGAATCAGAAACATTAAAAAGGGGAAATGTCAAGATTTGTTGGTAAGCTGACCTCATAAACATTATCATAATTTGTTTGATGATTTTGCAAGGCTCAATCTTTTTATACTTCAATTTATGATAGGTGCCTATAGGAAACCATTCATGCCTCAAGTAAACCATCACCAAGTCACCAACATCAAATATTTGTTGTCTCCAAGTAGCATCTACAACAATCTTGTAATTTGCATTACTATCCTGTAACTTTTGTCTGACATCTTGTTGGAGCTAGTGAAGGTGTTCAGAAAAGGCAACTCCATCATCACTAATTTTGTCTCCCAAGGGAAGTGACACAAGGTCTAGAACACTTCGAGGGTTTTGACCATAGACAATTTGAAATGGAGATTTACCGGTGGATCTGTTAACAGAACTGTTATAGGCAAATTTTGTTTGGGGCAATGCCAAGTCCCATTGTTTAGGCTTCTCCCCCACAATGTAGCGTAACGGATTTCCCACTCTCTGATTGACTACCTCTGTTTGTCCATCTTTTTGAGGATGATAAGCACTACTAAAATGTAACTATGTTCCTAATTTCCTCCAGAGAGTCCTCCAAAAATGGCTCAAGAACTTAGTGTCTCTATCAGAAGTAATGGTCTTTGGAAGGCCATCTAAATGAACAACTTCTGAGAAGAATAGTTTTGCTACTCTAGTTGCATCGTTGGTCTTTTTACAAGCAATAAAGTGGACCCTTTTTGAAAATCGATCAACAACCACAAAAATAGAATCATTACCTCACTGAGTGTGTGGGAGACCCAATACAAAATCCATACTCACGTTAGTCCATGGTTTGGTGGGTACTGGTAAAGGCATGTATAATCCTGTATTTTGTGAATGTCCTTTAGTCACTTGACAGATTTTGCACCTTGCCATGTATTTAGTGATGCCCCCTCTTTATCTTGGGCCAATAATGCTTATCTTCAACCAAGTTTATTGTTTTGTCCTTTCCAAAGTGTCCAGCTAGTCCACCACTGTGAAATTCCTTGATAATGTTTTCCTGCATGGATCCGCCTAGTATACATAGTTGTTTAGCCTTAAAGAGGTAACCATCCTGCATAAAATAGTCACCTTTCACATGATCCAACTTACCAAAAGATGAAGCCTTCTACAATTTCCCAGAAATCATCATCAGTTTCATATAAGGTCTTAATAGCATCAAAACCAGTGACCTCAGTTTCCATTGTGATTAATAGTGTAGCGCGCCTGCTCAAGGCATCAACAACCTGATTTTGTTTTCTAGATCTATGCTCAAGACAAAAGTATATCCCTATAAGAAAGATACCCACTTGGCATGTCGACTATTCAACTTCTTTTGTGTGTTGAGATATTTCAGAGCAGTATGATCAATAAACAACACAAACTCATGTGGGACCAGATAGTGCCTCCAATGTCTTAATGCTTGAACAATTGCATAAACCTTGAGATCATAGATAGAATAATTCTTTCTTAATTCAATTTCTTGCAAAAGAAGGCCACGAGCTTACTTGCTTGGCTAAGAACAACACCTATCCCAACATGTGAAGCATCACAAACTACTTTGAAAACTTTGTCAAAATTTGGAATTGTCAATATAGGAGCTTCAATTACCTTTTTTTCCAAGAATTTAAAACTCTCTTCAGCATCTGGTGTCCATGTGAACTCCCTTTCTCTGGTACAGTCTGTTATGGGTGTTACAATACTGCTAAAATTTTGGATAAACTTTCAATAGAGAGTTGCCAATCCATGAAAACTTCGTACTTTTGTTATATTGGAAGGACTAGGCCATTTTAGGATTTATCTTACCTTTTCTGGATCCATTTGGACACCAACTTGAGAAATGAGAAAGCCCAAAAAGGTCAAACTAGTTTGCATGAACCTACACTTCTTCAAGTTCGCAAAGAGCTTCTCCTTCCTTAAGACACTCAAGATGATCCTCAGATGTTGTAAGTGTTCTTCCTTGCTTCTACTATAGATCAGAATATCATCAAAGTAAAAACTTACCAATGTAAGGTTGCAACACTGTATTCATCAACCGCATAAATGTGTTAGGTGCGTTTGAAAGCCCAACAGGCATAACCATCCATTCATACAAACCATCTCTTGTCTTAAATGCTGTCTTCCATTCATATCCCTCTCGAATGCGGATCTAGTGGTAGCCACTTCGGAGATCAATCTTGCTGAAGTACTTAGCCCCCACTATTTTATCCATCATGTCCTCTATTCGAGGAATAGGAAACCGTTACTTAATGGCAATCTTATTGATTGCTCTACTATCAGTGCACATCCTCCATGTGCCATCCTTCTTTGGAGTCAACAATGCGGTTATGACACACGAACTCATGCGTTCCCTAACCAGACCCTTTTGCATCAGTTTTGTCACTTGCTTATTCAACTTTGCATGTTGTGTTGGATTCAACTGATAGGCTGCTTGATTAGGCAAAGTTGCTCTAGGAATAAGATAAAGATGATGCTGAATAGCTCTTTTGGGTGGGAGATCATTAGGTAGTTCCTCAAGAGCAACATCAACAAGCTCCTCTAGCACCTTCATTGCCTTAGGTGGTACCATGTTTTCTTGTTCTTCTCCTCTTTTTAGTACTAGTGCATAACAACAACCTGTTATTTTCATTTCTTTGGCAACTTCTCTTGCAGACAACATGGTTTCTTTCTTCTTTTCATTCTTAAGAGTCAACAAAACCACTTTAGAGCCATCCTTCCAAAGTGTGTAAGTATTTTTCTCTCCATCACGCATGACCTTCCTATCATACTGGCATGGTCTTCCCAACAACATATGGCAAGCATCCATAGGGATAACATCACACGATATCTCATCCTTATAAAATTTTCCTATGGTAAATCTGACTAAACATCTTTTACCAACTGTTACTTTATTTCCTTTCTTAAACCATGCAATACGATAAGGGCGAGGGTGCTTCTCAAATTGTAAATTTAATTTCACTATCATTTCTATAGATACCATATTCTCACAACTACCCCCATCAACAATAACTTGACATACCTTTCCACCAAAAGTGCACCTAGTTTTGAATTTGTTGGTCCGGAGCCACAAATCGTGAGAGTTATTTGCAGAAACTTCATCTTTTTCTGGGATGATCATTGATCTCCTCATCATGAGGGTTTCTCCCACATCTAGTGAGACTTCTGGCTGAGCCAGGTTCACTCTAGGCTGTCTTCCTTGATTTATTTCTGGCATGTTATAATTTGAGCATTCAAAGGCTCTATGTCCTTCTACACATTTGAAACAGGTAAAGGGCCTCTATTGGGTTTCCCATCCTCTTCTGCTATCATAACCTCATCCTTGCTGAAATCCCCTTCCTCTTTCCTATTTTGTAGACCTTGTTTGGAGTCTGTATTTCTTTCGAATCCTTGGGAGGATTCTCCTCGGCCATAGTTAGAACCTCCTTGAAATGGTGTTGAGGAACCCTTTCTTCCTCCTCTATTCCTTTGATTGTACTATCAATTATGCTTTTCTTCAGCCTGTAGAGCTAATTGGTAGGCTTCCTCCATACTGTTAACATGATGCATGTTTAGTTCATCTTGGATAGAGAATTTAAGGCCGTTCATATATCTAGCAGCCACTTGCTCATTATCTTCTTGATGCTATATTCTCATGGATAACTTATAGAATTTCATTTGTGTACTCTTGTACAAAAGACAATTTTTGCTTCAAATTCTAGAACTTACGAAACAGGGTTTGTGAGTAGTCTAAAATTTTGGAGAATTTTAGAGTCCTAAGCACCATGGGCAAGAGAAGATTTTAGATCTTACCCACTACTTGTATTCAACAATTATGCTTCAACGCATTCAGTCATGAGCAAGGCAGTTATAAGCGGTTCACGGAGAATTAAAGAAAGAACAAGAAAGCAAACAACAACAATTCTTTAATGGCAAGAAGGACAATACAATGGTTTGAGAGATAATGCAGTTGGAATAAATTGATCATCTGTGCAGCTTTAAATGATTGTGTCAATGGAATATCTTCTAATGGGGAGGTTTCGGGAAATATAGTTGGAAGAGAGTGAGATCATATCAGCCTGATTGCTGTTTGAAGATGCAAATAAAGTGATTTATTCCACATATTCTCTTAACTGAAGTATGTTTGAGGAACATATGTAATATGAAGCCATCTATTTTGATTTTGAGCACAAAAAGTTGTTGATCGCTTAGGATAATAAAAATTGTGTACATACAAGCTCCTAGCTTGCTTCTTGACAAATAGAATGGGTGATTGGAAAGGGATTGTATCTATTAATTTGGCCTGTAAGCATTTTCTTTAGATTCAGATCTAGAGGCTTTGAATATTGCACAAATAGCACAATAGCTATACTAGACCGAGTGAATGCATGCCGGCAAAGTATAACTAATGACAATAATTCCAGTAATCAGAGCAATATTTCTTGTTATTAGAAATGCTTTCAGTCATTCAGCTCCTGGGCTAGCCATGCGCCGAGGTGCTCTTAAGTGGGTAGAAGACCATCAGCCAGAATCGGTTATAAATGCTTTTGTAATCATTGTTAATTTGTCACTTGTTAATACTAAGGAAATTTGGATGGTTGGAATCTCTAGAATTGTGAGAGCGATTCCTTGATTCGGCGAATGATGTTGGTCTTTGGTTCACAGAAAAGAAATTCTCGAGCAAGGACATAATTATACAAGAAGAGAATATTGTGTTACAACATGTTAAATTGCTCTCCATGATGTTAAACAAATATCCCAAATTCATGCTTAACGTAAAAAAAAAAACAATAATTGCAAGCGTAGATGAATTGAGATCAAGCCAAGAGATGCAATCATCGCATTTTCAGTCTATGTTTCAGATAGTGGAATGAGCCAAGTGCATCACATTAACTACGGAGAATAATGTAAAAGTCTACAGTGACCCTCTTGAGCATTTTTGGATGGAGGAATATTCGGAAAACTAGATTTACAAAGGTGTAGAAGAATAGAATTCAAGAGACACCTGAAGCATTCATATGCGCAGTTGGAGATCTCCCAGGGCTCAAAGGATCACACTTGTTTGGTGTAACACGAAATTGGCTTTCTCGATCCCTTTTCTTTTTGTTTTCTAGAAGTCTTTCTAATCAAATATATTAGAATCTCTCTGTATATATTTTCCGTACTTTTAATTTGCGTCATTGTGTGCAGAAAAAATTAGATCGCAAGTCAAATGGGAGCAAAGATATGATGGCCCATTTTTGCAAATAAAAATGTCGACCCTTGTCTTCATTGAAGAATTCCACATCTTACACGTAGAAGATATGTCTCAGGAGTCAATCAAATACGGTGAGAAGGCTGCTCGAGGGATAGAAAAGTTGCAACATTGATGTCAAAGGAAATTGGTATTTGGCGATTAATTGATTATTTCAAGGTCGAAATGTTGCTACATTTGTAAATTTGTGATTCACGCAAAGAAATCATGAGCGGTTTGGAAGGGAAGCTCTGATATTTATGCAAATGAAGAATACACTGCCAGTTATTTTGTAGCAAAGTCTGAATTGTATTAAAGTCATATTAACGGTTGGTTATTAGTTTTGAAAGGTTGCAACACTTAAAAGGCAACAAACATCTTCTCAGCCTTTATAAATATGTAATACAAAATCAAACAAGACACTATTGCTCATTTTCTAAAAACAACTTTCTACATATTTTGAAGCATATGTGATATTTGAACTCCTCTCTTGGAAGAGCTTGAATTTTGAACCAAGTAGGTGGAAATTGAGATTTTTTGGGCATAAACTTCAATATTGTCTGAGATCAAGTTGTGTTGAATAGAGCATCAACAATTTGAGTGTCTTCAATACAAACTTTCCAACAATAAAATCAATAAGAGTTTTATTTGTTCTAGAGTTAAAATTTATATAATTTGTCCTTTGTGATCATCTTATTATTTATTTGTTTATAATTCATTGTTACGATAAGTGGATCAAATTGTTCGCTTCTATTTAGATTTGATAAATACAAATATTGCAAGATATAATTATTTTCTTTATTTGTATCTATTGTGTCCATACAAGGGTTAAAGCATAATAGACTGATCTGAATACGTGAAAAGTATAACAGTTCGAGGCATCGTAATAACTGAATTATTTACAAATATAATATAACTAGTATCATAAAATTGTATGTAAAAAATATATATTTGACTCTATTATCCAATTAAACTTTGGCACTGATCATAAAATTTGCTCATAATTCTCAATCTGTGTGCTGGCAATATTCTAATCTTTTTCTTTTAATGGTTTGATATCTATTTGTTTTAGTAATTCACTGTTAACCTTATCGCAGCATTCACAAGTTTATTAAAATTCGAAGAATAATACTCATTACTCACAATCCAGAAGTTTTCCTTAAATTCTTACCACTTGAGGAAATTATTTTTGTTATAATCTATTCGCTATAAATCGTCTTGGATCCAAGTTTTGCTATCCAAGAACAGGTGTACAGGCCTTGGTTTAGTGGAGCCAAAAGTGCAAAGGATTCAAATCAATTCGATTGATCTTGTCACGTTGGCCAAAATCGATTAGATACCCAACATTGAGCAGGCAAGGCTTGTAGGTTTCTAATCAATGAATTTGATAACCAACACAATCTGCCTCTGCATATCCAACATAAAGCTTGGCATTCGAGTGACACCTCCTCTTCCTCTTCCTCTCCCAGCCATCTTCCCACTCTAATACCAAATAATGTAGCCCAAACCCCTTTCAAAATAATACTCAGAAAACAATAACACAACACAGATTTTCAAAACACCAGATTCTTCATTCAACTTCTCCAACTTTATTCTACCCTACAATGAAAGAAAATGCCTACTTATTAAAATTACCATATTTGGCAGATTTTTGGAAAAAACAGAATTTTCAATTTTTGGTAATTCTAAAATCCATCCTACGAATCCCGATTTTTCCCAAGAAAAGCCCCCAACTAAGGAAAGATGAATTTTCAACTAATCTACAAAATCAAGAGTATGATTTCGAATTCAATAAAAAAACTACTTTCTAAAAAACTAGAAAAAAGCACAAAAACTCAATTTTAGAAGTCAAGACAAAATTTCAGGCTCCTGGAAAAATGTTGAAGTGGCCACCTATCAAGCTGAGCGCAATCGGCAATCCAAATAACTCCTCATTTGACTGCTTGTAAAATTTCAGCCAAAACCCATATCCGAGTCAAAAGTTATGACTCCCGGAAGTTGATGCATCAGAATGCAACGGAGATTTGATAAATCATAAATGTAACATCTTAAAACATTGCACGCCTTGTAATGATGATCTCTCTTCACGTGCAGTTTAGTTTTGGATCATTAAGTATGTTTTATATTTGATGCATGTTTTTGATATGTTTTGTTCTAGATCAATTCGTCTATGCTTTTATATACCATTCTCTCTCTCTCTCTCTCTCTCGTGATTTGTAACTGAGACTCTTCGATAGGCAACTGCACTAGTTTAAGAAATAGATGATTCAATTGCACATTTATAAAACAAATGAATCTTGCAACATAAAACTATTATCATTATATCTGCAGTTCATGATTTTGTTACAGTTTTCACAACTTTAGAATTGATCAATAAATAAAACCAGTAAAGGAAGATTGCAGAAAAGGAATATGATCTACATCATGAGTCTCATCGCTCATAAAATTTAGGCTGAATTAAGATTTTTATTTACACTTTTCCAAGGCGACCCAAAACTCCGATTTGAAGGTTGGATTGAATCTCAACATAGAGGACAAATACGGTGGAAAAGGTTTTATGTTTCTGCCTTAAAATTTTCAGCTCTTTCTTTTATTTTCTCGCTTTGGGTACTCTTCACATTAACTTGGAAAAATAGCATATGACGTACTATTGGAGAAGGCTATGTACGAATAAAGTCTTTAAATTTACTGGATATTTTAATAATAATTTAAAAGATATGAGAATTTTTTTCCTGGAGAATAACTGCAGTATTGTTGCTATTGCAAATGCATGAAGAAAACCGTTCAACTGTTTGAAAAGAAAAGAAAAATGGTTGTTTGGATAGAATTGTTAGCTACCACTTCTACGTATAATGTCCCAAACTCAATATTTGCCCCAAATCTCATGTCTCAGTAATTTTGAACAAAAAATATCATGCAATGAACTTCAGATTTTACCAGCGAAATCCCATTAAATAACTAGATAAAAAGAAGTCTCCAAATGTAATTGCAATAAATCTCTAGGAGAAATACATTTTGAGGAATAATATTTCATTGAAACTCTTTAGCAAAATTATCAAGAAATCCACTTGTAATTATAGAAAATATAGAAAAATTGAATATGAAATATATGAACCTGAAGCACAAAGTGAAACAACTACGTGATGTCTCCAACTGACAATGGGTTTCTGTCTAGTATCCAAGATTGAGGGTTTTCGTCCGCTGACCTACTGAAAGCTACAGCTTTAAATTTCCAAGAGAGAAAAATGCAATCCAAAATAATAAACCAATTATGCTGAAATGGGCTCCATTTAAACACAACTTGATGACCCTTCACGTTCCCACTTCTGTCTCTTAATTTCTTTTTAAAAATAATACTTTTTTCCCGCTAAGGAACTAAAGTGCCCATAATAATAAAATAACATTTAATAATATGATCTTATTTTATAAAGTCACTTTATTAATAAATCAATTGAGTCTATAGGCATTAAAATCACTAATCAGATGAGTTCAGACGAGCATGTGTGATAGCTTGCTGGAAAGGTCTCGACAAGACACGCCTAGTCCAACAGTGAAGTGCCAAGAATATTGAGCCTACTGACTTACTGAAAGTAATAAGTGTTTGGAAACCCCACTGAAACAATCCCAATTGGCTAGCAACTGAAAGTGTCTAGGCCAATAATTGATCTGATCCTAGAGGAAACCTGATTAGCGCACAGGACCTAGGCAGAATGGCCTAACGGTGCAACAAAATCCACTTGCCTAGAAAAGGGGATATGACAAAAGGGTTGTAGGAAGCAACTCCTCCCATTACTAAGACCAAATCATCAAATCTCTGGTACAAACAATATGACCATGTAGAACACAGTGGAGAACTAAGTATAGAAAGAAAGGAAAATAATTGTTGTCCAAACTAATATTTTTTTCCTCTTAGTTAGCATAACATGGGAAGGTTGATGGTTAGACAAGTCCTAGCAAATTCAGTGTTACCCACAACTTTGTGTTCTAAGTAATGGAAACTAGGACCAATAGAGCTGCTCATGTTTTCAAAAGAAAAAAGAGAAAGAAATGAAAAGTAAACAGAACTACTTAAGATATCAATGTATATTACAAAAAGAGTGGGAAAGAGAGGACACCTCTACCTCTACTTCAATCTCCTTGTATGCATCCTCTGTAAACTGATGCACTTCAATGAAACATCAACAGGGAATTTTGTTTGTTTGTATAATTAAAACAACCATCAATTTTTATCTTATGGTAAAATCTAGAGTGTCTTCTTTTTCTTTCATTTATTCTTTTCTGTACTTTTAGTTCCTTCTCTACAAATAATCCTCGTGTTTTATTGCTTTAGGCCAGACTATCCAAAGAGATTTGGCCCACTTATGGAAGAGTATATTAGTAATGTGCAAGGTATGGGTATGTGTGCCCTTTGTAGATTATAATTTTATTGTCTGTAATATTTGTTTCTTAAGCTTTCTTGTTCAGGCCTGAATATGGTGGCTCGTAAAACTGCCCATTTGTAAATAATTTTGCATGCATGAATAGATTCTTATCTGCAACAATTGACTTAATGTGTTTGCACCAAATGCATGAAATCAGATCTTGCTAAAAAAATTATGCGAGGGATAGCTTTAGGATTGAGCATGCCACCAGATACATTTGAAGGTGCAAAAGGTGGAGACCCATTTTGGGTCTTGCGTATTATTGGTTATCCCCCTATTGACAATGACACTGAAGATACAAATATGCAAGATTCTGGGGTTGGATGGTATCTCTCTTAAACAGTGCATTTCATTTTATGATCCTTCATATTGTTTGTAATTTTCGCCCATTATTACAAAAATCTAATGCATTCTTTTTGTGATTTCTCTCAATTGCAGTGGAGCACATACAGACTATGGTAACTTTCCTCCCTGGCATGATTTATTTATACCAAGTTTTGTCAGAAATGTAGAAATTGATAATGAAAAAAGATCAAACTAGTCTGGTAGATATGATTAATTCATCTTTCTAAGCTATGCCATTTGTGGACAGGACTGCTTACGTTAGTGAATCAAGATGATGACATATCAGCTCTTCAGGTGCTATCCTTATTATCACCAATCAGAGATATGTTCACATGAGATATTTTTCATTGAAGTTTAGAAAAATGCAGTGACAAAAGAAAATACAAAATTAATTACTTATAAGCTTGGAGAAATGTGTATCTGAAACAAAATATTGTTGCATTTTTGTAGTACTACTTTCCAATTCTAAAGATAGTGGAGGTTGGGGAAACAGCTATTGAGAAATTAATTACCAAATCGATTGTTTCTTAGGTAAGGAACTTTTCTGGTGAATGGATATGGGCTGTTCCTATTCCTGGGACATTTGTTTGTAACATTGGTGATATGCTGAAGGTATGTCCATTAATACTTTACATCTCAAACTCTTTAATCAGAAATATGCAATTTTATTCTATAGTTATCATCATCATGAACAAGGTTGGTAAACACTCTTACAATTTTTTTTATACTTAGAAAATTTAGTCTTAGTGCATGAATTCTTTGGAACAATAACTTTTTCATTAATATCTCATGACCATACTTCTTCAAGGAATGGTAATTGATTACTTCATTAGTCCATAACAACCGATGGAAATAATATATTAACTTTCATGGAACAAATTGCTTCAGTGCAGAGGCAATCAGTTATGGATATTAGAAGCTTTAATTGAGATTCTCCTTGAAGGAGTTGCTTCAGGAACATTCTAATGTATATGCTTTGGGAATGAATCTGGACAGGTATGGACCAATGGTTTGTATCAGCCTACATTACATCGAGTAATCAACAAAAATCCCAAATATCGTGTTTCGGTGCCATTCTTCTATGAGGTATGGTTATGGTATCTTTCAAAGTTTCAAGTAATTCATCCTTAGAATATAGTCGTGAAACTCTTTCTTAATTATTTACAATTTTTGTTAAACTCGTTTCTTTTCATATTTTTGCTTTTCTCCCAGCCAAACTTTGATGCAATTGTTGAACCATTGGAAAGTTTCAAGGAGTTAACTGGAGGGAAATCTCTTTACAGCCCCGTGATATATGGGAATCATATAAGTGGAAAAGTGTCAACAAATTTTGGTTAATTCAGCCATGTTGTAAAAAAATGCTTTCTTATTATACGAGGACTATTGAGTCTAAGAATATTGTCGTGTCACATTTTCAGCCCTAAGCTTTCTACTTAATTAGTCAATATTTTTAACTTTCCATTTGTGAATGCTTGAGCTAAGGCCAATGTTGTAATTTAAATTAATTTTGATTTTAGTTGTAATATTTTGTAAAGATAACCTTATTATTATTTTAGGCTGCCTGAATGGGGCACAATAAAGCCTCATGCAACTCTTCTTGAGGTAGAAGATATAAAATGTTTAAATTTCACTTTCAGTTTGGAAAGAAATGTTGGTGTCGTGCTCAATTTTTCTTGTAATTGTCTTAGTCCTTTGGGGACGATCCAAGCTGCTCGGAAGTCAAGTGCATCAGGTGGATTTGGACTACAGAGTTGAACCCAAGACTACTGGAAAGAAAATCTAATGCTCAAGACAACTCTGCTACCTGTGCACGCTGTGCTCTAGTTTTTGTTTGCAAGAGTAAAGTTTTAGGAAAATTTTAAGTTTCAGATTTGAAGAGCCTGATATATTATTTGTTGTGCAATCTATAATTAATTTATAGCAATTGGTTGGAAGATTTCTTATGTTTGCAGGCCAAGTCGAATGATTTGGTGAAACACTTCATAGTCTACAACATTGAAGCTATTGACAAAGAGCTGGCCGCCCAATCTTAAGGCAACAACTTCAGTAATTGAAAAGGAAAAAATGGGAAACTAGAGAGAATCACAGCCTTTAGATATGTTAAAGGCTGTCATATTAATACCAAGAGGGTGATTCATTATGTTTATGCATTGTGATTTTTTTGTGAGCCTGTCATATATTCAAGAGGATACAAGTTCCAGGTAAGTTGCATAATTATTGGTTAGATTAAAATTACTAGATCTTGCCTAATATTCTAGCTTTTGAAAGATATTTAAAAAGATGTCTGCAGTAATTATTCAGTGTAAGTTTTTGTTTTTTGTGTGATTTGTCTGTAGAAACATTCTAAATATTGAAGCGGATTGCAGTTTGTATTGATTTGAAAAATCTTCCATTAGATTTTTTTTGGCTTCTTCCTTTGCTTTGTTAAATAACTGGATGGTGTAGCCATCAATAGATACATTTCATTATCTACTAATTTGTTATTGATGTAGATCTATTTGTTATGGCCTGGTTTCATCAGATTTGCACTTTGTAATTTGTTGATTTGGGTTGATTATAAACTATGTGACTTTCTGCCAACTATGTGACTTGATGCCAATAAGTTGCATTGTTCATATTCTTGTTCTCATTTCAATCTGTATTCTTTTACGTTGCCCGAATCAAGATTACTCCATGAAAGTTTGGTGGATTTGTTAATTAATTAGGTTTATTTTTCTACATATGTATTTAACTTTTTTTTTTTTGGATTGGTAAGAGGCTGAAGCCAAAAGCCAAGATTAATTATAATGTGTTGTGATTAATTATTATTATTATTTATTAAGCATGAGCGCAAGTAGATTTGAACCCAAGACCTCTTCGATAAGAGGCTCACAATTTACCATTGTGTTGTAGGCTCTTGCCTACATATGTATATAACTTATAGCTATATTTTATTTTTCTTTTTCCAAATTATTACTTAAATATTTGTTTCTATTTACAATTTGTTCATAAACTCTTTTCTGACTTATTGCTTTGTATTGACTACCATTTCCAGGAATATAGGAAGATTAATCCTATCAATAGTTATTTAATATTATCCTATAGTATAATCATTTTTTTTTGTATTTGCAAATAATTTAAAGTTTGGACATGGTGGTAAAAATATTTTTCAATTTTATAAATATGATGATTATATTTGAAATTCAAGAAACATTTTATTCACTAAAGTCCTAATAACATGTTCAAAGTGAATATTCTACATAATTATTTTCATATTTATTTGTTGGGCTATTTTCAAATCTATAAGACTCACATGATAAATTAGAAAAGCCAAGCAACCCAATTGAAAAAAGTCAAAGTTTAAATGAAAAAAAATTATAATATCTAAAGTTAACATTGTGAACTTCAAGTGAACAACTGCCACAAACATGGCCCCTCATGTGTCCTAGATCTCCACTCACTACTAAAAATGTTTGAATCCATGTTGATAGTAATAGAAAAGATATCCATGTTGATAATAATAGTAGAGACTTTGAGAACAAGGCATATAATATACCTTATGTACGCTAAGATGAAAGTCTTTAAAATATTACCTTTAAATAGGTAAAATATAGGTTGTCTCTTTTAATGGACTCCTAGTGAAGATTAATTATAATAAAGTGAAAGGATGCACACACTAGGGAATAAATGCAAGGCTAAATGCCATACAACATGAGAATAAATAAGATCATACAATCTTGATTTGCACTTGCATAAGTGAAAGAGGCAGTCTAGAGATGACTTGCATAGATGAAATAAGTAGAATGAATATAAATTTGCTTGGGTTTAGTTGCAAGTGAATTTTCCTATGGGTGACTCAAGTATTTGTGGAAAGATAGCTACAACTGAATTTAAGACATTTAGTAGTCTTACTAGACCATGGCTAGTAACTCTGTAGACTTTCATAGTTTTAAAGTACACCTCTTATCATTAAATCTTTAATGGTCTTATTGATGGCTGGAACTCAAGTACAAGGGACATCATTTATTTTGAAATGTTTACTTATTTCAATAATCATTCTAACTCTAAGGTCTTGTGTTTTGTGTTATATAATGGAGTAGTAAGGTGGTCTTGTTGGCCAAAGTGCCTTCCTGCTAAGGATTAATTTTAAATATTTGAACACACCCAATGGTCACAAGATTCAGTTCTATATTTTAAATCTCGGAGCCGCAACAAGATGGTATTGCCTCGGTCTTACGATAACTCGTATCAAAGGATTGTTAGGTGAATCAAGTAGTAATAAGATGCTACAAGGCTCTTGATTGGTCGAGTGAACGGGTTGTTGTAACATTGTAGATGGTTGAGAGATCATAAGCCAAAGCAAAGTCTTGCTTAATGTTACGACAGTAAGCAATTGTAAGATCGTAAATGTTGTGAGGATATGTTTTGACACCATGAGGGTCAATGATTGTAGGATCGTGGAGTTGACTGCCTAGGTCATCAATGCTACAAAGGGGAAGGTTGATCGTATGATCGTAAAGCCATAAGGTTGCAGGCACAAGTGAGGACACCTCCTAAGGTCACGACAAGGAACAATCAAATCATGATCGTAGGATCGCAAGGGCTATTGCCACAATTGCCGATATCATGATGGATTGTGATCGTAAGTTTGTAAAAGTCAATTTGACAATGTTGTGACATCGCAAGGAAAAGATAAAAGATAATGGTACCGTGACCTTACACTAGGGGTGTTAAGGGCCACCATTCTATCGTGAGATCATATGATCTTGTTGCTATTGAAGTATCATAAGGAGAATGAAGGATGGGCTCAATGCTATGAAGTATTGGTGATCGTAAGATTGTAGAAGTTAGGATTATGAACAAGAAGGTGATATAAGGGTTTTGACCACAGTTGATGCTCGTAGGATCGTGAGTTTAGTGTTGACCAAAACATATGAAGAGTTTCACTCACCAAGCTAGATAAAGAGGAACTCCCATCCAATCAAGTAGTAGGAAAGGTATAGGGCGACAGTTGAATACGGTTGAACTTCACTTTCCACCTAATTTGGCAGGTTGATAACAAGGAAAACAACTCTTGGATGATAGATTCAACCTTTTGGATCTCATACAACTTCTTTCGTCATTCCCTAGGTCAATAAATGCAACATAACACTTCATCACCACCGGTTGATCCATCTACTTAGTCAGATGATTAATAGCCATTGTTCTTGCCCTCTTAGAGATTGTTTGGTGGATAAGTGATCTTCTCATGCCTGAATTTGCATTATGATTAGATCTTTTCCAATTTTATAGTATTTTTTCTCTGTAAAGTTGATTGTAGTGGTTGAATTCTATCTTAGGATGGAAGCTATTTGAGTTATGCTTACACTATAAAAATAGATGTTGTACTTTTTCTTAGTGTAAGGTCTTCTTTGTTTCTCTGGTATTGCTTTGGCATGCTACTATAAATTCCCTCTTTGCCTCTGAATTATATGACATCCTGTCTTATCTTCTTCATCCATCAATGTACTGTGCAAGCTTTGTCTGCCTCTCTTCAATTTCCTTTGGATATCTATAATCTATGTTTTTGTATCTCTGTTGGTCCATGAAAGATAAGAAGTGAAACATTTTTTCCTTGTGTCACTCATGTGGTTGTTTGATCTATGTGTAGTTAATAGATTAAAGCAAGTCTGAATCCTTATATGTTTGGACTATCATGATAATGGTACTGTGCATGTATGGGAAGAGTTTGGTTTGAACACCCTATTTTGATGCATTGCCTCTTTAGAATAGATTAGGTAGTTAATTTCATGTATTCCTTCTCCCTTTTCTCTTCAAGAATAGTTTAAGTGCATTGTAATAGTAGAACGCTGACCTTCTCCGGAGACTCAACCTCATAGTTTAAGTCTCACAACTTGGAGGTTGTTTTCCATGTTTCACAAGGTTGTTCTTAGGTAAAAAATTTAGACAATGGTGCAAGCTTTTGTGACAATAGTTTTTGGCATGCGTGGTGGGACAATATATTAAAAGTTCATTGGCATTGAAGAAAGATTCCATGTTCATGCTGAGGAGATAGTATTGCCTTTAGTATAAAGCCTCCAAGAGGCTCATTGTTCAAAGTACTTGGCGACTCTAAGCTTCAAACACAATCTGGTTTCTAGACCAAAGTTGTCGTGATTCATGCCCAAGACACACACAAGGGCATCTTCTAGAGGTAATTTCCAATACCAAGAGTTTTCTTTTTCTAATCCAAGAAGAAAGGCTAGGGTATCTCTATCACTAGTTAGGAGTGCAATAGTAACACATACCCCTGCAAGATCTATCTCGTCTCCTCTTGTTGTTAGGTCTCAGCCTAGAATAGCATCTGCTCATATCAATAGATCACTTGCTTACACTTCTAGAGCTCATACTTTTGCCACCTTTAATGGTGGGAGCTCGCTCCTATTAGCCGAAAGGCACGACATACCAGTATCAACTCTTAAAAGTATACCTAAGTTTACTGGTGAAACCTCCATCTCCCCTGCTTAGCATATTTAGGAGGTATCTAACGTCTACAATATTCATAGCATCCCGAGGGTGATGTAGTGGTCAGGCTTCTAGCCTCATCCTTGAAAGGAAAGACACCACAATGGTATAGAGGTTTGCCTCATAACTCTATTACTAATTGGGATGGGTTAGGGGCAGCCCTATGCAAACATTTTGAGGACAAAGTGATCACCTGTCACTTTTAGAACAATTGACAACTATCAAGTGGCCCCCCATGAATGTATAATTGATTTCACTTATAGATTTCAAAAGATATGGGACAAAATATCTACTACAGTAAAGCCCTCTCCTGGTAATGCATTCTTGTATTATCTCAGAGCCTTCAATAGTGATATTGCTACCACTTTGCAATCTATGGGAGGGGACACTCTACCAAATGCTTATGAGGTTGCTATAAGAGCATAAAATATATTTTTATAGGAAGGTAAGTTAGGTCCAAGGCGTCCAATGCCTTTCTTCCTTGACATGCCCAATCATTAGCCTGCTATAGCCCTATTTATGTCTCCTTTGTAAGTCAGCCTCTTGTTGTGGTCCCAATAGCCTCCACATCCACTAATGGAGTTGATAGGATTGAGGTCATGTTGTAGACATTGATGCAGAATGTAGAAAGGAGGATGTTGGATCAAGAAAAGAAGATGGAGGACAATAGTGTAGTAGTAAAAAAGATGGGAAATGAGTTGGTGACTATAAAGAGGCAACATACTCAAAATAATAAGCTTCTCCAACTCTGGAGTCAAGGTCCCATTCATGGTAGACCTCCAAACCAAAGTCATGTCCCTTGCAATTGGAATAGACCTATCGACCACCCTCACAATTAGAATAGACCTATCGACCACCCCAGTCTTCAAACACCAACCTAAATAGGGCTTTAGTCCCTTAGAACAATCTTGCCCAAGATCAAGATTTTTGCCCTTCTTGTAACTACTCCAATGGATATTGCATGTGTCAGAAGGCAGAATCTCACTTGGCTTTAACTGTACCAAAGGGAGTAGTTGCCCAACAACACAACACTAATCAACTTGCTGATACTTTTTAGTAGGATGGTTGTTCTTTCATGAACCATCAGTTGGAAGAGCATTGCAATGTAAACCATGATTCCTATGCTTACCATACCAGGAGTAAGAGAAGAGTTGTGGAAGAGGTTACTCCTCCTCCTAGTCAGACTTCAACATCAAGTGCAATACCACATGCACAAGCAGTTCCCAACAACAAAATGCTTGTCAACCTATTAATGTCCCTTGGTAGCAAAGGCAAAATGAAAGCAAAGGAGATGTGAATAACCCTTAGAGTTTCCCACCTCAAGCTTCTACTTCTAGGGCTTCTAGCAAAACATCTAATGCCTCTTTTGGTGTGGTAGGTCAAATGAGGAAGACCAATCTGAACATTTCTATGTGGGATGATGTTGCTTCTATACCATCACAAAAGAAGTTGCTACAACATGAGTTGGAAAGCATTGAACTCAAAGATCTATTGCCTAGCATGGAGAATGCCGTGAATTTGGTACAACCATCAAAGGAGGTAGAAACAAGTAAAAAGGTTAGACCTCCTCCATTTTATGTTTCTCTAATTATAGGAGATAAGCTAGTCCACAACTGCATGATTGATTCAAGGGCTAGTATTTCAGTAATGCTCAAATGTGTTGCTGATATTTTAAAAGTGAAATATGAACCCATTGTCAAGGATGTATTGCAGTTAGATGGTAGTATTGTGAAGACTATGGGAATCCTTAGAAATGTTGAAATGGCCCTACATGCATGCCTAGGTTGTACTATAGTTCAAGATATATCAATTGCTAAGGTTAAGCCACACTTTGCCATTTGTCTTTCAAGAGATTTTATTGCCCAAATAGGCAGTTACATATCTTCTGATTGGTCACATATGTTTTTTAGAACTAGATATGAAACCAAAGCTCCAATTAGAGCAAAACCATTAGCCCTCCATCATATTGAGCCCTACACTCCTAATCTCATCAATATGAATTGTACTATCCTAGAAATAGATGAAAGTGACACAATGAATGAGCTTGCCACTTCTTTAGCTGATACACTTGATTTCCTCTTGGATGAGTGAGCTAATGCATATCACTTTGATCCTATAATGTAAACCTTGGAGACAGGCCTTGGCACCTATTGTATATCAGAAAAGGATGCTCTTGTCCCCAACTTGATGAAAATTAAAGAAGACACAAGTGGGATATGGAGTATGTATTTTGATGGATCAAGAAATAAGAATGGATCACAGGCTAGTGTGATGTGGGTTTCTCCTACAGTAGAAAAATACTACTTCTCATTAGGCTTCAATTCAGTTGTACTAATAATGTGGCCAAGTATGAGGCATTGATTCAAGGTCTCTTACTTGTTCAAAAAAGAGGAATTCAAGCATTAAGTATATATGGAGATAGTGGGTTGGTGGCCAATCAGGTGAAGAATCAAAATGTTACTAAGAATGGTTTTCTCAGGTCTTATAAATAGAGTATGGGATTTTCTTGAAGGTTTCAATGCATTTAATATTCAGAGCATCCTTAGAAGAGGAAATAGATAGCGACAATGGGTGCATCTTATGATGTCCCAAGGAGTCTCAAAGATAAGAAGTAGAAGATTGAAGTGATAGTTAGCCTCACTGTCCCTGATAATAATATCAATCGACAGGTCTTTGAATCTGATGCACAAATTGTGAGTTTCTTGAAAAATGAAGCAGAGTTCTCGGATAGAAATTAGTCAAGATTGCATGACCAATATGGTGATCAAATCATCAACCTCAGCTCTAATAAGTTTCCTAAGGGTCTCATTAACTTAGAGAGTGTCTTCAATCCTGATGACCAAGCAAGGGATAGAGACACAAATCTTGCTGCAAAAAAAGGAGATCATATGCCAATTGTAGTTGCTAATGGAAGGATGTTAAACATTGGGAAGGTATGTTCTAAAACTAAGCAAGAATGTTTTGTCCATCTATATCATGAATTTAATGATATATTTGCTTGGACATATGATGATTTAAAGGGTTTTAACCCTAGTTTGTTTCAACATACTATAGATCTAGTTAATGATGTTAGACCTATTAGGCAAAAATATAGACTAGTAAATCCCAAGATTGAGCCACTAATGAGAAATGAGTTGTCCAAATTAATCAAGGCCAATATCATTTTCCCTATTAGGCACTCCTCTTGGGTGGAAAACCTTGTCCATGTTAGGAAAAAGAATGGAGAAATTAGACACTATGTAGATTTTAGGGATCTTAACCAAGCCTCCCTTAAAGATCATCATCGTCTCCCTTCCATGGAATAGATATTGTCCAAAGCTAGTGGTTCAGAGAGATTCTCCTTCTTGGATGGATTCTTGGGTTATAATCAAGTGTTAGTCAAAGAAGCTGACAGATATGAAACTGCTTTCACTACCAAATGGGGTACCTATGCCTATAGTAAAATGCCTTTTGGACTAACAAATGTAGGTGCCACATTTCAAAAGACAATGGAGCTAGCCTTCAAAAATATGATTGGAAGGTTTGTGTTGGTCTACTTTGATGATATCACGATATATTCAAAAGATGTAGTAGAGGATTTTGGTCATCTCAGACAACTGTTTATAAGATGTAGAGAGTATGGAGTATCTTTGAATCCAAGTAGGCATGTCTTTTCCACTAGTCAAGGGAAATTATTAGGACATATTGTATCTAAGGATGGTTTGACTATTGATCTAGAAAGAACAAAGGCAATACTTGCCCTTTTTGTTCCTAGTCACAAGAAAGGCCTACAAAGTTTTCTTGGTAGAATAATTTTTGTGAGAAGATTTATTCCTAATCTAGCTACCATGGTGAAGCCTCTTACAACAATGCTTAAAAAGAATATGCTCTTCTCATGGACTAAGGAAGGGAAAGCAAGTTTTGAAGAAATCAAAGTGGCCATAGATTCAGCCCCTACTCTCATCAATCCAAATTTTGATAAGGATTTCATTATTTACACCTTAGGAGGCGAGTCAAGTATGTATGTTGTTTTAACTCAATTAAATGAAAAAAATGAAGAACAACCTATTGCTTTCTTTATTGAAGGGCTAAAAGAGTGAAAATAAGTATAACTATATGGAAAAGCAGGCCCTTGCGGTCATAAGAGCCTTGAAGAAATGCAGACACTTGTTGTCTCATAACAAAATCCATTTGTAGGTCCCTCATGCAAGTGTGAAGGACTTTCTTTTGAGTAAAGATATTAGTGAGAAGAGAGCTGGTTGGATCACTAAGGTGATGGAGTATGATGTGGACATCCAAATTACCAAACTAGTAAGAGGGACAGGGTTGTGCAAACAGATGATCTCATCTTGCGAATTTGATGAGGAAGTTGTCTTGGTGTTGGCAAAATAATAGGAGGTGAGGTATGATAATCCAAGGAGTTGGATAGATGATATGAAGACCTTCTTAGCTAGGAATGGATATCGTCAAGGGTTGGATAAAGCTAAAAGAAGACAGTTTAGACTACAATCAATTCCCTATGCTATAGTTGATGATGTTCTTTTTAGGAGAGATTTCAATGGAGCCTTGCTAAAATGTGTTGACACAGATCAAGTAGAGAGAACGATTAAGGAGTTCCATGATGGTCTTGATGGTGGCCACTTTTTATCAAGAAACACTGCAATGAAGATCATGAGAGTTGGTTACTATTGGCCATCCTTGTTCCATGACTGCCTCATACATGTTAGGAAATGTGAAAAGTGTGCTTTTTTCTTAGGTAAATAGAGACTTGCAGCCCTTCCACTTCACCCCATCTAGGTTGATCAACCCTTTGCCCAGTGGGGATTAGATTTTATTGGTCCTATTAATCCACCTTCTAGTTCTGGTCACAGGTGGATTTTGGCTACAACAAATAACTTTACAAGGTGGACAAAGGTAGTAGCCTTGGAGGATTCTACACAGGATTTAGTTGTGGAATTCATTAATGTGATTATCACAAGGTTTGGTGATCCCTACACCATAATATTAAATAATGCAAAATCATTTGTAGGAGCTCAAATTTGTGCATGAGAAATTGATCATGGTATTTACCTGAGCACATCTTCCAATTACTACCCTCAAGGTAATGGCTTGGCTGAATCATTCAATAAAAATTTCATCAGAATCATCAAGAGGACTATTGAAGATAATCAAAGGTGTTGGCACCAAAAATTGAAGATTGCCCTATGGGCTAATAGAATAATGCCTAAAAGGGCTATTTTAAATTCTCCATTCCTGTTAATGTATGATAGAGAAGTTAGATTTCTTATCTCATTGGAGTTTCCTTCCATTGAGTTGGCTCATCAGTTGGAATTAATTGAAGATGATACTATGTTTGTAAGAATGGAAGATTTGATGGAGCTAGAAGAGAGAAGAAAGCATGCCACCTAGAACTTAGAAATACATCAGTAACAAATGAAGAAGAACTTTGATAAGAACACTAAGTCCAAAATTTAAAGAGAGGGTGACCTTGTGTTGAAGTGGGATATTGACAGGGAAAAAGTAGGGAGACACTCAAAATTTGATGCTTTATAGAGTGTTCCTTATGTAATCATCAGTTGCAAGCAAGCCAATGCTTTCTAGTTAATTAGGCCTTATGGTGAAATCTTGCATATTCTAATCAATGGAATATATCTTAGGCCTTGTTTATTTGGAAGCATGAAGTGTTCATGTATATAGTTAGTTAAGTTTTCTTTCTATTCTTTCTTGTTTTTCAAGAAGTGCATGGGTACATGTTTTGTTTTTTTGCAGCAGAGAGTTTTTGCTCCAATTTTTTTTTTTTGCAAAGTTGCAAAGGTAGAAAGGCATGTTTTATAGCTCAGAATGTAGTTGAATAGATAAATTTGATGAGTTTCATGGCTTCATATACTCCATAGCCCAATGGATCTTTTGTGGCCATTGGTCATATGCCAAGCAGGCTTGCATCCCCCTCGAGTCCCCATAAATCTTGGCCAAAATGCCTTCTCACTAAGGATTATTTTCAAATATTTGAACACACCCAATGATCACAATATTCAATTCTATATTTTAAATCTCAGATTTGTGACAAGATGGTATGGCCCCAATCTTACGATAACTCATGTATTGGAGGATCGTCGAGTGAATCAAGTAGTAATAAGATGCTATGAGGCTCCTGATTGGTCAAGTGAATGGGTTGTCATAACATCACAGATGGTTGAGAGATCATAAGCCAAAGAAAAATATTGCCTAATGTTATGGCAGTAAGCAATTGTAAGATCTTAAGTGCTGCGAGGATATGTTCCAATGCCATGAGGGTCAATGATCATAGGATCGTGGAGTTGACTGCCTAGGTCATCGATGCTATGAAGAGGAAGGTTGATCATATGATCATAAATCCGTAAGGTCACAGGAACAAGTGAGGACACCTCTCAAGGTCATGCCAAGGGACAATCAAATCATGATCATAGGATCGCAAGTACTATTTCCATAGCTATCGATATCACGATGAACTATGATCATAAGATTGTAAAAGTCAATTTGACCATGCTGTGACATCACAAGGAAAAGATAATGATACTACGACCTTACACTAGGGGTGTCAAGGGCCACCATTCTGTTGTAAGATCATACAATCTCATTGCTATCAAAGGATCATAAGGAGAATGAAGGATGGGATCGATGCCATGAAGTATTGGCAATTGTAATATTGTAGAAGTTAGGGTTATGAACAAAAAGGCAATATAAAGGGCTTTGACCATAGCAGGTACTCGTAGGATCATGAGCTCCTTGTTGACCAAAACATATGAAGAATTTCACTCACCAAGATGGATAAAGAGGAACTACCATGCAATCAGGTAGCAGGAAAGGTACAGGGTGACAGTTGAATATGGTTGACCTTCACTTTCTGCCTAGTTTGGTAGGTTGATATTAGGGGAAACAACTCATTGATGATAGATTCAATCTTTCAGATCTCCAGCAACCACTTTCATCATTCCCTAGGCCAATAAATGCAACAAAACACTTCAACGCCACCGGTTGATCCATCTACTCAGTCAAATGATTAATGGTCATCATTCTTGCCCTCTTAGAGATTGTTTGGTGGATAAGTGATCTTCTCATGTCTAGATTTGTGTTGTGATCAGATTTTTTCCAGTTTTGCAGTAATTATTCTCTGTAGAATTGATTGTAGTGGTTGAATTCTATCTTAGTGTGGAAGTTATCTGAGTTATGCTTACACTATAAAAGTAGATGTTGTACTTTTTCTTAGGGTTGGATCTTCTATGTTTCTTTGGTATTTCCTTGGCATGCTACTATAAATTACCTCTTTGCCTCTGAATTATATGACATCCTATCTTATCTCCTTAGCCATCAATGTAATGTGCAAGCTTTGTCTGCCTCTCTTTGATATCGTATGGATATTTATAATCTAGATTTATGTATCTCTGTTGGTCCATGAATGATAAGAAGTGATGCATTTTTTTCTTGTTACTCATGTGGTTGTCAGATTTGCATGTAGTTAATAGATTAAAGCAAGTTTGAATTTGTATATCTTTGGACTGTCATGATAATGGTACTGTGCATGTATGGGCATAGTTTTGTTTGAACACCCTATTTAGGTGCATCACCTTTGTATAATAGATTAGGTAGTTACTTTCATGTATTCCTTCTCCCTTTACTTTTCAAGAATAGTTTAAATGCATCCTAATAGTAGAGGAAGCTAGCCTTCTCCAGAGACTCAACCTCATAGTTCAAGTCCCACAACTTGTGTTAGGATAAACCACAGACATAAATAAAAACTACATGCAAATATAACCAATAACAGAAAACAATAGAACACACAAAAATGAGCACAAGGCACCAAGATTTAATGTGGTTCACCCAATCCCTGGGCTACATCCACCAAACAACAAGTTCGATCTTATTACAATCCAATGATTACAACCTGATTACAATCCGTAATCCTTTACAACTCAATATCGCCGCAAGAACCAATTTCACATCACAATATAATGAAAAAATACCTAACCCTAAACCCTTTTATACAAGTATTTTATTCATTTTAGGGTTACAACATGTCGGCCATAATATGTCGGCTACCATGTCAGCCACGACCAAAATTTTTTTTTTGGGGCGATGCCTCGAACCCCACTATTTATGAAGTATGTACAATATTTTCCAAATCAGTCACCATAATCTAACAATCTCCCACTTGGGGATTGATCAGGCTCCACACTAAACAACAATCTCCCACTTGGAGACTGATCCTATAGCAATACCACTACATGGGGCTCCCACTGGATCAAACCACCCTGGACTCTGCTGTTCTTTTATGCATGTTTAGTCTAAAAGACCAACCAAAGCGTAAGAGGAGTTCAACTTCTCCCTGGTTACAACCTTTGTCAAGATATCTATCGGATTATCATTTGTATGTATCTTCTCCAGCTTTAACTGTCCATCCTCCAAAACTGACCGAATGAAATGGTACCGCAACTGTATGTATTTGGTCTTAGAATGTAGAGCTGAATTCTTTGCAAGATGAATGGCACTCTGACTATCTGTGAACAAATAATTATCCTTTTGAGGATGTCCCAATTCTTCCAAGAAGAACTGAAGCCATATCATCTCCTTGGTTGCCTCTGTAGCAGCAACATACTCTACCTCTGTAGTGGATAAAGCATTAATCTTCTGTAACCTAGAAATCCAGCTCACGGCTGCCCCACCAACAGTAAAGACATAACCTATAGTACTCCGCTTGGTATCAATATTCCCTTGCCAAATCTGAGTCAACATAGCCTTGTAAATCAGTAGTAGAGCCCCCAAAGTGTAAACACTTATGGGATGTTCCTCTCAAATATCTGAGAATCCACTTGACAGCATTCCAATGCTCAAATCCTGGATGACTCATATACCTGCTAACGACTCCCACTGCATGGGCAATATCTGGCCTTGTGCATACCATAGCATACATCAAGCTTCCTACAGCTGAAGCATAGGGTACCTTGGACATCTTATCCTCCTCTTCCTGTGTCTTAGGACACATCTCCTTAGTCAATTTCAAATGACCAGGTAAAGGTGTGCTTACAGCTTCAGCATTCTCCATAGAGAAACATTGCAACACCTTCTCAACATAATCAGCCTGAGATAGCGTCAATGTTCTGTTCTTCCTATCTCTGCAAATCTTCATACCAAGGATTTTTTTTGCTGCCTCCAAATCCTTCATAGCAAATGCATTTTCTAACTGGTGTTTTAGCCCCTTAATATGATCCATGTTAGACCCAGCTACAAGCATATCATCAACATATAAATATAAAATAATGTAGCTATCATCATCCAACCTCTTAAAATAAACACAATAATCTGAATGACACCTATTATATCCATGCTCATGCATAAAACTATCAAATTTTAGATACCATTACCGAGGTGCTTGCTTCAAGCCATATAAACTTTTCTTCAATTTGCGCACTAAGTTCTCCTTACCTTTGACCTCAAAACCCTATGGTTGAGCCATATATATTTCTTCATCCAAATCACCATGAAGAAAGGTTGTTTTAACATCTAGTTGCTCTAAATGCAAATCTTCAGTAGCCACAAGACTTAAAACAGTACGGATAGAAGTCATTTTAACAACAGGAGAAAATATCTCATCAAAATGAATTTCCGTTTTTTGTGCAAATCCTTTTACAACTAACCTGGCCTTAAATCTTTTCTAACCTCCTTCCTCTTCTTTCATCCTATAAACCAACTTATTTTGTAAAGCCTTTTTACCTATAAGCAACTTGCACAAATCCCATGTCTTATTCTTCAACAAAGAGTCCATTTCATCTTTCATTGCAGACTCCCACTGAATCTTAGTATCTACCTACACAACTTCATCATAACTTTTAGGTTCACTAGCATCAGTAAGTAAAATAGAATACAAAGAGGGAGAAAACTTTTCTGAAGGTCTAATTTGCCTCGTTGACCGTCTAACATTCACTGGTGTGTGTGGTATTTGTTGTTGTGGTTGTTGCACATCATGAGGAATGGATGGAACATCATCTTTTGGAGTATCATCCAGCACTACGTAATCATCTTCTTTCTTCTCATGTTGCTGCAACAGATCTTTGTACAACACTTTCTCATTGAATATGACATTTCGGCTTCTAACAATTTTAAGATTTTCAAAATCCCAAAGCCTATAACCAAATTCATCAATGCCATATCCAACAAAGACACATTTCTTTGATTTAGCTTCCAACTTGGTTCTATTTTCAGCATCTATATGAGCAAAAGCTTCACAACTGAAGGTCTTGAGGAAAGAATAACTCACCTTCTTACCAGTCCATGCCTCCTCTGGAATACCACAGCCCAAAGGAGTAGAGGGACCTCTATTAATCAAATATATTGTAGTATTGATAGCCTCCGCCCACATGTGTAAGGGCAACCCAACATGCAACCTCATGCTCCTTGCGCGCTCCATTATAGTCCTGTTCATGCGTTCAACCACTCCATTTTCCTGTGGAGTCCTTGGAACAGTTTTTTGTCTACGAATACCATTAGTGGAGCAATAATCTTCAAATTCATGACTGCTATACTCACCACCATTATCAGATCTGAGACATTTTAATTTTTTACCAATCTCATTTTTAACCAAGCATTTCCATTTCTTAAAAGTTTGAAATACATCAGGTTTCTGTCTAAGGAAGTAAACCCATAATTTTCTAGTTGCATCATCAATAAATGTAACATAATAATGAGAGCCACCAAAGAAAGATACCTAAGCTGGTCCCCATACATCTGTATGCACAAGCTCTAATTTCTCCTTTTTGTTTTCCTTCCCAGTCTTTACAAAACTCACTCTCTTTTGTTTTCCATACACACAACTTTCACAGAAATCCATATTCACACATTTTAGACCTGGTAAAACTTTCTTTGAATGAAGTACTTTCATACCTTTCTCACTCATGTGCCCAAGTCTGTTGTGCCACAGTGTTGTATTAGAATCTACAGCAGCTATTTGTTCTCCTTGCTCAACTGCAGCAATTGTTCCTGAACATTCATTTTTCTTTGAAACAATCAAAGTAGAAGGAACAATATGACCTGTACAAAGATATAAGGTGCCTACTTTCACACCTTTTGCTACTACAAGGGAACCTTTTGAAACCTTCCAATTGTTATCATTAAAAGTAACTACACAACCCTCATCACCAAGTTGCCCTGCTGAAATTAAATTCCTACTCAGCTTTGGAACATGTCTTACCTCATGTAGTAGCCAATGATTCCCATTCTGCAACTTAATCTTAATTTTTCCCTTTCCAACAATTTGATAGGGTTCATTATCCCCCAAATAAACAAGCCCAAAATCCCCTTGGACATAATCAATGAAATAACCTCTATGAGATGTAGCATGAAATGAAGCACCAGAATCTAAAACCCATGAATCATCAACACTTTCTAAAGACAAAAGCAAAGAATCCTCATCGAATTTGTTACTTACCACATTTGCCTCCTTGTCTCCATCTGATTTATCTCCTTCATTTTTCTTTCGATTCCATCAATCTTTCTTTTTATGACCTGGTTTCTCACAGTACCAGCAATTGTTTGGTCCTCTTGATTTAGACCTCTTCCCCTTTGACTTTCCTCTTGATTTCCCATGATTTCCAGAGTTACTTCCTCTCTCAATTGTTCTGCCCCTACTTTGTGCATTCAAAGCACTTCCTAATGTAGATCCACCTGAGGATTTTCTACTTGTTTCCTCACTTAAAATAACACCAATCACATCATCATATTTTAGGGTACTAGATCCAAGAACATAATTACTCACAGCCATTACCAAGCCATTCTAGCTTTCAAGCAACGAACAAAAAATCAAGAGAGCCCTAATTTCTTCATCAAAATTGATACCCACAGAAGATAACTAACTAGTAATAGTATTAAACTCATTTAAATGATCTGCAACAGATCCACCTTCTGCCATTTTCATATTAAATAAACGCTTCATGAGAAATACCTTGTTTGAAGCGGAGGGATTTTCATACAGTGTTGCTAGGGTTTTCATCAAATCTTCTGTCGTCTTTGATTTTGTAATATTAAATGCCACCAATGGTGCCAAGCATAATCAAATACTTCCAAGTGCCTTTCTATCCAAAAGATCCCATTCAGCCTCTGACATAGTTCCCTGATTCTTGGCTTTTTCTTCCAACAACTTCCATAAATCCTTCTGATATAGATAGTCTTCCATTTGCATCTTCCATAACTGGAAGTTCTGCCCATTAAACCTATCAACCCTCAGCTTACCCTCATCTGCCATTGCTCCCACTCAATCGTGAGACTCCCACTTAACCGTGAGACTTTCCTATAGAGGATAACTGAAAGACAACCTCGCTCTGATACCACTTGTTAGGATAAACCATGGACAAAAATAAAAACTACATGCAAATATAACCAATAACAGAAAATAATAGAACACACAGAAATGAACACAAGGCACCAAGATTTAACGTGGTTCACCCAATCCCTGGGCTACGTCCACCAAACAACAAGTCCAATCTTATTAGAATCCAGTGATTTACAACCTGATTACAATCCGTAATCCCTTACAGCTTAATACCGCCACAAGAAACAATTTCGCATCACAACATAATGAAAAAATACCTAACCCTAAACCCTTTTATATAAGTATTTTATCCGTTTTAGGGTTACAACATGTCGGCCATAATATGTCGGCTACCATGTCGGCCACGACCAAATTTTTTTTTTTGGGGCGATGCCTCGAACCCCACTATTTATGAAGTATGTATAGTATTTTCTTGATCAATCACCATAATCTAACAATTTGGAGGTTGTTTTCATGTTTCACAAGGTTGTCCTTCAGTAAAAACTTTGGACAAAGGTGCGATAACATGTCTATATGACCATTTTTCTTAAAGGGTTTTTGCTAGCAAAATGTTAAGCTTGACCATTTAGACGTGTATAATAATTAAATTTCTTAAACTAATTGATATTATTTTAGATCTTTAGTAACAAATATAATTCTGATATATTGTTGTCATTTTTCTTAAAATAGGTTATAAAGAAGTGACCACAAATATAGACATCTAATGGTGTACTCAATTCTAGTCCAAATTGTAAAATATTATTAAAACCATAATAATTTATAGTGCAATGATATTCTACATTATCACAAACATCATAGAGGTGATATTTTAAGTTTTTTGACATAAATATTGAGAATTGAAAGCATAAGACTATTGTACTACTTGTGCATATTTGTCACACTAGCCACAACTTAAACCACTTTTCAGTCTTTCACAAAGTTACTCAATGTAGAGAGCATGGAACACATATATTATCACTTATTGAGAAAACAAAAGAAATAGTATGATTATTTTATTGATTTCTAGTGTGCTAATTGAGTCTTCTATCAAGATTATATTCATTGGGTTTTCTTAGGCTTTGTAAGAATGTGTGTAAGACAATAAAAGATTATGTGAAGATATAGAAGCTCAAAGAGTAGCACAAGAGAGGCAAATATGAAAAGGAAATGAAAGAATATGGCAATGTTTAGAAGAAAAAAAATTTATACAAGAGACGAAAATGATCAAATGATTGATTGGGTTTGATAATGCAAACAATAGATAATGAATGTGTATGATATAGATGTGTCTAAATATATAGGCAGTGCATGATAACTAGGAGATGTGCAAGAGATAAACTATCAACCATAATAGGTGAAATCACATGTCCATCAAGGGTGGATCATCCTCCATTGTAGATTGACCATTTGGTTTGTCAATTAGAATAGGGAATAGGAACACATATTCCTATTTTGCCTCTAAAATGAGCTTATACCCATTCCAAAAAATAGTTGTTATTAGAATAGCCATTCCTATTCCGAATATGGATTCCTCTTCTCCATTTCTATGCCTACAACCTATTGGCATTATGTTGTATTTTTCATTAGTGACAACACTTATTCAATCTTATATGGTTACCGAGCTCATCACTCAGTCTACAGTTTATACCGAGCAATCTAGTGTTAACCATGTTTCTCAGTTTAGACCAAGCATTTCTAAAGCTATTGAGTGGGTGTGCAATTTAGTAGTGTTTACTGAGCTTATAGTGTTAACCGAGAAAATAGTGGTCACTGAGCTTCATAGTGTCTACCAAGTCATCTATTTGTGTAATGTGAATTTAGTGTCTACCGAGTGATGGATGTGTAGTGTTTACCAAGTGACAGTTAGGTAAACAAAGGATTTAGTATCTACCAAGTGACACTATATCTACCAAGTCTCCAATGGTTATTGAGTTCCAAGCTATGTTGTGTGACTAGTATGGACTAAGCTTCTACTTCTACTGAGTGCATGACGATGCTGAGTAATGCAGTGGATGCTGAGTATCAAGAGTTCACCAAGTCAGCTTGAAGAAACTGAGTTCTCTACTATTTGGCTGACTTAGTAATATTTTGTTTTCTTGTGTTTTAGTTGATCTTGAAATTGTAAATATTGGAATGGTATATATGTAATGTATTGTATCATTTGCAATGTATGTATGAGAGTATGAAAGAATAAATGTGTAATGGTTTGAAAAGAGTGAATGCAAATCAATAGCAAAGAAGAGTATTCAACAAGGTCTACAATGAGTAGTAAAGATATATCAATCACAAGAGGTGATATGTACTTCAAGGATCTAATCAGGAATCAAGTTGTAAGTCAAATCTGTTGTTTCATCCTGACAGGTGAATCAATTTTTCAAATCGTTTAATAGGGTAGACTTAATAGCCTTTGTATAAATCTCTTAATAGAGTGCATACATCATTATATGTTTGTAAAACTTCTAACAAGCTGGATTTAGCAATCCAAATTGCTCTTAACAAGGAAAATCATCAGAAGTGGTCAATGTAATCCCTAATAGGCCAACTTTATACTACAGTAGTGAAGTTTTGTGGGTATCATCCCCACCCTAGTTTTACTTTCTATTTGAAAGGTTTTTGAGTCACCAAAATACTATGTTCATGTGTTATGAATCTTTATCTTTCTCATGCATGCAATAGATTAGATGAATGAATGGTGAATGATTTATATTGTTAAGTGCTGAATTGATTTAAATTTTTTAAGGTTAGTGATTCACCCCTCCCCTCTTAGTAACCTAGATAGTCTTGATTATTTCCAACAATTGGTATAAGAGCTTTGTGGTTCTTAGGATAAAGTTTGACAACTTGAGCAAAGATCAAGGACAATGGAGATATTTAGACTTGACAAAGCTATTGATAATCAAAAGCTAGATTTGGAGATGGCCATAAATCAACTCAAGGAAGAAAAAGAGCTATTAAAAGTAAAGGATCTTTGATAGATAAACAATTACAAATATATTTCTATAATTCAGAATCAATATGAGTAGAATAACTTTAATTATCTTCATGTATTTGTAGCAGGTATTGGAACTCTTCCTTCTTCAGCTTTTGATTGCTTTTACTGTATCTTTGTAAAACAAATGTGGTGAAATAATAATAGCAATTGATATACTGATGTGAATATAATACTATAGGTACTTGTATTGCCTATTTTTGTAATATGTTCACTGCAGTTGAAGGAAGACAAATATATTGGCACCTAAATAGCCATGACTCTCTAAAGAGTCATGCCTCTACATGGCCCAAGGGCCACATAGGGACATTTCCCTTCAAAGACATGTTATAACTGTTCTTTGATTATTATTATTAATTTGTTGCCCGATAACACAAGGCTTAATCTCCATATCATTATGAGTGCCAAGTCACAGGTTGTAAATTTGACACAAGATGCAATACATATTATGTGGGTTATAGCATCCTCACTGAACATTTGCCAAAGATAACAATAAGCGCAACGATAATCCTCAATCATAAATAATACAAAGTTTGACAGTGATATCTATTGTGATTCATAATACAAAGTTTCGATAGTAAGGTCTGTCAAGAGTAATGTGAATCTTGACCACTTAAGTTGGTGAATAATGCATATAAATACTATCACTATATATATATATATATATATATATATATATAAAATAGGGATGTATGTATATGTACATGTATGCATACATTAGTATGAATACATGTACATATATATAGGTCTCTGTCATGTATATCAAACAGTGATGCATAGATACTTCTCTGCAATATAAGACAGATATCAAAGTTAGAAGAAAAGTTGCTTATATCTTTGAAATATAACTACAAGTAATAACATCATGGAAGATTCAGATTTACTTCTCCTGACACTAAGCATCAACACTCCCTCTTTAGCTAGGGAGAAGGAAAACTTGATCAAAGTCATCTAATAAGCAACACTGAAAGAGCAGTAATTGATCTCTACTTGCACTTAAGCAATGTCTAGAGACAACACACACAACCTCTACTTGCACTTAGGCAATGTCTAGAGGAGCTTAAGATAATCTCTACTTGCACTTAAGAAATTTCTAGAGATGCTAAAAAATAATCTCTACTTGCACTTAAGAAATGTCTAGAGAAGCCCAAAATAATCTTTACTTGCACCTAAGCAATGTCTAGAGAAGCCCAAAAATAATCTCTACTTGCACTTAAGCAATGTCTAGAGAAGCCCAAAAATATTCTCTAATTACAAAATTGTCACCTTGTAAATAATTAAAGATTACTGAATATGTCCATGAAAGATCATCACCTTTCATAACATATTAAATAGAAGAAACAAACAACTCTTTTATTTCAAAAATTTTCACTACAAATAATCATACCAAGCCTTTCCCTGAAATATTTCAGTTTCACTTTAGCAAGAGGTTTGGTAAAAATATTAGCTAATTGATCATTAGTACATATATATTCCAATTGAATAACTCCTCGATTAACCATATCCCTAATGTAATGAAATGGAATTTCAATATGTTTAGAGCAATTGTGAAACACAAGATTAGAGGAAAGCTTGACACAACCTTGATTATCATAATAAATCACTTTAGGCTTTAATGGTCTTTTGAAGAGATTTGAAAGTAACTTTCGGAGCCATATTGCTTCTCTGGCATATAGGAAGGATGCAATATACTCAGTTTTAGTAAAACTCAAAGCCACATAAGTTTGTTTTTTACTAGTCCAAGAGATCACGCTAGATCCAAGACTAAAACAGTATCCTGAAGTAATTTTGTGCTCAATAGAACTTCCAACCCAATCAGAATTAGAGTATCTAGTTAGCTCAGGATTAACTTTGTCATATTTTATTCCCATTCCAATAGTACCCTTGAGATACCTCATTATGTATTTAGCTACCTACAAATGTATCTTTTTAGGTGAGAACATAAACTAACTCAAGGTATGAGTTGCATAAAAAATGTCAGGACGAGTATTAACTAGGTACATTAAGGATCCAATAATCTATCTATAATAAATAGGATCTACATCTTTAGATTCATTCATATCATCTTTTAGCTTGTGTAAGTTTATCTCCATAGGTGTAGCAGTTGGTTTGCATTCCATCATACCAAACTTGTTTAATATGTCAACTGTGTATTTTTCTTGATTTAGTATAATGTAGTTGTCCAGTTGCCAAATTTTTAACCCCAAAAAATAGTGAAGTAACCCTAGATCCTTCATTTCAAATTCAACAAAGAGATCTTGTTTACATTTTTCTATCATGTGTTCATCACTTGTGATTAATAAGTCATCAACATATAATACAAATATGACCATATCATCACCTTCTGTTTTGAAGTATAAATTAGGATCAACTTCATTCTTGAAAAATTCTAGTTTGAGTAAATAATTATCTATTCTTTCATACTAGGCTCTAGGAGCTTCTTTAACAACAATTTTATCTTTAGGTCTTGGTACTATATCCCAAACATCATTTTTCAATATTGAATTATATTCTCCAATCATGGCTTCCTTCCAAGATTGATGTGAAAGTGCTTCTTTAACATTGGTAGGTTCAGATTTTACGAGTTTAGATAATAGAGCAACATAGTAGGATTGATTTCTAGTCCTTTTGCTTTCCTGAATTATATCATTTGGTTCAACTTGATTTTTAGCTAACATCTTTCTAGCCCAAAGAGGTCTCTTCTTATTGTTCAAGTTGACATTTTCAGATTCTGAATGATTTGAGATGTTAGAGTTTTCCTCCTTCTCAGTTTTTGTATCTTGATCTTCTTTTGAAATAGATTCTTCATTATTACTAGAAGTCTTGAAGGTGGTGTCTTCTTCAAATATGACATCTCTAATAATCTCAATTGTTCTTTGTCTAGGAATGTAGATTTTGTACCCCTTTGAAGTTTCACTATAACTAATGAATACCCCTTCTTCCTAGAAGGCTCTAATTTGGTTCTCTTTTCTTTTGAAATGTGAATGTATACTAGACATCTAAAAATTCTTAGATGACTTTAATCTAGTTTAACTCCAGTAAATGCTTCTTTAGGAGTGATTTTTTCCAATATAGAGTGAGGACAATGATTTTGAATGTAGACAGTTGTATTGGAAGCTTTAGCCCAAAAAGAGTAATGAAGGATTTGATCATGTAGCATGGCCCTAGCTGATTCAACAATGGATTTATTTTTATTTTAGCTATTCCATTTTGTTGTGGATTATAAAGTACATAATACTCCCTCTTAATCCCAACAGAAATAAAAAAGTTTTTGAAAATATCAGAAGTGAATTGACCCCCATTATCAAACCTAAGGGTTTTGATCTTTTGTCTTGATTGGTTTTTGACTAGGGCTTTAAACTCTTTGAATTTGGATAAGATTTTAGAAGACTCCTTTTGTTTTAGAAAATAAATCCAAGTTCTCCTAGAGTAGTCATCAATAAAGAATACATAAAATAGACATCCATTTAGAGAGAGAACCGACATAGGACCACAAAGATCTATATGAATCAATTCAAGTATGTTTTTAAATTGATGAACACTATTGAGAAATGAGTGTTATAGTGTTTTTCCCTAAGGTAAACCCTTTACAAATACTTGAGTGCTCTGAATGAAGATTTGGAAGACCTTTTACAATTTTACTTATGGATGCTAAAGCTTGAAAATTAAGATTACCTAATCTTCTATGCCAAATTTCAATGGAGTTTGACTTATTTTTACTAAGAGTTAAGTTTAACTCAGGGTTTTGAAAATTACATAGTTTATAAAGACTTCCATCCCTAACCCCTATGGTTATAGCTTTCTTGATAGAAGAGCTCTTAGTCTAGGATAGAACTTTATTTCCTTGAAATGCAATGTGGTACCCTTGATCAGCAAGTCCAAAGATTGAGATAAGATTTCTTTTGATCCCTGGCACATAAAAGACGTTCTTTAGTTGCAGAGTGATATCAGAATTTAGTTGAATAGAACATGTACCAATGCTTTTAATTGGATGAGAGGAGTTGTCTCCAATAGTAACTTCTTCTGATTCATGATTTGTGAGAGTTTCAAACTTGTCTTTAAATCCAATGATATGGCGAGAAGCTCCACTGTTTAGGATCTAGGTGTTGTGATTAGAGTTTAACTCACTTGAGAGAGCTACTATAAATGTATAATTTTCTTTGTCTATCTTCTCATTATTCTCTTCTTTAACTTTTGCCAATGTTACTTGAATTTTTTATTTTTTAGGACACACATAGTAGGAATGATTTACTTTGGACCAATCTCTATGTTTGTGGGATTTGTGACTTTTATTATTGTCCTTCTTGTTATGTTTGAACTTTCTTTTCTTATTTGATTTGGAATACAAAGCTTGGATGTCACCATCTTGATTTGAAATTAAACCTCTAGATGCTAATCTAGACTCCTCTTGAGTGCATTCATTTTTCAATTGATCAAACTTTGGAAGTTCAGGACAAGAACTTAAACCTCTAATGAAAATTTTCCATGAACGTGGAAGTCCTCTAAGTGCAATCATACTCAATTCCTTATCATCTATTTGATTTTGTATAGTAGCCAATTGATCGTTTAATTCCATAATTCTAAGGAAGTAAGATGTGATTGATTCTCCATTTTTCATTTTGATGTAAAGTAGATATTGTTTCAAAGTGAGCAATCTACTTGTATTATTAATTTCAAATGTACTTTGAATTGTAGTGAACATATCAAATGTAGTTTTGAGATTTGTAATGGAAGGAAGTATATGATCTTTAATTGAATCTATGATTATTTTCATTGTCTTATTATTGTGCCTTTTCCATGTTGCTTTCTTAGATTCATTTTCATGCATAGGTAAATTAGATTCAACATAATTTTCTATTTTCAACTCTCTTAGAATATTAAAAGCTTGGTTTTCCAAGATGAAAAATTTGAAGCTCCATCTAATCTATCTTTGATTCTTACATGGTTCACCATCTTAAATGCCTTTTAAAACTTTTATTTTTCCTTTAAATTAGACTCAAAAATTAATATTTGCAATGGTTTTCTTCTTAGTGCAACTCTTATACCATGTAAAAGTAAATGATCTCTAATAGATAAACAATTACAAATATATTTCTATAATTTAGAATCAATATGAGCAAAATAACTTTACTTATCTTCATGTATTTGTTGCAAGTATTGGAACTCTTCCTTCTTCAGCTTTTGATTTCTTTTATTATATCTCTATAAAAAAAAATTTGTGAAATAATAATAGCAATTGATATACTAATGTGAATAAATACTACAGGTATTTGTATTGCCTTTTTTTGTAATATATTCACTACAGTTGAAGGAATGCAAATATATTGGCACTTGAATAGCCATGACTCCGAAGAGTCATACCTCTACGTGGCCCAAGGGCCACATAGGGACATGGCCCTTTGAAGCCATGTTATAACTATTCTTTGATTATTATTATTTTTTTGCTTGATAACACAAGGTGTAATCTCCATATCATTATGAGTGCCAAGTCACGGGTTGTAAACCTAACACAAGATGCAATACATGTTACACAGGTTATAGCATCCTGACTGAAAATCCACCAAAGATAACAATAAGCCCAATGATAATCCTCAATCATAAATAATACAAAGTTCTATAGTGATATTTGTCATGATTCATAATACAAAGTTTCGACAGCAAGGTTTGTCAAGAGTAATGTGAATCTTGACCACTTAAGTTGGTTGATAATGCATATAAATACTATCATAATATATATACATAACATGGATGTATGTATATCTACATGTATGCATACATCAGTATGAATACATATATTTATATATAGGTCACTGTCATGTATATTAGACAGTGATGCATAGATACTTCTTTGCAATATAAGATAGATATCAAAGGTAGAACAAAAGTTGCTTATATCTCTAAAATATAATATGGAAGATTCAGATTTACTTCTCCTAACACTAAACATCAACAAGAGCATCTTTCCCAATCTCTAAAAAGAAGGAAGGAACTTGCAAAACATATGAATGATCATCAGTATGTTGAAGAAAAGATTAAAGACTTTTTCCCCTTAAGCAATTTAGATGAAACAAATGAGGCAATCAAAGAACTCCTAGAAAATAATGACTCTCTACAATAAGAGGTAAGAAAAATGAAAAGAGAGCAAGAAGTTCATTTAGTAAGAATGTGCAGAATCTTGGAAGAAAGGAATAAGACATGTGAAGACTTGGAGGCAAGGAACAATGAAAATCAAAATCAATCCCTTTAGCAAGAAAGTCTTATCAATCAGCTCTCAAATGCAAATGAGGAGATCATGAATTTGAGATCTGAAAATGAAAGTTTAAGGAATGATTTAATCACTGAAAGACAAATAATGGAAGATTGAAAGCCGATCTAATTTCTAAGGAGCAACTCAATGAAAGGATGATGAAATCTCAAGTAGACATGGATCAATTGAATCAGCAAAGTGAGCAAAATCTTCATAGGCAAAAAGGTAAAGTAGGACTTGGATACAAAGAAGAAGGTGAATCTTCCAAGCAAGGTGCCCAAAGGAATCAAAGACCTACTTGCACTCACTATGGTAAGTTAGGTCATACATCAAACAAATGTTGGAGGAATAGAAATAAAATATTCAATGAAAAATGCCACAATTTTAGTAAACATGGTCATAAAGCTAATGAATGCAAGGAGAAAACAAAATTTGAAGGTAAATGTCACAAATGCAAGAAACAAGGTCACAAGGCATATGAATGTAGATCCAAATCATTCAATCCGGTTGAACAAATTGTCAAAGCAATATTTGAATGGGACTACAATACTTGGTGTAGATGTCACCATTGTGGAGAATATGGACACATTGGCATAGACTATACAAGGCATCACTTGAGAAAAAGGGGTACAATAGTAAGATGTTATACATGCACTAAACTTCGTCATATAGCAACGAACTGCATGAATATAGGAAGAGTTGAAGATGAAAAGAAAGCTAAAGCTGATAACATCGAGAAGCAGATGAGACAGTAGTGAATTCCCTAATCTACTAAGCAAAACAGTTCAAATGATGGCCATGTCACTCAAGAAGTGGGCGACTCCACCATTTGCAATTAGATTCACATAGAAGGAACTAGAATTGTATCTTTAAGCTATATCTCAAGGAGTTCCAAATGAAAGAAAGAAAAAGATCCAAATCAGTATTTCAGATACAAAGGGATCACATGAAATCAAGTCATATTGAGCAAGGTTAGTCATAGACTTAACCGAGCTAGGTTAGGAGTAATGAAAGTTTTGTTTGATCACCGAGTCACAAGTTTCTACTGAGCTAGTGAGTGGATGGCAATCTGTCATGCACTATGTCATTATTGTACCTAGCATTAATGATGAATTTTTATCAAAAAGGGTATAATTTGACTTCATTTTTTTACCACAACTTCAGAATTCATAGAGCAAAGCGATTTCTAGGTGCATATAAGCGATTTTGAGCAAAAGATTTTTTCAAAAAATTTCTTTCATTTACCGAACATCCATGGAATCCAAAAGCAACAACAACAGTAAGATGAAAAGAGGATTTGAGATGTTGGTTAATGGTGTGGAGTGGAATGCACCAAATTTCAAGCTAGTTCTAGTAGTTGTGGAGTCACTATACCCAAATGGAGCTCAATCCCAAATTCCAACCAAGGTACTTCTAATTAATGACTTTCAAACTCATTTTAAGTGTTCTATTCAAGAGGTTAGAACCCTAGAGATGAATAGTGCCTTAGAAGAAATGTGTGTTGATGGTTTGCTAAAACCCGAGCATAAGAACTTAGAAACCAAAGGATTAACCCATTTCACACATATGCCAAGGAGCTTTTAGATTAAGTGTATTAGGTACATTCTTAGTCATGTGCACAATGGACAATTGTGGTTAGAATAGTCTGTATTGATCACAAAGAAAATGATACATAAGATTACAGGTCTTCCCATGCTAAGCAAAGCCAAATCTATCAAAACCCTAGGTGGGGATGAACTTTAGAAGAAAACCCTAGTTGAGTGGGACAGTAGAGGTTTGAAGATTAGAATTGTTTTTGACATTGAATTAAGGTTTGGCATTCATGTAATTGCTCATAAAATCTATAGCTCTATTCATTTGAACAATGTGCCATGTGAGGCAGTTAAATTGGCATTCAAAGTTGTGAAGAAAAACATGGAATTTGATCTTTCAGAGTTGTTGTTGAAGAAGCTGAATAAAAACATGGATAGTATCTAGACATCAAAGAACAACCCTTGCAAATTTGGTGGAATGGTGCTTTTGATCAAACATTATATGGCTGAGAAGATGTCTAAGAGGAGTTTCTCCTAAGTAGTTGTGCAAGATTCTTTATGTTTTGTGGCCACTTCTTAGGTTGATTTGGTTACTATTGGTGGAAGTGTAGTAGGTGTCATTGTTCTAGAGAATGTGGCTCTGTTTTCTACTTCCAATGATAGTATTTTATAGGATGTGTAGGTGGATGCCCTCCTCATGTCTACTTCCTCTAATAGTGATATGGCTACCAGTTTTGGTATATCATTTCCAATATCATGCATGTAGGGAGAAATTGTGATGTTACTTTTGAGGTGGTAGGTGTTCTCTCTTTTGGCTTTGAAGATGTTAGTGTTCCAATGTTGGGCTTGTTAGTGTGGTAGGATGTAGTTAGAAATCTAGAAAAGGGTTGGATTACTATGAAAGAAAAAAGAAACCAAGATGTTTATGCCCTCTTCCAACATGAATCTTGGTTTTCACAAAGATAATGTTAAAGGTAAATCTTAATGATTCTTGGTTGTGGGAGATTGGGCTTGAGTTTTATCTTCTCCTTTCTATAATTTTTGGTTTCTTGTTAGTCATTTTCTGTAGATGTTGTTTTAAGTCATGGGAGATTGTTGTCGAAACATTTTTCCTTTATACCAAGTCCTAATAGCTAATTGAGTCAGCCTTGAGGCTTCCTCAATGTACAATGAATAATATAGGACCTCATTAATATATTACATTACACATTAGATTACAATTACTTATCCCAAAAGAAATTTCATTATGTAGTCAACCTCAACAGTTAACTTTCAAGACCATCTCAAATATATAGATGAGCCACTTGAATAATCATTTAGCTTATTATCTAAAAATAGAGCTTCAAACGCAATGAAGAGATCCATACGACACATTATAAGCCATGCCACTTTCTAATAGTTCACATTAGAAGCCATTGCTACACATTTTCAGAAAAGATAAGCATTTGAAACAAAATTGTAACACTTGGTAAAATAGTTTACTGATAAGTAGAAACAACTTTCAAACACTAGAGAATGCCACAACTAAGTCCAACAACTGAGTACAATATAAAATACATTTTTCTTTATCCAACCATATTTTTTGAAGTGAAATCCTTTTGGAAAACACAAACAAAACCTTATTGCCAAGAATAATACAAATTTTATTTGCAACTATGTACCACCACCATTGAAACACAAATATTGAGACCAAATAGACTTTTAGACCTAAGAATACAACACAAACTTCTTTCTTATGAACAATGACATATGTGAACCTATTTACAACAAAACATCGAAGACTTTTGGTCTATATAATTTTTGACATCAATGCTAATAAGATAAATAATAATATTTTTCCAATTGTATAAGAGAAAAAATGCACAATTTTCCCTTGATTTATTATTATTACTAGGATGGTCATATTAGAGCTTCTTACAAGTCTAGGAGTTGGACTTTAAATCTTTGGAGTGCTTTTGAAATAGATTTGATGTTGGAGCAATGGTATGCTGCACTCTTTTTATCATTAAGAAAAGTGTCTTCTTTATTTACTTCATAAACTCCTCCATTTCTAAATCTCTACTTGAGAACACATGTTCCTATTTATCCTATTTATCATCTTCAACTCCCTTGTGAGATGCTTCCTTGTCAAGATCGTTAGAAAAAAAACTCTTACAATCCTTCAACAATTTTGTCCTCCACCTAATGACTTTAAGTTGCTTGCACATTTTTGGATTACCATTTGTTGGTGTAAATAAGTATTTACTTATTACACTTATTTAAGTTTACTTATGTTAATGCATTATTTAATTATTTTACATTATTTTATTATTTATTTAGGTGAGACACTTAGGAGTTTGTGTACTCTCATGAAGTACACAACTCTAATAATGCACATGGTGTCTACAACATAGGAGTTTGCATCATTCATTGAGTAGTCATGTTGACAACATAGTTATCTGCACTCATCATTTAGCACATGCTATCTACACCATTGATTTGTGTGCTACACCATTGTAGGCTTATCCTTACATTATCACACTTAATTCCATGCTTAATGGGGGATAACCCATATTTGGTGGACATGTGCCTGGTTGTATGACTTATCATGATGTTGACTTTTATGCATTCTAGAAGCTCTTCTAAGGCCTTTATATACAAGCACTCCTAGTGTACTCTCAAGTTGTCATATTGAATGAATATTATCATTTTGATCATACTCTATCTTATTGTTCTAGTGTGTGTTTGTGTTTGAGTTCTTTGGTCTTAGGTGAATTTTGGCCAAAGCCAAATTCTTAGATGATATCAGAGCTAAGGGAGATTCTCTACACATAGCCATTCAAGACCATTCATGCTTCAACACCTCAACATGAATCCAGAGGATCTACAAAATTTGGGAGTGTCTAGAGCTAGATCTAACATCACTATTGGGTTTGGAGCATCGATTCAATGAAGATTGACTATAAATTTGCCTATGCTAGGTGAAAGTTGATCGTGAGCCAATTTTTTTTGCAAATCAGAACCTAGAGGCCCTAATTTGTAGATTGGGTATGATCTTTTTTGGATCTAATTGATTTGTTTTTCTAGATTTGAATTAATTAATCTCTGCATTTATCAGTATTTTTGAAATAATATTTGAAATTTAATTCTAGGAAGAGATTTTTTTTGCCAAACTAGGTACTGACACCTCAACTCAGCATTGTAATTGGTAGACTATTTTATTAATAGCAGGGAATTATTTATTTGATGGGAATTATATTTTAATTCTAAGTGCCATTAGTAATTTAGGTTTTATTTCTTATTAGAGGGTGACATATTCTGCGAAGATCCTCAATCGATCAAACTGCATTCTATCAAAGGTTCCAACTTTTGACGTGCCCCTTATAACCTGCAATAGCTCTTTTATTAACCTCCTACATAGTCTTCATATTAAAACTAGCATAGAATACTTAACCATAGATGTGGGACTAAAGGAACCATATTACAATAGGCATCAAATGGGTTTTTGGCAAGTAAACATGAATTTAGCAGTGCTGTTAAAATTCTGGCAAGCACACCAAATATTCTGGCACTCTGTGTATTCCAGTGAGTGCACAATACCCCTGCAAACCTCACTGTCCCATAGACACATGATGATTTTTGGTTTGGTGCAAAAGTACACTTGTGTCCTAGTTAGTAGCCAAATTAGTACATAGTCAATAGTGACTACACAACCATGTGGACCCTCATCAGCATCCTCATCAACTGTCAGCAAACACACAGATTGCCTAGTCACCATCTAGTTAGCAAATTTGAGTCAGCACATGTGGTAGCCTTACCAAACTTGTTAGCAAATTCGTATGCTGAGTCAGTGGGCACATGGAAAATTTGTATGATTATGTACAATGCTGACATCATCCCAACCTTGTAGTCACTGATATCATCACTTTCATGAGCTTAAATTTGATGCCTATTTGGACATCATTTCAAGGTAATTTATAACTATTATGAAGACCATATGACCATCAAATTTAACCCAATCTTTTGCTAATGCAACCCCTCTCCAGATTAATTTTAGTTTTTGCAGCCCAACTTTGGGAGGCCATAACTCAGGCATCCGAACTCCAATTCAATTATATTTTTGTTAAAATTAGGTAGAATTTCCTAAACTTTTCAGTGGTACAACTTTTTTCTAGTTTTGGTGCAAGGATTGTTTAGAAATTGTATTTTTTGGTGACTATACCTACATAATTTTGCATTTTGTTAGTTCAAACACTTTGTACAGGCACATCTAGAGTTAAAAATAAGTCCTATTTTGATTGAAAATGCATTATTTTTGTCTACTTTCTAGATCTGCTATTAGATTATAGGGTTGTATGGACAAAAGTGTCACTTTAAGTAATAAGACCTCTCTTTGCTTTGTAGTACTTCAGAATTGTAGCACATTGTAAAGTTTTAGATTTTTAATCCATATAAAAGTTGTAACAAGAAAAATTAGAAGTCTATGAAGACCAAAATTGGCAAGTGGTCCATTGTAATTGCACTACTAATGAAGTGCCCAAAGCATCTATTTTGGGGGGGTTTCTTGATTTAGTTAAACTGGGGGGTGTTCTTGGTGTTGTGTTCTCTCTTTTTTGAACTTTTCTTTCATTTTTTGCATTATGGGCAACTTTAAGTTTCCAAAATTAGCTCCTCATAACTATGCGACATGGTCCATCAAAATGTGATATCACTTAATGAATAATGGAGTTTCACAATATGTAGATGGTACTCGTCCTAGACCAGCAAGTGATAATGTATCAACAAGTGATATTTCAGCTTGGGTAGCCATGGATAGGAAAGTTCTAGGTGATATATGTTTGGGGTTAGATTACAAGATCATGTATCAAATCAAGTAGTGTTCTACATCCAAGGAAGCTTGGGATACCCTTGAAAACCTTTATGGTAAAGTATTTGAAGAGTATGTGTTCAAAATTGAAGATGACCTTGTTTCCTTATATCCTAAGTCATATGACTCAATCCAAGATTTCATCATCAAGGTGAATGAACTAAGGACAAAGCTTATTGATTATGGGAGTTCTATCAAATATGACAGACTAATCTATCTCATCTACAACAAGATGCCATCAAAGTATTCCACATTTGTATCTTCTTTTAACACCTCAAAGACTACCTTAGGGTCTGCCTATAAGAAAGTCACTTTTAATGAATATGATAAACTATTGGATGATGAAGAAAAGAAGTTGAAATCAATGGAAATTCTCAAATCACCTAAGTCTAAAGCATTGGTGGCCAATGAGGGTTCTCAAGAGTTAGCTAGACAATCTTCAAATAAAGGAAAGGGTAAGAAGAAATGGAAGAACAAATCAGATGATGTAGAAAAGACAACACCACAATCTAATCAACAAGGAAAGTCCTTGAATTCCATCAAGGAGGGGGACAACAATAAGGAGAAGAAGAAATGCACTTATTGCAAAAAATTAGGTCATGAAGAGCATGAGTGTTATCTCAAAAAGATTGATGAGTTGACCAACATCATGAAGAAACATAATGTTCCATTACCTAATGCTTACAAGGAGAAAGGGTCTTCTTTAGATTCAAAGGGCAAAGGGCAAGCACTCATAGCTAATTGAAACTCTTCAAAGGAATGGATATTTGACTCAGGTGCCCCATATCACATGGATTCTTCAAAGGATGATTTTTTTTCAATGAAGCAGTCAACGGTACCACACATCTTCATAGGGAATGATAGAAAAATGGAAGTTGAAGGAAAAGGAAATGTGGAAATGGAAAATGGAGAGTTTCAAAATGTTCTCTATATTCCAAACCTAAGTTCAAATCTCCTATCAATCTACCAAATCACTCACCTTGGATATGGACATAGAGTTGAGTTCCTTCCAGACTTAGTAAAGGTGCATAGTCTTAAAGATGATTCCTTGGTTGTAGTGGAGAAAGTTAATCATAACAAGAGGTTATACTCTTTCTCTCATTTTGTGCCCAAGTCTCTTTCAAAGGCCTTGTTATCTCAATCCAATTCAAACATGCAATTATGGCATGAGTGGTATAGTCATCTTGACTTTCGCTACCTTCAACAACTTTGCACATACTAAATGGTGAAAGGTCTACCTCAAATCAACTTTTCTAAGGGTGAATGTTCAACAGATTCAATGGATATGCATCTAGAGGGGAAGTTACAGAGAGGAGAGTCTTCAAGAGCACTAGGTGTTCTATAGATGGTTTGCATGGTATTAGTAGGTCCTTTTGCATTTAGCTAGGGTCACTACATACTTACCTTTGTTGATGAATTTTCAAGGTTCACTTGGGTCTACTTTCTTCATAACAAGAGTGAAGTGTTCAACAAGTTTATAGCCTTCAAGACTCATGTAGAATGGAAATCTAGGAAAGTCATCAAAGTTCTTTGAATGGATAATGGAAGCATGTATGTTAACATATGACTTATGGAATTTTTTAGATTCAAGGGCATTGATCTTTAGACTCCAACAACATTTAGTTTGCATAAGACTAATGTTGCAGCATTGAGGATCTGAACTCTTAATTCTATTGAAAGTTGCATGATATATGCCGATCTCTAGATCCATCATTAGAAGTTGAAGCAATCTCTAGTGACACTCACATTCTTAATCATTCTCCTCATCCAACCTTAGATGGAAAAACTCCTTTTGAGGCATGGTGTGGTAGAAAACCTATTGTGACACACTTTAGAGTCTTCGGTTGTCCTGCATGGGAAAAGGTATCTTCCAGGGGCTGCAAGGTACAGTCATCTCGACTTTGTACCTTCATTTCTTATGAAGACAATGTGAAAGCATACAAACTTCTAGATCTTGAGACATATCACATATTTTTGGAGAAGGATATACATTTTGAGGAAAGTTCACCAAGCTTGTCCTCTACTCTTCACACATCATACAGTGTGGAAACTTATAGTGACACCAACAATAGTGCTTCAACATATTTAGACACATGGGGTTCTATCAATAGTTGTAGTGAGAGGTCACTACATCAGTTTAGTCTGCATGTATACTTAGCCACAATGATAGGTCCAACACAATAGGGTACATCTAGTCTTCTAGATACAGGTTCAGTGAAAAATTTGGGGGACAACATTCATGATCTACCTCTTCTTCTTGATGCAAAAGCACCTTCTTCAGTTGTCATGAGGGTTCCATATGACTCTCTTTTTCATTCTCTACATGATCAATCCTTACAGGTTGAAGTGATTATGGATACTTATGATCAGTAGTTGCAACAGGCTTCTTCATTAGTTGTAGAGATAGACAATTCTTTGGGACAGGTTCTTTAGCCAGTTGAGTAGGTTTTAGAGACATCACTTATCCATGGGATTCTTTTCACAAATAGTAGAAGTGTCTCATTTGTACCCTTGGAATTGTTTCTTCCTAAGGGGAGGAACACCATTTTGCAATCTTGGATTAGCTTCTTCGTCAAATTAGTCACTGTTAGGCATTCTTGTTTGGAGGGGGAGCGTGTCATGTCTCTCTTTCTCTTATCATCATTCTCTTATGTATATACTAGATATATGTCGTAATGGGGGGGTCTTGATTACTCCATCCATCCATGCATCCCTATTTATATCTCTTTTTGGGAGAGGGTTTTTCCCATGAGATTTTCCCTCTTTCTCCACTTTATGAAAGATTGCATATCATTATGTGCATGGGTTCCTAATATGACCTAGTAGCCAGAACCCATTCTACATTGCATCCTAGATTTTGTAAGCTTAAGGGCATTCCCCTAAGTTGCACTTAAGGGGGGTGTTGGTGTAAATACGTATTTACTTATTACACTTAAGTTTACTTAGGTTAATGCATTATTCAATTATTTTGCATTATTTTATTATTTATTTAGGTGAGACACTTTGGAGTTTGTGTACTCTCATGAAGTATGCAACTCTAATTATGCACATCATTTCTACAACATAGGAGTTTGCATTATTCACTAAGTTGTCATGTTGACAACAAAACTATTCGCACTCCTCATTTAGCACATGTTGTCTACACCACTGATTTGTGCACTACACCATTGTAGGCTTATCCTCACATCATCACACTTAATTCCATACTTGATGGAGGATAAACCATATCTAGTGGACATGTGCCTAGTTGTATGACTTATCATGATGCTAACTTTTATGCATTCTAAAAACTCTCTTGAGGCCTTTATATAAAGGCACTCCTAGTGTACTCTCAAGCTGTCATATTGAATGAATATCATCATTTTGATCATACTCTATCTTATTGGTCTACTATGTGCTTATATTTTAGTTCCTTGGTCTTGGGTGAATTCTAGCCTAAGCCAAATTTTCACACCATTTAGTGAGAAATCCTTGCTTTGCAATTACGAGGCCATTTTGTAAAGTTGGAAAAAGTTATACCTCAATAAAGTAAATTTTAATTAAGAGACTTCTTGAAGTTAGCCAGTATAATGGTTTCATTTCTTAATAGAAACAACTCTATTGTAGTGCAAGATGGCCTCTTTGATCTAGTTATTGCTTTGTGCCTCTACCAAATCTATTTAATCTCATATAATATTCACTGCTCTCCCAACATATTGTCTATATTTTCTATTATCCAAATCCTTTCAAATGGTGGAAGTTGCACATTAGAGTCCATCAGGCCCATGTGATTATTTGTATATGTAACTAGTTGACCAATCTAGACCTTTAGTTCTTTCTTGATTTTTTCATAGAAAACTTTTCTCTAGTCATCCTTAATGACATAAGCACAATGGTTTTGCATTCTATAGTCCTAAAGTTGCATGTTTTCTTCATTCTTATCTATTGCAAAGATTGTAACCTATGGAATTCTAACTTCTTGAACATCTACACAAATAGTGGACCTTTTTTTAACACTTCTATGCTTCGGTTGATCTTGGAATATTACCACTAATTTTGAGAAGTCCTCTAAAAAGTGTTTTGTATGTTCTTTGTCCATTCTAATGGTGGAGCTCAACCATATTAGTAATGCTAATTTTTTCAATCAGATTTTATCTTTCAAGTGGTTTGGAGGTGGAGTTGTGTTATCTATGAAATTTGATGTATTAGGGAGGAAAGAGGTGAAGGATTTAATAACTAAGTTGACTATGAGAGTTCTCTTAGTAGAAGTTGATGCAGTGTCTTGAAATATACCTTCCTTATGAATTTTAATAGGTGCATGGATTTTTTCATGTAGTGGTACATCTCACAATTCATCATTAATCATCCATTTTCATCATTTTTTCTTTCTTCCTTGACCTATATCTATGCCATATTTGGCCTAAATTTGAGTAGGAATTGGAATCCATTGAGGGGCGAAATGGAAAAGGGATGGGTTTTCTAGTTTGAAGGGGAAAGGTGATACCTCTATTTCCTCTTGAATTTTAGAAGCTTTGATCCACCTTCTTATGGTCATTTCATTCTTTCAACCTCTTAAACATACTTTTAAATTATTATCACCCCTTTAAATTAAAAAAAATGAGAACTTTCCAAACCCTTAGATAATATTGGGGTCTAAGAAAGTTACTTTGTTTATGGTGAAGGTCATTCACCAAGTATGCATGCTTTGATTATCTCTTAGTTCCTATATCTATATAGCTTTCATATTGGGCTTCATGTATGTATCTTCTAAAGTAGTATAGCCTTAGTATTCTATATTTTAAAAGTACTTCCCTAATAAAGGAAGGGTTTATAGCCTTTTCATCCTTATGCATGTTTTTAGAACCTTCTCAATGTTGTATCCTTTACTAAAGGAATTGTTATTCTAAAATAATTTGAGATTCTTACCCTTTTTGATTTAGGAAATTATCCCAAATGTACTCCACTACAAGGGAATGCAATAAATTAAACCAATCAAATTCCTAATCCTCTCAATTAATTTTAATATAGCTTTTACTTCATGCAAGAAAATTTTTAGTTGTGTCATCTTCTATTTTGTTGTTTTGAAATGCTATATTCTTAAAATATCCCTTGCCCAAACTGACTGATTTTAGCTCAAGCAATATTGTCAAACACTTGTATGTTGCCTTTCTCTTTTCTAAATTTTTTGTGTTTTAGATTATTTGATATAGTTTGAATGATGCTAAGAAATTTAAAATGTTCACAAATGATATTACAATACCTCTTACAATGAACTAATATGCAAGTGCAGTTCTTTTTGGTATTTTTAATGCATATACATCGAAACTAGATATGAAATACATACCTACAACCAACTAGCATTTTGACAAACAATTGGGATACAACTATTATGTTGATCATATATACTATCAGATGAAAATTTTTCCAAGCAAATGGCATGCAACATATATATCCTTTATTGAATTTATTCTCATGTATAGTGCTTCTATGATTTTTCCAAGACAAATGGATTTATAATAATGACTACAACAACTCCAAATCTGATATTGAGTTATCACTTAGAACAAAATAATTATGTGCCTAAGATCACAATGTTAACTATTAATAGTTGCAAGAGGAAACTGATAATAGTGATGCACAAGGATGGAGATGAAAGTTGCAATTAGAATCAAGCATTGATATTGTAGCATGGGTACTGTAGCATGACATTGTTCATGTTTACTGTAAAAACAAGGAAAAAAATGATTACTAATGGTTGCCAAAGATGAATCTTTAGGTCTACACTTGATAGTCCTTCAATATTCTTCAAACCCTTTTGTTATTCCTTAAGTTTAAACACAAATATAACTCTAGAATGAAGCTCTCTTGAATTCCAAATTTAATGGATATTTCACCACCTTAAATGGTTGCAACACTGAAGAATTGACACTCTCCAATAGCCAACTAAAATAAAAAATCTTTAGTTTCTTCTTCCAACTTCATATCAAAATCAAATGCAATTGACAATAATCAGATGCCTAAGAATGAAGCTCTCACATCTATTTATTCTTTTCCTTCACTCTTCTAGAAAAAATACAATATTATTTAATTACACTCTCTAGAGTATTCCCCCTTTCCAATAAAATAATTTGTTGTGCTTCTAGAAAATGTACTTTCTAAAAGCTTCCCCCTTTCCAATACACTAATTAGTTGTGCTTCTAGAAAATTCAATTAATTAAATGTAAAGTCACCTTTAGATTTATTTATTTATTGACTTTAATTTAATTTGTTTCTCCTTATTTCTCCACTTAGCCTTTAGAGAATGAAAGACTGAGAACTCCATTGAGGGCCTAAAAGATGGGGGACATTACAGTCCACCCTCCTTGAAATTGCTTGTCCTCAAGAAACTTCAACTCCAGGTGCTACAAAATCTCCTCATTCTCCCATGTCAGATCCTCTACTAGAAAGTCCTTCATTTCACTAGATACTCCCTTATAGTACACCACCTTAAGTTCCTTTCCCTGAAATCAATGATAACCACTAGCACCAATACCAATTTTCCCTCCTCATGCAAGTGTGGAAGCACTATAGAAGGAACAATATGGTAGGCTAACACCTTTTTGAGACATGACACATGAAAGACATTATGTACTCTACTCTTTTTTGGAAAATCCAACTCATAAGCCACCTCTCCAACTCTCTTGATCACCCTAAAAGGACCATAATAACATGGCTTAAGTTTCTCAGCACCACTCTTTTTAAGAGTGGATTGGTAGTAAATCTACAACATCAAATATATCATATCACCTACCTCAAAAACCCACTTAGTCCTCATTTGATCGACATACTACTTTTGCGATTCTATGCCTTGATATTCTCCTTAAGAGCCTTTACAATGTCCTAGCTCTCCTATAATAAGTATCTAGCACTGAGAACTCTACTATTTGATGGCAACAAATCCATGAAACTAGGTGCCTCATATCCATATAATGCCATGAATGGTGACATCTGGATAGACATGTGATAAAGGGAATTATAATAATATTCACATAGATATATCCACTTAATCCAAGCCTTTTGTTTCCCTTCTATGTAATTCTAGAGGTATCCCACCACCCATTTGTTTACTATATATGTCTGACCATTTGTCCGGGGGTGGTAAGTAGTACTTGGAGTGAGCTCTATCTTGCACAATTTGAATAACTCCTACCAGAAGTGACTCATAAACCTATTGTCTCTATCATTGACAATGCTCCACAATAAACTATGCAACTTGAATACCTCTCTTAAGATTAAATCTACCACCTGCCTAGTAGTGTATGTAGCAGTGATTGGAAAGAAGTGGAAAAACTTCATAAGTTGATCAACAACAACATATATACAATCTCTTCCCTAGGCTCTCGATAGTCCTATGATGAAGTCCATGGACATACAATCCCTCTTCTTGTTAGGAATTGGAAGTGCCTAAAGTAAGCTTGCTAGGTAAGAGTGCTCCTATTTATTCTATTGGCAAGTAGGACACTCTCTAACATACTACAACACCTCACCTTTAAGCCCTTTCTAAGAAAAACACTCATGAATTTGCTAGTAGGTTCTATAAAAACCTGGATGTCCTGCCATAGTGAGTCATGATAAAATCTCAACACCATCCTCCTCACCTCTGATCCTGGCACCAAAAAAATGTGCCCTTTGTAAATTATGAGCTCATTCATAAGGGTGGAATCGCTATTCTGGATCAATCCATCTATGAATCCCAATGCCCATGTATCCTTTGCATACTCTACAAGGATCAAATGTCTCCAATCCTTTGATATATCTATCATCAAACTCAAGTGGGCTCTTTGTCACAAGGCATCTGCTACTACATTTTATGTCTCCTTAAAATAGGTAATATCAAAGTCACATGCTTGTAATTTACTGACCATTTCTATTGCTTGTAATTAAGATCTCGCTACCATAGGAAATGTTTCAAGCTATTGTTGTTGGTTTTTATGTTGAATTTTCTATCCACTAAATATTGTTTGAATCTGGCTAAATCCACATTATAGTGAACATTTTTTTATCATAAATGTTGAAGCTCCTCTCAGGCCCCATGAGCTTCCCACTCTCATAAGCAATTAGGTGCTTGTCCTACACTAGAACTACTCCAACACCTTTACTAGATGCATCAAAATGTAGCTCAAAAGGTTTTCTAACATGTGGGAGTGCTAGCACATGACAAAAAGTCATCAACTCCTTGAATTTATCAAAACACTCCTATGCCTCAAGAGTCCATAAGAAAGTCCCCTTTCTCATCAAGTCTGTCAAAGGTGTTACATTCCTAGAATATCCATTAACAAACCTCCTATAGAACCTACACAACCCCAAAAATCCTTTCAACTATGTTAGGTTCACTAGAGTAGGCCACTCAATAATAGCACAAATCTTTTTAGGATCCATGTGTACTCCTTGAGCACTGATAATATGACCCAAATATAATAACTTCAATAATCTCAAATCATATTTGGATTCCTTTGCATACAAGGAGGCCCCACTCAAAATTCTCAACACAATGTCTAAGTGTCGCACATGCTCATCCCATGTCCTATTATACACTAGGATGTCATCAAAGAAGACTAACACAAATTTTTTCAACTAATGTTGAAAGACCCTATTCATTATGGACTAAAAATTAGGTAGAGCATTGGTTAGCCCAAATGGCATGACTATAAAATCAAAATGGCCACAATGAAATTCAAATGTCATCTTCTCTATATCCTTCTCTCTAACTCAGATTTGATGATAGCCTGATCTAAAATCAATTTTAGAGAACAAACATGCTTGATGTAGCTCATCTAATAACCCATCAATCTATGGGTTGGGGTACCTATTTTTTATAGTCTTCTTGTTTAGGACCCTATAATCTATGCACATTGTAAGATCTCCATCTTTCTTCTTCACCAAAACCATAGAAGAAGTGAAAGGTGACTTATTTGGTCTAATGTGCCCCATAGCAAGTAGTTCCTTGATGGTTTTCTCGATCTGATCCTTCAATCTCTTCAGATGCTTGTAAGGTGTGATCATGATGGGTTTAGCACCCTCTTCTAACTCAATAATATGCTCAATACCTCTATTTGGAGGTGTACCTAGTGGTATTTCATTGAAAACCTTGTAGTGCTTGATTCTTAGTTCTTGTGTATATGGGTGATATTGGGCTGCCCAGTCAACTTGGTCATGTCTCAATAAGCTCTCCATGTGTCTGTAAGACATCATCTTAATCCCACTGTATGAATGGCCTTAAGTATATGGGTAATCCCTTTTGATTGAAACTTCATCTCCATATCTCTCAAATTGAGAGTGAACTCCCCTATATCATGTAACAAAGTCATGCCCAAGACCAAATCTGTATCATGCATGTTATAAGCATAAAAATTTGCTTTTAAATTAAAATTGTTGATCTTTAGGGGTAGACCTATAATCTTCCTCTCACATTTGAGGATTTAGCCATCATCTATGCTCACTCTCAAACCCTCAAATTACTCTTTCTATATCCCAAACCTCTTAATCAATCTAGAACCAATAAAATTGTGAGTAACACCTGTATCAAGAAAAGTAATAATCACTAACTAGCCAATTTCCCTCTCATCCTAAATGATCCCTCTTGTTGTACACTAGTGAGATGAGCCTCCTTAAGTCTTTTAATTACCTATATTATCTATGCCTTCATTTTCTTCAATTGATTCCTCATTTTGAAATTGCTGGTCTAAATTTTTAGAATCAAAATCCTTACAATAAGCCTACATAACCCCATTTTCTTTATCCTTTGGCCTCAAAGGACAGTCATGGTTCATGTCAAAGGGTAATTTGAATAAATAAAAAGTCTTTTCTTACTTAAATCATTCAATGTCTCTCTATCCAAAGGAGCAAATGATTTATCTTTATTTTCATCCTTTGTTTCATCCCTCTTAGGTTTCTTGAAGAATGGTTTGTCTTTGCTAGATGATGCTCCCCTTGACTGAAATTTATTTACTCGGGCTACTTGTTCCATACTTCTAACCTTCTTATTTACTTATTGAAAATTGAATGGACCAAGGCTTTTACCCAACCTTTTAGTGCTTTAGATAATCCCTTAGTGAACAAAACAACCAATCTCATATCTGTTATATTTGGCACCATAACAAATAGCCTTTAAAAGTCACTGATGAAATACTCCAATCTACCTATCTATCTCAATTGTGCCAACTCCCTCAAGTAGACTTTTAGATTCTTCTTATCAAACCTATGTACCAAAATTTCTACTTGGTTATGCTAAAGGGCAACCATCCCATGGTATTACCAATCATGTGCAACTCCCTATAAATGTAGTGTGACATATTTTATTTCCTTTACTTTTATCATAGGTCTTAGTGCTAAGAAGGTATAAGCTTGTGAATCTAAGCTTGTGTTGTCATTCTGCTACTCCCATCAAATGTAGTCAAGGAAAGCTTCCTTGTAGTTCACTTTAATTCATTATCCTTGCCACAAGGTCTCCTATTCTATTGGATAACATGGTAGTGCTCTCTTCTTTGGTTCACAAACCTCTCAAAAAAAAGTCATTCTCTCTCGTACCTGTCGTGCCAATAAATTTCATTCATTATTAGAAATTATAAGGGTATTTGCAAATGTCCCATCCTTAGCTTCATTTTTTGGCTCTTGTATAAGTTCCTCTCTAACAAAGATAGGATGTATGGGCTTAGCTTCTATTTTGGAAAGATTTTTATGAGATCTAGGTGATCCCATTGCACTCCTATTATCCCATTGTTCCTAATTCTATTTGTCTTGTGGGTTCATGTGCTCAACCATGTGGGTCAACACCTACAAAGCCTGAGCCATCTACTCTTTTCTTCTAACCATTGCTTTGAAAAATTCCCTTCTTTCTTGATACTCATACCCATTGTCTCTTGGTGAGCTACCCTCTTTCCTCTCACCCATGGTGTTTGGCTACCTATCAAATGCTTGTTCCCTATCAAACAAAGCTTGCATGTGAGTGTAAAATCATTAAGAGCCAACTCCAAGTGTCTGCATGTGATTGCTAAACCCCAAATAGACTGATTTTAACTCAAGCAATATTGTCAAACATTTGTATGTTACCTTTCTCTTTTTTGATTTGTTTTGTGTTTTAGATTGTTTGATATGGTTTGATTGATGTTAAGAAATTTAAAATCTTTGTAAATGATATTACAATACCTCTTACATTGAACTAATATGTAAGTTTAGTTCTTTTTGGTATTTTCAATGCATATACATGGAAACTAGATATGGAATGCATACCTACAAGAAACTAAAATTTTGACAAATAATTGGCATACAACTATTATGCTGATCATATATACTATTAGATGGACATTTTGTGAAACAAATAGTATGCAACACATATCTCCTTTATTGAATTCATTCCCATGTACATTGTTGCTATAAATTTTCCAAGACAAATGGGCTTGTAATAATGACTACAATAATGCCACATCTAATACTAAGTTATCACTTTAATAGAAAAATTATATGCCTAAGATTATAATGCTAACTACTAATAGTTTTAAGAGGAATCTGATAATAGTGATGTGAAAGGATGGAGATGAAAGTTGAAATCAAAATCAAGCATAAATATTGTAGTGTGACACTATTCATGTGTACTATAGTAGTAAGGAAAAAATACTATTTTTTTTAGTGTTTGAAACTAATAAACAACAAAATACTCAATATCAACATGGTAATACTCACACAACCTAAGGAATATCTAATTCCTATTAACAATTGTATGTGCAAATCATTTGGACCCAATTTCAACAAAATCAAGAATGGTTTTCTACTCTTTAGGTTTTGCTAAACCAAGGTGGGTATGCCTTAGGGGATAATTTACTAGGATACTGTTGTATGAAACTTCATTTAGTTTCATTTTGATTTTCATCTTCTATCCTTATCACATATGCAATTTATCCATTTGTTGATACTCTTTGATTCATATATATCCCTTTTAAGCAGATTTGGTCACAATTCTCCTTGAGTTTATAAAAATTCCTAGTAATAGTGGCTACCTATAACTTAGAAATAATGTATCAATGAGCGCTAACCAGTAATGCAACCTTGACTAAAAATGATTTTGAATTTAAAACTGATTTGACATGTAGAAACAAGATTTACTCTCAACTTTTAATGATTTATATGACTAGTGCCTTATCCATTGGGAAAAAACTTATTATTGGTGGGAGATCTAATTCAAACCACTTATGAATGAATTTATCAACAAAAATCACCCATTCCCATTCTTAGAAAATGTCATTTCCATAAACTCATGAATTCTATTGATCTACTAAAGCATTAATATAATTCATTGAATCAAAAACAACAATAGAATCAATACACAACCAATCCAGACTACATTCAGCCACATGAACCTCATTCAAATGAGCTCAAAGTAAAAAAGCTCATAAAATGGAGATAGGAAGTGATGACACAAAAAAATCGTGCAAATACCCCTTTGTATTATTTTTTTGAAATACAATAACCAATAAGATTTCAACAGAGGCCCAAAAAATTCAATTGGTTATGTCATATTTTTTGAGTAAAAGTACACTTGAGACCATCTAAAACTACTACATGAAACAGGACTAACTGTACTATTTCTTGATAATTCCAAAAAATACATCAGAATTTAGACCATCACATTGCCTTGAAAAATCATTTATATAGGCATGAGTTGCAACAAGCAAAGGGAAAATGTGATTGACAGGTGTCCTTCAAAAAGATACTTACATGCACCTATCACAAAAGAAAAAACTATGAATAACATAAATATTTATACATCAAACATTCTTTTGTGGGTCTCTATCTATTACACCTCTTGGAAAGACAAGGGTACTATGATCTGATTCTTTCATTATTTTGATTTCTCAGAGTAAGTGGCCATTAAGCTTGAAAGCGATGAGTCATCTCTAGTTACCTACAAACTTATTTTAACCTAAGGATTCTCCTTGTCTTCATCATTAACTATATGGTTGACAACTACTCTTGCATCTTCTTCTTCTTCATCATCTTCTACCTTGTCACCTTCTACCATTTTCTCTATAGACACAAATTTATCTTTCCACTCATTGTAGGCAATGTCATCTGGCCAATCAAAATTTAGGACCTCCTTATGTATAGTTATTAAAGAATTTGCAACTGCCTCTATATCAACAAGATCTTTTCTAACAACATTATAAAATAATTGTACGTTTACTAGCTCCTCACTTGTCATTGCCCATAACAAGTGACCAGTTTCATTAACAACTTTATTCATCCTTTCACAAAAAATCTCATCAAACTCTCTCTTCCACTCTTCCTTTTCCTTCACTTTATCAACAATCTTTAAAGCACAAGGAAATAAATCAAACTTTTCACCAATATACTTAGAAAAACAATTTGTTAACCTCTTCTGAAAAGAATTTTGTTTGTCATCAAAACCTTGCAATTTATTTAACAAATCAAAAATATTTTCAATTTGATGACAAGATATCTAGATGATAGATATGCACATTGTGGTAATATCATTATTCCTTTTTGTCCATTTCTACACAAGATGTCTAAATTTAACCTTATTTCTCTTTAATTCATCCCTAATAGCTACAATCCTTGCTAACAAGTCAAAAAATGGTGGCCATCCAATTCTGTCTACTAAATACATTATACCTTGCCTCAACTTTTTTTCATATTGATTGTTTAGTTTTACATGCAATGCATATAACTTATTCTTCTCTTCTTCAAAATCCTTCGCAGTGTAGAATTGAGGCCTTTTTGAGGTATCTAGTATTTGCATAATTGGTGTTGACTTAAAAGGTTCAATAGGTGGCCAGAGGGGTATGCAATCGTAGGTGTACTAGACTCTCCTATTTTTCTTTTCCCAAGAATCGTCTCCATTTAGGTCACTTTGTTTTCTAATGACTATATTTGTATACCCCTCTCCTCATAGGCTTTCAAGACTTCTTCAAATCTGGCATTGGGTTGAGCAAACTTATCTTCTTCCTAGCCAGACACCACACTACCAAATTTTAACATTTTTGAAGCCATCCCAATTATTGCTTGCTACTAATTTCACTAGCCCCGAACACTGTTAATGCACCAGCATGCTCTGCAGTAGAAATTTCCTACATTCTAGTCTTATCTCTTTTCTCAATAGACCAAATAAATAGGGCTTGGTGGTCATCATTGAACTTGATTCTCCTATGAGCTTGTAATACCTCTTTTTCAGTCTTAAATTGGACATCCTTTTTTTTTCTTATTGAATCAAAAACCATGACATTCACTATATCCCATTTTGGTAAAATGAGGACTCCTGACTATCTAACTATTTTCTTTCCATCCTTAGGCATAAATTGAGAAAAATCATTAAAAAATGTAGACTTCATCTCTTCTTTTATAATAGAATCCCATTTGTCAAGTTGCTCTTCCTTTATCTTTTCAAGTGTCTTTTCAAAATTGCTTATGTTTAACCTCCACAAAAATTGTGCAAAGGCTCTAGACTTCACAAAATTTTTATCATTAATAAACCTCTCAGAGGCTTGGACAACTATAGGATCTATCTCCTTACCTTGGTAATTGACAACAGGAGACCCAAGAAAGGTTTAGGAGGTTCTTGTGGTTCTCCAATCTCCAAATATATGGAAGTAACAATTACATCCCCCTCTCCACCAATTTGTTTAAGTTGTTCCCTTAAAGATGCTACATTATTTACCTAGATTGGGGACTAGCTTGGGGAGTACTATTCTACCTAAGAAGAAGAAGACCATTGCTCTAACTTTTTCCTTTCTAGAGCATTGGCTGTAGATGGACTTTCTAGCCTTGGTCTTTGCTGAAGGGGAGCCTATTGCACATTTTGAACCATTACATAACCTACCCTTTTCTACAAGGTATACTAACCAAGAGCCACTATATTTCTACTGTTTATCCTCCTTTGCACATCTGCAACCTTGTCTGGATGAGTCTTAGCATTTATGACCTTCTTCTCATTCACAGTTTGGATTATCATAGCAAAATTATTCATTAATTCTTGCATCTTGGCTCCCCAATATTTTTTAATCTATCAATGGGTCATAATTGGAGTCAAAATCATTAATGAATTCTAGAGTGTTATTGAATACGATTCTCTTTTCTCAATTCTTGCTTTTGTAAAGAAAAAGAATTTCTAATAACATCCTCAAGATAGTATACCTGGTGCACCATGCAAGCAGCCTTTGTCCTTTCTCTTAAGATGTTATAAAATCCTTCAGGTTCAATAAATCTAGCATGAGATTCTGCCATGTTGTATCTATCTAGGAACAAATTGAAATGTTTCCACCCTTTCCTCATAAAAACAAAATCATGCACTACAGTAACAACTAGAAAGAAGGTACCCTTCTTTTGAAAATCTCTTTCATCAATAGTGCCTATCTGCCACCACAACAATTCTACTATCCCTATTTTTAGAGGCACATGGAATGGTAACACATGAGACTTTTTGAAGAAACTATACACTCTTATTACTATTGAGACATTATAAGGGATTATATCTCCCTAATTATGACTCACCAATAGCCCTTTTGCGTGGTCTTTAGGTCTAACCAATTCTAGTAGTGCTTTTGGAATCCTAGGATGTCTCCTCTCAAGTGAAATCTAAGTTTTGATTTGGTTAAATTTCTTGCATCTTGAAATTGTAAGCAAGCGCCATCTATTGATCAAGACAAGATCAATGATCACACAAATTTATAATTAAAAAAAGGCCCAATCAATTGTATTGACCAATAGGAAGTCCTTATGTGAGTCTGTGCCTCTTGACAACCTCCATGCAATTGGGTCCCATATCATCTTCTGAGAAAATGAGTACTTGACATCATTCTTTCCATGTGTCAAGCTGGTGCATTCTCACTTTCCTTGTTGAACAAGTATCTTCAGATTGTGGGCTTGTGCTAGCTGTTGATCTTGGAAAGATCAACAATGACACTACTCAAATCTTGTAAACCTTTTGAGATGGGGATAGTGACATCACCATGGACATGTGTTCACATGGCGCATACCCACTTTGTTTAAACTTCATTCAAGTTCTTAATGCAAGCAAGCACCCTTCATTGATCTTGAACAAAATCAATGGTGTGAAAAACTTTGCACTTTATGGTCACATCACCACTTAGACCAATAAAATGACTCCTCTCAACCCTCATGCTTTGACCAATCTAACTACAGCATTAATTGCTTGGGATTTTTGTGCCCATAGCATAAGTACTTCTAGTTAAGCACATGTGGCATACAACATGGCATGACTCAACTCTTTCTCCTAATCTTGGCCCCACTGTGACACATGGCACAAAGGCACATACCCACATTCCTTATTTCTTGAGTAATTTCTTAATGCAAGGTTGTGCTAGCCCTTGATCTTTGAAGGATCTATGGTTGACAAAAATTTGATCCTATCTAGTAGACAAACCTCTTTACTGGCACAACTGGCAGTATATATCAGCAACCACTTTACAACTTGGCACACCATAATAGACACCGGGCATGCGCTAGCCTTTGATCTCACATAGATCAATGGTCATAGAATCATGTGTCTTAAAATACCACGTTAGCCAAATTGATGAATAAAATACTGCCCTCCAATGAACCTCATTTGACAACTGCCACTGAAGACACCTCAACATTATCCTTGGAAATGTTGGGCCCATGTTGTTAGACTATGCTACATGTCCTATTTATGCTTCCCTACATTATTTACTTCTCGAGCATCTTCTAATTGCGAGAAAGTGCTAGCTCTTGATTTAGCCAAGATCAATGGTTGATGAATCTTAGTCATAAAAGTGATACCTCTATTAATAGATCAACCAATGACATCATAGGAATTCTAGCATGTGCACGAAAGGTATTGACAATTTCTAACAAATCATAATCTTTGTAGCACATTGAGATTTTAAAATAGGCAAGGGCTGCGTGTCATCAAAGCACATACCCACATTATTTAAAAACCTCGCATCTCCACATTGTAGGAATGCAATACCCATTGATCTAAACAAGATCAACAGTCACACAAAATCTGTATCACATAGGATATTCCTCAATAAAATAATGAAGCAAATTGCAAGCAAAGCACAATGAATAAAAGTTTAAACAAGATTTTTAATGAAGTCATGCTTGCATAAGCCCAACCTTAGGGTAAAATTAATATGTCTTAAAGTCATTTTTGAAATATTATTTTCAAGGGTTTTTCAAAACTAGAGTAAAATAAGATAAGGCATTAGGATTTTTACACACTTAGGGTTTTTCAACTGATTGCTCTGATGACAAACCTTGAGAATTTTAATAGAATTCCAACAACACACGGACTAGGACATGAACTAGGGCAACCTAAGAATTTAAAAAATACAAGGAACAAAACCCTTATCTGCATGATACAATGCCTTAAATGATTTTTTACTAAATTTTTTAAATTTCTCTGTATTGTGAAAAATTAGACCAACAACTATTAAAGATGAATCTTTAGGTTTGCCCTTGATAGCCCTTCAATATTCTTCAAACCCTTCAGTTATTCCTTAACTTTAAGCACAAATATAACTCTAGAATGAAGCTCTCTTGAATGCCAAATTTAGTGGATATTTCACCACCTCAAATGGTTGCAACACTAAATAATTGATGCTCTCCAATGGCTAACCAAAATCAGAAACCCTTAGTTTCTTCTCCCAAGTTCATATCAAATGTAATTGACAATAATTAGATTCCTAACAATGAAGTTCTCACCTCTATTTATTGTTTTCCTTCACCCTTCTAGAAGAAAATAAAATATTATTTAATTACACTTTCTAGAAGCTTCCCCCTTTCCAATACAATAATTAGTTGTGCTTCTAGAAAATGCACTCTCTAGAAGCTTCCCCCTTTCCAATACAATAATTAGTTGTGCTTCCAGAAAATTAAATTAATTAAATGTAAAATCACCTTTAGATTTATTTATTTATTGACTTTAATTTAATTTATTTCTCCTTCTTTCTCTACTTAGCCTTTAGAGAATGAAAGGCTAAGAATTCCATTGAGGGCCAAAAAAATGGGGGATATTACACATTAATGAGGTAAGTAATCCTCATACTTGCTCAAATTCAACCTTTGAAGTTAAACTACTTGTCTACAAATATCATCTTATTATTGGGGTGCATGAGATGTCTAGAAGGTGTTATATGAAAGCCATCAAAATTGATACATTTTTATTGATATATACACAATGTTTCCTAGTTTCATTGTCTCACTTGTTGCCTATAGAGGTACTATCATGTCAATTTCTTTCTTGAAGAATTTTTTGATACCATATATAATTTCATTGATCACTATACATTATTGCTTCCCGCCCTCCAATTCTTGCTAGATGTAATTGTTATAAATTGCAATTTCACCTAGCTACAAGTTCTTAACTCAATTCAATCTTGAAATTTTTTTTTTTGATATATGAAAAAATGGACCAATATGACTATATGTGGAATTATAAGTATTTAGGCGCCTTTGATAAATTCTCATAAAAGAGTGTGATTAATTAAGGTCACCAAATCTACCTTTCATTTATTATACTTATTATAAAGAAAAAAACATCTAGGGGTAAAAGTACTTGGTGTTGGAAAAAAATAATTACACCACTCAAAAGAGTAATGGACTCCATGAAGAATGACCATGAGGAAAGGACTCCATATGCATCTTCCACTTATGTAACTGAGACATATAATTTTAAAAGAACAATATTAGGCAATCCATCGAGTATATTTTATTTTTACATAAAAGAAATATAATAATAATTCAAATGGCCAAGTCTTTCAAGCCACACATTTAAATAAATATTAGTATGCAATGAGTACCTTGAAGTAGAAAACTCAGAGATTTTAAAGAGGTTACCATTATCCATTCATACATTATAAACAGTTTGACTAATCTTAGGATCAATAATATAACACATGCCCTTATAAAATTCAAGCTTATAAGACCTTGAAAAAACTTAGCAATAGAAAGAGGTTTGATTTTAATATAGGAACATAAATAAAATCATTTATGTTTTTCATTAGGAATAGTCACATAACCTAAACCCTCAACTTTAGAACTATGACCATTAACTAGTTGAATAGAAACATTTGAAATATTAAGCTGCAAAGAATCAAAAACTTGTTTATGAGAAGTGACATGTTGAGATGTGTCACTATCAATAATCCATTCAAAGGCCTAGAAAATTTACAGCTATCTATAAATGCATAATGAGATTGAGGGCTAAGAAAAACAATTACTAACATGTAAATATTTCCCACAATATGTGCAACTAGTGTTGTTCTTGTGATTATTAGAGTTATTATTGTTATGACAATAAGACTTATGATGAAATTTGTTATTCGAATGATGATGATTATTATAACTATTAGGGTGATTAGTTGTTCTAAAATTGTGAGTATTGTTTTGATTTTTAGACATGAATGCATTTTCATTACTTTTAAAAGTACTAAACTAAATTAAGTTTTCTTCTTCTTGACATAATGAATTTTGAAAAATAACACACTAATAAATTTGTGGTCAATTTTTTACCAAGTCAGCTTCTAAAATTCATTTTTTTTTGGGCTTATGAGTCCAATTTGGTTGGGCTCATAATTTCACAAACAAAAGAAAAGAAAAAGGCATGAGATATTTTCACTATTTGGGAGGTTTGGAGGTTTGTGTGCATGGGAGCTAGCTAGTTGAGGTGAATGTTTTTTTTAAGCCACATTTATTGCACATTTACCTTTTACCTTGACTTTTTCTTATAGGTTCTTCCATTGATGACATTTTGAGGAATGCAATTCAACCATTGTATTTTTCTTGCCCTAGATAGGTATGTGCTCAATTTTGTATTTGATGTAGGAATTTTGTCAATTTGGTATCATGTAGTGGTAATAAAAACCATTTCCTTGTATTTCTATTTCAAAAAAGCCCCATAGACAATACTCTTATCTTGGGTGATTCATTTTGAGAGGTTTTCTCAACAATGGATAAACATTTGATTATTCCCAAGAGAAATCACTCCTCAATGAGGTTTCTTGCAATGATTGTTCAAATATTCCCTAGTTGGTGTTATAGATTGAGTTAATAATTAGGTATTTGCATTTTTTGGCTAAGTTTGAAAAATTGGTTATTGGGGTTTTGACAATTGCATTTGCAATTTCTTGGCAAGTTTAAGCATGTTTCCCAGATGCTTTGTTGTCTAATTGAATGATCAGAAGTTTTGATTACAGTTTCTTACCTTTGATATGTAATTGAAACTAACTCCATTTTTGAAGGTTTTCAAGTTATATTATACCCATTTTTTGATTAAGTGGACATGGTGTCAAACCCTCACTCTACTTAGTAGCTAGAATTTATGTTTTCTAAATTTGTACTTAAATGTTGCTTCTATTTGATTGTAAGCTTCAAAAAGTATATCTTTATATAAAAGGGTATATAATATTTTATTAATACAACACCTCAATCTATTCTTATATATCAACAAGGATATTTCAAACTTGTAAATGTTGTCCAAATGAAATGGTTACTTGAATTCATATGAAGATTTGCACTAACAGTATCATGAAGCTAAATTACCACATGAATAATATATAATAACATATAACCACCCCCCTTTTAACAATAATCATTAAAAGAAAACAATATGGCACACAATAAGTGATAATATTTCCCCTTTTATAGATCAAAGTGTTTTAATGAAACAAGATATTGTATTCTAAAAGATAATCACCTCCCTTCTATCTATGCTCATTCTTAGAAAATGAGATACTACACAACAAAGGATAACGATCTATCTATTTTACATAAGAAATTTAAGAAAATGAAACACTATGTACAATGAAAATTGACCATTCCCTCTTTTATCTATGCTAATTCTAAGAAACCAAGATGTGTTTTAACTGGTAACTGTCAAATTCTATTCTCTTAAACACTTCAATTAATAATATGATGATGCATTAGTAGATTATGATAAATCATAGCTAGATTATGATTATCATATTTGCATACATCCAAATAGATAATTTATTTTGAAAAGTTCAAGTGAGAAAATTCCCATGACAATAGATAAAGAGATTAATTCGATAGACCATTTTTGGACAACAATCTTGTTTATATGTTCATCTCTTTCTTCATTATTCTTAGAAACAACCTTTTATAGCTAAATAGAATCCACTTGACAACGAATTCAATATATAATGACTTCTCCAATGATCATGAAGCCACTTTTAAATCTATGCAAACATCTATTGGAAATACAATAGGAAAGATAAACTTTTGATGGGGAGGGGGTGAATTAGTGCTTTAAACTTTAACCCATAAAATTATTCACCACATATCCATCTCAGATATTCAATAAGTAAACTAAAATACCATGCAAAGCATATACATCTAAATTATGTAAATAAGTAAGCATTCATACATACATGACACAGGATATGATTACCTAGAAACCCTCCAATGAGAAGGTAAAATTGCGGTGGAGATGACACCCACAAAAACCTTCACTATTGTAGTAATAAAGTGTATCTAATGAAGGTTACAATGTTTGATCATGAAATATGATCTACCTTGTGAAAGGTCTGCCTTGTTAAATGCTTACAAATATTGTTAGGTCTTACCTTGTTAAAGGATTTCAATAGCCTATTAGAAGTGTGCTTGGATAAAGGAATTCAACTCACAATTAAGCAACTTGTTAGAGGATTTCAATATAGCCTATTAGGACTACTTTGTTAAGAGATTTAATTGTTTCACCTATTAGAATGTCTCTATAATGATCCTTCAATTAGCACTCTATTGCTTGATGATAGTTCACCTCTATTCTATTGTGTACTTGATCCTTCTTAATTAGATGTCTCTTTGTTGTTCACTGTTTCCTTTATTCTCCTTTAACAAATTCTATAATTCAATTTAGATCATAATGCCTTGGTCACCATGAATGTCCTAGTTCACACATGCAAAAATCTCCTTGATCATTCATTCATTCTCTTTCCACTCATAAGAAGTTTAGGGTTTGTCCTCCTTAAGAAGGCTTAGGTGACTAAGGGTCAAGTATGAATCAATGGTTGTGATTCATCCATATTTCCACTTAAACTTCCCATTTACATGATTGAATGGATTTAATGCATAGGGATTCCTAGTTAAGATTTGTCCTTATCACCACAATATCATAGTTCAGCCCTTAAGTCAGCCCAAAATGGTTTACATAGTAGTTTGTGCCAATACAAACAACTATGAAAAAATTGTGTTGCTTGGCATCTGAAGTCCCTGGTGCTCAACACATCTTGTGATTTCAATGTTATCACTCAACATCTAAATTACTTGACATGCACTGCTTGCTCAACTCTTGAATCACTTAGCACATACTATCTACTCGTTACTTGAGTGACTTGACATATGAGTGACTTAGCACTCAGTGTTTACTCAACATGCATTAAATTTACATATTGTTCTCAACATATGTTACTTGTTTGGCATGAACTAATTAAATGACTTAAGTGTATAGACAATCACTTGTCAAAACCAATTTGAGATTGTCAATCTCCCCCTTGGACATGAGTGTCAAAAATACTTGGTCATACATTAATACTTTTATTCTTACAAGCATAACATAAATGATTGTTCAACTTCTATTCAAAATTTCAAAATGTCAAAATTTTGCAACATGACTTATACCTGAGAATCTTATAACTCCCTTTGAGTTGTTTGATCTATTATGTACTATATTCTATATAAAAATATTTCTCCTACTGAGTAAATTTGCCTCAATTAATACTCTTTATCTACTTTCTTTCTCTTATTGCTTGCTCTTACTCCCCCTTTTTAACATTGATGTCAATGGGTTATACACTAATAGTGTATTTGTCCAAAAAATATTTATGAACCTCAAGTATAATTTTAAGATATGCATCCCAATTATCACATGCTACCTCCAAAGACCTAATTTGTATGGCCAACTTAGCAACAAGGTATACTAAGCCATCTAATGTAGAAAGATTGGGTCTTTCTTCATAAGTGTTTCTAGCCTAGCTCCTTGTGTAAAATCTCCATGTGAGGAGTCAATGTAGACTGGATGCTAATAAATTTAGCCCTTATGTTGGCTTCATCTATTTTTAATGTTACTAACTAACTTTGCATTTGCAAAAGGGTCCTAAAGTGTTTCTCACTTTGAGTTAAAGTCATGGGCAATTTGGCCCTAGATGACTTTTGAAATTCCAAGTTCAGGATGTGATTCCTTATCTCTTGTGTGAAGAGTGTAAGATTACACAATTTGGTGTACAGAGAGAAAATGTTCTCTAGTACCTTCTTCACACTATTTATCTTAGTTATCAATACAACTTGTGTTAGTGCAATTTCACTAGATATCTTCTCATTCACTTTATTTTGAAACTTCTTCTTAGACCATTCTAATAATTTGACATTAGTATTTAGGTTTGTATTACTTACTCTTTCCACTATATTGGTTGATTGTTCAATGATAGGATTATTTTCATATGGAGCAGGTAGACTGAATGCATCTAAGAAAATGTCGTTGATCTCAATCAAAGATTTCTTCTACCTATGTTGCCTTTTGAGTAGTTCTTGATGTTTCTTCCTTGCTAGAGCTTCTTGTAGTATACCCATCTACTCAATTTTTATTGCTACATAATCAAATGTAGGCAATACAATTTATTCATCTAGGCTAACATCTCTATATGTAATTACCTCTTCTACCTTTGATGAGCTAGGAATTGGCACTAAGAATTGCAATGGTGTAGCATTTGTGGTTAGCCTCTAAAGAATTTTACTAGGATTTTCTAATTCTACTAATGTTACCAATGCTTGAATTGCTACTAGCTCCTTTGGCTTGGATGTCAAATTTATCACTTCAGACTTGTCCTTTTCTACTTCTTTGATTTTAGTTACACCTTGAACTTGTGTTGGAGATGTAGATACATCTGCATGACCTATATGACTTTGTGTTCCATCATTCATTGGGGTTTCCACCTTGTCTTCCTTAACTATCTAAACTTTGTCTTTTTTAGGTTCTTGAACATTTTTTGAGACTAGAGTGCCTTCCATGAGTGTACTGACAATACAACCTACTATTTCCTTCCTTTGATATAAAAATAAGTGTGGTGAAGGTTGTACACTTGTGACTTGAGGAGTGATTATAGAAATTTCTTGTGTTTTCACTTCCTCCCCTACAATCATAGTCCCTAACTTTTGAATTTTATCAACACTTATCAATACAGGGTTATCACATAATTTGGCTTGTAGTGTGGATTGGATAAGTATCTTTTTCAAATCTTCTTCTGTTAGGGGATTGATTTTCTGATCAGTAGGATAAAAAAAATCCTCTACTATGACAATTACAATACTTACACGTATCACCTATGAAGGGTTGACACTCGACATTTGTGTACCTTGTACACTTTGATTTGGTTGCTACTCTTCCTTAGCTATTGACTAATCATCAATATTCATATTAGTGCCTCCCTCAACTATGCCTTCTTCATTGTTATCCTCTTCATCATCTCGTACCTTAATAGGTTTCTGTTCATCATCTTTGGCTATGGCTAGTCCATATGTTAGTTTCCACATTTGTTTGGATTTCTTTACAACATCCTCTATTTTTTTTTGTAATATTCTAAATGCCCTATACTTAAGTACAAATATCACATCATATTTCTTTATGGATTTAGACATTTGTGCCTTGCTAAGTTTTGTCATAACTAGAGTGAGGGTTGTCTCCCTAATTTTCTTCTATGTGTCTAAGCAATAGTGCCATTTTTTCTTAGCTCTATCATATAAAATCTTAGGTGTGGAGTTCAAAATTTCTAGTGGAGCTTTCTTAAAATTAGCCATCATGTCATATATTGCCTCCTCTACTTGATTCTTCTCAATCTTTCCAAGGCTATCAAATTCAAAGTGTGAGAAACCTGAAAAATCAACATTGTTTCTAATGTTCTCACATAAATTATTTAGGTCTGAGGAGAGACTATGAATCACTACTTGGAATTGGCTACTATCATTAGATTTAGTCTTCTCCTCATCAGATTTAGTTCAAGAAACATATTTTCTTCTTGGCCTTTTCTGTGCTTCACCTTCCTACTCTTTAGCATTGGCTACCTCTTTAGCCTTATGTGCAATGACTCTTTTACTAGCCCTTGTGGTAGGTGTTTTTGATTTAGGATGGCTTTGTTTTGTAACCTTCATTGGTCTTTTCACTACTTGTGTCTTTGGCTTTCTTTTCTTTTTGTTAGTAGGAATAAGTTGTTCCTTGACTTCTTCTCCTTGAACATCTTCTGTAGTTTCTATTTCCTCTTCTTGCTGATCCTCTCCCTGACCATGTGTTAGTGCCAATGATGCTTTAGCCTATGTGTCTTCTTCTTCTTCTTCTTCATGTTTCTCTTCTTCCTCTTCCTCAACTCCTTGACCCAATTTTTCTTTCAATTTCTTTACCAATTTTTCTTCTTCATGATTACAGAGGCATTCTTCAACTCCATAGTGATCTTTGACTTGGTCAATTCATAGTTATCAAATACTTTGGCTTCTTTGTCTACTTCTTCTACACGCAATTCTCTGATTCCTATAGAGGCCTCATCAACATTTATCTCATAACCTAATGGTCTTAGCCATCTTACTCTAGGAATTGCTGCTTAAACATATATGTGATTAGTGTCAACGAGGAAGAAAACATCATCATAATGTTTCTCCACTAGTGAAACTAGAATCCTTAATCTCTTGTTCATAGATTGTTTAAAATCTTCAAAATAGCTAGTCATTACTAACTTAAAGTTATCACCTAATTACTCAATGAATTCTCCTATCTATACTACAATTGATCTATTTGTCTTCCATTCAACCCTACCAAATGTAGGAAATGTATTTTATACATAGAAGAAAATACATACCAAAATAGATCCAAATTTACACTAAGCACTATTTGCTTTCCTTATTGCTCCTAGATTTTCAATCTGCAACTACAAATTGACAAGATCATAACTATGATATTTCTTCACAATTTTGTAGCCCATATCCTCTATAAGGCAAGGCAAACTATTTAATCTACTTGACTAATAAAACTTGTTTGCTATTATCATCACTGCAAAAGCTATCAAGGGATTTGTGATTGTGTTAATGGTCATTCCCCTTTTGTTCCATACAACCCCTATGTTCTTTTCAATGACTTCCTTTCACTCACTTCTCATAGTATTTGGTTGATCTAGGGTTGGATACCCTATTACCCTATGAACAAATTTCCTTGAAATTTTAACTGGCCCATCTTCTAACCATATTGAGCTATCATGAACTCTACTTAAGACAATCTTAATCTGCTCAATTTTGAAGACATTTGGAAAATTTAGGGCATGATTTAAGCCTTTCTTCTCAACAATATTGTATTCTTCCATCAATACTCTATGTTCACATAGTCTTCCATATTCTTCTCTAATTTCTATGTCACCTATACTTCCAATCTTACAAGTATAACAATTCCTAACATCTCGTATCATTAAGACTCATGATGGTATCATAGGCAACACACTAGAGGGACCTTTTTATACACTATGTTTAGAATAGCCTAGAAAATAGGTTGTTTATTCTCATTGCTAACTAACTAAACATTTAAAACCTCTTTTCCCTATACACCTTTTAGTTTAGAAGAACTAGATGCCATTACATATATCTAGGGTTTATGATATTTGAAATTGCATAGCTCGACACACTATAAACACCTTACAAATCTTGATGAAATGGTGTCAAACAACTATTCAAATCTCCTACAAATTCTTAGATGAAATTCTCTTGATTTCCTTTAGCTCTTCATCTTCTTTCTCAAATTCAAATGATGTTAAATAAGCAAAAATCAACTAAATTGCCCTTAAAACACTATAATTAATGCTAAGTGCTTACACAACTATAAGCTCGGCATCAACTGATCTCTGGCTCACTTTTCAACTACATGTCTTTACATTCACTTGGAGACCACTATGAGCTCAGCCTCAACTAACTAATTTCATTAGCTTGACATCCACTAACATTTTACTCAAAAACCATAAGAAATTTTTTATGCTCTATAGTAAGATGAAAAAGCTGACAAAACTTTAAAGATTTTTCCTTGATTTTTGATAACACTTTGCATCTTTATTCATGCATATGCAATATTTTTAGAACTAAATCCTTGGAATTGATGTATGGTATAACTTTTAAATATAAGTCCCACATACCTCTTGATTGCTTAATTTGATGAGGTGTGATCACCTACCCTGTTGGGTGAAGTGATCCCTTCTACACTTGTTGTGCTACAATCCTCCTTTCTCTTCCATGTCTTGTTCATCTCATCTCTAAAATTTTCAATAGTTGCCTTGATTTTTCCTTTATTAAACTTATTACTTGGTGCATTTGACCTTGTTGGATAGTATCGGCTAATGTGACTAGTATTGAAACAACTAAAAAATGTGGTTTGACTTAACCACCTTTTGTAATCAATTCTAAAGTGTGTTCTAATATAGTTCTCAAGAACATGTCCATACTCTTTACAATAGTGACAACTATACCTTGTATTATAATCTCAATTATAAAAGCTACCATTGTTCTTTACCTCTTTTTGCTTGTTTGATGACCACTTGGGTTTGGATCTGCACTTAAAAGCTCTATGTCCATACTTTTGATAGTTGTAACAATATCCTTCAAATCTTTGAGTGTGCATGGTCTTGGTTCTACATTCATGTGCCTAATGACCTTGTTTGTTGCACTTATGGTAGTGATCCATGCTCTTCTTTTTAACATTCTGATTTGCAGTCTTGCTCATGCGCATATTAGTAGTATGTCGTTTCTTATGACAAGGAGGTTTTGAGTTATTACCTTTGTTACTTCTTTCTTCAACACTTTTGGATGATTCTCCCTCTTTAGTACTTGTGTATCCCAGTCTAGATGTATCATTGTTAGATCTAGGAGATCTCATCAATTATTCAAAGTACTTGATAGCTTCATTTAGTTTATTTAAACTTTCAACAAACTCTTCCCTTTTTAAATCATTGTTTAACTATTCATTCTACAAATTTAGTGTTGTTATCATAATGTCTTTACTATTTATTTCATGATTAGCAATCATGACTTGATTCACTATTTTCAATTGCATGTGAGAAATCATGTTTACTTCTAATGATTTCTTCTCTAGTCTATTGGTCAAAACTCTTTTTTCATCTTCAATCATGTCTTTGTCTTCCATAGCTTTCTTTTTCCATTTGATCACCTCACATAGTAATATGACTTGTGATTCTTTCTTTATCTTAAGATTTTTGATCTCTTTAGCTAGGGTTCTATTCTTTTCCATTAGATCTACAACTATTACATCAAATTCATTGGAGTTTCCATATGCAAATAGCTTAGTAGTGTCCATCTCTTGGTATTTTGTGTCATTCTCCTTAATAGTAATTTCTTTCCTTCTTCTCAATGTTTTCTTTAGATAATCTCTTACTTCATTTAACTGATGTAGAATGAGTTTTATTTCAATCTCTTGGTTCTCGATGATCTTTTCCAATTTATAGACTTCCAATTCCAAGATCTTTTCTCAAATCTACAAAGCTTCACTTTCAAAGAATTGGGCTCTGATACCAATTGTTGGGATTGTAATAGGAAAGGTAAACTTTTGAGAGTAACCCATAAAAATATTCACCACACATCCATCTCACATATTCAATAAGTAAACTAAAGTACCATGTGCAACATATACATCTAAAGTATGTAAACAGGTAAGCATTTACACATACATGACACAAGATATGATTACCCACAAATTTTCACTATTGCAGTAATAAACTGTATCTAATGAAGGTTACAATATTTGATCATGAAACGTGATCTACCCTATGAAAGGTTTTCCCTATTAAAGGCTTAAAAAGACTATTAGGTCTTCCCCTGTTAAAGGATTTCAACACCTATTAAAAGTGTGCCAGGTTAAAGGACTTCAATTCATAATTAAGTAAGCACCTTGTTAGTGTCAGAAAACTTAGGTGTGGAAATAACTTTCTACACTAGTCCCTTAAGGAGAGTATTGTACAAATTCCCATTAAATCCTTTCAATTTTAGACTTGATATTATGTAAACAATAATATTGTAGTTAACCATGAATACAAAAAATAGATAGAGAAAGAAAATACATAAGCACAAAGATATGACAGTGGAAAAAAAACCTTTCAGTAAAACAACCCCACCCCTCCAAAACCTACACAATATATTATCTTCAACACAAAAGGTTAAAATACACTTGCAATGCAAGTTCTTTCAAGACATAGAAGACAAATCCAGTAGCAACCAACAATAAAATTTTCACTCTCTGTTATCTACAACCCTAAAAAATGCTTATATTATGCACTTTCCATTTTAGAGAAAATTCCAAAGAACAACCATATTAGGGTTTTACCATTCTTTGAAAAATTAGAAATAAAAAATGCATACTAGATGGAGACTTAAGTGTACAAAACTCAATGATCAATTACCACATGTCTTCACATCTTCACCCATCATCAAATCTTCCAAAGATAGCTCTTATGTGTGATAAAAATAAATCATAACTATTTTAGCCATGATCTTCTTACACACAATTCAAGATACTGACACATACAAGTGGACTGACACATCAACATGCCAACTAGACATGTATACTCACACTTAATTATATTATTTGTAAAAAATACATTTACAAAAAAAAAATAAGAATAGAAATTATTCAAGGTTGAGACACATTATTCCTAACATTCTCCCACTTGTTGAACACCTTGTACGAGCAACATGAATATAACAATAACTAACCACTATAGGCCAAAAGGCCCATAGACTCTGAACACCATCTGAACTTCTCTATGCCCACTGGTTCCATCAATGTATCTACAACATTCTTTATAGTATCTACCTTCTCCAAATTTACCTTTCCATCTTCTAACATATCTTTCACAAAGTGAAACTACACAACAATGTGCTTCATTCTGGCATGGGAAGTTGGATTCTTTGCAAGGAAAATAACACTCTAACTATCACAAAAAATAGTAATTTATCCTACATCAACACCAATATTAGAACAAAATCTCCTAATCCAAATGGCTTCCTTACAAGTATGAGTAGCAACTATGTACTTAGCTTCTATAGTGGACAAAGCAACCATAGGTTGTCACATACTCATCTAACTGATGATACCACCAAACATAGTGAACACATAAGCACTGGTGGATCTCCTGCTATCAATATCACTTGCCCATAAAGCTCTCCTCATTATTAGACCCAACATGGTCTTTCTGTTTAATCTTCCTAGGGGTAGGAGGAAACTAAACATTATCTTCCTTCTTTTCTTTTTCCTTTGGTTGTAGCACAATAGGAGAAGATGTTAGCTCTCTAAAAATAACATTTCTACTATACAACACTATACTAGTCATAGGGTCCCAAAGATTGTATCCTTTCACACCAACACTGTATACAATGAAAATACATTTGACAACTTTTTTTCCATCTTAGATCTTTTCTCCTTTGGAACATGTGCATAAGCTTTACAACCAAAAAAACAAATATGTCTAAATGAATTCTTCTTACTAGACCACACCACGATGGGTGTCTTACCAAAAAGAGCCAATTTAGGAGATCTATTAACCAAATAACAAGTTGTGGCCACAATTTCAGCCTAAAACCTTTGTTCAAGACTAGCTCTACTAAGCATACTCCTAGCCTTCTCCATCAGTGTTCTATTCATTCTTTCTACAACTACATTTTGATGTGGGGTATAAGGAGTTTCCTTATACCTCTTGATTCCTCATTATTTATAGAACTATTCAAACTCTATTGAGAAAAGCTCATCACCATTGTTAGTTCTCACACACTTAATCTTGTTACTAGTCTAATTCTCTAAAAGAGCTTTAGAATTCTTTAAACTAAATACTTGTGTCTTACTTTTTAAGAAATAAGTCCATGTCCTTCTACTATAATCATCTATGAAAGATAAAATAAATACAAACTTGGCGATTGAAGGAAATTTTATAGGACCAAATAGATTAGAATGAATAAGATCCAAAACTTCAGAAGATTTGTGATAACTATAGTAAAATTGAACCCAGTTTTATTTACCATAGATAAAATATTCATAGAAATCAAACTTGAGATTACAATCATTTAACCCTTCAATGAGGTTCTTTCTTTTTCAAGATTCTAAGACCCTTCTCACTAATGTGGCCAAATCTCATATGCCACAACATTGTATTTTCTATAAGAAGCTTTCCTTTCAATGTGTTTGCACCCTTAGGTACACATGTTGTACTACCATTGGAACCAGTAACCACAATCTTCTTTACTGATCATTCATATGGTCGAGATGAAGTGATAACTACTCTCTTCTTTGAAATAAAAGAACTATTACACTAAGAAATGCATGCAAAAAGCTAAAATAGAGTACCTCTCATAGATACCCTTAGCAAGCACCATAGCTCCTCTCAGCATCTTGCATCCATCTTTACAAAAAATAACTTGCACACCTAGATCATTCAACATACTTATAGATAATAGGTCTCATGCCAAACTAGGGATGTGCATTACCTTGTTGATCCCCTTTACTCATCCATTAGGGAATCTAATATTGACTTTTTCTTGTCCAATTATCTTTAGGTGAGAATCATCACTCAAGTACACCTTTCCACCATCAAAAACTTCATACTTTGAGAATTTTCTTTAGTGAGAGGTCATATGGAAAGAAGAACTTGAGTCTATCAACCACACATCATCTAATGCATGCATTGCCAAGGCTATAATGAAAGCATCACCATCTTCTTGAAATTTTTCTAAACCTAAATCTAAGGCCTTCTTCTTCTTCTTTGGCTCTTTATAGTCTTTATGAAAGTGACCAGTCTTATGATAGTTCCATCATTTTTCCTTGGACTTTCTAGGAGTGTTTGATTTTCCATGGGATTTGGATCTTCCCTTTTTAGACTTTATGTCATTTTTCTTTCCTCTATAATTGGATCTCCTATGAATAGCAAGAGCTTCCTTAGCCAAATCTAAAGACTTTCTCCTCATCTCCTCAGATAAAAGTAGAGACACCACATCATCCATTCTGAAAGTGACTAAAGTACTTCCAAGAGCCATCACAAGATGGTCCCATGAGTCTAGAAAGGAACATAATAGGGTCATACATTGATTTTCCTCCTCTATCTTGACACTAGATGATGTCAACTATGCAATAAATAAATGAAAACCATTTAGATGATCTATAACAGATCCTCCATCCTCCATTCTTAAAGAATACAAATTTTTCCTTAGGAACAACTTGTTCACTAGAGATTTGACCTGATACATAGACCCAAGTTGTGTCCACAAACTATTTGCAGTCTTCTCATCAAAAACATTCATGAGAACTAAATCATCTAGATAGAGTCTAATGAGACCCTTAGCTTTTTGATCCTTGAGATCCCAATCTTCTTGAAATATTTTTTTAGGTCTCACATCAATTGAAGCCACCTCCCATAGATCACAATCTTCAATCAAGTCTTCCATCTTGAGTTACAAAAACTCAAAATTACTACCATTAAATTTCTCCACCTCCATTTTTCCATATGATGAACTAGCATCTCAATTTACAAATAAGATTTAGAATGCTCTGCACAAAAAACTCCCACTCAACTTGAGATTAGCTCAACAAAACTAACCCAAAAACTAGGATCAAAAGTTGATCAAGATCTTATACCACTTGTAAGGAAACTTAGGTGTGTAAACAACTTCCTACACTAATCCCTTAAGAAAAGTATTGCAAAAATTCCTATTAAATACTTTCAATTTAAGATTCAATATTATGTAAAGAATAATATTGTAGACAATCATGAATACCAAAAATAGATAGAGAAAGAAAATACATAAACACAAAGATATGCCAATGGGAAAAAACCTCTTGGTAAAAAAACTTCACCCTTCTAAAACCTAAACAATGTATTATCTTCAAAACAAAAGGTTACAATATACTTACAATCCAAGTTCTATTGTTCATTGTTTCCTTCCTTTATACTCCCTTAGCTAATTTTGCAACTCATGCACCATGTAGGTAATATGCCCCTAGACAAGACGCAAACTATGTACAAAGGCCAATGACAGAGTGTGTGTGTAGATTGATGATGCATAGGAAAGATAACAACGAACATTAACTAGATCGTGAGCCATGATAAGAGACCAAGGATGTCTTGCAATATGAAGGATATGATCAAGGAATGATAGAGGGGGGAAAGTCCAGCTAGAATCCTGATAGATGGAGGAGCAATAACTGATTACACATGGCACCTGTTTGTTAGATTTTCACCATGGTACTTGCCCAAAGCGCCTGTTTGCCAGGTTTTCACTTTTGGATGAATTTTTTCTCTTGACTCAAATTTTTGTGCTAAGATGCCTGTTTGCTAGGTTTTCATCAAGGTATCCATTTTTTCATGAATTTTTTCACTTTTTTCTTTCTTTTTTCATGACTTTTTGCTATTTTTTTGATATATTTTTTTTTCAGGACTTTTAGGTGGAATCAAGAATGTCACTAAAAAATGCTGAGAAGATATCTATTGTTGGTGCTACTAGCTGATAAGCTCTGGATCCATGAATGACCATAACTACATAGGAGTCATTCCAAGTCTGTAGCTAAAATCAAACCACTAGAAAGGCCTTGAGATATACCATTGTGTACTATATGTAAGACAATGTCTATCTCTTGCAAATCAAGGCATCTAAGGATAATTGGGTCAATAGAAATGTCATGTGGGATGTCACTAATGATGACATATGAAAAGGCTTGTGGGATAAAGATTTGATCTTGGGTGTTGGAAAAATTAGGCAGCTAGATTTGGGGATAAACAAAGGGATATAAGGGAGGGTTGAGACCAATGAACTTTCATATGAACATTGATTGAGAGAGCTCCAAAAGATTTTGTGGCATGTTGAACACTGGAACACTAATATTCATGGCATCATATTTTTCATTTTGTATCCTTGGGAGCTACTTAGCTTTTGATTTTTCATGGGCTAAAGGTGCCTATCGATTTTCACCAAGAGACCTATGCTCATTATTTTTTTTCTTTTCTATCAGATGGAGTTGACTCCCAATAACATGCCAATGTGTTCACTTCAGGAGAAATTTCTTCTTTATGATTATTGTCCATAATGCCTCCATATATTTCAAAATCTTTTATAAGAGTGTCATCATCATCGAATTGGTGGTCCACATTGGTCCCAATCCAATAGTTCAGGATAACTTGAGGGGATGCCATCATCAGTGCTGAATGGGCTTTGATTGAAGGTAGATATATGGGTATCTGATTCAACTAGGTCATTGGTGTTATGCACAGAAGCTAGAGGATTTTTGGTTTCAAGTGGGATATCCTTAGGTGCCTTTTCATCATTTAAAACATCCATAGTCCTACATGTAGGTACTATGGTACTAGGAGGACCTATTCGTAATGGTTTAAATCCAAGCCCCAAACTAGGAGGTCATCCTTCTGTAGTGATAGGTTCAGTGATTCCTTGTTTCTGAGATCCAAGACCACTATAGCCATTATAACCTTGTTTCTACATGATAGTAAACCCAAGTCCATACTTGCTAGGAGATATCAAAGTGGGTTCTCATTCTGCTTTTTCTTTCTCAATGCATACACATGTATTCCCATTGATAGAAGTGGCATTTTGTGTACTGATGGGAAAAAGTGGTGACTCCCTGATGTGGGATACATGAGACAAAAAGTATTCTCCACACCCATTTTCTTCAATCTTCATCTTTTCCTTGGCTTTGTTGAGGACTATATCAGCATCCACATACTTAGAGGAATTTGCGGGTTGTGCTTCATTGTTTGTTGGGATTTGGTATGTAGTAGCATCTCTTAAATTAACACAAAAATGAAAAGGATCTGGATCACCAGGGATTGTAACCTCCATGTTATTATAGGAAAAATTTAGACATTGATGATATGTAGAAGGGACTGCTTTCATAGCATGAAACCAAGGGCATCTTTGTATCATGTTGCAGTTCATTTCAATATCTAGGACATGGAACAATGCATCTTCAATAGCTGGACCCACTCTGACAGGTAATGTGATGATGCCCTTGGAGAAATGTTCACCATCATCATAAACTTTTATTGTGATTCTTCGAAATGGATCCACATCATCTTCAGAATAACCCAAACTATTGACAACCTTAAGAGTATAGATGTTTAGTCCTGCTCCTCCATCTATTAAGACATGTCTAACTTTGGCACTATGGATGAAGACTTCAAGATGGAGGGGATCATTGTGGTTAGATTTTTCCTTAGGAATATCCCGAGGGAAAAAAGTGATATGATGTGATGCAGATAGGTTCCCAACCATGGCTTGGAACTGGGCAACATCAATGTTATCTAGGACTACTAAATCTTTAAGGGCTTGATCCAAGATCTTTTGATGTTGGGGAGATGCACGTAGTAGGTCCAAAATGGATATTTGTGTAGGGGTTTTGCTGAGTTGTTCAACAAGGCTATAATCGGATGAAGTAGGAGTAGTAGGTCTACTTTGGGTGTAGGTCTAGTAGAAGCAGTAGGTCTAGATGGGGCTTCAGGTAGGGTGATCTTGCTATGACATGTAGTGACAACACAACGAGGGTCTTCAGCCTTCAATGTGGATGTGGATATGTGGAAGTCAGACTCATTAAAGCAATTGATGGTGTAGTCATAGCCAGTACGTGTGTAATTCATATTACCTTGCAAGTTTGAGTCTAAACTTGAGGGTTTCTCTTTGTCATGATTACCCAAAGGATCTTTGAAAATAGTGTGATCAGAGTTGGATGCTAACAGTGATGGATCAACTATGATTACACCATCATTGATAAGGTCTTGTATTGCATGTCTCAGTTGGAAGCATGATGAAGTCTTGTGTCCTTTGGTGCGATGGTAATCACAATACTTTTTGTCATCCCACCAATCTGCTTTAGTTAATAGTTTATCTTTGATTGGGGGTAGTTGTAGGAAGTTATTACTCAATAACTGTTGTAATGCAGTCTCAAGTGGTATTCCCAATGGTGTAAATTTCTTATCTTTGGTTCTAGGATGTCTTCGAGGTTTGTCTTGCATGGAAGTCTTAGTTTTCTATTATGGAGCTGATGTTTGATTAGAGGTTTGTGAATTTGTAGGGTTTACACCTTTCAAATTCAGTTGAGGTTGTGTTGTGCTAATCGTGTGGGCATCCACAATGCCATCATTAGTCACATTCTTGTTTTTGGAGAAAAAATTTTCCTTGTCATTATATGAGTTGGTGTTTGTGTTTTCTTTGTTTATCTTGAGGATTCCATTATAGATAAGAGTATCTTCAATACTAGCCCCTTTTTTCATTAGTTTAGAAATGGTGCTCGAACTCTTGATTTTGAGTACATACATTAAGTTCGAGACTAAGTTTTTAATGCACAAGTTTACTTGTTGTTCTTCAGGAATGTCTAGTGAGCATTGACTAACTAAGCTTCTCGAATGCAGTAAGAATGTGATGAATGATTCTCCCATCTTCTATTTAGTTGAGCACAAATAAGAAAGTGTCACCTCATTTGTAATGTTAAAGGCAAAGTGGGAGATAAACTTGTCTACTAGCTTTGACCAAGATTTGATATTACTAGGAAGTTTGGAGTACCATTCAAGTGCAAGCCCACCTAGAGAACAAGGGAACAATCTCATAAGGTAAGTGGGCTCATCACTGAGTTTGGTACATGAAGTAAAAAATTCTTAGATGTGATCAATAGGGTTTCCTTTTCCTTGGTATTTTTCAAACCTTGGAGCCTCAAAGTGTCCTGGGAATGGAGGCATATACAAACTTTTATCGAATGGGTTAGGACGTAGGTCCCTTTCTGTATATAGAGCCTATTTCTTTTGGACTCCCAATGCCTCGACTTGTTTGGAAAGTTGTTTGAATTGTTGTAATAGTTCTTCATTGGGGTTTTGCATGATGGTCTTTCCTTCAAGCCTTTTGTGTCTATGAGTAGACTGTTTGCTATGGCGAGAACTATGTCTACTTGGTTTTGACATTTTTGTGTCTGATGAGTCTAATGAAGTGTCACAAGGTGGTGGAGGTATGTTGGCACCTCAAAGATAGAAAGGTCACTATTGTTGGGGAACTTGTTGTGGTATTTGATGTGGAACTTGTTGTGGGATTGACTTTGATTATTGTACCATGTGTTGTTGTTGTGCCATGTGTTGTGGTTGTTGTTGGGATACCTCTGTTGGTTATGTGAGACCATGTGTGTGCTTGTTGTTGTAGAGGTATTTGTTGAGGTTGTTGTGGCACATGTTGTTGTTGTAACAAATTTTGCTGGTATGCGATTTGTTGCTCAAGGCATCTTTGGTATTCCAACTGTTGCTTGATTTGCTCTTGTTGTTTAGCAAACATCACTTGTTGTTGTTTGAATTGCTGCTGAAATTGTTGTTGATAAATTGTGTTTAAGTCAAGTGGGTTCACATGGGATTTCCTATTAGGAATGTTGGCTGTTTACCCCACTTGAGGTTGTTGTCATTGTGGTTGATGTTGTTTTTGATATGTGGGGTGTGTGTTAAGTGGATGTATATTTGGTTGCACCTGGAAAGTGTGGAGTCCTTGTACCACTGTAGATTGTTGTTGTCGTGGGGGTTGACTAAGTCCTTGAGAATTGAATGTCATGTTTGGATTGTGATTTTGGTACCTTTGTGTGTTAGATGTTCCTGCTTGTGACATCATATTGACTTGACTATGTGATGTGTTCCTATTGGGAATGGGCGTAATGTCAATAAGACTTTTCCTTTGTGTGTTCATAGGGATGGTTGCACTTGATGTTTCACATGTTGTACTTATGAGAGGCTTCATAGTATTTGATGTCATAGCACTTGGTAAAGTTAGGAGCAAAGGTGTACTTTTTTTATTTTCCTCCAAAGAAGGTACATCTAGCATCCCTAGAGCACAAGTCCCTTTAGGTGCATCTTGTTGTTACATCATGTGACTAAAATCAAGTCTTAATGTCCTTTTGGGGTGTTTAGGGATTGGTGGTATTTCATCGAACAAGGGGTTAACATTGATGTGTTCAAATGTACTTTGGAGGATTTCGATGGTTGGTTCTTGATGGGACCTTATAGGTTCCATTATCATGTTTGAAAACTTCAAAGGTTGTTTTTCATTATCTAAGTTTTTGGACTTGGGTCCTTCCAAGTTTGAGTTAAATTTGACAATTTCTTGGGCTGCCAAATGTTTGAAGTTCTTGCAAAAACTTTTGTCTTGACATTCCCTAGCCATTTCTTCATCAATGATGCCATAATAAGTGTTAGATTCATCACTTAGGTGTATAGTACCTTGTTGTATCTTTGTATCTTTGATGTGTTAGGTTGGCTGAATTTGAATGAATGTGATTGTTCATCTTCAGGTGTGGTTGGTACACTTCCTCCTCCTAGTGGTATTGGCATGAATATAGGTTCCAAGTCAGGACTCCACTGAACCATCCCATGTGTGGGGGAATTATTTGGAGGAAATCTCATGGTAGGTGCATTTTTTAAGGTTTGTTGTGTCATAGCTTGATTATGAGGATCTTGCGGATACATGTTCAAGGGGTCTGCTAGTAATGGTTGTGATGCCTTGTTTTGGTCTTCGCCAAAGGTTTGTTGGGTTTTCTTGCTCTTTATTTGTCTTGGACAAGGTTTTGGTTGTGCTTGTGCCTCAGAAAATAAAGGTTGATAGAGTTCCTCAGGTCTCTAAGCTGATTGTGTCCTAGTAAGTGCTGGCGTGATACCTAAGAGTGCAAATGCAATGGAATTTTTGAGTGTTTTGGGTGATTTAGAGTGGTGGGTATGCAAGATATGAGTGTTTTTGGGAGTTTTAAGTGTTTAGGAATGTTATGCAATGTGAAAAAATGCTAAATGAATTATGGTTTTGATGTACAAAGTGAAAATGTCCTAGGGATGTAGTGCAAGTGCAAATGTGAGGTGATGTTTTGAAGTTTGACTAGAGGGGATGAAAATGACTCTAAGGTATGCAAAATGAAAATTAGGGTTATGTTTTGGACTTCCTAAGGATGCTAAAGGTTGATGTATGCAAGGAATATCATGCACAAGATGATTTTATAGGGTTTGTAATGACATTTGGGACATGCAAAATGAGGGTAAATGCTCAAGAAGGAAATTTGGTTGATGGACAATTTGATAGGGTTTGGTAGTGAAAATCATGCTAAGGATTTTGATCAATGCAATATGAAGGGGATATACCACTAGGGTAAGTCAAAATGATGTTTGGGGATGCTAGGGATATGATTATGCTATGACAAGGGTATATGGAAAGTTTTGAATTTAGGTAAAACCTTTTAGAAAGTATTTTGTCTAGGAGTTTAACCTTTTGATAAAGGACTTTGGATTTTGACGAAACACTGATAAAAGACATAGACAGAAATGATAAGAAAAGATTAAAAGACTAGTCAAGATCCATTATCCATCAACACTAGGAGATACTCTAATACTCTTACTTTGTCTAGATTTTTGACTAAATTCAAAGATTTTGGGGGTTCAAAATGATGTTTTGAAGACTTAAAATGGTGGTGGTGCTGAGTGGATATGTGAAATGGAAAATGCCTATGATGTAAAAGGGGATTTTGGTTGCAAGATACAGTTTTGGGTCAAGTGTAGAATGGGGAGGTGTAGAGGTTCCTAGATGTAGTTTTGGGGTCCTAAAGTGCAGTTCGGAGGCCCAAAATGGTCATACAAGTACCCAAGTGCATCCTAATAGTGTCAAGTGTACCCTAATAGTACCAACTATGTCATTGATGCACTTGGAGCCAGTTTGGGCATAGTTGGTAGTTTCTGGGTGCAATTGATAAGCTAGGAAGAATGTTTGCTGATTCTGAAAGGAATGGTTGCCAAACTGATATGCCAAGAAGCTAATATGTTGGGGTTGATGTTAGGATGGGTTGGGAGATGAAAAAAGGAGGTAATGAACTATAGAATGATGTCCTAAGTGAAGGTGATGAAGACTAGGTAATGCAGAATGTAGATTTGGGTAAGCTAGTGCAAGGGGAGCTAACCAGGTACCTGAGGACATTGTTGAAGCCCCAAAATGTTATCTAGAACCCAAAACTGGGTCTCAAGGCCACCAAGTGCACCTAGATAGTGTAGAATATGTTAATGATGTAGTTGGGTCCCAATTGGGCATAGTTGGTAAACTGGGCTAAAACTGAGGCAATTCTGGAAACTATGATTTCAGGATTGATGTTACAGAGAGGTCAATAGTAGGGGATAGTGTTAGGGCTAGTGTGAATGCTCAAAATGGTGGTTAGGAAACTCATAATGATGGTTAAAGTGGTTAAGATGATGAATAGGTATGCAAAGATGCAAGGTGGTGAATGCAAAGTGCTAATTTTGAGATGGGAATGCAAAAAAACTAAGGGAGATAAACTGAACCTAAAAGGATGCAATATGAAAGATAATAGCTACTAAATGAGGACTAAAAGGTGCAATATGAAGTCTATATGATTTATTAATGAGGCCTATACTAGGGTGAATGCAAGTGAAGTCTATGCAAGTGTGAGATCTACATTTTGCCAAGCACATTTAAGAGCACAAGTCACCATGTTTTTCAAGGTTTGAGTGCGTTGAACCAAAGTTTGCAAAGTTTGATAAAGGTTGACATGTTTTGGCAATGTGTGATGTTTTGACAAGTTCAAATGATATCCAAGGTGTAAATTTAAAAGTTTGGCTTTTTATCTTGATTATGTTTTACACACATGCAAGACACATTAAGACAAGAATAGCTTTTGTTAAAAGTTAACAAACACACCACAACCTAGGCTTTTAGGACTATATCCACTGAATTCCTACTTGAACTGAAGTTTAGCCATGCTTATCTAGAGTGGAAAACCTAGGATCTTGGCACCATAGGCTCCCCCTTACAGTGCACTCACTTCTTGGGGCTACAAAGATCCACTTCCCAAGGGGCATGACTTCCCAATAGACTGTTGCCTCTACTAAGGACTACGAGAATGTAGGATGTCATCGCGGGCATGGGTGACCCCTTGAGCTAGTGGCTAGAAGGGATTTTGGCCACTAAAACATGGTTTTTAGTAAGGGCATTCCATTCGGCAAGTGAATGATAAACTTCCGTAGAAGGTCTCCCAGCCCCAAGAACCGAGGTTTGATGCACCACAAGGGTATTGGAGGAGAGCTATCACGCAGCAATACTACTGACATGGCTTTCATCATAATCAAATTTTATATAGCAGCTGGAATGTTGACCTAACTTTGGCCCATTACTGCTCTGAGGTTGTCCCCTGGCATACCCAATATTGAGTATCTTGGTCCAAGGCAAGCCTCCTATAGAAGTTACATGGATTTATCTTACACCCAACATCCATAAATGACAAGGGGAGAGGATATGTCCAATGAAACTCCTAGGGATTTAACACTGTGGACACGCCAGGCAAAAAAGAAAAAGGTTCATTTTAAGCACCAAACAAAATGTTATCTAATCTAGGAAATCCACACAAATAGTCTTGAAAGACAAAGTCTTTGACAACGTCCTACAAAGCACACATTAGTAGTTTCTTATGATCACGTCTTCATCCAATGATCACCACATGCTACAAATAGACCATCAACAACACAAAATCACCTAATCTATGTCCTAGAGAATGATAGGAACTTGAAATATAGATTCTGATTGATGCATGTGCTTACTGGGAACCTAGGTGTGCTCTGACAGAGTAGATTGCTCCCCAAAAGGCCAAAATGGCTCTGAACATCCCCAAGTGCACCTAGATAGTGTAGACTACATCAATGACATAGTTGGGGCCTAGTTGGTAGTTTTAGGGTGCAGTTGGGAAGTCAGGTGCAGAGTGTGGGGAAATGGTGCCTAGACAAGACCCAGAAATTGGAAATTTCAAAGCTACACTCCCAAGTATGCCCAAACAGTGCAGACTACGTCAATGATGTAGTTGGGGCCCAGTTGGGTGTAGTTGGTAGGTCAAAAACAATAGAAAGAGGTTTTGGTGGCTTTTGGGTTCCTAAAACTGCTCTTAGGGGTCCCAAATGTGCCCTGACAGAGCAAAGTGCACCCTAGGATAGCAAGCTAATAGAATGCTTGAAACAAGAGCATATAAGCATTTTAATGGACCCCCTAATTAATCTAGGTGTAAAAATAAATAGTAGATAGTCATTATACCCTTCCAAGCGAGCTCCTTACTTGCACTTGAAGGCACAAAACAAGAAAACCCAAGTTAGATATGCATGTTCACGTCGGGTTTACCAAATGTAGGACCAAAAAATGGGTTAAATGCATAAAATACTATGAGCAAATCACAAAACTCAATAATCATATATTAGCACCCACTAGTCTACCATGAAAGCCAAACTAATAAAGAAAGCAATAGAAACCCCCTTTTTCATTTGTAGCTCCCATGTCCTTCTTTCTTCTCCAAATGATTGTAGCTCCAATTTTTCTATAGTGCACACAAGATTGAAGCCAAATCCTATGATATGGATAATGCCATGAGAATACTAGAAGTGTGATTTTAGTAAGAGAGCAAGAAGTGTAGATGCAAAGAAGTGGAGACTCAAAGACTCAAGAATTTGGATTTTCAAGACTTAAGCATTAAGATCCGAAATGAGAGAAAGGGTTTCCATTTTACAATTGACATGGAGGGTGAGAGCATTGGATTTGTCACCCATAGATATGCGATGTGGCACGAGATTCCTTTGAGAATCCATGATGCATATGACAAAATATGCCAATTGTGAGATTCTATGACACATGAAAGTCAAACTTGGCTAAATGTTGAAAAGAATCTATGACGCGTCATAAGACAACTCAACCAACTTAAAGCCAAGAATCTATGACGAATAAGCCAAATAGGGACATGCGTAAGAGATAAGAATATCTAATTATGACATATCTTATCCAAGTGTCAAAGAAGAATCTACGAGGTCTCACATCCAAGTCTCATGATGATGCAATATTTTATGGAATATTTGAATTAAAAATCCTTTTATTCCAAAAAATAAGAATTAGTAGAAAATGGAATTAATGATGGAAAATAGAACTTAGGAAATTAAGAATTTCCATGGTTTGTAGATGATGAACCAATTAATTAATAAAATTAATTAATTGAGGATGATGATTAGGAAGAATAATTAGAAGGAATAATAGAATTAAATTATGGGTTATTTAATCCTATAGAGAAAATTAGTAGATGATTGGCCAAATTGATTAAATGAATGCGAGCGTATCCTTTGATGAAAATGTGACGATGATGGATATCGAATAAGATGATGAGAAGTAGACCAAAGCCATGGTCAGATTGATTGATTGAAGTTCATAACATGCCAAGGAAACATGACATGAATTAGTTGATATGTAACATTAAACTGACATTGTAAATGCTACAAGATTGAAATTGATTGATAAGGTTTGATCATAATAACATCGATGAACATTTTCAATGTTATTAAAATGGTTGATGATGTCATGATCTAACATTGAAAGCCTCAACAATGTCAAAGATTGGATGACATCAATGATAGTTTGACCTAGCACTGAGAGCCATGACAGTACTAAGGTCAGATTGATAAGATTGATAGGGTTATAGGTTTCCAAGGCACTGAAAGCCATAACAATACCTAGGATAAGATAAATGATGATTGATTTGGTATGTTTTATATGTTTTGGGTTGATTAGGATTGATTTTGAGTGATTTTGATTTGATTTGGGGTGATTCTAAGTTGATTTGGAATGGTTTTGAGTTGATATGAAATTGATGTGAAGAAGGATACAAATGATAAAGTATGATCAATCTAGCCAAAAGATCAAAGTTAGTAGAATGAGAAAATGGGAAAAATTAGTATGAAGAAGTGATGAAATCATAGATGTGAACCATTTTTGAGTGTCTACACTTACAAATCCAATTGACAAGAAAAAGGCATCAAACTTAAGGTACCACATCCTAGGAGATTGTTTCAAATCATACAAAGACTTCTTTAATCTACAAACCAAAGATTCTTTGCCTTTAACAATGTAGTGCTTAGGCTGTGACATATAAATCTCTTCCTCCAGATTACCATGAAGGAAAGATGTCTTCACATCCATCTATTCTATCTCTAAATCATATGATGCAACAAGAGATAATAGAAATATAATGGATGTCAAATTTTCAATAGGAGAGAATATTTCACCATAATCTATTCCCTCTACCTATGAGTACCCCTTTGCAACCAATCTAGCTTTGTACCTTTCAATACTACCATCTGCACAAAATTTCTTATTGAATACCCATTTTATACCAATAGGTATCTATCCTTTAGGAAGAGGTACAAGGTCCCAAGTTTTATTTTTATCCAATGAAGCCATCTCATAATCCATGGCCTCAATCTAGGAACCTGCATCTTCCATATCCAAAGCCTCTTTCACAAGTTTAGGCTCATCAATGTTAGTAACAAAAGAAAAGGCACAACTAGAATCTAACATAGAATAACCAAATCTTTTTGGTTGCTTTCTTACTATCATGGATCTCCTCAAGTGTCGAGTTTGAGGTTTTTCTTCCTCTTCTTTTGAATTATTAGAGCTTCTAGAGCTCTCCTCATTATTAGACCCAACATGGTCTTTCTGTTTAGTCTTCTTAGGGGTAGGAGGCAACTAAACATTATCTTCCTTCTTTTCTTTTTCCTTTGGTTGTAGCACAATAGGAGAAGATGTTAGCTCTCTAAAAGTAACATTTCTACTATACAAAACTATACTAGTCATAGGGTCCCAAAGATTGTATCCTTCCACACCAACACTTTATCCAATGAAAATAAATTTGACAAATTTGTTTCCATCTTAGATCTTTTCTCCTTTGGAACATGTGCATAAGCTTTACAACCAAAAAAACAAATATGTCTAATTGAATTCTTCTTACCAGACCACACCACGATGGGTGTCTTACCAAAAAGAGCCGATGTAGGAGATCTATTAACCAAATAACCAGCTGTGGCCACAATTTCAGCCTAAAACCTTTGTTCAAGACTAGCTCTACTAAGCATACTCGTAGCCTTCTCCATCAGTGTCCTATTCATTCTTTTTGCAACTCCATTTTGATGTGGGGTATAAGAAGTTTCCTTATGAATCTTGATTCCTCATTCTTTATATAACTATTCAAACTCTATTGAGAAAATCTCATCACCATTGTCAGTTCTCACACACTTAATCTTGTTACTAGTCTAATTCTCTAAAAGAGCTTTAAAATTCTTTGAACTAAATACTTGTCTCTTACTTTTTAGGAAATAAGTCCATGTCCTTCTACTATAATCATCTATGAAAGATACAATAAGTACAAACTTGGAGATTGAAGGAAATTTTATAGGACCAAATAGATCAGAATGGATAAGATCCAAAACTTCAGAAGATTTGTAATAACTATAGTAAAATCGAACACAATTTTATTTACAATAGATAAAATATTCATAGAAATCAAACTTGAGATTACAATCATTTGACCCTTCAATGAGGTTCTTTCTTTTTTAGGGTTCTAAGACCCTTCTCACTAATGTGGCCAAATCTCATATGCCACAACATTGTAATTTCTATAGGAAGCTTTCCTTCCAATGTGTTTGCACCCTTAGGTACACATGTTTTACTACCATTGGAACCAATAACCACAATCTTCTTTACTGATCATTCATATGGTCGAGATGAAGTGATAGCTACTCCCTTCTTTGAAATAGAAGAACTATTGCACTAAGAAATGCATGCAGTGAGCTAAAATAGAGTACCTCTCCTAGATACCCTTAGCAAGCACCATAGCTCCTCTCATTATCTTGCATCCATCTTTACAAAAAATAACTTGCACACCTAGATCATTCAACATACTTATAGATAATAGGTTTCATTCCAAACTAGGGATGTGCATTACCCTATTGATCCCCTTTACTCATCCATCAGGGAATCTAATATTGACCTATTCTTGTCCAACTATCTTTAGGTGAGAATCATCACTCAAGTACACCTTTCCACCATCAAAAACTTCATACTTTGAGAATTTTCTTTAGTGAGAGGTCATATGGAAAGAAGAACTTGAGTCTATCAACCACACATCATCTAATGCATGCATTGCCAAGGCTATAATGAAAGCATCACCATCTTCTTGAGATTTTTCTAAACCTAAATCTAAGGCCTACCTCTTCTTCTTTGGCTCTTTACAGTCTTTATGAAAGTGACTAGTCTTATCATAGTTCCATCATTTTTCCTTGGACTTTCTAGGAGTCTTTGATTTTCCATGGGATTTGGATCTTCCCTTTTTAAATTTTTTTGTCATTTTTCTTTCCTCTATCATTGGATCTTTTATGAATAGCAAGAGCTTCGTTACCCAAATCTAAAGACTTTCTCTTCAGCTCCTCAGATAAAAGTAGAGACACCACATCATCCATTCTGAAAGTGACTAAAGTACTTCCAAGAGCCATCACAAGATGGTCCCATGAGTCTAGCAAGGAACATAATAGGGTCATACATCGATTGTCCTCCTCTCTCTTGACACTAGATGATGTCAACTATGCAATCAATAAATTAAAATAATTTAGATGATCTATAAAAGATCCTCTATCCTCCATTCTTAAAGAATACAACTTGTTCCTCAGGAACAACTTGTTCACTAGAGATTTGGCTTGATACATAGACCGAAGTTGTGTCCACAAACTATTTGTAGTCTTCTCATCAAAAAAATTCATGAGAACTAAATCAACTAGACAGATTCTAATGAGACCCTTAGCTTTTTTATCCTTGTGATCCCAATCTTCTTGAAATATTTTTTTGGGTCTCACATCAAGTGAAGCCACCTCCCATAGATCACGATCTTCAATCAAGTCTTCCATCTTGAGTTACAAAAACTCAAAATTACTACCATTAAATTTCTCCACCTCTATTTTTCCATATGATGAACTAGCATCTCAACCTGAAAATAAGATTTAGAATGCTGTGCACAAAAAACTCCCACTCAACTTGAGATTAGCTCAAAAAAACTAACCCAACAACTAGGATCAAAAGTTGATCAATCTCTTATACCACTTGTAAGGAAACTTAGGTGTATAAACAACTTCCTACACTAATCCCTTAAGGAAAGTTTTGCAAAAGTTCCTATTAAATACTTTCAATTTAAGATTCGATATTATGTAAAGAATAATATTGTAGACAATCATGAATACAAAAAATAGATAGAGAAAGAAAATACATAAAAACAAAGATATTCCAATGGGAAAAAACCTCTTGGTAAAAAACCCCCACCCTTCCAAAACCTACACAATGTATTATCTTCAAAACAAAAGGTTACAATATACTTACAATGCAAGATCTATTGTTCATTGTTTCCTTCCTTTGTACTCTCTTAACTAATTTTGTAACTCATGCACCATGTAGGTAATATGCCCCTAGACAAGATGCAAACTATATACAAAGGCCAATGGCAGAGTGTGTGTGTAGACTAATGATGCATAGAAAAGATAACAAAGAACATTAACTAGTTCATGAGCCATGATAAGAGACCAAGGATGTCTTGCAATATGAAGGATATGATCAAGGAATGATAGAGGGGGAAAAGTCTAGATAGAATCTCGATAGATGGAAGAGCAATAACTGATTACACATGGCACCTGTTTGCCAGGTTTTCACCATGGTACTTGCCCAAAGTGCCTGTTTGCTAGGTTTTCACTTTTGGACAAATTTTTTCTCTTGACTCAAATGGAGCAACAAGAGCTAGAAAAGAAAAAGTTGAGAAGAAAATATGTTGCTCAACTTGACTCTGATGAAGAGAAGACTATGTCAAAGGACATAAGCTAATTTAGAGTGGTAAGTGATGCATCTAAATCTAATTTAGAAAAAAATTGTTATAATATTAAGGATAATGCTGACTTCATTGCCTTGAAAAGTTTTGATTTTGGTAAGTTGAGTAGAGACGTGCAAAACACGATTTAAGAATCTATCTACACCATGATGTCCAAGTTCAAAACAACTCCACTTGAACTTGGCAACTCAATACCAAAATATTTGTATTAAATCATTGAAGATAAATGGCATTACTACCTTAACATGGAAAAGGAAATAAGAGAATCTACCTTAACTATGGTAATGCCCAAGCTAACAAAAGGAGAGATTGCTAAGACAATAAAAAAGCATGGGAGTAAATTCTATCCCAAGTATAGAGCCTTCAAAATTCTTCAGAATAACATTGAAGATGTTGTAAATAAATCAACAAAATAATGGAAGTTGATAAATGGATTGACAATAATGAAACTAGGAGAAGAGCATCCCCTTAAAGATAAAGATAATGAAGAATAAGAGGAGAATGAAAAGGAGGAGGAATTAGAGAAAAAGCCAAGGGAAATCATAGTGGAGGAGACAAAATAAAGGATAGAGAAAGTGGCAACTACTAAGGAGAAACAACATGAATAGAGTGTGCAAGACACACAACTGCCACCCTTAAGCCCTCCACATGATACCACCACACTTGCAGATACAATAACTCTAAAGGATGTCCCTAGCAACTCTAGTTAGAACATCAATCCATTAACTATAAAGGATCTCAAAAAGACTCTTGACCAAACCACATTACAAGCATAATTGTTTACAAATCTAGTTTTGGTCAATGTGGAAGAATTGCAAAAGGCTATAGTAGATATAACAAGGGATAAGGAGAATCCACAAGAACTACCTTCTCACATCCCTAAAACCATAAGTGGACAACCAATAGTGCAAATAGTAGTAGATACATTTGAAAAAGTTGGCTCCATAGTTCAAGTCTTCATGAGTGAAAAAAAGACATAGAGTATAGAGGAGAAAGAGCCTACAAGGGAGCAAACATGGTAGATAGATACATCTATCTCTACAACAAAAGTACAAGGTGCAAACCCACAGATTATAGTAATTGATAAGGAAAGATCTAAAGAGGAAAAGGAAATTCCTAAGGAGAAGGAGCAAGAGGCAATACAAACACTGGTAAATTTTCCTATAATAGGGACTCCAACAATGCTTCAAAAGCCAAGCATTTTTTCCATGCCATTGCAAATATTTGCACTAGGCTCAAGCTCAACAAGAGTAGCAAGGGTTCTTCACTATGGAGACGCTGCATTAGATGAGGACATAGTCATCCCCAAGTATGACTATGAAATTATGAACATTGATCAAAACAATGAAGTGCAAGAGGCACTAGAGAGGAAAAGGAAGCAGGAGATACTCAAGAGTGAGTATAAATAGAGGTAAGTATTGATTGAAATAAAGGACATCTTTCTAGATACCTTTAGCTTACAAACACCTGATGAAAAAAGGCCAATTATGGAGCAACTATCCAATATAGTGGACTGGGTGTAGAATGAAGACCTTGATACAAATTCCAAACTACTAGAATGCTCAGAAAGGAAATTTTAAGCGAAGGTCAATGAGAAAATATCTACTAAAATTGTACTTTCACAAGGTGAATTGGCTAAGAAAATTGAAAAAGTGAAGGAAGTACTTGAGAAAATTTTCTCATTGTACACAAAACTATGTAATCCTTCCATATTCATAGAGGAAACTAGCCAGAGGATTATGAGCTTGGAAAGAGACTTGAAGTTATCTACTATACAACTACCAAGAGATTCAACTTAGAGTGAGAAGCATTTTCACACTATGCTTCACACCCAAAAGGAACTAGTTGTGTTAATAGAAAATGAGGCAAATACAAAGGCCAAACTAATCTAGATACAATGTTCCATAACCCAACACATGGAAATTTTGAAAAAAGAACTAGCCTATGTAGAACATATGTAAAGAAAGATCCTAATCTTTCCATTTTAGATGGCTTAGTTCACCTTGTAGCAGAGTTAGCCATCCAGATTAAATCATTGGAAGTGGCACTATAGAATTGGGAAGCTACTTTGAGGATAGTAATGGAGGTAAACATATCCTTTTTGGAAAAATACTCAGTTAATGTATAAACCCCTTTGACATAAGTATCAAAAAGGGGGAGATAAATTTCAAGGGGGAGAAATAGAAAAGCCAAAAGGAAACTATAACTACAAGGGAAGAGATGTGAAAGGGGGAGTTACAAATTTTGAGGTATAAAGTGTTTCACAAAATTTTGAACAATTTTGAAGTTTTGTATATATGCTAAACATAATGTATATTATACTCAAAAAGATTAGATTCATCATGTATAGTTAAGTATTTTTGACACTCATGTCAAATGAGGAGATTGTTGATTTCAGATTGGTTTTGGAAATTGAGTGTCAACACACTTAAGAAACTTTCTAAGTCGATGTCAAGGTACAATATGTGTCAAGAAAAAAATTCAACTAGTGTCAAGTCATTCAAATGCTGAGCAAATAGATAGTGTTGACAAAGTTTCAACTACCGAGTGACTAATAGATGTCAAGCTAGTAAATGTGCCAAGTAAACTATGGATGTTGAGCAAGACATAATTTCTATATGTGTCAATCATCAGTAATTAGTAAGTGTTGAGTAATACAGAATCAACATAAGAGTTTGTGCCCTCACAAACTAAGATGTAAACCATTTTTGAACTAAAATATGATAAATATAGAAGAATTAAAAGATAAGATTGAATCTATTTGATTCCCTATGAAATCAACATGCAACCAATCAAAAAAATAGAAATAATTGAGTAGGAAAGATGGATGAATCTCAATCGTAGATTCATATCTAACCCTAAGTCATGAAACCTTTTTAAGGAGTTTGAAACCCCATAATTTAGTAATGTATGAGAGAGTATGTGAGAAGAGAATTGAAGAGAGGAATGACAGAGTGAAAGAGAGTGAATAACAAAAGGGTGAAGAATACATTCAAGGTGACTTAGAAAAATAAAGGAATTGCCAGATCAGTGAACATTAGAATAAAGTATTAGCACTCTGTATAGAATCATATAAGATCAAAGATGATCAGATCAGAATGGATTGAACATCGATATGAAATCAGCAATTAAAGATTGTAAGTTATTAGGTCAACACATTATACTATACTTTCTAGCCATTGTATTAGGAGAATGCAAATCCTATGAAGATAGGTTAGTTTAACAACCTTTTATTAAATCCTTTAATAGGGTGACATTCCAAGTGAATGTTTTGTAAATCCTTTATATAGGTACACTTTTAACAGAGTGTTGGAGCCTTTAATAGGGCATGCCTATCATAGGGAAGACCATTGATGATGGTAAAACTTTGTAACCTTGACAAGTTACATATGACTGCAACGATAAGTTGTGGGTGTCATCCCCACCCTAGTTTTACCTTCTCATTTTAGAGGGTTTCTAGGTAATCAAATATTGTGTTGTCTATTCTCATGCATGCCTTTAATTTCATGTTAATTAAAAATATATTAATTTCTATTAAAATTTAAAGTTTTCTACTTCTGATTCAACACTCCCCTATTAGAAGTATTCTTCCTACTTGTAAATTCCAACATAGCCTTTCTCCATCAATCAAGAAAATTGTGAACAACAATAAGAATGAAACAAATTTTCTAGTAAAACTAAGATTTTAAAATTCAATTTTATAAAAACTTGTTCCCAACCCATAAAATTTTCTTTAAAAAGGCTTAAATAGGACTTTTAATATCATTACTGCCTTAGGAATGTTAAAACTACCTCACACTACAAATGTCTTACCTATTTCACCAAGGTGGAAACTTTGTCAATTTTTGCAAATTATACAATTTCATTACAACTTTGGGCTTTCTTACCACCAATAGAGGAAGTAATTAAGTCTTATGATGTTTCAAACCTCATTACACCTCACTTCACCTTATTTCATGCCTTGTGACCATGTTGTGGTTGTTTGACCACCATTAACTACCTAGGAAACTTTTTGATGTTTTAACCAAGAAATTGAATGAAATGAATAAAAAATGCAATTTAAAATTTAGATAAAACCACACACTTAGGTTATTAAGAACCTTTATTCTATAATCAAGGTCCAAATTAACCTTTAGTCTATAATCAAGGTCCAAATTTGAGTCTTTCAAGCCAAAACTGGGGTGCTTTTGCACCAATTATGGTGTGAATCTATGAGAGGGCAATCTCCAAAAACAAGGAATATCTTTAAACATTCCCTAACTTGAAACAACAAGATCATATAGTCATTGGGGTACTTCACTATGAAAATATATGTGTTTTTTGTCTATCTAGTGAGCAATGAGATCTTGAAAATAAATGAATGATGCTAGGTACACCTTAAGCATTAACATTAGTTCTAGACTTCATTCAACTATATAGAAAGCTTAAGAATGATCACATCCATGAGTTAAGGGGGAATGTACAAAATTGTAGTCAAATACATGTACCTAGTCTGATTTCACCATAAACAAAAACTAATCAACTTATTCAAAAACTACACCATACACTTCTACCCCTCTTCATTACAATGGATTGCATAATATATGCCATAGAAAATGACTTTTCAACTTCCTAAAGACTCCTATCCAAGTTTACAAGCTTGATGACCCTTTAGATTCCAAAAATGTCATTTTGTAAGAAAATGTCATCAACAACATTTTTGACAACTTTGTTATACTTTACAAGTTTTTGCATTTTTGACATTTTATGCTACCACATGCCTACTTGGCACCTCAAATAGGTCCAAAGGCTTAGAATGAGCATTTTAACATTAAATTTTAATCCATCTGTGGCATTGAATCACATTTTACACCTTTAGGGTCTTTGACTCACTTTGACCAACATTAAGTAAAACATAACCTTGCTCTACATGATCTTAATTGAACACACAATTACATAAAATTGAAATAACTATTTCACTAATACTATCATGAATTAAAACATAATAAAAGGATTCAAAATTCAATGGGAATGGTTAGGATGCTCCTACACCACATGGCTCCTACACCTTTTGAATATATCTAAAGACAAAGTAACCTTGTGCTAGTTGCATCACCCTTACCATTTTATTCCTCTTTATTTGTCCTTTTACTTAATCTTTTTTGTAAACATTTTAATAGAAACACCCTTATATTGGGACAAAAAATAACAGATAGAAGTGTTATCACAATGCCTTGATGAAATTATTTTAGTTTGTAGGTGGTGTTGATGTGGACAAGACCAAGATTAGTTGAAGGTGGGTACACTATTTCAGGTGTAGCTACTAGTAATTGGTAATCATGTATGAATAGGCCATTAGAGTGAATGTAGAGAAACTAGCTATGGGCTATGATGGTAGGTGTTAAGAGTAAGGGACAATATTAGTAATCTATGATAAGAAGTCATTGCTAGAGAAATCCATAGGTTAATGTGTGGGAGTAAATGATTCTAGAGGATTCCATGTGCTTAAAAGATAAAAACTATCCACTGGATGGTGGCACAGACATCCTAATTTTAATAATAATGTTTTTTCTAGTAAAAATATCTAGAGTAGTCATTCTAAGTGATACATGTAGTCACATGGTTGATCAATGAGGCATGGTAGAGAAGAGATCAAGTGACTACATAAACACTAGAGCATATCACTATAAGGAGTTTTTTGAAATTAGATGTACAAATGTGTAAGCTTTGAGAATAGTGGAAAAGGCATTTTTCAAAAATAAAGGGAAAATGAAGATGATTTGGGAAGGAATGTGCAAATTTCTTGGCCTAATATTGTGAGTATGATTTGTATGTGTATTTGTAAATATTGTATAATCTTGTAATATTTTATTATTTTTGATTATATACAATATACTACTAATGCTTATGTTCACATTTTGTATATTTATAGACCAAATATTTTCATATGAAGAAAGACCACATCTGCCAATACGAACCCAAAAAATAATAATGAGATAATTGCTAGATTGTGGTTTTAATTCTAAAGAAAAGTTGATAAATGTAATTGTCCTTGCAAAATGCTCAAGGGCTTAAAGTATTGAAGAATTCTAATCAAAATAACCCACAATAATTGTAGGCAACATGGTTACATTGAAGGCAGCACAATTTTTGTTGATTGGCGAATTTGGATTTCCAACTAGAAGAAATGGTGGTGTGAATATCCAAGCTAAGGATAACACTCCTATGGAAGAAGATGATCATGTGATAGAGAACACAATTGAAGAAGATGGTATTGGCATAGCTGATCAAGATGATCATGATGATAGTACTAGCTCATTTGATAATTATGAAGATGGTCTTGATATACCTATATTTGAAAAGGCATACGAGCCCCTATACCAAGGCTCTCAAACAAATCTTCTCTCTACTATAGTGTTCTTGGTAAATTTTAAGGTTATGAATGGTTTATCCAATGTAGCAATGTCATGTATGTTAATGCATGCCATTTTTGTTATCTTCAATGTTAACATACCATTACTATTTCTTATATTAACAAATCATATTTGTTATTATAGGTTGATAGGTGAGTTTTTTTTCCACCATCAAACATTTTGCCTCATTCATATTGAGAATTATTTACTATTATGAATTTAATTAGAACTAAGCATCAAACAATGCATTAATATCCCAATGATCACATTTTATATCATAAACAACATGAATTTGCAATAGAATGCCCTTATTTTCATACTAGTTGATATCCATGAGATAAAATAACAAAAAAGGTGCCACACAAGGTTCTTTGTTGCATTCAGATTATTTCACATCTTGAATGATTATTCAAGTGCATTGGCTTGGCACAATTTATGGATTACCATTCATGTAATAGAAGTCAAAATTATATTATGCAAATTATTGTAGATGGTTATGCATTTAAGGACATAGAAGATAGGTGGCCTATATTTAAAGAAGAACCTCATAATTTGAAGCTTTCATTAGTAGTAGATGGTGTCAATCCATTTGGAGATATGAGATCCATTTAATCAATGTGGCATATTTTTGTTATTAACAATAACATTCCTTCTTAGATGTCTATAAAGAGGGAGCACATAATGTTGTCAATGATTGTACTAGGTATTTTTCATTCAATAGTTATCTAAATAAATTTATCAACACCACATCAAAATGGTCATAATATTTATATAATATTTTAATTCATTCAATTAGGTAAGTACCAAGTTGAAGATATGAACATGTATATTGAGCCCCTTATTGACAAGTTGTTGAAGTTATGGAATGAGGTCAATATGTATGACATCTCTAGACCAATAGGAAAAAGAAAATTTCAATTCCATGGAATGCTTCTATGGAAAATACATAATGCCCTTGGTCTAACTTATTTTTTTAGTATGTTATATTGTTAAGGTCACATATTTTTAGTATGTCATAGTGCTTACACATTATTGTTGTATGTTTGAGTTGTGCATAATAATTGTACATGATCTTTTAGGTCTTCAAACAATGAGAAAATTTGGATGTCCAATTTGTGGTCTGAAGATGAAATTGTGTTATTCAAGAAGTTTAGGAAAGCAGGTGTTTGATGAGTTTAGACACTTTCCCCACAATAATAATAAGTATCAAATTACTAAAAAGTATTACTTGAATGGGAACTAAGAGACAAAATCAAGGCCATGAAAAATGAAACCTCATCTATGGAAGTTGGAATACAATAGACTAAATCATCAAGGTAATGTCATTCTATTTGATATTTTTTATTTGAAATTTATATTTTGATTTTTTTTTTATCTAGTAATGATGTAATTAATACTCATGAAGGTCATCAAGGAATCAATGACCAACTTCCTAGAGGAATATAAAATTATCTTAGACAATTTAGTAGGTTGTTGTACTACAAGGATCTCCCAATCATCCATTTGTTTGATGCTATGCATATTGGAAAGAATGTAATGGAAACTATGGAAAATACTAGATGGAAGGTGTCACAAAGAAAAAATTTCTAAAATTTGTAATAACATTCATGAATCCAATCATGCATTGAAAAATTTCATTGAATCAAATAGCAATGGAGATCACAAATATGAGTGTCTTTCCATGGTTATTAATGGAGTAGAAAAGTGATGCATCAGAAAAGTCATAAATTTTTTTTCATAGGATTTTTTGCAAATATAAGCAATATTGTATCAAAGAAAGGTGATTTCAGGCTAGGGTTGAAAACACATGATTGGCATACCTTTGTCAACGTAAGTCATGTTCTCTATTTATAATATATTTGTAAAATTATATGTATATTTTATTTTATTATTTTATAATATATTTAAAAGATCATTTTTTTAATTACAATACATCTTACCTCTACCCCTCCCAAGCCATTTTGACAATAGAGTTAAATATGTTATATATGATCTTGGAAAATATATGAAGTTAGAAGTGTTATTTCATACATTTGTTGTATTGGTATTATATTTACAAATTGCTTCACTTTTTATATAATTTATTGTATATTTTTTTTCTAAAATCTTATTTATATATTCTTTCATGTTGAATCTCTTTTAGATCCTTATAATCTAAATAAATTGATTAAAAAAATATAAAATATTGGAAGAGAAAAAGTCCCCATCTTAAGCGTGAAATGAAAAAGTGTTTATTTTCAAATTTTTTCAATGCTCAAGAACACTATCTCATACATTAAGTTGAAGAGATTGAATTGTGTGAGTCTGTACAAACTAGGTCAAAGTGGATGGTTGAGAGGAATTTACAACTTATGAAGGGCTTGGTTTGACAAAGAACACATCCTAAGGGTTCTATGGTGGAGAGATATATGATATTCCTAGCCATGGTGTACATTAGTCAATATTTTTCCAAGTTTGCAACAAATATCCATGTAGATTACATTCGAGAACTGGACTCTATTAACAAATATAAAGGGGAGTTCTTGATAGGGAAAGGTAGATTGAGAAAAGTGAGAGGTAATTATAAGATGTTATTATAGTTTATCAATTCTTATAGATGTTCAATATAAGTTGTTTCTAAGTGGTTTATTTTTTTTCTTTACATTTAGTCATGAGTGGGATGCACTATATTTGTACATTGCAAACAATATTTATCAAATGATGGTATGGATTCAACAATCTCAATAAAATTGTCACTCATTAACATGGGATGGTGTTGCATCATTGGTTAAAGAAGCTAATTGTAATGGAGATCCCAATGTTACATCAATAGTACTTGATCTAGCATATGGTTTAAGAGGTAGAAATGTACATATACGATTACTAATCATGACCCATAAGTTTAATATCAACTCATGAATTGATGCAAATAATCTTGACATGTTTGAATCATTGCAAATTAAACATCACGAAGCTATGTACTACCATGGTCATAAATTTTGAATAAAAAGTTAGATGAAACAAAGAAAAATTGTGATTGAGGGATAATTGTAGTCTTTGAGGTCATTAATATTTCATCTAGAAATGACATACATCCTCAACAATATGAAAATTGATAGTGGAATTTTGGATGATATACTTGAGTGTGACTTTAACTCATTCAAATTAGTTCTATATTTTGTCAAATTGTATAGGCTATGACTGAATCAAAATGATCCTAACATGACTATTATTGGACATGATAGTGGATTTCTAATGATTAATACAAGGTCATTTGAGTCATTTGGAGACAAGACCTACGTTTTTCCAAGGCAATGTGAGAAAGAGTTTTACTTTGGTGCTCCACATAAATTAGGTTGATCATTTTTCATTAGACATGATCCAAGAGGAAGGTCAATGAAGTATAATGTGATGGAAGAAGAAGATACTGAAGAATCAAAAGTAAAAGTAAATGATGATGATCAACAACTATTACATAATGATGAGGTAGAAGAAGAAGAAGATGATTCTAGTGATGTTGATGATGATGGTGATGATGATGATGATCATGATCATGCTAATGAAGATGGTGATGATTAAGGTGATCATAATGGTGATGAAGATGATGATGATGTCGATGAAGATGATGGTAGTTTTGATCATGATGATGCTAACGACAACGACGATGATGATGAAGCAGACAAGTACAATGATGATGATGATGATAGTCATAATGATGACATGGATGAAGAGGATGATCAATGAAATGTATGTCAAGGTATGATCAATGTTACATATGAGGTATTCATTTATTCATAGAAATTTGTATGACTTGCATTTTTTTTATAATTAAGTTATTATATGTTGATCTATAATGTCATGGACTATATACAATGATTTTACATAGGTACCACTCATAAAGTAGAGGTAAGGAATTTAAAAATATACAATGATTTCGATGAATGCATCATGTAATTTCCATATTCTATGTAATTTGTAGCATACATATTATCTAATTTTTGGCTAACTTAAGGTAAATGATTTACACATGCAAGAAATTTAATGCCTTTGACCAAGATCATTGACTATGACATGGATTGACAAGTATAAGTCCATAGACTCTATAAATACAATTTATTATTTGTGCGTCAAATCTTTAGCATCCACATCAACTTTAGTCCTACGATGTCTCTCATTTGATGGATTCTAGGTATCACCAAATAACTATTTGGCTAATCTATCTTCCTTGAATTAGGAAAATGATAGAATAGAAGACAAAAGTGAGACCTCTAGTAGGTCTAAAATAGGAAGGCCAACTAGAGATCAAAACATTAGAAGAAAATTCAATTAACAAATGCAATTTTTTCTTACTAAGGGGGGATCATGTTCTTATGATAATGATACCAAAGGCAACAAGAAGGTTCCCTTAAGGTACACACATCTTCAAAATAATGGGTGCCCAAGGAACAACCTCCAATTAATACTAATTCTCCTATTAACCAAAGGATATATCACATAGCTCCATCTTCATTACATGGTTTGGTCCTATTTTCGATGGATGACATAAAGGTCAGTTATAATATAGTTCTTGAATTGATGGAGTATGTAGGACCTTGTTACAATTATGATAATTGGATGCAGGTTGTGCAAATAAAAAAAGTATGTGTAGGTATGCATTGTTAGCAAATTATATATAATGCAAAGAAAATGACCAAAGTAAAAGGCTTTCTATGTATATTAATAGAAGGCCAAAAGTAATAAGGAATATTGCAAGTTTTATAAATATTTCTTGACATGTGTCAACTAATAAGAAGTTGAATTGTATATTCAAGGCACATGTGGAAAACCATGTTCTGTATATGCAATAAAATCATTAAGTGCAGGGGAAGAACTTCTGATAGATTACAATTTGAATTATGTAGATCCAAAAAAATTCACTATCATGGGACTAGTAGGTATAACATATTTTAAACCAATTGCCTCCAATTAATATTGACTCCAAGATACAATCTAGTATTTTATTAATAATTTTTTTGATAATTCTATTACTTTCATTTAACTATTGATTGCTAAGAATTACAAATTTGTGTCATAGGGTGATATGGATCCACCACAAGACAATTGTGAGAATGTTCCTCACACACCTTCTTTAGAAAAGTTAAACCTTAATTAGAGTAATTGTATAAATTATATAGAAACAAATGGTGTATTATTATGTTCTTTTCTTCATGTCTTTGGAGTTATTTTGATAGAATTTTACTAATATTGATGTCACAACTTGATAAATATTGATAGGGAAAAGAAAAAATGATAGCAAACCAAATGTGATATGAAACTGAGGTGACATTTTTAGATGACATCGCATGTAGTGCTTACCTTAACTTCATGTCTAATTAGATGATAAATAAGTATAGTAAATAAATTCTTACCCTTATCTTAGAAAAAAAAACAAGACTAAGGAGATAGAGGAACTCAAAGATGAATTGATATGTAGAGTCAATTGTATGAAGGTAAGAAATAATTAATCTTAAGCAATAACAAAAATTCAATAGATGTTTATATTTTATATTGTCTTATGGGTCATGATCTAAAATATGATGTGTTCTTCTTACAATAATTTTTGACACCTATGAAATATTTTCAACATGGTGAGGGTTGTAGTGCACAACCTTCATGTAAATAACCCTTAAACCTTTAACCATTCATTTAACCTTTGCATGCATTATTGACTCAACTTATGTTTGGGATGCTTCTAGTACCCTATTTGATCTTTATCCATTGCAAATATCTTTGTTAAAAATCTATTCTTTAGCTCATAATGAAGTGTGAACACCTCCTTTAATCACCACTCTAATATTGTCAATTGAATTGTTGGCAACAAGGAGCTTATAAACATCTTCATTTGTACCAAGTACAACTAGTAAAACCTTGTTTTGCTATATTTTTTTATGTGCTAATCATGCATTGCTTATTTTTTCTTGGGTGTATTTTATACTAATGGACCTATTTTGTGCACTAATATATACACCTATATCTAATACAAGAATAGAGACTAGTACTACTAAAACTCAACCATTTCCTAGATCAATCCATGTTACTAGTATTGGCTCATTTGTGGGGTCATTGTTGTTGAACAAGAAAGCTATGTATACATTAAAAGTACCAAAGATTTCAGGTGCTTTAAAATTGTTATTATTTACATTGTAATTGTAATTTACTTATACATAACTTGTTTTGGACTAATAATCCCATGATATTTTTGTAGGAAATGATTTTTTTTATGATACTCTTTTTGAAATGACATTGAAGCTGTTCTGGCCCACCATATGTTAAAGGTATGTAGCTTCATAACATTGGTACAACATTTTTCTTTTCTTCCATTTATTGTACTACATTACAGTTTTTGATTAAGGAAAATAGGAATTAACAAGGCCTTTAAACCCATACAATAAAAAAAATATTAAAAAAGAATAAGTTAAAGTAGCAATATTAACTAAATTATACCAAAGAAACATCTCCCTACAAAAAGATAGGAACTAGTGAAAAGCCAAGAAAAAAGGACAAAAACCCAGGCCATCCCAAAAAAGTTGGGGCACTCAAGAAATATCTCTTAACATTTCTACTACATTAATTTTGAGCTCTGAAAGTCTGCTTGCTGCCTCCTTCATTTCTAAATGCTCTTTATCAATATCCGGAGTTTCCTTCTTCCTAATGCTAGATCTAGTGTGCTTCCTAGAGAAATCCTCAAGGGTCTTTTCCTTGGTGTTGTGGGAGGTTGGATCTTCTTCCTTACTTGTTCTATGATCCTCCATATTGTTGTTAAGAATCTTGATGTTTTCATTGGGCTTCCTTAAAGATATTGTAGCTTTGTTCTACAATGATCCTCTTGGAGCTTTCCATAATTTCAACCCTTTTTATGACTTCCTTCACCCTTTCATCCTTGTTCTTTTCTTCTTCAGTGACTATTCTTTATGCTATAGTTTTCTCTTTTAAGGCTACACACCCTATACTTTAGGTCTTGGAGTTCTTGAAAGATCCATTTTGTTGTATGAAAACTATTGACAACACTATTCTTGGCATTGTTGATGATGTCCATATTTGGGTGCTCCTTAGCATTGTCACTAGAAATAATCAGGGATAGATCAATTAATTCCTCCAATTAGTATTTTTCCCTCATCATCCTCTTTTACTTGAGTTCTAATTAATTCTCTACCTAACTACATCTTGGCCAAGATAGTGTTAAAATTTCTCCATACCACCTTTCTATCTCTGCCAATAATTAAGCACTTGTATCGGCTAGTACCAAAATCCTCAAGGCCTTGGTTTTGACCATCTCTCTTGCTTCCTTTTGACACATCCCGCTCAATCCATTTTTTCTCCTTCTTAGCTTTAGGATATTTTATTTTTTGACCCCTAATAGTATTCTTAGAATCCTCTTTGTTTTTCAACATTTTTATAGTGATGGTTTTCTTTCCCTTATAACTCTCCAAACCCTCCTTTTCTCCAATCTCCTCTGCACCTTTGGCACTCTCCTCCCCTATGTCCATTCCTTTAGCCTCTTCATTATACTCACTATTAGAGGAGAAATCAAGGTCATGCTTGGGTTGAGGATTAGTATCACTTTTATTTTCCTATTTGATGTTGTGGTCTATATAGTATCATCCTTATCTAATTTAGTGTGCATATCTAGGCTATCTTCTGTATCTAATGGAAAATAGTTATCTTCTAACTCTTCCAAGTCCACTTTATACTTCTTCCCATCCTTTTTAGGTTTAATTTGTTTTCCCATTGTCCTAGCTCTAAAGAATTCATAAATAAAAAGTAAAAGACCCTCATGGAGCATTAGATTCCTAGTGTGCTTCTCCTAATATTCATTTATATTTTCATTTATTAAAGAGTAAAGATAAATGGGGATGGAAATTTTTGATCCCATACCTGAAGTGATTTAAAATCATGAAGTGGTAAGTGCATAGCTAATCAAATCTAGTATCAAGGGTGATATACTTGATAATAGCCCTTAAAACAAACCCCCATGGTTGCTTTATTGAACTTGGGAGATAATGGGTACCTCTCTTGACAAGAGATTTCTTCTTCTCTTGATCCTTAGTAAATTCTACCACTACTTGGCTCAAGATTTTTTGGTCTCTATAGAATTTCTTCCCCATGATGGGAATATTAGTGACCACAGAAATGACATCCTCAATTATAGTAAACTTAACTCCATCAATTTTCACTTCTATCTTTTCACCATAGCCTTGGTGAATGAGGGCTTCCAACCATAGAGCCTTTCTATAAAGGTTGTGAGATCCCCCTTTTTCAAAATTTCCCAGACCTTCAACCTCTTGTGCCATTTCTGGGCTCCATCCTTCAGTTCCCTCCTATGACTTTCCCCAACCATTTTACCCTTGACACTAACCAAAAACTACGTATCAAAACCCCTTAGAGTAAAAGAGCCTCTTCTCATTTTTGTTAGCCTATTATTAGTCCTATTATCAAGAAATCTAAAATCTATCATTGAATTAAGAGGATAAAGATGATTGATGTGAGAAGTATGAGTGATATTGTACTTCCACATCACATTTTTTCACATTCCCCATAAAGCACTAACTATCATAATAAATATACATCAAATTTTTGCAAGTCATATTATCTATCATAATAATTTATAATTATGCCCAATCTTCCTAGGATCCTTTCCCATTCAATCATATCTTTAATTTCTAATTGGAGATTATTGCCTTCCATCCCCTTGGCCATATCATTGTACTTGATGGCCCAATTAGCAAAGTTTTCAGCCACTTGGTTGGCCTCCAAGTACTCATGAGCCCTATAAATTTCTTCAAAAGATTTGAGAAAAAGAATGCATTCTTCTATAATATTCTTTTTTGTCCAAGTAGGTTTATTCTTCTCATTAAGGAAATCTATAATGTTTTTTGAGTCACCTTCCAACCAAAGTTTTATCACACTTATATCTTTAGCTAGCTTAATGATATAAAGAGTCACTATAGCCTCCACGTAGTGGTTGGTTTGAGTTCCAAGGGGATCAGTCACTGCAGCAATACCTTTGCTGAACTTGTTTCTAATAATCCCTCCCACTCTAGCCTTTCCTGGGTTGCCTTTGGCTGCCCCATCAAAGTTAGTTTTACACCATCCCTCAGGTGGCATCAACCATATACACCCTTCCCTCTTTCTTTTTCTATTTTGATTAGTGCCAATAGAGGGGATAAGACCTTTGATAGTGGAATAATTCTCCATTAGAGAATTAAAGCATTTTTGGAAAACAAAATTAGCCTGAGTTTCCTTATCCCTAAAAATTCTATTGTTATGCTCTTTCCATACCCCCAAAGAAACATGGGGTAAGGTCTAATTACACAAAACTCTATCATCACTCCCAAATCTACCATGGTTCCACTACTCAAAAAAATCTAGGATGTTGGAAGGAAAACACCAAGATATGTTAAAAAAGGATAGGAAAAGAAATAAAATAATGTTAATGAAAGGGCAATGGATGAAAAGGTGATCAACACTCTTACATTGATTTTTATAAAGAATGCATTTGGTAGGCATCATATTTCCCCTCTTTGTGAGGTTATCCATCACTAGGATGCAATTTTGGAGCATAATCAAGAAGAAGATGTTGATTTTTGGAATGATCCCTGAGAACTAGGCTTTGGCCCACATAGGGGAGGGACCAAAATTTTGTATATTCTCATAGCTAGAGGCTACAGTATAAATGCTATTAACAATATCTCCCTAGATAATGGTGTCTTTCTTCAAAGATAAGGGGATATGTCTAATCAGATCCATGAGTGCCTTGAGATCCAAGGATATCTTAGTGAAGTCAATCCATTCATTTTGGTTCCTATAGTCATTCACCCTTCTCCCAAATCTATTAATGCAGACATTTTCCCATCTACTGAAAGGTTCAATTTCTTAGATAGGGCCAAAGCTGAGCCAATCATCATGCGGAAAGTTGATATTCTCCATTGCCTTGTTTCCATTTAGCTTTGTCAAAGGCAAAGCTCTTCGTCCTTAGTATGCCACTGCAAATAATAGAACCCCTAGGATTAGCTTCTCTATTAATGAAATGTTTGGTTTTCCATATACTTTAGCTCCAAAATATCTCTCCATTCCCCTTTAGAATTGAAGATTCTCTAGATTTTTTTTTCTTGGAGAGTACTGTTAACCTATTTCAGCTTTCTAACCCCTAGGCCTCCTTTATTCTTGGGTCTACATATATTCTCCCAAGCCACCAGAGGGTATTTTTTTTCCTCATTGGTTCCAAACCACATGAATTTCTTTTGAATGGACTCTAAATTCTTAGAAACATTGGGAGAGATAGTAAATAGGCTGAGAGATTAAGTTGGAAGGTTTTAGAGTGTAGACTTGATCAATAATACTTTACCATCTTGGCTAAGAGTAACACCTTTCCAACCCACCAGTTTTCTATTAAACCTGTCAATGAGATTGTCCCAAAACTAATCAGGTGGTTTGGTTCCCAAAGGAAGGCCTAAGTAAATGGAGAGAAGAGTCCCAATATTATAGCCTAGGATGCAAGAAATTTTTGTTTGTCTATCAGGGGGAGTATTGAAGAAAAAAACCAAAATCTTATCCTATTTTATGAGCTTTCTAGAGGTCTTGGAATAGGTATTGAGAATCCCTTTAAAACTTTGAGCTTCTCTAACTGAGGCCTCACCTCCCAAAATCATATCATCCACAAATTGCTGATGGTAAAGACCAAAGGACTTGAAGAAGGTTTTAGTCCCACCAAATCCCCCCTACTTCTTTTGGAATTAATAATCTATCCAAACCTTTAGCTAAGATGATGAAAAGAATAGGAGATAAAGGATTCTCCTGATAGAGTCCTCTAGAAGATTTGAAAAAAATTGAAGGGGTTCCATTAACAATAAATTCAAAGGTAGGGGAGGAGATCATTTGAGAAATTATCTTTCTCACTCTAGAATTAAAACCAAAAGCTTCAAGCATGCTATCCAAAAACCCCCAATCCACCCTATCATAAGCTTTAGAAAGATCAAGTTTGAGCAAGAAGCACTCATGTTTACCATATTCTAGAGAATGAACAACTTCATGGACCTCAACGATGGAATCAAGAAATTGTCTACCAGGCACAGACCCAGATTGTTGCAAAGCAATAATCCCAAGAAGTAATTTAATAACTCTATTGGTTAAGACTTTATAAAAATCTTGTAAAGAGAATTGCAAAGGCTAATAGGCCTAAAATATCCAAAAGAATAAACCCCTGTAACTTTTGGAATCAAGACCAAAAAGGTAGCATTAATTTCTTTAAGAAGATTCTTAGCACCAGAGAATTCCTTAACAACTTTGACAAGGTCATAATCAATAATATCCTAGTACACCTGAAAGAAAAAGGTGGGGAACCCATTAGGACTAGGGGCCTTTTTAGTAGGCAAAGAAAAAATTGCCTCTTTTAATTTCCTCCATCTTGGGAATAGCCAATAAGGCCCTATTCTAATCCTCATTTATAATAGAAGGGATAGCATCAATGATAATATTTTGATACTCTTTAGCCAAATTGAGATATTTAGTAAGAATAGATGGAAAATACCTTATGGCCTCCTTAGCTATCTCATTATCTTCCCCTATCATATCATCTCCCTTTTTAATCTGACTAATTTTTTTTTCCACCCTATGTTTCATAGTGGAAAGGTGAAAGAACCTTGAGTTTTTATCCCCTTCATTGAGCCAGATTGACCATGACCTCTATCTCCAAAATATTTCCTCCTTTCCAAAAATATTGTGAAGATCAACAAGGATGTCCTTCTCTATATTCATCTTAATTTCATCATACCCACATGTCTAGATCTCTTCTTGAACCTCTAGAATTTCTTCCATAACCATTCCTTTGGTTTGGAAAATATTTCCAAACTCACTTTGTTCCATATTCTGATTTTGGATTTAATGAATCTTATTTTTTTAGCTACCTTGTACATTTTCATTCCATCAACCTCTATCCCCCACCACCCCTTAATTTTATCATATAGGCCAGGATGCACTAACTACATCTTCTCAAATCTAAAAAAGAAAGCTTTCTTTCTATTAATTCTATCAATAGAAAGAGAGATAGGGGAGTGGTCTAAACCAAGCCTACCTAGCAAAGAGAGCTTGCATTGAAATTGACACATCCAATCTAAACTTAAGAGAGCTCTATCTAGTATCACTTGAATACAGTTAGGTCCTATTTTCCTATTGGACCATGTGAAATTGCATCCACCAAGATCCACATCCACAAGAGCTAAGTCCCTTATTAGGTTAGCTAAATGTTACCTACTATCCATATCAAGTGGAAGACATCCTATCTTCTTAGTAGCCAAAGGGGGGGTATTGAAATCTCCTATAATAATACCCTAAGACTCTCAAATCTAAGAAACTAAGTTCAAAATTTTAAGCCAAAAGATTCTTCTACTATTCTTAGTATTAAGGGCATATATTTTAAGAAGAAACCATCTCTCCAAAGTCTTTAGATTGAAAAAATTCATTAGTAAGATATTATCTTCATAAAAAATGATATTACCATCCAAGGAATCCTTCCATATAGTAAGAAGACTAGAAGATGCCCCATCTGAGTTAGTGGCTGAGTTTCTCCAATCTTTACCAAATGAAATCTTATCAACTTTTTTTCCTTTTTCATTTTAGTTTCCTGAATTAAAAAATAGTTGGCCTATGGTCCCTAATCATATTCCTAACAATTTCCTATTTGTGGATTCCATTGAGTCCACAAATGTTCCAACATATAATCTTCATGTTTCTAAAATATGACATGCTTCCTGGATGGTCTTTTGAGTTCCATCCAAAATATTCCTCCTTGCTTCTTCCTTTCTAATTTGTTTCAAGCACTTCCTGCCTAGGTTACTTGAAGTTCCTCCATTATCTTCTTTGATCTTGCTTCTTGTTGTTACTACTGAGGGTAGTGAAGGGTCTCTATTGTTTTCATTTTTCTTATGGGTAACTTGAGTCCAAGGGTTCTCATTGGTGTCCTTGAAACTATCAAAGAAGGATTCCAAATGAGATAAGTGCTCAGGCAAGGTAGCTAATACCTTGTTTAGGAAACTACTTACCATTGATGGAGCAAACCCTTTACCTTGAGATGGTTTATTCACCCCTTCCACAAGAGTTCCATCCAAAGAGTCTATGGAATTGACAACAAACTGATTCTCTATGATACTAGCTACCTCCTTTCCTTCTTTGTCCTCCTTAAGAGATATTTTGCTAGAAAGATCCTTTCCTGCATTGCCTTCCACACTACTCTCCTGCTTTGGCTTAGAGTCTTTCAAGATCTTATTATTATCCTCCAAAGGGACAATATGCTCTAATTTCTTCATAGATGTAATATCCCTAGTTTTTGCATTTTCATCCAATGTGTTGGGTTCCTTAGGTGGAGGCACAATGTCCTTTCTCTCTTGGTCCTTTTCATATGGGGTTTTTCGTTCCATACCTTTCTAGGTGCCTCAACTGAAAACATGTGGTTGTGTTTTCCCTTTTTGAGATTTTCTTTTCGGACCTTTTCCTTGTCTTTGATAACTAGGCAAGTCTTTTCTTTGTGTCCAACCTTTTTATAGTGGAAATAAGAAAAAGGAACAGACTCATAATCAATCTATTGTACTCTTTTACCTAGACAAGACTACAACTCAATCACCTGAGGCATATCCTATCCTTAAACCACACCCACACATAACTTAGCATATGTTAGTCTCTTCTTGGCTACTATGATTGGATCTATAGACAAACATTCCCCAAAAGAGTTGGCAATGCCAACTAAAGAATCCACATGCCAATATTCTAAGGGAAGTTTTGGAAGCCTTATCCAAACCAAGGCTTGGGTTAGAAAATAATTGTTCAAATCTAGATTGGGAGTCTATTTTTGAAGGATAAGAGTAGATTTACCCATTATCTAGTTCCCCACATAGAGAACCCTAGAGTAATCCTCTTGACAGGTGAACTCAAAAGACATAAAACCTTTAGCCATAGTCGTTACTTTAACCTACCCTTTCAATTCCCATTTGTTTCTAGTAAAGGTCATCACCAAATCTGCTAATGAATTTTTCCACCAGGGTAACCACCATTCCTAAAATGTTATGGTCTATGATTTCAGAGGGAACCTCTAAAGTGAAAACCCCTTTTTTCTTATTTGATTTATCAATAATCTTGGGAAAAGATGACTTACCTATGGGTTTAACACCAAATAGGTTATTCCATTTCCCCTAGGCTTAGGGGTCCCTTCTCTAGATGCTTTATGTACCAAGACATGAGCAAAAATCTCACCTGGGTGTGGCTGCAAGTCACGTGGGTCCCCATCTTTTGCAACTTCAACCTTCCAGTCATCATTGACCTACTTAGATCCTATAGATTGGGATCCCTGTATCCCTATGGAGTTCCCACTTAGACAATTCAAACCTCCCACCCCTTCCTACTCTCCTCCACTCCATTCTCACATTTTCATATTCTTATTTGTTCTTGTACTATATTAAGGTTATGTATTTAAGAATTTGTTTTTTGAAAAAATGTGGAATGAACAAAGTCTTGAATTAAAAAATCAGCTCATTTAATCTTTAGAGGACCTATTTGGAAAAATAATTTTGACAGTGCCCTACTTCTTAAAAGAGCATCCAAACATATAAAGACTATGAGAGACCTATATAGAAGGGTTCAAAAGGATAACCCAAAGTACGAGCATCCTTCTATGGTTCCACCAATGGAGTGGAATGAAATAATAGAAGGTGCAAAAGAGAAAAGGCTACAAGGTAAAGGAATTGAACCAAAAGAGGGAAAAAGAAGGTATGTCATGATAGTATTAAGTAGAATGTAATCATGAACTAAATAGTGATCTTTCTAAGCATATGGTCTAACATGTTTAAAACTTATCATAGATTGCACAACACATCAAAATCTATAGAAGTGAGAGTATAAAAAGGTTGGACAAAAAAAACTTGGCTCTAGTGGCTATATGAAACTTCACTCTCAACTTGTAAGTAGAAGTAATGAAATTTCATATTAATTTTTTTTTTTTTAATATCTATAAGGTTTCGAACAGTTTTTTTTAATAAAATCAAACATGAAAAATTGATGATATTAAGCCAAAAATTTAGGGCATGAAATTCAATGTAGATCCCATAGATGAAGACAAAAAATTTCCTTAAAGGAAGGCTATTAAGTCATGGTTTGATGCATACACCAAGAATCTAAAAGCCATACCAAAGAATCTAGTGCACTAGATGAGACATAGGTTAATTAGTCAAATGAAAAGTAAATCAAATTGTATTGTTAAGAAATTTCATGTTTGGTGTTAATTTCCAACATAAATTGACTATATATATATCAAACAATGATAACAATGCACATGGCATTTTACTACAACCTTCAAATCCTATCATAGAACCTATGCATGATGAAGGCCATGATGTGCATCATAGTGGTAGAGGTATTAATTTTCTATTGTAAATAAATGATGTAATTATTAGTAGAATCAACCATCTTCAATTGCAATTGGCTATGTAACCTTTTTTTGAATATTTTAAAGCATGTTGAGCATTATGGTGAATGAGTGGAGCATATTTGAAATGTTCAACATGTTGAGGTGGTAGTTGATCAAAATGTTACTATACATGATGTGGCATTTTTAGATAAAGAAAAATGCATGTTTTTGAAATAAAAAGTGACCAAAAACAAGGGGGTCAACCCTCACAACCAAAAAGCTAGTAATTAGCACATTACTAGTAGAGACCAACAGAGGACACAAACCAAATACTAATGTTCTACTTAAGCATAGTAATACTTATGCATGTTACCAACTAGCATAATACAATGAACAAAACCATCTAAACTATAGAAGAAGCCTATTATGTCCATCACACTACAAAAGTTCATCATAAAAATTGTTCACATAACCTTGCCAACCCAAGTCTAAGCTATAGATGAAAACAATAAAAAAAAAGAAATAGTATAAAAACATAAAAAAATTGGATTTGAGGATCGACAAAAAACTAAAAAAACTTAATTCACAATTTTCTCCTTTCCCTTCATAGCTAGCAAAATCTAAGCCTAGTCATCAGCTAGGAATTCGAAGAGGAGCTTATGATCCTCCATATTCATTCTAGTATCTTCATTCTCCTATGCCAATAGTTTGAGGGTGGTCGTAGTAGCATGGGTGACCTTTAGGGAAAATTTAGAGAAGGAGAGGAACCCTTCTTCTAAGATTTAACCCTCTTTTCCAATTTGGCATACACCTGCAGTTGCTCCTTGCTCTCCTCCTTATTATCCATTTCCACCTTCTTAGCTTCCTCTTTAGCATAGTGCACCTAGTTATCATTCTGCAAAATGCTTGGGTTAGTAAAAAATTTACATTGTTCTTTGGCCGAGGAGGAAATGGTAATGGGGGAAGTGTCCATTTTTTTTCTATTCTCATTGAAGGTAATGGGTTCTAAGGTGAAGCTACCAAAAACATGGGTAGTCTCTATGGTTGCAGCATTGCTACCTGACACTTGAGTATTATTAGCATACAATTGGGCAAGTTCACTAGAAATTTCCACCAAGTTAACACTTTTTTTACCTCCTCCTTTCCTTCTCCTTTAGAATCCTCCTCCTCCCCTTCTTCTTCATTATTTTTTGCACTCTCTTCTTTAGCCTCCTCAATCTTGAATCTATTGGATTTTTATTTGTGCCTTGCTTGGGATTGGGCAATTCTTCAAGACCTTTTGCTAGCCTTTCCCTTAGCCTCCTTCTTCAAGTCCTCCTCTTCCACCCCCATAGGTTTTTCCATTTTAATTTTTTTACTACCCTTTTGTTCCCCAGCTGTATCAGGTTTTTTCTTTTTCTTATTTTCTCGGCTAGGGGAGGCTCACGAGATATGGATTTTAGTTCTAATATTGGTGCTCAAGGGTGAATTATAATGGTGGTACTAGTTGTCAACCACCACCACCCTAAGAGGCAAAGGGAAAGGTGGAATTGGAAAAAGAGAAAGATAAGGCCTTGGTGAATAATGGTAAAGTTTTTCCCTTTATTTCTCTTCTCCCTAACATCACTGACCATATCTTCAAGAGAATGTAGTTGAAAAAATGGGATACAAATAAAATCCCTAATCCTATAATGATTTATCAAATGGAAATGATAGTAGTAGCAAACACTAAACCTACCAATGTTAGATATTTCATAAGAACTAGGCACACATCATCCCATGGAGTTGGCAACTTGTCCCTTTTAAACCTTCCTCTATAGTGCACAAGTTCCTTACTGTCTAAAAAAAAATTGTTCATATTCTCCTCATCTACAACTTTAGTGACCTTTTTCCATTTTCCCCCTCTCATTGATAGACTAGTAGCCATGGTAATCATTTCCTCATTCACTTGAAAAGTGATTCCATTAATGGTGACCTTGTGTTTGTTCCACCCATTGACAAACTAGAGGGTACAATTCTCATCATACGTCACCATCAACTACATGTAGGGTAGAAAGCCCCCCTCCTTCAATAGAAACTAGGTGGCCATCCTATCTTTGAAGTTCTCCATTTTAGTGGGCTCCAACCTATTCAAATCCCTACCCATATCTATCCTGCCAATTTCCCTTTACCCCACTTCAGTGATACACATCTGAACCTCCTTGTCTATGAAATCACTACACCTACTATCAACCTTGAGTCTTTCAACAATGAACAAAAAGGTTTTACAGTCTCATGTTTGATAAGTTTCAAAATCCCATGTGAATTCATTATGGGATTTATGATTGTATTATATTATCATTTTAACACCCCAAAAATCTTTGACAATCTAATAAATGATATCATTCGTACTTTTAAATGGGGAGAAATTAAATTTTGTGATGGGTTACCATAATGATGAAGTGACATTCCTCTTAATTTGCATTCACTCATATTTTTGTTTGTATGGCCACATCTCCTAATTTCCCTAAAACCTTTCTTAAATTTAGCACACTTTGACTGGCACTTGCCAAATTTGGCCCCCACATTAAATTTTATAGACATTATTAAAATATACTCCCTCCTCTTTCCTTGCTTATCAAGGACTTAATATCTTTGTTAAGATTCTCTATATTGCTCCAACACATGACTACCATAGATTTAGACCCCATAGTAGCCGCCACATTGGCCACCTTATTTCCTTCCCTATAGTTGTGTTGTAGGTGGACTCTTTCCATCCCATCCAAAATATGCCTGATATCTATAATTATAGTCTATATATTCCATCCTGGTTGGGACACCCCATCAACTAGATTGATGATTAATTTGGAGTCCTCTTCTATTGTTATTTCCTTTAGTTGCATTGGACTAATCAGCTGTAGCCCCTAGAACAAAGCCATTTCCTCAACTAGATTATTATTTCCATTTTCAACCTTGCTAGCATAAACTAATAGTGCATCACCATTCCTATCTCATAGCACTCCACCTGCCACTCCAATACCTCCTCTAGTAGCACCATCAAAATTTAGTTTAAATTGTGTAAGGGTGGCTGATTTCCATCTCTTTGTTGTCTCCTCAACATTTTTTAATTATCAAAAAGGTAAAAATCCTCATGAAAACCCCATTTTCTACAATTTTTCCTTCTTGCCTACTTGGTTCTTCCTTCATCTTTTTACATTTAGCAACCCTTATATTTTCCTTTAGCAATTTCTCCATTATTTCAAAAACCACCTCCACTAATTTTTCCTACTCCCTAAAAAATCTATTATTTATTTCTTTCCATATATGCTAGCAAATATATGGTGGTACAATTTTCCATAGGAAGATCAATCATGGGTGATAGAATGGACATCACTAGTTCTCCACAAATTGACTTGGATTGTCTTTCATAACTTAGTCCAAACTAAATCTCTCCTAGACCATAGCCCATATCCATACGATAGACCAACATTCAAGGAAAAGATGAGAAATGCTCTCCTCCTTTTCCTTGCAAAGAAAAAATTGGTTTATTATATAAAAGCCCCTTCTTTTCAAATTGTCTAAGGTTAAAAATTTTCCATGCTAAACCGTCCACCAAAAAAAGTTTATTTTAGGAAGAAGGTTACAAATCCAAACCTTACTTCACCATGGTGGATGGGGATCCTTGCTAAAAAGGTGTTTGTAAATGATTTGACTATGAAGCTACCACTTGAAGTTAAGTCCCAAACTATAGTGTCCTCTTGGAACATAATTGGGGGTCTTTGTGCTCCTAACAACTCTTCCAACTCCTTTAGTAGTTGAATATCCTCCTGAGTGTAAGTATCTTTATAGAGTTTCTTCGACTTCCTCCTCTGATCAATATAGTCTTCCACTTTCCTTCCCATGTCTTCTTTAAGTAACTTCATTAAACTTTTAAATCTACTTAAGACTAGTGGTTTCCCTCCCAACCAATTGTCTTCTCAAAATTTGATGTTATGACCATTCCCCACTACCCACCTTGTCCCTTCTCTCAATAATCCTCTACTCCTAACAATACTCATCCAAATTTTAGAGCCTCCTGGGAGGTCATTTTTTGAATAGGTTCCAATTGAAGGGGGAATTTCATAGATATTTAGCTTTCATTATATTACCCCAATTAGTGTTTTCTTCTCCCAATCTCTAGCCAATCTTCAAAAGAAGAGCCTTGTTAAGGTCATGAAGTCTTCTTACTCACAAATACTCCTTTTCCTTTGGCTTGCACACCTCTTCCCAATTAACTAGACATAGTTTATTTTTATCTTTTGTACCAGACCAAAGGAAATTCCTTTGTATTCTCTCAATCCTTTTCACCATATTTTGGCTAATTTTGAAAAGGGATAGGAAGTAAATTGGAATGCCCTGGAGAGCTGCTGAGAGAAATTATAATTTTCTAGCATTGTTTAAGATCTTCCCTCTCCAACTTGCTAGTTTCTTTTGAATTTTATCCACTATCATAGTCCAGAATTCATTAGTCACTTCTTTAGTAGTTAATTATAAACCAATATATGTATCCGAGAGGTTTGTAGATTGACAATCCAAAATTTTTCTTATCCTCCTTTGTAATGGGAATCAATATTAAAGAAATAAATCTTACTCTTATGATATTTCACTTGCTGCCTTGAGCTTTCTTCATAATTGTGCAAGATAGTCTTCCAAGCTTCAACGTTCATAACCAAGGATTCTCTAAATATGAATGTGTTATCTACAAATTGTTGTAGAACTTCAGTTTCAGTAGTAGTAGTAGGCTTGACCCCTTTGACACAACTTGTATTCACTAGTTTAGAGAAGGACCTTCCCAAAACTTCTGCAACCATGATGAAAAGGTAAGGAGAAAGTGGGTCACCTTGTCTTAGACCTTTCTCCACTCCAAAATTACCCTAGTGAGAACCATTTAGGAGAACATAATAATGAAATAAACTTACCATCATCTTGATTAGATTTATAATCCTATTATTGAACCCCACCTTTTCAAGCACATCATAGAGAAAATCCCACTTGACCTTATCATAGGCCTTGGAGATATCCAATTTGAAGGCCATGCCTAGTCATTTGTTTTTGTAAGAAAAACTACATGTTATGTTCTATTGTTAATGAAATACTTGTAATAGTAAAAAAAAGTATGTGAATTTAACCCATTTACTTGTTATTGCAATAGATCCCTCCCCTTTAGTGCAACAACCTCATGCTTCTCAAAGTAGGAGGAAGAATCATAATTTGACATTACATCTACAAGAGGAGGATAACAAGGAAGATATTGATGCTCCTATTAGCCTTTTCCTTAAGAAATCTAAGAAAAATAAAAAAGAAATGATTTTTCAAAAATGCTCTTTGATAAACCTTGTTGGATGATGAAAGAATGTTGTTTTAAGTAATTATCTATGAATTTTGCATATTAATATTGAATTCTATATCATGGTAATGAATATTGTGATGTGTTAATGAATTCTCGATCATTGTTTAGTGTTAATAAATTTTATATCATATTAATGAATGTAATGTGATTGTATTGATTGAATGTTGTAGTTTATAAATGGATAAATGAATGAAGTATGTAGTTAGATGTTAATGGAAAATTTAGATTGATGATAGGGGGAGGGGATGAGGCCAGATGAGCTTCCACTTTCATGTGGCTGCCCTTGTTAAGTAAAGAATATTAAAGTATTATCGAAAACAAGTGAAGCTCAAACTAACATACCTTCATTATTTAATCAATTTCATTCATTCTAGTTATTTTGTCATAAGTGCATTATGAATGTGTCATTGTCAAGCAACTATCAAATAACAAATTGGAAGGGCCAAAACTCAACTTGTCTAGCATTATTCAGCTTCACTTTATATTCTTGCATTTTTAAAATGTATTGTTGCACCAACTCACAGGTCTAGAGATTTTACATTAATAAAAAATGATGAGTAGAAGATTGTTCTTCATATATTTATGTGTTAGAGTAAAAGATTGATGCATTTAGAGAATATTCTAATGTGATTATCCTCTTGTGTTTATTTTGATATACAACTATTAGAGATTAAAAAAAGATCTCTCATACCATAATTAACTCAATTGAGCTTGTTGGTGTGTGTGACATAACTTACTTGAACTAGGACATGCAAATAATATTGGGTATTATCACTACTACATGGTTTGTATTTCTAGACCCAAAGAGACTTTTGATTTCATCTAATCTAAATAGATAACCATTTTTCTCCAATTTTATAAACAATTTGAAAATCTTAAAATCATATTTCTATCTTAATTCTTCTTTCTAGAAATGACACCCAATTTATTATATAATACAACTGTGACTAAATATTTTAAAATATGGATGTTAATCCAAAATGTTTATTCCAATGCAATTTGTAAGAACTCTATGTGAAGCTCATTAAAATAAATCATTTCACTTTGCAATTTCTTAGATGAGTTGAGGCTTTTACATTAATTTTTTGATTGCATTGAGAAAATGTAGCACAACAGTTGGTAATGAGCTTGGAGATAGGAAAACCAAAGCTGCAAGTTTGCAAAGCATGGCAATGTGAAAATGTGACCTTCTTCAAACAACCCAACCTTCTTAAAATGTAATCTTTTGCAATATTTGACATCTATGTTCTACATTACCTTAATTGAACACACAATTGCACATAATTAAAGTAACATCTATTTCACTAATCCTATCATGACCCAAAATTTATTAGAGATGGTAAGAGTGCTCCTGCACCATACTCCTTTTGTTGAAAAACTCAAGTCCCTTGAGTTTTCTACAAGGAATTCCTTTGAGGGCTTGAAGATCATCATTTGATTGAAAAGCAAGATTCAATGCATCTTTAATATTGCAGTGTCCAATTTCCTTTTGTGAGTTCTTATGTTACTCCTTTATTTTTTTGTGGGGGCCACCTGGCTCTTGTTTCATTCTATTTATTCCTTGGTATTCCACTATCATGGATTTTATGTTTTTTTTTAAAAATTGGGGGTTTCTTTTTGCTTCAATTTCTACTTCTTTGTAAAACTTTTGATGGTGTGAGGCCTCGCCCCGACCCATCGTAGCATAGTGATACATTACTCTTATTTTGTTATCCGCGACTCAAGATGTCGAGACATTATCTGATGCTTAGAACATATTTTATTATTTCATGTTGTGTGATGTTATTTCTAGATATATTTGATGATTGTCATTTAATGTTCATGTATATGTATGTTGACGAAATCAGTAAATGTAGGATTGAGATTTGATTTAAGATATTTCAAATGGTTAAGAATTATGTAGGATGAAGAAACTCTTATTGATGTATGTTTTAATTTATGAAAATTTTTGATACATATATATTTATATACATGTGATTTTATGGGACTACTGATGTGTGCAATGAGTGTGCAGATATTTAGCCGAGAAACCCTACAGAGGAACAAAACTGATCCCCATGTGCTAAAATTTGGAAACCCTATTGTTCATAATTATGCTCTTTCAGTGTTGCTTGACACTCGTAAAATATTTATGTGATTTGGTATGCTAGTTAGGGTTAATTTTTTAACCTTTGGATTCAAGTTGGTTCAAGTTAGTGTCAATTTTTCTATTAGGTTCTTAATTAGGGTTAGTCATCCCTAATTCGAATTTGTGCCTAGTTTGCAAGTTAGAGTTGTAGATGGACCTATTTTATTCCTAAATTTTATTTGACTCTAAACCTCTTTCCTAAGGCTTTAAAACATGTTATTTTTTCTAACCAAAGGGTATGGGTATGGGTTAGGGGTCTTTTCCAACCCCTAAGCCCCTTTTTTTGACTTTTGAGGTCACTCAAAAGTCCCCTTTTTGCCTTTGTGCGAAAATTGCAAGTGGTTGTCATGGGTTGTCTTACCCCACCTCCTTTTAGGGTTTAACCATGGTGTAGGTTGAGTTAGGAGTTTCTAGAGTGGCTAGTGGGTGGAAATAGTTATGGCTCCTTTTGGGTGGTTGAGTTGGAGGCCTATTTAGAGGCCTTCCTTGGTCTAGTGGTTGTTGCCCAATCTCTACATTTAGAGAGGATTTTTCTTGAAGCTTGAAGGAAGGAGGGATACTCTACTCAAACTGGTTCATTTCCATTACCTCTTGTGAAGGTAGGAAACTCCCATCTCCCTTATTCAGTTTTTATGTTTTGTTTCATGATCTTGTTACCTTGTTGTTGTTTTACTGTTGTATGGTTGTGGGTATGTTGAGAAGATTTGTAAACCATGTTATTTTGGTTGTTTTCCTTTCTTGTTTATGTTTTCAATTTTGAGTTTCGTTGCATGGGTGTTTTGGTATTACTCACCCTAGGAGAGGGCAGAAGTGACCAATTTTGGGAGAGGTCTGTTTAGTTGGACTCCAACCTGTGTAGAGTCTCTTCTCAGGATGAGAAGAGGGATAAAGGGTAGGGTGTTATGCACCCCTACCCATCAGCACAAACCTAGTATGAGTATGGCAAGTTTAAATGGAAGAACGAAAGTTCTTGGTTATTGACCCCGATTGGGCATCGGAATTTGGTATTGTGCTTGACTTCTCCAGTTGGAAGAATCCACCTCTCCCTAGTTTCATTGTGAATCTTATTGTGTACACCATGTGTGATTATGCATGCTTGATGTTCTTTTGGTTCTGCTTGGTTGTCACTCGATCAGTTATTGGTATCCTCCATGGTTCTTGAAATGAGATTCAAAAAGTATTACAAACTCCTTGATTTGATCATGAAGAAAATTTGATGAAATTGTTGAAAATGGGGATTGAGATCCTATTGTAAATTGTATTTTTAAACCTTATTGTATATGGCAATGAAGCCGGGTTTTCTTCCTGATTCTTTCCCGACTGAGCCTTTGAATTAGGTTAGCCAATAAAATAATGGTTGAGTGTATTTGGTTCTCATAATATTTGATCATAATGTTCAGTCGTATGAATTCTCATCAAAATAGAATAAATAAATTTGCATATATTTAGATGGGAGAATAGAATCTTAGATAATGTCTTGAATTATGAATGTTCAAGTCTTAATTACGATAATGAAGAGTTGAATTGATATAGTGAGTTTTTCAATTATGATGTATAATTATAATGATGAGATCAAATCAAGAGCAAACCCTATATTACGAAATCAAAGATATTTCATTTCTTGATAAATTTCATGGTGGTTATAATCAAATTCGAATGAGAATAATCCACCACCTTTTTGTTTTTAATTAATGTGTATAATATCATTCACCTCCTAAGTTCTTCAAATATGATCAATTAGACTGAGAGGTTGTATTCTTGAAATCAATAATAATAATAATCAGAACTTAGAACTCTTACCATGTCCTTGAAGAACCAATATAAAACATACATGTTTAAACTAGAGATGGAGAGACTATACGTAATATACCCCTTTGCAGTGGAATACTTGTATTAAGGAAGAATGTTAATAGTAGAATTATTCAAATCCTTAGTAACATAAATGAAATGCATAAAATGGCATGACCATGCCTTGTTAAAATTATGCTTCAAAAAAAATATGCACTCCTAGGAGTAAAAACTCTCTGGAAAATACATGAGGAAGAAAATTCATTCCTTCCAAAACCACAGAGCATATTCTTGCTCAGATTCCTTCCTAAATGAATAAAGAAACAAATAAATATTATGTTATTCTCTTGGGTGTATAATTTTGAATATATAAATGTGTACATTTTTATATAAAGTCAATATCTTTCCTTTCACCTATAAAACTTTATGAACTTATTGCTCTCCTTGGCCTTGCACGTTAGTTTTAAACTTGCTTTAAAAAGGGGTCTTTAGTGGCTGTCTCAAGTCAAAGTGGATGGGATGGGTGGGTGATGTCACCCTGCCACCTTGTCCCATCCCCATTCTCCTCCATTTTCTAGTGGCCAGTTGTGGGAAAGGTGGCATTAATGTTGAGAAAGGAAATTTAAATGGTCACCTTCATTTCCTTAACCCTCCCTTGCTCACCTCTGCTCACGTGCCCACCTCTTGGGTTGCGTTTTCCCTACCTTGGACTGCGTGGCGAGTTGGGTGGAGAGAGAGCTATGTCATGACATGACATTAGTTGGACGTTGGCTTAGTTTTGGGTGATATTTGATGTTGCAAATGAATGCTGATTTAAAACTTATACTTCATATCCCCTACGTACCTTTTTCCTTGTGTGCAGGTTTGGGATTTTGTGGGGTCTAGGGAGAGGAGTAGGGAGGGGTCAGATCGATTTGACTTGTGGTAAAGTGGATGTTAGGGGCTAGGGTGTAGGTAAGGTCTTAGGGTAGGAGGGTTAGAGGTTAGGTGTTAGTTAGTAGGTAGGCTTTGTTAGTAGTATTTGATTTAATTATATTTCAGTTTTATTGTAGTTAGAATTTTAGAATATGATTTAGTTTAATTTTAGATAGTTTAGTATTTATTAGATGGTTGTTTAATTATGTTATTTATTTTTGTTTGTTTAAATTGTTAATAAAATTAGTAATAGATCTTGTAGAATAGTTGTATCACTTTAAAGTTTTTGGTAAAAGTTAGTTTAATATTAATTGTAACATAGTTAAAATTTTAAATTAAGTTAGTATTTTATGTATATAAATATAGTTTGTTTAAAAAGAAACTTTAAATTGATTTAAGTATAGTTAGTTGATTTAATAAAGTTTAGGGTCATTTCATGTTTTGATTAAGGACATTTGTGGTAATTGTTAATAATTTTAGTTATTTTAGTTATGCTTAATTTTGTAAATACTAATTTAGTTAGTTTTGATTCAAATGTACTCTAATTGTTTTAAACCATTAAGTAGATTAAAGTTATTGATTAATTGACTATTAAAACAAGTTTTAAATGTAGGTTTAATTAATTCGATATTGCAAGTAATTTTAAATTCCGATTTTAGAAACATTGTTATTTAAGAAATTTTGATTGCATATCATTATAAATTAATAAGTTTATCGATATTAATCTAATAACGAAAGTTTCAAAATTTTAACGATGTTATCGTCCTCTTGTTTTAAAATATTAGGATGCAGTGTAGGGAACCTGTGTTGCAACTTCTATCTCAGTCATATCAAACGTAGAGCATGTTTAAATATTATTAGTTATTATAAAAAAAATTTTAAAAAAAAAAAAAAAAAAAAAAAAATTGTGTGTTTTGCCCTCGTAGTTTGGGCATGACAGATGGTTCTACATTTTTATTAGAATGCTTCTTGAGATTTAGGTCATTAAAGTTATTTAATATTAAAAAGTCAAAAAATTAATTCCTATCATCATTTTTGTGCTATGTATATTAGTCTTAACTTGTATCTAAATCTTGATTAAATATTGATTCTTAAGCTTATCTTAGAGAATGATCTAGTTTTTGGTGTGTTGATCTTTTTTTCCAATTATACCAAATGCCAGAAAACAACAACAAAAAATCTTGAAAGTTATTGTAGAGCTCTCATTTGTGATAGAGAAATTTAAATCGTTGTAGGTTCACAAATAGATTAAGTTACTTATGTAGGGATCAATAAACATATTATCATCCAATAAATTTATTTGTGCCTTAAAAGAATAGGCCTCCCATTCTACCAATTACAACATGGAGTGTAAGAAAGGTTTTAAAACAATTGAAAATGTGTCCTTATTGGTTAAATGACTTGATAGAGTCAAGTAAGTAGAAAGGAGCTCCTTGAAGTAAGAAACTTCATCCATAGTTGTCTGGATAAAGAGAACATTCTAATGAACATAGTAAAAGTAAATGAATGCCACATTTCACAAGTAACAATGGTTGCATCTTGTAAATAGGTCAATCTAATCAACATACTAAAGGTAAATCAATGCCTCATTCCACAAGAAACAAGAGCTATGATGCAAATGGAGTACATATTGGAAGTAACATATAGGGAAAAAATAATGCATCTAGCTGTACGAGATTGAATCCCCAAAGATCTGGTCATTACATGCAATAAAGAGGCATGAAGTGCATTGGTGCCATGGAAACAAGGTTTAGGAAGTGACTCAACCATAAAGACATGACTCTAATATCATGCCTAGACAACAAAAACCATAGGGAAGCATGTCATGATGTGTTATCTGCCTGAAAAATGTAGGGTTGACTATAGGGGGAAATGGATTTCCTTGAAATCAAATGTTTTATGTTGAGATAGATCTTCCCCTTGAAATGGATGACCAAGATGTTGTGGGAATCTCCCCAATGAAAGGTTAACATGTAGTCATCATTGTATATGAGCTTTATTTCTAGTAGATGACTAAGATGTTGCAAGGAAACTCCTCCCAACAAAGGAAGTAGACAACACAAAAGGTGGGGACCCTCACTACATGGTGCAATTCACTATAACATTTGGGATCAAATTGTGATGGTAATTTGTGATAGTGGTGTAATTTGTGGTGATTTTCATGTTATTTTGTTGAAATTATCCCCGACATCATCGCAATAGCAATGTTAGGATTGTAATTGTGCTACTCACATGAATATAAACAAAAATAAATAAACAAAGACATAAATAATTCCTCCATTTGTTTTGATTATGGAGAGCTATGTGTGAAAGAGGGTGGAGAGCTATGAACATTGTCATGCCCTTTTGATCTCTATATTTTATTGTCATGCCCTTGCTTTGTGATTTTGTTGTCATTCCCTTGTGATATTTTCATTTTTTTGTCATGCCCTTGCTCTGTGATTTCATTGTCATTGCCTTGCTCTACAATTTTGTTGTCGTGTCGTACCCTTGTAATCTTTGTCCCCATTCCTTGCAATTTTGTTTTCATTCCATGCCCTTTCTCTACAATTTTATTGACATGTTGTGCCCTTGCTCTATGATTTTATTTGCATGCCCTTGCTCTGTGATTTTCTTCAAGGGCTATATAAATGTTCTTTTCTTTTCCTTATAAATATGTATCTCTTTATATTTCATTGTAAACATACATATCTTAGAGATCTTTTGTAAGGTGCTTATTACATCTTGGCATAACAAAAAAATTGATCCATCTACTGACATATTCTAGAATTCAAATAATAAAGCAATAAAACTAACTCATTCCATGCTAAGTGACTTACCTCAAGATCCTCTACAAAAATAATGCAAATCAAGAAAAATTGGCAGAGTTTTCAAGAAACTTTACAAAAACATATCATAGAAGATATTATTAGAAATAAATGAGCTAAAACCTAGTTAAATGGGTCTAGTTTTTGATTAGCTAGGTTGATTACAAATTCCTATAGAACTGCCATCACATTAGGTACAATAAAATGAACAATTAGCTATTCCTAGCTATGTATACATGTATGTATGTATTTATATATACACATACACACACACATATCTGTGTGTCTATATATGCATGCATGCATGTATTTATGTATATAGAGAGATCTTGTGGATTGTGGATTATGGATTATAAACAAAAAAATAAAACATGACATTTATCATTTCCAATTTGTTTTGATTAATTGTGGATAGTTGTGCACAAAAGAGGGTGGAGAGCTTTGAACAAGAGTGGAGATCTAGGATTTTTTTATCGTTCCCTTGCAATCACTACATTTTGTTGTCATGTCATGCCCTTTTGATCTCTCTACCCTTGCTCTGTGATTTTCTTCAAGAAGAGAAGAGGTAAATGTTCCTAATTTTTTCCCTTCTAAACATGTATCCCTTATTGATATATAATAACTTTGGTCAAATTCTAGGATAACTAATTATGATGATTTTATGCATATGTGCATGTATGTATGTATATCAATTCACTATGTGAACTACTTTACATGCATACATAGACACTTGCATAGTACTTGTGCTAAATTAAATTAATCATTCATATCTTGAATTCAATTGAAACTATTCATACCAAACTAAATATGTAGAAATCTATACTTACAAACTATATTATCTCTTGGTTATTAAATAAAGATCTCGGCATAATATCATCTAGGTAATGATTAGATACATTCAGTCATAATAGGATCAAGTAGATGATCCATTTATATTTGTATAGATCAATGACCTAATATAAATAATGTTTGGTTAAGCATTAACTAAACTATAAGGTTAATAATTGTTTATATCAACAACCATGTTATGAGAGGTGGTGCAGAAGACCAAGGCACTATTAGGGATTTTGGTTTAATGTTTTGGTTTGTCACCTAATCATGCTAGGATAAACAAGTCTTGGATGAAAAATCCATGGTTGTAATTGTTAGTTTCTAGTGACTGATTAGGGAAGTGCTACACATACTCCATAAAGAAGCAAAATACTTGTGTAAAGGGTCTTAGGGTTATGGATTGTTTCATAAGGTGTGATGCAAAAATTACTTTTGTGGTGATATTGAGTTATAAGGGATCATAGATTATAATTAGGTTGTAATCACTAGATCATGATAATATTAGACTTGTTGTTTGGTGGGTGTAACTCAGGGATTGAGTGAACCACATTAAATCTTAGTGTCTTGTGTTCTTTTCTATGCAATCTATTATTTTAGGATATTGCTTATATTTGTATATAATTTTTATTTTTGTTTGTGTTTAATCCTAACAAATGGTATTAGAGCAAGATTGTTTTATTTTTAGTTATCCTTTCTAAGAAAGTCTCGTGGTTGAGTGGGAGTCTCACGATTGAGTGGGAGTAATGAAAAATAAGGGTAAGCTAAGGGTTGACAAGTTTAATGGGAAAAACTTTCAGTTATGGAAGATACAAATGGAGGACTAAGCCGGAAGGAAAAAACTAAGAACTAGGGAACTATGAAAATTGAGGACTAGGATATTTTAGATAGAAAAGGCAATTGGAAACATTTTATTATGCCTAGCACCATTGGTGACATTTAACATTATAAAAGTGAAGATGATGAAAGAGTTGATGGAAACCCTAGCAAAAATGCATGGAAAGCCCTCTTCTTTAAATAAGGTATTTCTTATGAAGCATTTATTTAATATAAAGATGGTAGAACATGGATTTGTTGTAGATCATTTAAATGAATTTAATATTGTTACTAGTTAGTTATCTTCTATGGGTATTAATTTTGATGAATAAATTAGGGCTCTCTTGATTTTTTATTCTTTTTCTAAAAGCTAGAATGTCTTGGTAATGGCTATGAGTAATTTTATTTCTAGATCTAATAACCTAAAATATGATGATGTCATCAGTGTTATTTTGAGTGAGAAAACTCATAGAAAAGCTTCAAATGGATCTACATTAGGAATTTCTTTGAATGCACAAAGTAGAGGTAGAATGATTGAGAGAGGAAATAATTGTAGAAATTATGGGATATAAGGAGGAAAGTCAAAGAGAAAGAGGTCTCAATCTAGAGGACTAAGAGATTGTTGGTTCTGTGGGAAACCAAGGCATAAGAAAAAAGATTGTTGGACTTGAAAGAACAATAATGAAGATAAACCAAAAGGGAATAAGGAGAAAAATGTGGTAAATAACTAATCTAAAGAGGATTCATTTCTTCCATCTTTAGAAAGTGTCGATGATTCATGGGTTTTAGATTCTGATGCTTCATTCCATGCTACACCTCATAGAGGTTATTTCATTGATTATGTCCAAGGGGATTTTGGGCTTGTTTATTTGGCGAATAATGAACCCTATCAGATTGTTGGAAAGGGAAAAGTTAAGATTAAGTTACATAATGGGAATCATTGGCTACTACATGAGGTAAGACATATTCCAAGGATGTGTAAGAATTTAATTTTAGTAGGGTAACTCCATGATGAGGGTTGTGGTTACTTTTAATGATACAAATTGGAAGGTTTCAAAAGATTCCCTTGTAGTAGAAAAGGTGTGAAAGAAGGAACCTTATATCTTTGTATAGGTCATACTGTTTCTTCTAATTTAATTGTTTTAGAGAAAAATGAATGTTCAAGAATAGTTGATGTAGTTGAGTAGGAAGAACAAATAGCTATTGTAGATTTTGATGCATTGCTATGGAACAATAGACTTGGGCATATGAGTGAGAAAGGTATGAAAGTACTTCATTCAAATAAAGTTTTACTTGGTCGAAAATGTGTTAATATGGATTTTTGTTAAAGTTGCGTGTATGAAAAACAAAAGAAAGAGAGTTTTGTGAAGAGTGGGAAGGAAAAGAAAAGTGAGAGATTAGAGCTTGTGCATACAAATGTATGGGGACCAGCTCAAGTATCTTTCCTTGGTGGCTCTTATTAATATGTTACATTTATTGATGATGCAACTAGAAAAGTATGGGTTTACTTTGTTAGACAAAAATCTAATGTATTTCTAAGTTTTAAGAAATGGAAATGCTTGGTTGAAAATGAGATTGGTAAAAAATTAAAATGTCTTAGATCTAACAATGGTGGTGAGTATTGTAGTTATGAATTTAAATATTGTTGCTCCACTAATGGTATTTGTAGGCAAAAAATTGTTCCAAGGACTCCACATGAAAATGAAGTGGTTGAATGCATGAACAGGACAATAATGGAGCGTGTAAGGAGCATGAGGTTACATGTTGGGTTGCTCTTAAACATGTGAGTAGAGGCTATTAATACTACTATATATTTGATTAATAGAGGTACTTCTACTCCTTTTTATTGTGATATTCTAGAGGAAGCATGGATTGATAAGAAGGTGAGTTATTCTTTTCTCAAAACTTTTAGTTGTGAAGCATTTTCTCATATAGATTCTAAAAATAGAGCCAAAATGGAAACTAAGTCAAAGAAATATGTATTTTTTGGATATGGCATTGATGAATTTGGTTATAGGCTTTAAAATTTTGAAAATCATAAAATTGTTAGAAGTAGAGCTATCATATTCAATGAGAAAGTGTTGTACAAATATTTGTTGTAGGAACATGAGAAGAAAGAATATGATTATGTAGTTCTAGATGGTACTCCAAAAGATGATGTTCCAACAATTCCTCATGATGTGCAACAACTGCAACAAAAAATACCACACACAGTAGTCAATGTTGGATAGTAAAAAAGGCTATGTAAACCTCTAAAAATATTTTTTCCTTCTTTGTACTCTATTCTACTAATAGATGCTAGTGAACCTGAATGTTATGATGAAGTTTTGCAAGTGGATACTAGAATATTTAATGGGAGTCTACTATGGAAGATGAAATGGACTCTTTGCTAAAAAATAAGACTTGGGATTTATGTAAGTTTTCTATAGGTAAAAGGGCTTTATAGAATAAGAGGGTTTATAGGTTGAAAGAAGAGGATGTAGGTAAGAAAATATTTAAAGCTAGGTTAGTTGTAAAAGGATTTTCATAGAAAAAAGGCATTAATTTTGATTAGATATTCTCTCCTATTGTAAAAATAAATTTTATCTATATTACTTTAAGTATTGTGGCTACTAAAGATTTTCACTTGGAGTAGCTTGATGTTAAAATAACCTTCCTTCATGGTGATTTGGATGAAGAGATATATATGGTAGAACCACATGGATTTGAGGTCAAGGTTAAGAAGAACTTAGTGTGCAGACTGAAGGAAAGTTTATATGGATTGAAGCAAACACCTCAACAATGGTATCTATTAAAATTTGACAATTTTATGTATGAGCATGGATATAGTAGGTTTCATTCAAATCACTATGTTTACTTTAAGAGGTTGGATGATGATAGCTACATTATTTTATGTTTATTTGTTGATGATATGCTTGTAGCTAGGTCTAGCATGGATTGCATCAAGGGGCTGAAATGCCAATTAGCACATGCATTTTCTATGAAGGATTTGGGAGCAAAAAAAAATCCTTGGTATGAAGATTTCTAGAGATAGGAAGAACATGAAATTGACATTATCTTAGTTTGATTATATTGCAAAATTTTTGTAACATTTATCTATGGAGAATGCTATAGCTGTCAGCACACCTTTACTTGGCCATTTGAAATTGACTAAGGAGATGTGTCCCAAGACATAAGAAGATGAGGATGAGATATCTAAGGTACCTTATGCTTCAGATATAGGAAGGTTGATGTGTGTTATGGTATGTACAAGGCCAGATATTAAACATGTAGTGGGTCTTGTAAGTAGATATATGAGTGATCCAAGAATTGAGCATTGGAATGCAGTCAAATAGATTCTCAAATATTTAAGAGGAACATCCATTAAGTGTTTACACTTTGGGGGATCTACTACTAATTTATAAGGCTATGTTGACTCATATTTGGTAGGGATATTGATTCTAGGTGGAGTACTATAGGTTATGTATTTACTGTTGTTGGGGCAACAGTGAGTTGGGCTTCTAGGTTATAGAAGGCGAATGCTTTATCCACTACAAAGGAAGATAATTTTATTTTAATAGAGGAAACCAAGGAGATGATATGGTTTTATTTCTTCTTGGAGGAATTAGGACACCCAAAAAGGGATAATTATTTTCTTACAATAATCTAGAGTGCCATTCATCTTGCAAAGAATTCAACTCTACATTCAAAGACAAAACACATTCAGTTGTGGTACCATTTCATTCGATTAGTTTTGGATGATGGATAGTTAAATATAGACAAGATACATATAGATGACAATCTAGGAGATATGTTTACAAATAGTAATAAGGGAGAAGATGAACTTCTCTTTATCTTTAGTTGATCTTCTAGACTAAACAAAATAAAAGAACAGTTGAGTCTAAGGTGGTTTGATCCAGTGGGAGCCTCATAAAGTAGAGACATAGCTATAAAATTAGTCTCCAAGTGTTAGATTGTTTCTTACTATGGAGTTTGATTATTTCTCAAGTGGGAGATTGTTAGTTTGTGGTGACTAATCATGGAAGCATTGTACATTTTATTGCCAACATATTGTAACTAACTTTTAACCCTAAAGCAAAAAAATACTTGTATAAAAGGGCTTAGGGTTAGAGATTGTTTCATAAGGTGTGATGCAAAAAATTCTTCTTGAAATAGTATAGAGTTGTAAGGGATTATGAATTTTAATTAGGTTGTATGACTAGATCATAATAATATTAGACTCATTGTTTGGTAGACTTAGCCTAGGGATTGGGTGAACCATGCTAAATTTTGGTGCTTGTGTTCTCTTCTGTGTGATCTATTATTTTGTAAAATTGTTTATATTTTCATGTAATTTTTGTTTCTATTTATGTTTAATCTTAATAGTAATGAATAGACACCTTCATGTATGCTTTGGTCACTTTGGGCAAGTTATAAGCCAAAGTTGCTAGTTGGGCAAAATTGGGTCTTTTTAAGTTTTTAGTTAAGATAGCCTAGGATTAGACATTTTTAGTTATTTTTGGATAAGTTGGAACCTTTCCAAGTCTTAGAATTGAAAAATTGTGAAGATTGCAAAAGTTGCACCTTTTTGTGCAAAATTGCTAATTTGCAAAATTGTAAAAGTTGCTAAAAAATGTAACTTAGTTGAAAAGGAGTTGTAACTATTCAAACAATAGTTATAACTATTGGGATTGATGTAGGAAGGATATATACGTCATTTGTGAAGTCAAAAAGGGAAGATTATATAGATTGGGAGAAGTTGCAATAAGAGATTTTTTAGTTTTGAAGCAATTTAATCAGTTTCTTGTACTTTGTCTATACGCTATGGATTGGCAGGCATGATCAAATGATTGTTTGAAGAAGAGTTTTTTCTTAATTTTCCATTTCTTTTTATTTCATTATTTTGTGTGGATTTTTGTTCAATTTAATCCATATTTTGTACAGGGGAGTTTGTGTGACATCAATTTTGTGCAAGCTTCAAAGATGGACTGATAGTTGTGACTCCCATGGTTGGTTTTTAATGGCCTCTTGGGGAATGATAGTTAGATGGGTCCTCTCAATGATTCTAGTGTTTCAAGATTGGGAAATGTGTTTTTGTATTTTTCCTTACTAGCCCTAGGTCAAGTGCCTATGAGAATTTGACCTTGTGAGCATGTTGTTTGAAGTATAACAAGAGAAGGTGACTTGTTGGAGGGTTGAGTGTTTGGAAGAAAGTTTGAGGAAGGTGAATTGACATTCTTTAGTGTTGGGTGTATTTCCATGACCCACTTTACCATAGTTTCTTTGGAAATCAATCCTAATTAGGCCAATTAGGACTATGTTTCTAAGTGAAGAAAATGGAGTGCTGGAGTAGACCCAAGTCTTGGTACTTTGGGATTGGATATAACTCTGAAAAGGGTATCTACCCTAATTTTATTTAAGGTTTATATGGAACTTTTGGAAGTTAGACACCAAAAACCTCTTAGGAGGCTGATGCAACACAAGGTTTACTACTACCCAATTCCTTTCCTTATTAGGGATTCATTGATGCTTATCACTATCCTATAAGGGCTTCTTGACTACCCCAATCCTTAGAGGATATTTACTCTATCCTCCAATCCCACTACAACCTAGTTACACAAATAGTTACGTTTGTTTTCACACACAAATGCTCCTTCATACTTCATTGATGATCTTTCTATTATGGTTTCTTGTCCAAACCTCTCATTTAGGTAGCATGATGAGTTCCTTCCATGGTCAAAATTTCTCAAAACAAGAGTATTAGAATTAGCCCTCGAAACTAAGTTTTTGGAGTTTATCTCCATTTTGTTCCAAAGGAGAGGGAAAACAAATTAGATATTTAGATACCCTTTTGGGAAACCTTAAATATTTTGTGGGTCTCTATTCTGTGAAGTGTTTTTACACCCCAAAGCACAATTTAAGACTACTTTCAAGGGTTTCAAAACAATGTAGACTATCAGACAGACACTCAAACTCAAGTGTCAAACAACAAAGAAAGGAATACTGAGACAACCCATGTTTCAGCTAGCTTCTCACTTAAACCCCTTACTTTTTGTGATGAGACAAGCAAAAAGGATAATTCCCCTATTACCATTTCTTCCCCTCTTAATGAAAATTTGAAGATTTCTTCTAACCCACGGGTGCTGCAGGATAAACCAAAGGGACAGAAAATGAAGGAGGTTGCCACTACAAAGGTCGAGGAGCATAAAGAAGAGATGGTGACAGTGGAGGAGCATTACAGAAACCTAGAGGAAAGAGTCAAAGCTTTGGAGGAGGGGTTTTTCACCTTCTCCAAGTTTGGACTTAAAGTTACTCATGCTGCTACAACTACCCTCTAATTACTGGCACAGAAGAAGGAGGAAGCTAAGTTGGACATGGAGGACAATAAATTACTCTTTAAGTTCCTTGCTGATGACTAGGCTCAAATTCTTCTTCATGCAAGAGGAAAAGGGAAAAAAGAAATCTAAGTCTTTTTTATTTCTATTCAATTATGGGGTCCATGGATCCAAAAACTTTATATACTATTATGATAGTTATAGTTTTGCTGGTTATCAGCTGTAATTATGTTTTCATTAGGCCTAGGTGCCTCATTGGACTTTGGTTAGTTGCTAGGTTTCCTTTCTAGTTCTAGCTCTCTTGTTTTAGGTTCTTATCTCTAATTGCTAGTTCTCTTGTTCTTGTTGTCTATTTTTGCTACTAGTTGGTAATGTGTTGGTTACTAGCCTTTTGACTATTAAGGGCCAACCCCCTTGATTTTGGTTGCTTTTAATTTCAAAAACAATGTAGACTGTCCTAGCTAGAGTATGGTCTTTCACCCACCAAAACTGATCTTAGAAACTTTTCCCTCAGTAGGATTCAACCTTACTCATACCTCATCCTTCTACACTAACTGATTTGAAGTATCTAACCACTTTCAAACCTCAACACTCCTCTTCTTGCTCTATAATCTCCTAACCAAGTGCACAGACTTGCCTAGGAAATAACCTTTAAATTTCTTGGCAATTTTCTTAGGGCCCTACCACTAGAATACATTATGTACATGTGCTCTACTACCATGTCCCTTGAAACCATGAAGAACTCATGACAAGAAGTCATGGGAGAGCCATTATGGCCAAAACACGCAAAAGTGGAACAACACATTGCCTAGTTTAAAAAGATTTTTAAAATATACTCAAATGAATATTTACAACCTAAAGAGAAAATTGTTGTATAAATAAGAGGAACAAAAATAAAAAATTAGATTCTTCTATTCAACCTATTTGGCTATACAAAACCATCAAAATGAAAAACTATCTTAGAAGAGCATGTATTAACTTACTCAGGCTTTCTTATTACAATTCCCAACCATTGGAATGTGTTTTAATGGTGGATATATAGCCTTAAAAGGATGTTGTAGGTGGTTGGCATAACCACTAAGTTCAAACTTGTACTTTGCAACTTTTTCTCAAAAAGTTGTCAAACAATTTTTTCAAAATTTTTCATTTTGAAACTTTACTTCTCATCTTATTGGGAGCCCTTGAACCATCTAGATTGAGTCAAGAATTTTGTTTAAAATATGATTATGAATCTACAAAACTAATACTATGGTGCCTATTTGACAACTTTCATAGCAATGTGCACAACTTGACATCTTTTACCTCTTTCCACTTCCTAACTCCTACATGACATCTTATGGCTCCTTATCCAGATACAAACTAGATAACAAACTTGAAATCCCACCATAGATACATACTTCTCAAGGTCTTATAACTATGCCTTTGTAAGCCATAAACCAAAACTTAGAAACACTCCACACACATTTCCCAATAACTCCTATCTTATTCACCATCCTAACTTGGCTAGAGTCAGTACAATCCCACTATCTCAAATAAAAAATTAAAACTCTTTATGTGTGTGTCTATGTGTGTGTGTGTGTATAGAGAATCTTCTCTTTATGTATGTGTGTGTACACACACACACACACACACACACACACACACACACGAATATGTGTGTCTCTGTATGTATGTATGTATATAGAAAGATCTTTCTTAAGGTGGTTATTACATCTTAGCACAATAGAAAAATTGATCCACTTGTACACATATTCTAGAATCTGACTAAGAAAACAATAAAACTCACTCAACCCATGCTAAGTGACTTACCTCAAAATCTCACACAAAAATATATAGACCAGGAAAATGGATAGAGTTCGCAAGAAATTTTATGAAAACATATCATAGCAGATATTTTTAGAAAGAAACAAGCCATAACATAGTTAAATGGGTCTAGTTGTTGATTAGTTGGGTTAATTAGAAATTCATGTAGAAATGTCATCAAATTAGGTGTGCAATAATACTAATAGTTAGCTATTCCCAACTAGTAGGATCAAATATAGTTTTCCAAGGTGATAAAATCAAATATGCAAATGTATGTATGTATGTAGGTATGTATGTATGCATGCATATATGTATGTATGTATCTATATGTGTATGTATGCATCTATATATGTATGTGTATATGTATGTATGTATGTATATATATATGTATGCATATATGTAAGTATATATGCATATATGTATGTGTATATGTATGTATGTATATATATAGAGAGAGATCTTTCTAAAGGTGCTTATTACATCCTAAAAAAATAGATAATTGATCTAGCTGCATACATATTCCAAAATGAAAATAAGAAAACAATAAAACTCTCTCAACCTGTGCCAAATGAATTATCTCAAAATTCTACACAAAAATAATGTAGACAAAGAAAAATGAGCAGAGTTCACAAGAAATTTTACAAAAATATATCATAGAAGATATTTTTAGAAAGAAACAAACCATAACCTAGTTAAATGGGTCTAGTTGTTGATTAGCTGGGTTCAATGAAGTGAACAATCAGCTATTCCCAGCTAGCAAGATCAAATATAGTTTTACAAGGTGATAAAATTGCATATGTAGATGCATGTATGTATGTATGTATGTATGCATGTACACATATATATATGTATATATATGTATATGCATGCATGTATATAAGTATATATATGTGTATATGTGTGTATGCATGTAAGAATATATATATATATATATATATATATATATATATATATATATATGTATGTATGTATGTATGTATGTATGTATGTATGTATAGAGAGATCTTGTGGATGGTGGAGATCAATGGATATCTAGCATTTCATTTTTGTGCTCTTGTGATCGCTACATTTTGTTCTCATGCCCTTGTAATCTTTGTAAATGTATGTACCTTTAGAAAGATCTCTCTCTATATATATATATACATACATATACACTATATATATATATATATATATGTATATGTATATGTATATGTATATGTATATGTATATGTATATGTATATGTATATAGACATATATGTGTGTATGTATGTATATATATACATAAATATACATAAAGAGAAGCTTCTCTAATCACTTGCTAGGGGAAATATAAAGAGATATATGTTTAGAAGGAAAAGAAAAGAACATTTACATAGGTACCTCTTCTCCCCTTGAAGAAAATAATAGAACAAGAGCACAAAGATCACAAGGGCATGAAAATGAAATGCAAATATCACAAGGGCATGATAATGAAATGCAGTGATCATAAGGGCATGGCCACAAAATCCTAGATATCTACTAATGTCCACTAAGGGCACAAAAATAAAATGTAGAGATTAGAAGGGAACAAAAATGAAATGCAGTGATCACAAGGGAAATAAAATGATATCTCCGTCAACATTCAGAGCTTAGAGCTCTCCACCAATGTTTAGAGCTCTCCACCCTTGTTTAGAGCTCCCCACCCTCTTTTGTGTGCAACTCTCCACAATAAATCAAAGAAAATGGGGAATGATTCAAGTCATATTTTTTTCAATAATCATGTAGGTATCACAATTATGATACAAACATAATTATTGTGATGATGTCAAGGACAATTGCAAAGAAAGAAACATGAAAATACACAAATTACCCTATCATCACAATTTGACCCCAAATGTTGTAGTGAACTTAAGTGTATTTAAGAATTTCAATTTGAAGAAAGAAAAGCCTATGGTTGAGGTTCCTACTATTGAAAGACAATTATCTAATATTTTAATTAAGATCAGAGGAAGAAGAAATAAAATTTCTAATCAAATGAAGGCTTGCAACAAGTATGATTCATTTGATCCTAGTAGTTTCAGTAGCAAGAGAAGAGCTGATTTAATCCTCCAATTAGTAGTCTTAATATTTCTTCTCTACCTGTGTGTGTTCCACCTACTTCATTTCCTATCTCACAACCTTCATACAATAGTGTTCCTTACACTTATCCTAATCCTCCTACTATGGTTCTTAATATCCCACATATAGCACCTTCTATTCCTACTAATTTTTACACTCTTCCTAGTGTGTTGGATGTGTCATTGCCACCTATTTCCTCTATTGATTCAACTATTATTAGTATTGCTCAAATTGTTTGTTCCTTGCAGCAAAAAATTTCTTCTCTTATGCAATCCAAGTTTAATGTTCCTACATGTGATATGGGTAGTCCTACACAAAAATAATGTAGACTAGGAAAAATGGGCAGAGTTCATAAGAAATTTTACAAAAACATATCATAGAAGATATATTTAGAAAGAAACAAGCCATAACCTAGTTAAATTGGTCTAGTTATTGATTATCCAAGTTGATTACAAATTTCTATACAATTGACATCATATTAGGTACAATAAAATGAACAATCAACTGTTCGTAGCTAGTAGGATCAAATACAATTTTCCAAGGTGATAAAATTGCATATGCAAATGTATCACTTACATGCCAAGCATGAAGTGTGTTACAAAATTTATAAAATATGATTGGATATAAAGGTTCCATACTCTATACCAATAATGGAAGCCAAGGATGTAAGCATGCATATATTGGCACACTCTCCCTACAAGGATCCCAAGTATCTACTATTATCATTAATTTGAGCATCACTATATGATCCAAAATATTATGAAGTACTGAAGCTAGTAGTAACTTCTCCCATGTCTCCAAAAAATATAACATAGGTTTAGGGTCCCTTGGCTTCCAAGAATTTGTAGTAGCTATTCTCATTGTTGGAAGAATAACTTCAATGAAGAGTTGAGTGTAAGGAGTTGAAGAAGAAAGTTCTACTTCTACGTAAATGCCACAATCACAAGGCTCATTACCTTGTAGAAGCCTTTGCCATAATGGAATTACCTATAAACCATGCAAAAGATGTTGAAGTGGTTCCCAAACTTGAAACACTATTATAAGCAATGTCAAAGAAAATGTAGATTAGACACATATAATACTATTATATGCATGCATATATTATATCTGTATGTATGTATGTATTCATATACATATACATATACATATACATATGTATGTATATATAGAGAGAGAGATCTTGGAACAATAGAAAATTGATCCAGTTGCATATAGATTCTAGAATCCAAATAATAAAACAATAAAAATCACTCAACTCATGCTAAGTAAATTACCTCAAGATCCTACAAAAAAATAATGCAAACCAAGAAAAATGGGTAGAGTTACAGAAGAAATTTTACAAAAAACACATCATAGCAGGAACAATCATTTGTTCCCAGCTAGCAGGATCAAATACAATTTTCCAAGGTGATGAAATTGCATATGTAGATGTATGTATGTGTGCATGCATGTATATATGTATGTATAGAAATATATATACATATGTATATAAATATATATGTGTACATATACATACACACATATGTGTGTGTCTATGTATGTTTGTATATATATAGAGAGGTGGATTATCAAGTTTAGTGGAGATTTATGATTTCATTGTCATGCCCTTTTGATCTCTCTATATGTATGTATGTATGTATATACATATATATACATATGTATTTGTATATATATAAAATATATATATATATATATATATATATATATACACACACACATGTGTGTGTGTGTATGTATATAAACACAAAGATCTTGGCACAATAGAAAAATAATATTAACACTTAGTCAACAGGTATCATGGCCACAGATGCGATGAAAACACGTATTGGTAAGTAGTCTCATTTTTGATGTGTTTATTTGACTTGAACTATTATTTCTTAGGGTGCATTTTGTAATATTGGATACATTTTATGTGGGACATGATAAAGACATTCCTAGATGTTTCCATGTTAGATGTATAGGAATCACTAAAGAATTGTGATGAATTTTTCATGAGAAATGAAGATGGACTTCCACTAAGAGTAAGAGGTGATGAGGACATTCTAGGGACTTTAAAGATTGATCATTTCTTAAATATTTTAGATGTTAATGGGAAATTTAGATGGTGGGGGGTAGTGCGGGATGGTGGGGGGGTGGTGGCAAATGAGCTTTCACCTTCACATGGTTGGCCCTAATTAGTAGAGAGTATTAAACTATTCTTGAAACCAAGTTAAGCTCGACATTAACCTATGATTGCATGACAACTAACTATGTGCATCTCTTGGCTTCAAAAATGCAAAAGGGCTCCATAGTTCAATATGCAATCTTAATTCATATGCATATGTCATCAGGTAGAGTTGAAAAAAGCAATAAGTTTGCATTTTTGTTAGAGGTCTTTAATTAATTAGGTATTTTAAGTTATAGACCATCATGAACATTGTTCATGATGGTCTATAATTTTAAAAGCTTAATATACCTATTAAATAAATGTAATCATGCTACATTTTTTTCAACTCCACCTATTGTCCATGCATATAGAATGTAATTGCACATGTATTCTTGATTTAGAGTGGCATAATCTTATTTTGGATGCAATGAAAAAATGACATGCACTAGAAGATGGGAAAATGATATCACTTTTGCATGTCTAGAACCTTTTCTTGTATTTTAAAGATTGATCCTTTCTTAAATATTTTAGATGTTAACTAGGAATTTAGATGTTGGGGGGGTCGGGTGGGGCCAAATGAGCTTCCACCTTCATGTGGTTGGCTCTGATTAGTAGAGAATATTAAACTATTCTCCAAACCAAGTGAAGCTCAACATTAACCTATGATTGCATGACAACTAATTGTGTGAATTTCTTAGTTTTAGGCAATGTAGAAGGATGCCATAGTTCAATATGCAATCTCTATTCACATGCATACAACATCACATGGAGCTAAAAAAACCCAATAGGTTTGTATTTTGTTAGAGTTTTGCATAGAGCTATCAAATAAATATAAACCTAGTGGGGTTTTTCAGCTTTGCCTATTGTCCATGCATATAAAATGTAGTTTTCATGCATTCTCAATTCAGAGTGGTACAATCTTATGTGAAAGAAAAATGACATGCACTAGAAGATGGGAAAATGATGTCACTTTTGTAAGTTTGGAACCTTTTTTGTACTTTAAATATTGATCCTTGCTTAAAGATTTTAAATATTGACAAGGAATTTAGATGTTGGGGGCTGTGGCCAAATGAGCTTCCACCTTCATGTGGTTGACTCTTGTTAGTAGAGAATGTTAAACTATTCTTGAAACCAAGTGAAGCTCAATATTAACCTATGATTGCATGACAACTAACAATGTAAATCTATTGGTTTTAGGCAATACAAAAGGATGCAATAGTTTAATATGCTATTGTAATTAAAATAGCTTTAAAGCTTCAAGAATAGAACCCTATACATAATTATATGTGAATGATAACCAAAATAGATTGATTTGATAACAAAAATGTGCATCCACATAGATGCCACAACTATAAAGGATACACTGATATCAATTGGTATTTGTATGACAAATGATTACAAATAGCCATTTACACACATTTGTAAGACATGTCAAACCTCTTTCCCTTGTATTCGATTAGTTTTTAATAGCTCTATGAAACCCTTCTAAATTGAGATACTCTAGGAGTGTTAAATTATTAAAAGAATATGGTAATTCATCCAACTTCACCTTGATAACCTACTTTGAAGACCAAAGGTAGTATGGAAGATGCCCATTTGCAATGTACACCCCCATGTCCCTCAAGTGATTGCACATTCTTATCTAAAAAATCTTCATCCTCCTCATCAAGACATCCATTGAAAAGAGTTTCCCAACTAAGTGTTACATAAAACACAATATCCCATGCTGCAATGGTTGCACTTCTTCTTTCTCCAATGAAGATACATATTGCATCCAAGAACAACTCCCTCTCTTGCTTCCCTAGAGCATCATAGTTGACTTGAGCCTCTTTGTGATGTCCTTGTGGGGAATCTAAGAATACTTATTCAATATTATCTACTAATTTTTTAAAGAATAATTCAACAAATTATGATGGCTTGTTCCAATAGATAGTCGCTCCCACATCATTAATGTCACATACCTATTGCAATTGCAATAGACTATTCTAACAGATAGTTATTGCTCCCATAACACTATTGTCACATACTTGTAGCTCTTCTGATGACCAACTCCAATAGCTAGTTATTCATCCTAAGGTTGACTGAAAGCATAGACCATCACAATTGCGATGGTCTACTATCATAATTGAGATGGCATGAAGATAAACCCTTGTCCTTTCCTTATTCCAAGTTACAATAATTTTATCTATCATAATTGAGATGGATGCCCTTGCAATCAAAAGTATGACAACTATTTGATTGGAGTCAATTCGTGGTATTATCACTTGGGCAACTAGTGGTCATCACAATTGTGATGGCCTACTATCACAATTTAGGCCCAAATGTAGTAGTGATTCTAGGTCTTAGAGCCTTGATAAAGTATTGCAGTATGAGGAAGCATTAGAATGGAGACATGTGGTAGCATCTCACACAATATTGGGCTTTAGAGTCTCATGGAGGTAGTTGCATATGAAGAAATGTCAGAATAGCAACACATGGCAATGTGACACAATTTTGGGCTTTATGCCATTAAAGAAACAATGTTAGAATTAGGGTCAACTTTAAGAAATCCCTCCTAGAAAAAATGCCCAAAATGCTGGTAGATCCAACTATTTGTGGGTAGAAATTTTTGAATATCGAGGGCTATTTTTTTGTTCCATGTAGGGAAATAAAATATTATATGTTGGCAATTTTTTTCTTGCCCTAGCAAAAATTATTTTAAATGTGGTGAATTAATGTTTTTTATTGTTGATAGATAAATAAATGATGGCTATTTTTCCCCTCCCCAAAAATAAATTAATAATGTCATAGGAGAATTATTGGTTTCATAAGAAAGTGAATAATAATGGTCTTGGCTAATCTTCAATAGTAAACTAAAAAATTCTTTAATCTGAAAGCAAAATTTGCACATGTATTGGCTAGTGACTATACTAACTGCTAAATAGTCACTTGAAGTTTCAACTTGTGTATGATCTTAGGTCTATTATTAGTAATTTTGTAATGTCATTTCATCAATGTCACTATTACAAAGTTAGCTACTATCACTTTTGTATTATTAATAGTAAGTATGATAGTTTTATTGACCATTGATTAATTAGAGATCAATGACAAAAAATACATTTTGGGGTGACTTGCTTGAAAAGACCTAGAGTCGCATGGAATTCTCTAGAATGGAGACATGTGGAAAGGTTTTCATAGAAATAATTACTCAATGTCAAGCACTATTGACTATCCAACATTAATTCCACTATATTTAGCACTTCATAGACTTGAAAATTAATAGGAACATCAGAAAATAAGATATGAAACATCGCAAAAGCTAAAGAATTTAATGTAACTACCATTAAATAGCCTCTTCAAATCTTCTTTCATTATCATTTCTAATATTCTTCAATTTGAATTCAGTTTGCAGTTGCACTTCGCAGAGTTTCTTGAATCTTAGTCATGGATATGTTAATTTGCTTGAAATGCACTATAATGGCTCTACAAAAGCCCTTTTTGTGCAGGATTCCTGATGATGTCCTTGCCATGGTTTTCAAGCTAGATGCTTGAAGTCTTTTTATCCACCATAATATATTCATGATCCTCAGCCATGAATTCTTGAGAAACAATAAGAGATGCCATGTGTCAATAGATATTACCCGTTGCTTCATCGTGTCTCTTCTCAACCTTGGAAGTCAAAAAGACATTTTGATGCTTCTATGTAACATTTTTAGAAGATAATGTCAAAATTCGTGTATTGGCCGAGCAGGTCTAGGGGTTGGACATTAGCATCCCTTTTGCAAACATAGTAGACAAGTGCTAGGAGGAAGACATAGGGTACATTATACATAAGTATTCTTTATTTCTTGGCATAAATGAATGACAATTGAATCTCCATCAGAAGTGGGCCCAACTCAGAAGGGATTTTATATGGAAGTGGTTGTTGTTGGATGACATTAGTGAGACTGAATTCACATGGTTGGACAAGTTCAGTGACATCATCTTCTCCAACAGATTCCTCATGGAGGGACTTGAAGACCTTTTTGATTGAAGGCTTCAAGCCCTTGACCCCTCAACCCATTGATGCTTCCAACCTCCTTGGTTCCCTAATTCCCTATTCCTTGGTTCCTGAATACTATTTCCTTAAGCATTGCCATTTGGGCAAAAAAATGTTTTAAAGTTTTTAAGAAATCTATATTTCTCTTTGGATTGGACCTTGCCCTTTTTTCTAAATTACAAAATAGTAAAACTAGACTGATTTAATTAGCTATTTTAAATATCTATGCTATGAATTAGTATTATGTACATTATACCGACTAAAATATTATTAATGAAAAAAATAGTTTTTGGCTTCTCAAATTGTTGTTCTTGTTAGTCTATGACTTTGTTTTTGGCATCTCGATTCTCAATGCACTATTGAAATTTTAGTCTGCAACTTTGTTAAAAATAATTAATTGTTAATAGTTATAAAGTTAGAACTTAGAACTTAGAGTTAGAAACAAAAAAAGGGTTTCAACAATCTCGACTCCCTTTATGGTTTCATATAATATATTTGATTAACAAATTACTGTAAAAAATTATTCAATAAAAAATTATCCAATTAAAAGTTTTGTAATTTCTAAAACTATTTCTCTTTAATCTATTATCTAATTGGTTTCACAAATGGAGCGATAAGATATTAAGAGCCGATTTCAAGGAAAATTAAAGATTATACCCTTAACAAAGTTAAATATAATTTTGATAATTTATGTGTCAAATTTTTATTTCATACTTGTCTTGTCACCTATTCTTTACATTTTTTCATTATGAAATCTTTTAAATGATGAAGAATAGTTTATAAACAACTATCACAATTTTCAATGTATGTTAATAATTTATAGTTAATTAAACTATATTACATTTTAATTTTCAAACTAAATAATAAATATGAATAAAATATAGCATTTTTAGTTATATTTTTAAATTATAATTATTTTATTTACATTAAACTATTGTCATTATTATTTCATATCTTGCACCAATTTTATTTTATAAAATTTAATATATCTTCATTGAATTTTTCATATCATCTTTACAATAAAAATTTTATGATAGAAAAGTAAATCTTTTATTTATATTATATTAAATCTATTATAATAGTAATTATAAATTATATTATATGTATATATATATAATATTTTATATAAATAATTAAATTAACATTATGATTTTGACATGCTCAAGCTTAAAAGTAAAATAATAATATTTAATAACAATCTCTTTAACAATATTGATTTCAACATTTTTCTCTATATTAATTATTATGCTATGTAAGCTCTTTTCAATGACCATGGCTCTATTTCAGGCCAAATTTTGTAAGATTGAAGATAAAGTCTATTTCTACCTGAAATTGAGACACATGTACTCAAAGATTCTACCTGAAATCCCAACCATTGCATACAAGAAAGATAGATAACCTAAGATGAATTTCAAGCTGATTTGGGGAATGTTTTTCCATATGCCTAGATTCATCTAGAATCATGACACATGTCCACTTATTGGAAGACTCGATTAATATTATTAATAATTATGTTTATAAACAATTATCACAATTATCAATATATGCTAATAATTTATAGATAATTAAACTATTTTACATACTAATTTTGAAACTAAATAATAAATATGAATAAAAATATAACATTTGTAACTAAGTTGAAAGGCGTTCTATACAATGGCAGCATGAATGCCCATTATAACTTCCATTGGTGGAGTGTAGCAAAAAGTTTGTTAATCTAAATGTCTCATGTGAAGTTTTCAAACCCATGGTAATCAATGATGAAAAAAATGAGGAAGAACTCAAAAAAAAATTTGTTGATGGTTATAAAATAAGTCCACTTTCTATGGAAGGTATTAGTTTGATTGATGCAGCAAGGTCCTGGATGTATAATCCCAAAAGAAGAGAAGATAATAAATGGGGCTCAAGAAAGAAAGCAACTATTGTTAGAGTTTTTCCTAGGTATTTTACTATTCCTTCATGAGATTTTAATAAATATGTGGACTTTTTTATGTCTAAATTGATACTATACAAACCTTTTTGTAATGTTGAGAGAGACATTAGTCATTATGATGATACTATAGTAGCAAATTGGTACTCATTCAACTACAATCCTTGGCATGTCCAAAGTCAAGAACATGTAGAAAATGATGAACCTTCAAGTGATTTAGAGATGGAAGATAATAGATCCATTCAAGAAAATACTATAGAACATGAGTGGGAAATAATATCTAGGTTACACCATGGTCAACATATGCTAGTTTCTAAAATTTTCATGTAGGGAAGGAGAGATATTGAGAGAAATACAAATTGGTGTAGTGAATATCAAATAGAAGAGGAGACAATCCAAGAAATAAAATTCATAATTGAAATGAAAAAGCATGGATGTCTTATGCATGATGAAATTGCATAGTGCATCAACTTTACAACTCTTAGTCACAAGAAACAAAAGGTAGTTGACATTATTCTGGCACATTACCATAGCAATGAAGTGGGAAATCCTTTATTTATGATAATTCAAGAAATAGTGAGAATGAGAAAGTCTTATCTAATTGGTGCCATCAATCAATCTCTTTAGATGGCATCGATGACAAATCCTTCTCCACTTCTATTGCTTGCACCAACTAGAGTTGAAGCTTTCAATATAAGAGCATCTACCATTCATTCAAAGTTGGAGATTCCAATTATAGATTTTGCCTAATTACAAGGGACAAGACTTAAAGCTTTCAACAAGAGATGCAAAATATCAAATATATTTTGATTGGTGAAATGAGCTTCATTGGCCAGAATATGCTAGAAAATATAGATAGTCGACTTAGACAAGCCTTCCCATATAAAGAAAACATAAGCTTTGCAGGTATCCCTTTCCTTACAATACATAGTGTTATTAATGTCCCTTAATTCTTATTAACATTGGTCATATAGAATGTATATCTTTTGATTTTACTTTATGTACATAACTTAAAATTTTGCAACTATCTTTTAGGTGTACCTATTATTTTAGTTGGTGATTTGGGGCAATTACCTCCTATTAATGATAGACCAGCATATGATAGCAATAGGTAGGCAAAGTTATTATGGTAGGAATTCAAGACAGTGGTTACACTAGATAAAGTATTTAGGCAAGATGGAGAAAATATTCAACAACAAAGATTTCGTTAGCTTCTCACAAATGTCAGAGATGCAAATCGACAAATAGATGGCTAGAACTTGCTCATTACAAGAACACCTATAAGATTAGATGTTGTAAGCAATGATGAGCTTGATAAGATAGTGCATTTATTATCTACAAATGACAATATTCATAACCATAACATTAGGACATTGTATTCTTTAAGACATCTAGTTGCATGAAGCCTTACAACCAAGTCAATGAATGGTAATGGAAATGAAGATTTATCAAGAAAAGAACTTGATCTATAGTTATTGATCAGTAACAATGCAAGAGTAATGTTGACTACAAATCTATGGATAGAAGCTAGTCTTGTGAATGGATCATTGGGATATATCAAAAATATTGTCTACAAACCAAGAATTGCTCCACCTAAGCCACTAGCATATGTTATAGTTGAATTTGATAATTATTCTAGAGTACCATTTGATGATGATCATCCAAACATAATACCAATAGCTCCATTATAGATGGGTAGGACCTTCCAACTACCATTAAGGTTGGCATGGGCATTGACTATTCACAAATCTCAAGGGCTAACTCTTTCAAAAGCCACAATTGACATAGGTCCAAGAGAAAGAACATGATTGACATTTGTGGCCATATATCATGTTAAGTCACTGGAAGGGTTGAGGATAATGCAACCATTTACATATGACCACTATGAGAAAATGAAAAGTGGGAAACAACTTTCAAAGAGAAAAGTAGAAGAATGTAGATTGAGAAGTCTTGAAAATCTTTGATGTTTTCAAACATACTATTTAATAATAATATTTTTTTTTTTACTACATTATGTTATTATCATCATGAACTATTATTTTCTTATTCTTATTATTACATTGATAGTTTATATTCCACAATTAATGACAACTATAAATAGATATGCTCAATGCAACACTATAACCTTATTATTTGCACTTTTTAATGGTTGCAAGTATGATTAGGCTGAAATTTAATTTTACTTATTCTCCAATTTGTAAATTTAACTATGATCATCAATTGGGTCCTCAAATTAAGGTGCCTATTACATTAATTCAAATTATAAAGACATTCTTTGATTGAAATAAATCAAAATGATTATGCTTCATGACTTTCAACCAATACATTGCTACTCAATATTTGAAAAGTATGTTTGTATAATCTTCACTATCCTTCAAAGGTCATAATATTACCATGTTTCCATACCCATAATTTCATTACCAATTCTAATACAATTAGGTTTTTATATTCATTTTCTCCATAGTTGATTATACTAAGTGACCTATTATGTTTTTTCAAAACCATTATTGATTTAAAATCTATGTCCCTCTCATTAATTATTCATTTATTCTTCTTTTTTATTGGTGCTAATGCTTTCTAATTTGTTTTCCATGATTTTTTTTAGATATGGTAGCCTCTGATAGAAAGTCAAGCATTTTCAACATGAGCCAAAATTCTTCTATAGGATCATATCATTTTTTTGAGACAGAATTTCATAAGTGTGCATGAATAATTAAACAATGTTGTGCAAGTATGCTAAAAGCACTTGAGAATGCAACTTTATCAATTGATCATGTACAAGAGATAGAGATAATGGAGATGGAAGATGTTGCCAATTACATATGAAACACTTCTACAAAAGTAGATGCATTTCCACCCATGATGAAAGAGGTCTATGATGATCATATTATGAACAAAGGTCATAATACAATTTTAATCTCTAAAGAATATGTGATGTACTTACATCATTATGGAGAATTGTATACATGGTCCATATGATGTTTTCTCATCTTTCATTTTTTCACTTATTACTTCGTCTAAATAATTGTACTAGGAGATATAGTTCTCCTTTCATCTATGTATGAAAATAATAAATAAATGATCTAACTTCTTAGCTCAAATTCTTCTCAACTATACTTGCAAATATTTGAAAAAAATTTCCTTAACCTTTGTGTTTGTAGCTGCACTATTCATGCTAAGCATAATTTACATTAAGCAATGGTCTATTTATAAATGTAACAAATAAAATTAGAAGGCTAATTAACAAACATTGTAATCCTTATATTTCTCTTTAATTCTAAGAGGCATGTCTAATGACAATAAACTACCCTCCTAGATATAACTATAAATGCAACATTAATCATAACACTAACCACAGTCCTACTTAATCCGCTAACCCTAACCCTAACAATAATTTTGATGCTTTGTCTACCCCTAACTCAAACTATAACTCTAATTGTAACTTAAATTCTAACCTAACTTATATTCTAACACTAAACCTAACCCATACCCTTACCCTAACCCTAACCCTAACCCTAATCCTAACCCTTTATTTACCCCTATCACTAACCCTAACCTTAAGTGTAACCCTAACTCTAATCCTAACACTAAACCTAACCTTAACCCTACCCCTACCCCTAACTCTAACCCTAAATATAACTCTAACTCTAAAGTAGAATATTCATTTTATACTCATTTTAAGTGTAATCATTACCTCAATAACATTTACTAGCCCTTCGTTGTACACTATTCATGCTAAGCATAATTAACATGAACCAATGCTCTTTTTATAAACTTAACTAATAAAATTATAAAACTACTTAAGGAACATTGTAATCCTTATATTGCTATCTAATGAGAAGAAGCTTCTCTCCTAAATGTAACTCTACACACAACACTAAATGTAACTCTAACCATAGTCCTACTTTATCCCCTAACCCTAACCCTAACCATAATTCTAATGCTTTGTCTCCTCCTAACTCAAACTATAACCCTAATTATAACTTAGACTCTAACCCTAACTTGTATTCTAATACTAGACCTAACCTTGACCCTAACCCTAACCCTTTCTCTACCCCTATCTCTAACCCTAACTGTGATCCTAATCTTAACCCTAACCCTAACCCTAACCCTAACCCTCATCCTAATCATTTCTTTACCCCTATCTCTAACCTTAACCCTAACCCTAACCTTAACCCTACCCCTACCCCTAACTCTAACCTTAAATCTAACTCTACCATAATTAGACTCTAATCCTAGCCCTAACTATCATCTTGACCTTAACTCTAACACTAACCCTAACCCTAACCATTTCTTTACCCCTATCTCTAACCCTAACCCTAACCCTAATCCTAACCATTTATTTACCCCTATCTCTAACCCTAACCCTAATCCTAACTCTAATCTTAACCTAACCCTAACTCTAATCCTAACACTAACCCTAACCTTAACCCTACCCCCATCCCTAACTCTAACCCTAAATCTAACTCTAGCTCTAAATCTAACTCCCCCATAATTAGACTCTAACCCTAGCCCTAAACGTAACTTTGAAGTTGACTAAATCCCTAACCCTAGCCTTAACTCTAACCTTAACCCTGACTCAAACTTGTACCCTAAACTTAACCCTGATGTAGCTCTATGTATAACGCTATCCTTAACTCTAACCATTAATCTAACTGTACCATAATTAGGGTTTAATATTATACCCAACTCTATATATAAATTTAACTCTAACAATAACCTTATGCCCAACCCTTTCTCTAACTCCAACACTAAACCTAACTATAACTATAACCCTACCCCTACCTCTAATTGTAGCCCTAAATCTTACTCTACCATAATTGGACTTCAACACTAATTGTAATGGTAACCCTAACTCTAACCTTAACCCTAACTCAAAACTCTAACCCTAGCCTTAACTAAAATCATGACTCAAACTCAAACCCTAAATCTAACCCTAATCCTAACCATAATTCTTATCCTCTGTCTACCCCTAATTCAAACTATAACCCTAACTAGGCTAACTCATATTTTAACCCTAACCCTAACCCTAACCCTTTCTCTATGCCTATCTCTAACCCTTAACCCTAACTCCAATCCTAACCTTAACCATAACTCTAATCCTAACACTAACCCTAATCTTAACCCTAATCCTAACCCTAATCCTACCCCTAACTCTAACCCTAAATATAACTCTAATTGTAAATCTAACTCTAGCATAATTAGACTCTAATCCTAACCCTAATCCTTAGTTTAACCTTAACTAAAACTCTAACCTAACCCTAACTCTAACCTTAACCCTGACTCAAAACTCTAATCCTAATCTTAACCCTTACTTTAATCTAGACAAAAACCATAGGCCTAACCCTAACCCTAACCTTAACCCTAACTCAAACCTTTACCCTAACCTTAACCCTGATGTAACTCTATATAAAACCCTAACTCTAAATATAAACCTAACCTTAACCATCACCCTAAAAATAACCATTTCTCTACCCCTTTCTCTAACTCTAACCATAAATCTAATTTTAACCCTAACCCTAATCCTAATTCTTACCCTAATTTCAACTCTAATACTACCTCTAACTCAAACCCTAATACTAATTCTAATCCTAACCCTAACTATATTTGTAATCTAAACCCTTATTATTACCCTTGCCCTTACCCTAACTCTAATTCTAACCCTAACTATATTTGTGACCCAAATTGTAACCCTAATCTTGACATTAACTCTAACTCTAATTCTAAACCTAACCCTAACTATAACCCTAACAAGATCTATAATCCTAAAAATAGCCCTAGCCCTAACCCTAATGCTAACCTTGAATCTAACTATAACTCTATTCCTAACCCTAACTCTAACCCTATCCATAACTCAAACCCTAACAATAGCCCTGACCCTAACACTAACCCTAATTTAAATCTCATTGCCAAACCTAACTCGAATTCTATCCCTAACCCTAACTATAACCCTACTCTTAAATATAACATTTTATATAACAATATGTTTAAAAATAAAACTGGATCAAAGTGTTGTAAGTAAACACCATATATAGAATTAAAAAAAAAATGTTCAAGAATAATTTTATAGTAAGTTTACACTATTGCAATTTCTGTGATTGCCACTATATATATATATGGAATGCCAAGAGTAGTCATTCTAAAGGCACTTATTTTTATTTTCATAAATCCCAACTATAATTAATATAACTTTGGGATGAAAAAAAATAGGCGCCTTGAGAACGATTACTCTCGGCATAATATATATATGTATGTATGTATGTATAAGCTAGTTACATTTTTAAATTTTAATTATTTTATTTAAATTAAACTATTGTGATTATAATTTATTATTAGTACTTGATGGTAAGCTTATTTCTAAGAGCTAAATATTTCATTTTCAATGTGATTCATTAACATATATATATATATATATATATATATATATATATATATATATATATATATATATATATATATATATATATATATATATATATATATATATATATATATATATATATATATATATAAGTGCATTGGTTTATATTTTATATTTTAATTATGTATTTTTTTTAAATTCTAATATGTTTTTTGTCATTCAATTAAAAATATTATTACTTATATTATATAATTAGTTAAGATTTTTTATTATTATAAAATATTCTTTAAATTTTTTTTTGGTGAAAGGTGGTGAGCCACCAGAAATATAAATATATTAATAAAGCTGGTTCAAGAGCTCGTGAAGGGAAGAACACAACAAGAAACACTTCAATCTTTATCCAAATTATGTGACTTCCTTCACTAAAAGTTACATTTGTGAATAATATAAATTCACACATTTACAAAAAACATCATACTAAGAATAGAATGATGAAAATGACAACTTTACACTCCAATAGCCTTAGCCTCAAATTGGTATGCAAGAAAAGTATTGCATAACCAAATAAAAGAAAAAAGAATCATGAGACCATAAACTAGTAGAAGGCATAATTTATCTGTGACTATGAACACCAAAAAATTAGCTATACAATAATGTAGTCGGTCAATATGGTTCCTAGTCCATCTAAGAAGGTTCCAACTCTACCAAGAAGTCCAACCTGCCCAATGGGTTATCAATCTACATAATACTAATAGGCTACCTTACTGAAGACCCCACCATATCAATTTATGCCAATGCCTTGTGATCAAGCATTATAAGTTCATCAACTCCTCTTGCCTTGCCTTTTAACTCTTCACAAGCCTATTGGGATAAAAAACCTCTATAACAACAAATTAAGTGCTCCACTTGTCCTAAATTACCACCACCCAAAGCTTTGGAAAAGGATGCCACAAAATCTAAGAAATATGGATTACCCTTATCTTGCAAAAAACCACTCACCCCTACATAAGGTAGCCCACCCACTACTAAGGAATACTTACAAAGAGCACTCCTAAGACCTACAATTCCAAGCAGATTATGAAAACCAAGCTTATCTGCAATACCCTCCACTAGAGTCAAATCTTGAAGGAGGTCGATAGCATAAGTAAAGAATTAAGATAAGATAAAATATGGGGAAAAGACTTGCAGCCACATTGAAGAGAAAAGAACTGAACCCAGAATTTCTCTAAAGCAATGCATGCAAACATCACAATTAATATGCAAATCTTCCTTAAACTCATTTACTGGCAAACTACCAAACCATGGAAATTCATGTTCTTTCCTCAAGTTGACCACTCTAAAGTATCTTCTCTCACTCTCATGAATTGCCATGACCCCAAATTCAGAAAACACCAAGGAAAATAATGACAAAGCTACATATTTAACAAGCTTCATCATGCAAGAAATTAATAAGCACTCATACTAGAAGACACCTTTCAAATATTCATACATGTAATGTACCATTCCTGTCGACTTGTGATTCATAAATCTCCATAAACACATCAAATCTGTACTAACCATATTAAACACTGGCACGAACAACCAATTATTATTATTTTTATATTATAATTATTTATTGTATAATAGAACATATAATATAATTATTTATAATATATAACCATATGATATATATGTAACAGAACATATATATCAATGATTATATTTATGAATAAAATCTAAATTTAAATTAACATCATTATTAAAAAATATAATTATACAATATTTTTATTAATTAAAATATTTTATATATTATAATAAATGTATTAAATTTAAATTAGATTTATATAAAAACTAAAGGCAAGTACTAATGACACTTGTTTCATATCTTGCACCAATTTTATTTTATAAAATTAACACATCTTCATTGAATTTTTCATATCATCTTTACAATAAAAAGTTTATGATAAAAAAGACAATCTCCTTTATTTATATTATATTATAACTATTATAATAATTATTATATTTTTTATATATAATTTTTTTATATAAATAATTAAATTAACCTTAAATTGGGACACATGTACTCTAAGATTCTACTCAAAATCTCAACCATTGACTAAAAGAAAGATTGACGACCCAAGATGAATTTTAGGTTGATTTGGAGAATGTTTTCCTACATGCCTAGATTCATCCAAAATCGTTACATGTGTCTGGTCATTGCAATGCTCAATTAAGTGTCAAGACTTGATTAATTTATTAATAATTATGTTTAATCTTTTAAAATAATTATTGCTTAATCCTGACTCAGCTATTCCACGATTGTTAAGTAAAAGGCAGATCAACGCCAATGGAAATGACCTGAGATTAATTTTGGGTAAAATTTGGGTCCACTATCACTATTGTTAAGAAACATCCAGAATTGTGACAAGTGTCCTTGACAATTGTCATGATTCTAGATGACTCTTCACAATAGTGATAACATTTCACAAATTGACCCAAAAATCATATCGATAATTAAGTTTAACTTTTATTAACTTATTTATTTAAAAAGAATTTTTTTATTCAAATATATATTAATGTAATAAAGTATTACTTTAAAAAAAATAAAAATTGTTATGTACATTACTAAATTATTGAGTCTTGACTCTTTATGTCATTTACATGTACATTGTACATACTATTAGTAAAGTACCTAAAACCATTAATTACTTAATACTTTCATTTTAACTTTTAACTATTAGCCTTCTATGTTTTAAGAGTATGAAGTTAAAAGTTCTCCAAGTCAAGTGTGATACGATAAGGTTTTCAAATTTCAAATTTTCAAAGATTGGCAAAATTCCATTTTGTATTCTAAAGACTTAAAGTGTGAAACTTGAGTATCAGATGATAACACCAATTATTCAATCTCAATTCTAGGTATTTAATTTTTTTTTAAAAAATTTATTGCAATTTGTAGCAATAGAAATCTTGATTTTAATTGTCTTAGGTTTACACTTTACAATTATTTTTAATAGGGCCTAAATAAGAATTTTGTGTAACAATTAGTAGCAAGCATGGGCAAAATAAAGTCAAAAACCTCCTGTACAAGTGCAAGCATAAAGGAAAAGAAACACATTATAAAACTAAGGCAAGTGCTACAAACCCCAAGTTTCACCAATGAATGTCATGATATTTTTGATCTTGTTATCCATGGCGATTTTGGAATAATGTGAATTAGACATTCAATGTTTAATAAGTGGAAAAATCCATAGAAGGGGAGAAATTATTATAAATATAACAATAATATTTATGCACATACAAATAAATTAGCTACTCTGGTTACTAGATTAGCAAACCTCCATGTACCTAAAATATTCCCTTGCCCTAAAATTGTAATGCTACGTGCTCAGAATTATGATGAAAATAGAAAGGCAATTGTAAACCAAAACACTCAAGAGGAAATTTTATCCATAACTGAGAGTGAATTTTTCACTTTGTTAGACCTAGGGCTAGGGTTTAAACCAAAAATCTTTAACAAGCACATTGACTTGGATAAAGTAGCATAGGATTATGAAAAACTAGAAAGAGTTTTTCAAGATTCATTTATTAAGGGTTTAATAAACTCAAAGTCCTTTACTAGTGTCTCACTAAACATAGACCACAAGCCTCCTTATCAGTATGATATTTTTGTGTCATGGGTTCATAATATTATTTCTTTGTTATCATTTTGTTTGGAATTGGATAGTAACAATGAAGTGCAGGCCAGTGTTCTTGAAATGATTTATAATATCCATTGTTGAGGTTAGTCAGTAGAGAAGGTAGATGCAAGATATAATTTTTCTCAACACATTGTTGAATCTATGTAACAACAATTACTAACGATTAAAAAAAGTACAACTACAAGCAAGACACATACATTGAGGTTCACAAGTTACTTGTGCTACCTTCTTTTAGCAAAGCATCGCCCAATATTTGAGATAGAGAACAACAAGCTTGATATTGAGGTCTATAAGTTTGATGAAAAAACCTAGAAGAAATTAGAGTCTCCAAGCCTAGTATATGAGTGGACACATAAGATGAGGATGACTACTACAAATAAAAACTACAACCATTTTGTAGACTTCATTTTGGCACCTATTTACCAAAAAATCATAGGCACTTTGATGCCTAGACTGCCTTTGTCTTTTAAAGATTGCATTCAACAGGGAAATTAGATTCAACTGGCTGAATGGTTCTTCATGGAAGAGTACACTATCTTAAGGTTTGATGATTCAATGGTTGAACCTTGCAAACTTCTAATGCATATTAAAAAAAAGGTTTTTTCATTAGAATATGTATGGCAGATGGAGAGTGCAGATGAACATTTCAAAGGACAATAAAAGAAAACAATATTTCCTTCCTTGTCTTTTGCAATTAGAGGCCTCACATTTGAGAGGAAGGCTTTCAAAGTGGAAAATAAATTGGTAACTTTTTTTGGCTTTGATTTTGTTAATCACTAGAATTATGATCCATTGAACATTATAAAACTGAGACTTATTGCCAATGGGAACTCTGTGAGAAAATATCAACATTAGGAGATGCCATTGGTAAAAAAGTTTAAAAAAAAAGGATTCATGGGATGAGGTTAAGAAAGAGATGGAGAAAGATGCAACAGAGAATAATATTTTAATGCAAGAATTTTCATCTCAAATGACAACATTGCATATATCAGAGTCATACAAATTAGAGCTTCTAACATACTTAAATTTTTATGGGAAATCATCTAAACCTTTTAAGAGGTCTATGCCAAAAGCAATCAAAGAGGCATGCACATCTACTTTGTGGTGTCAAACCAAGATGACTAATTTTTGAAAAATGAAGCAAAATTTGGGTGAACCAAGGACATCAACAGGTTTTGAGGAAATTAAGGAGGATGAACTTTTCAACAATTATTGGAATAAAGAGCATCCAACTATACTATATGATTTTGGCAGTGACAGTGATAATGAAAGACAAAAGGACCTCAAGTCTGATGCCAACATTTAAGGTATCCAGGATTCCAGGTCAACCAGGGATAGAGATATTTTTAAACTTCAAATGAGTGGTTCTATTAAAAAATGTATAGTAAAGGGGCAACTATGATACAAAAAATGGGTTATGCAGGTATAGGGCCCATTGATGCAAGTGGTGAAGGGATTTGGAATCTAGTTTTAGTACCAGACCCACCCAAAAGAGGATGTGAACTAATCATTGAGCTCTCTAAGATTGAAGATGATTCATCTGGAAAGGGAAAAAAACATTATACTTTTTTTTTTGAAGGTCATCCCAACACATTATTTGTTAAATCTTCAAATCTAGTTGTAGTTGATCCCACTGGCACTAGCACTAGCACTAGCATGGATGAAGCTTGTGAAACAAAGAAAAAAGTTATGACAATTACACCACAAACAATGTTAGTGGTTACTTCACTAATGTATGCACTAGTAGCTTCTGTACAAAACCTATAAAATAGTCCTAAAATGCTAGAATTTGGAGTGGGCCATCTTCAATCTATTGGCAATCCTCAAAATACAGTTGTAGGTGGAGTAAGTTTAACTAGAGTTGGAGTAGCATACAATGATACAACTGATAATTCACCTTTCAAACACTCAAATGTGTTAGCAAACTTAGATTTTAGTTTAAATGAGTTTGCATCAAAGTTTGAACAAACAAGTGAAAGAAATAGGCAAATTATGAAGACTTTGAAAAGTGATTTAGTTGTTGAATGTCAGGGATCTACTAATAGAATATTTCCAACATATGATCCAAACAATGAAATGATGAACTTCATTGCTGTTATGCCCTTGGGTAGAGATAATAATCCACCAAAAAATGTAATAAATCATAACAATATACAAGTTACCAGTCTTCAAATGGATTTGTCAAAAGTGAAAAATATTGACAAAATAAATATATCAAAAGAGAACAACAAAATGGTCTACTCTACACTTCTAAAAGTGGAGAGGGAAAATAAAGGGCTTATAAAACAAATAGAAAAGTTACAGGTAGACCTTGATAATGTGAAGACCAAGGAGAAAGTAGTAGAAAATAGGTTCAAAGAATTGCAAAATAATATAAAGAATTCTTCGCTTGCAGAGAAAATTGTCCAGTAAGAAAAGATGAATGAACAAGTGCAAAATTTGACTAAAGAATTGGATGAGTGCGAAAAAAGACTTCAACATGAAAAAGTCTCTACTGCACAATTGTTCAAGTTTGCAGAGAGTAGTGCAAAGGTCAACAATAAATTGAAAACTAGCTTGAATTTTTCTATCAAGGAAAATAATAATTCGAAGATTGAATTGGAGAATGAAAAGAAAAAAGAGGAATCTAAGGCAAGAATGATTTATAATTTGCAAAAAGAATTGGGGAATGAGAAGAAAGAAGAGGAGTCTAGTGCAAACACATTCCATAATTTGAATAATAAATTAGAGAATATGAAAGAAAAAGAGGAGTCAACTTCAAAAAACAATCCTTGATTTGAAGAAGAAATTGGAGAATACAAAGAAAATAAAGTCTAGTGCTACTACAAGCACTAACACAATCCACCATATGAGGAGGGAATTGGAGAATGTAAAGAAAAAGAGAAGTCAATTGCAAAGAAAATTCTCAATTTGACAAAGGAATTGGAGAAAGTGAAGAAAGAGGAGTCTACTTAAAGACTCCATGACTTGAAGAATGAATTGGACAATGCAAAGAAAAAGGAGTCCACTGCAAAGACAATCCGTGATTTGAAAAGGGAACTAGAGGATGAAAAAAAAAAGAGGTAACTACTACAAATATAATCCAAGATTTGAAGAAGAAATTGGAGGATGAGAGGAAGAGAGCAACTAATTGGCAAGGGAAACTAGAGGAAATATTAAAAAAAGAGTGAAGAAGAGATGTCTGAAATTAAGAAAAAGATGGAGAATGTAATTGCACAAAATAGAATGGCCTCCTCCAAAGACCATTACATGAAGGATCCTATAATAAACACTATTAGGCTTATCAAATAAGAAAATTGGGAGAAAGTAGTGAAGAAAAGTGATAGTTTATTTGAATGGCTTGATTTAAATAGCAATCTCAAACTTGTCTTTGAAAATGTAAAAAATGATGTTCAGGGTAAAAAAACAAATCTTCACCAATTCCTTAAAAAATCTTGCTAACCAAATTTTCAATAAAGTATGCAAGTCCAATGATAGGGATTTGGTAAACCATAGAATAAACAACCACTTGCATGCCTCTGTAATGACCATTGATGTCTATCACAATTGTGAACAAGTAATGGAAATAGCTATAAAGACTTGATAAAGATGAATCACATCATAATGAACTTGCTAAATGTTGGATTACCAAATCTAGCTAATTCAAAGAGTAGATTCTTTGGAAAAGAAGATTACATGAAAAAGTTGTAGGACAACATGAATTCTGATTTAGGAAACTTGCCTAAGGAAACCACTCTAGAAAGAATTGCAAGTTGCATCAAACCACTACCAATAATGAATGAAGTTATAGATAAATTCTTCAATTCATATAAAACTATCTCTCTAAAGTATTCATTGTTGATGAGGTTACAACTATTTAGCTACAACCTCAAAAAAATGGAGCCTCCAAATGATGTAGAATGGAGCACCCTAAAGAAATTCATTGAAACTAGGTCTCTTTTCAAACTGTTACTATTACTATTAGTGGCAGTCATAGTTGATAGCACTAAGAAGTAACAACTTAGTAAGTGATAGTACTATAATCATTTTCTTACTTATTGCTCTTTAATTTAAAATTTTGAATTTAATTTGAGCTTTCTTTAATGTTAATTGTTATAAGAATCAAGAGCCAACATATAAAGATAGTTGGGCAGCTAGGCACTGACATACTATTACTACATAGAGAAGATGGAAAAAATCTCCCTACTACTTCAAAAAATTGTACAATTGGCAATGTGATTATATACATATAATGTATTATGTAGTAATAATATGATTATATATACAATTACAAACCAACCTACAACTATTGTTTCTCCCTTGTATTTGTAAAAGGGAATTTAGGGTCATTTCAATTTAACATTGAGTCATTTGCAAAGGGTTGTAATTATTTGTAATTTTTAAATGTAGTATGTTATAGGTTGATTTATAATTATAAATTATAATAGAATTTTTTTAAAATATAACTTATTTTGTTAAATGCATTATATTACAATTTCTTAAAGAAATTAGAATCAATGAAAATCTCAACATGTAAGTTTGTAACATCAACATGTTCAAAACAATTAAGCATCTATAAAAGGATAGTGAATGATGGTTGTAAATTGACTTCTACAAACATAACTAATTAGTAGATAGAGTCTTAGATCAAAGCTACTACAACTAGCCTACTACTTGACTCATGTAGAAGTTAGAACTTGAGGTTGAGAAGTTGCTATAGTCACTAATCCGCTTGGACTGGGTCAACATCACTATGATTAGAATCCTCCTAATTTATTGCATATAACATTTCATTGTTCATTGTGTTTTCTTCAGAGTCACTATAAACATCAATATGCATGCCAAAGTCAACATCATCTTCGTTGCTTCCAATATCAGGACATGAACCACTACCACTGTCACCACCACTGCCACTACTTATTGGGTTTGAAATGTTGGCAATCCCTCTTTTTTGACATTGGTTTCTCCAAATGCTAAGAGCCCTATCATAAATGAAACTATCTACCTCATACCTAAAATTATAGAGCATCAAAAAATTATCCAAAATTTTGTCTAATTTATTTCTAACCTTTGACTTTAGGAAGCCTAAAGTACTTAAAACTCTCTCATCCTCTACTAAACCCAATATCACTATCAAACATAAATCGGTAAGCTTGAAATATTTTGGTATTGACTCTCTCAACTGATTTCTCTCACCAAGGTTTTTCCAAATCTTTTTTACTAATCCCTCCTCATTTTGGTTCTACATAAGATCATATTGTTCCCTCATTATGTTTACAAAAGAATATGATTGATCTCTCAGTCGAGATTCATCTAAAATTCCATTTATAGTTACTCCATTGATTACTTTAGGTTTGCAAAAATGTTGAATCAAATTCTTCATTCTTCGTCAAAAATTAGTTAGATAGTTTAGAGACCAATATCATAGAAAAACAATTGACATTGCTTTGAGCAATTCCTCTAGGGGAAATCTGCATGTGATTTCTGATGAAAGATTGTAGTAAACTCATTTAACAGAGTCAAGCATAGAGTCTTTGATCTTCTTGAAGTCTTCACTTGTAACACATGAAAGTACCTTCTCTAGTTTTGATTCAACTTTTCTTCCTACTTGATTGGGGTTGGACTTAGGGTTGACACAGGCATCATACTACATTGGTATGTCAATTCCATGTACACTAGCATAAACCTCATTGTTTACACCAATATGTAAATAGTTCCTAGGATTGTTCAAATCTATGATTTCTATCCACTTTGCAAACTTTGATTCATCTAATGGTAGTAATCAATATAGAGTATCCAAGGTATTGCATTTCATTTTATGCAGCTTATTATATTCTACAATGCACATAGCTCTTTGTTGAGCCTTTTTAATAATATTTCTGATGTCCTATAGCATGGGGAGAATAGCTATTAAAGTTAAGAGTATCTTAACATTAGTTAGACTTGAATATAGCCAAGGGAATCTATCTCACACAAAGTGGATTAGTCCAAGAAATGATAGATGTTCAAAGATTACTCGATGCGCTGGTCCATCCAAAGAGATCCATCTGGTATCATTGTCTTTAAGAAGCTTCCTCCCATCAGTAAGTCCTTGAGCAAAGTGTTGAAATTCTCAGACTCATTTTGGACTTTGACAAAAGTATTGGTAAATCTCTTTGATTAGAGATTCTACTTTAGTTACACAAACAAAATTACTAACAATTCCAAAAGCTAGATTCATTTGATGGGCCATGCAATGAATGGGAATATCATAGGGTGCCAAATCATTCTTGATCTCTTTGCAAAGACCACCTTTATGACCATGCATAACTGAAGCTCTATCTACTCCAACACACACCAAATTTTTGGCAATCTCCATTTTATCCAAACCTCCACATTCAATTAGAGTACTCGTTAATAAATCATATAAATTTTCAGTTGTTGCACTACAATTCAATTTAGCAACATATAGTAGAAAGGGTTGACGAAAAAGATTGTTTACAGTATAAACATCCATGCACACCTAGGAAGTATTATCAATTTTTGTAACTTCATCTAGAGATAGTGCAATGAAATTTGATTGTTTTATTTTTTCCTTCACATTTTCTTTTTCAACCTGTTCAAGACAACTAGCCCATTCCCGCCCACTATTTATTGACCAGTGACTATTGAGATAGTTTAAAAGTTTGAAAAAGTGCAATAAGGTAGTAATTAAAGGATAGTCCATCATAGGACATCCTCTACTCAAAAGATAAAATACCACACTTAATTAAACTACTTTTCCCATATTTTGCACTTCCATTGCTTTCCCAATGAAATCTTCGATGGAACCTTTTACTATAGAATGTTTTTTCCATATTTTCTAGTGTAACTCATATATTTCATCATTCCTAATATGCATATAGTTTTTCTTTGTTTTCCAAGTTAGTATAGATTTTTCAACTCGATCTATAGTTTCCTTTTTGTAAACTTTACTGACATGATTTTCAATGGTATCAAATTTAAGCTACAACCTCTTCTCCTTCTTTGTTATCTTTGTGCAAAACTTACATCTACATTCTATAGGAGGCTCACCATCAATTGGATTGGCCACTAGTTCAATGAACCAGTACTTTTTCACCCATTCTAACTAGAAATTCCTTTGGATAGATCCTAGTGAGATTGATCTTTTTTTTTATTCCAATTTTATTTTTCCCTTTTGTGCATGAACATGATTTATGTAATTGCTTTTGGTTTTCTCACCTAACTAGTTTGGGATTGACTCCAACTCTATAATATTAGTTTCTAATTCCCTACTTAGGGGAAGTACCTCCAAATCATGTTCAACTTTTTCCTTGACTAAGAGATTAGGTTCACCAACTTGAACTTCAATACAATTTTAGTCTCCAACTTGTGATGAATCTCCTTTTTTAATAAGCACTAGAGATCTAACTTGTGAATCTTGTAGGTTGCCAACATTTCCACCACTAAAGTATGATGCTATGCTTTTGCATTTTGGTAATGGTGGCCTCTCTTGGCTTTCAGGGATCCTACTAGAACCCCTATTACCCCTCTTGTTTGACATTGCAAACTAATAAAGGCTACAAAAAATAAATCAACTTAGTTGTTGAACAAAAGACTCAAATAGTGATGACTCAAAGATTGTGAATAGTGACAATAGACTACTTAGACTACAGATAATAACAACAATATGATTCATTCTCCAAAAAATGGTACTACTGCTATAGTATTATATTCTACATTACTATCCAATATAATTCAAAAACCTATAGGCTATCTTAGCATGTGAGATGTCTAGTCACCAGTAGACACTAGACAATAAAATTAAAAAATAACTAGTATCATTGTACCAGTACAATAGTACCACTATCAACATAAAAAAAATTAAAAATCACTTGCCTTTTACGAAAACTAGGGTCCACGAGTCAATGGGCAATGCACTTAGCACTTTGAAACTTTGGCAGCAATGAGAAATGCCAGTCTCTAGACTAGAAAAGAGTGAATTGTATAGAATAATAATATCTTATAGTCCAATCTAGGTTGGAAAATTATGCAAGATTGACAAGTAGGAATGTTAAATGTAGGCAAAGTGCACCTTCCTATGCAAGCCTATAGCAGGAAACAATTGGCTAAATGGGGCTGGTGGTCGACACATGTCAAGAAAATGGTAGGCAATGCCCAACCCAAGGGATAATTATTTGGTTGTAGTAATGCCAAAATAATGTGGGCCTATAAGAAAAAAACACGCAAAGGTTGGGGACATGTTTAAAATAAATGTATCCAAAATGTATATTGCATTGGTGATTGGATCGATATTTTTGACCAATCATGTGATAACTAATGGGTGACTACCATGGGCATTGAACCCAAATCTGATAAACATCTGACAACATGGTTGGCCTATGTTACATGTGCTATTCACCAAATGACAATCAGCCAATGAGATAGGATCACCAAAAGGAAAATATTTGCCACTAAAGTAATCTCTGGTTAGAATGGTGATGTGTGGTAGCATCTTATATTTTGTTGTTTGACAAAGTGGATGACAATATTTTAGTATTATGTTTAATCTTTGTCATCGATCTATACATGTGCATATTGGGTTAACTTAAGCACTAGAGATGGGACCCTCCACTACATGGCATTATTCTAGATTTTAGAGCCTTGAAAAAGCATTGCAATAAGGGGAAATGTCAGAATGGTGATGCTTTGTAGCATCTCACACTTTCCAAAGGATGGGAAGATATATTATGAAAACACAAGAGCTATTGGATCTCATAGCTAGAGTAACCCACCAAGAACAAATCAAGCTAACTTAGTAAAAGAAGAAATTGCAACTTGATTAAAGAATAAACTAAGTCAACTTGGTCAAACATGGTCAAAACCTACCCAAGCCTGATCATAATTTTGTTGAATTGTACTCAAACTTTTGACCTACTCACCAACAAGGTCACCATTATGGGTTTGGAATCTTGGTCGGATGACCCAAGATTTTTGACCAACCTTGGTCAAAGTTTCAATGATGATAATGGTCAAAATGTAAATGTTGATTTCTAAACCTTAACCAAGGCTAGTCAGATGGGCCACACTTTTTGACCAATAATGGGTGAATTTTTTATGACCACAATGGAAAAATGTAGATATCGATTTTGACTAATAAATGTATGGAAATTTTGACTTGAACAAGGATTCTTAAAAATTTTGATGATATAAATTTTGATGAGGAAATTTGTGAACCATTTGACCAATTTGGGTAGAAAATTCAACCAATTTTCATAAAAAATAGAGGCCAATTCTACTATTGACATAAGCTAATTTACCAGCTAGAGTTGAAATAGAAAGTTGAACATGCACATTTGTAACAAATTATTGATATTTTCTTGGAATATACTTTCTAAGATTAATATGAATTAGATAAATATAAGCTAATGTTTCTCCTAGACTATTTGATTAACATTTAAGAGAAATAAATTTTAGTAAGCACTATTCCAATATTTTAAAATTAATATCTGAGATCTTTGAGTTGATATTTAAGTTGAATTTTGTGTCTGATAAGTATTTTATTGATTTCCCACATTTTATGAAAATTTGTGCAATTTCCAAGAAAAACATAGTTAGGAGCCATAGAAATGTCAATTAAACATAGCCCTTGCATATTTTTAGTCTTCCATATATCTTGGTCAACTTGAGGAGAAGAGGTATTTGATTTAAGTTAGATTTGTAGCGACCCCTAGAAGGTTTTTAAAATGAAAAAAAAATGAAACATACATTTTCCATGACTATTTGTTGAGTAGGACACATAAGAAAACTAATATCTAAGATATGTAGAATTTTTTAGGCTAGACATGGTAAAGGAGAACATGATGGTGATAGTGCATGCATCAAGAAATCCCTTTGCATCTAAAAACTAAACTTTTAGGAAGCCATTAAACTAAAAAAATGCACATGATATTAGGAAAGGGTGTAATATATAATTATATACAAGATTAAGTCACAACTCTACAATCAAACATTTCTTTTGTCTAGTTGAATAGAAAAATATTCTTTCAAGATATGACTATGATAGAATCATTAGGACAACTAAATTATATTTGTTTAGGAGTTATTATTCTAACACTTAGACTAAATGGACTATGGAGCTTATGTGTTTCTACCAATTTTGTGTCATAGGTGAGTGTGAAGAATATGAGAATATAGAACACATTAAAGAATAGAAATAAAACCCTTAGCACTTACTAACAAACATTGAATATGATAGAAGAAATGAACTCCCATATCTTATATTTGTACCAAAAGAGAATGATTGTGTTTCATACCTCAAACAACCTGATACATAGTTTAATTTAATTTCTTGTAATTAAATTATATTTATATGTGTCATGTTTAGTTTAATTATAGTTTTGAAATAAAAATTTCAACAAGTTTTAAATTTGTATATTCGTGTACTTTAACTTGTCTTGTAAGATGATAATGATCAACATGTTGAGTACTGACTAGCTAGATGTATGAAACCTAAGACAAAACTTGTATTGTCATCAAGGAGATGAAAGTGGTTTTCATTATCTAATTGGGTTTGTCATAGTGGTTGGCACATGACTACACAAATAAGTAGCTAGAAGGAATAGTTTACCAACATTTGAAGAATACCAATTAGAAAAGAAGGTTTTACACTATCTCATTTAGTGGTAGAAACAAATGTCAAATTAGAAAAGATACAAAGGGAGGTCTACCAATATGATATTATGGACACTTTCAATAAAAGAGAATGAGGAAATCATACAGGCATTTCAAAAGAGAGATCTAATGAAGATGTTATGCTAAGGTGAATCATATTTACACACAAGCTTTTGTTAACTACACTCATTTTAGATGTAGTTGTATATTAATATCTATATGTTCTCTATATTCTTAACATATTGTAGCCAATTAAGTTTTTGTTCATTTACATCTTGTGAATTTACACATGGTGAGTGCATTACACAATTTTTATAATACATGTAACTTTTTACAGCATATAAATTGAACTTATAAATATAAACTTTTACTGATATTTCAACATTCATTTTATATGATGTAGGACCCCATTTAAACAATTTTGTTCATCAAATTTGGGTTTGATAAAAAATATATAAGTTAAATTGTATTCATCCATTTTTTTAGATATTTAAATTTAGGCACACTTCTGTTTGAATAGATAATTTTTTACTAGATAAACTATGTTCAATAATTGACAATATGAAATTATTGATTTGTGCAATATTGTTCTTTCTAAATTTAAAGATTATGTGTGTTATTGTTCATGTATTCAAATACACATATTCTCATAGTCTTGTGTTTAATTAAATATTATTCTAATATTCAGGCAAGTTTATTATACATATTATTGACATTCCTATGTTCAATTAAATAAATTTTTGATATTCCTATATTCATAAAATATATCTTAATTTCAATTAGATATGATGTTGAGATAATGGGTGTTGCACACATTGCATAATATTGTTATTTTATTATTTTATTTTTATTATGTAATGTTGTACCTAGATGGACATGCAACATGTAAATATTCCCATGGAATATTCTTGATGAGTTGTATAGTAACATTGTGATAATATTTTATGTAATTATTTAATATTGGGAAAAAAGAATTAAATGCCCTATATTAAATGTGGGGTCAGTGGGTTAGGTAGCACATGGTTTTAGCACATGGTTTATGTAATACCACTTGGTGGTTTTGTGAGACTTGCTACTATATAAGCAGCCACAAGGGTAGTTGTTGTAGAGAGAAAAAAAGAGTGCCAAGGAGAAGACAAAAGGCAAGAGTCAGGCGGGACAAGGCTTGACAGATTAGCCAAGGGAGGATTTGTGAAGGTTGAAAGCATGGCATGGGATGTGTGGATTCATGCTTGTTCACATAGTTTGCTCGGTTGTGGCTATGGCCATGAAGGCTTCCATGGTTGTATGGCAATAGTTATTTTGTTGAATAATACATGGTGATGGATGTTTTTGGAGGCTGGGTTTTTCCCTCAATGAGGGTTTCCCAGGGTATATCTTGTGTCACATTTTATGGGTATGTTGTCTATTCTCTTGCATGTGGATTTTAATTCCATGTTTATTTTAGATCTATTGTGGAAACGGTTATATTCTTTATTGCCAAGTTTCCTTACAAGTGGTATCAGAGCTATGGTTTTTATATTGTAGCTCTAGATTGAATCCATAGGAATGCATGAGAGGATAAAAGAAAGGGCAAGATATATGAATGATTTATTGCAGATCTGAGGGTTTTGGATTTGCTGTTATGATGGGATGTTAAAAGATTTGGGCATGTGAAATTGTTGGACAAAAGGATTTTTTCGGATGTTTCATTTAAAATGAGGGTTTTGGGGGGTAGCTTGCAAAAATGACCTCCTGGGTAAAAACAGACCTCACCGTTGGATCCGGGTCGACATTTCCATAAATTTTGATATATAATATGCCCTAGTTTGGCCATGTTCAGAGGAAATGAAAGAGTTTTTTAGTTTCAGCCCATGATGGTCGTCAAATTTAATCTCGTCGAAATTTTCGTCACTGAAAAAATAAAAAATGAAAAATCGTACTAGAAATGGTAAAAAGACTGTCTTAGTAAAATGACCATAACTTTCTCTCAGAATATCAGATTTCAGAGTTCTTATAGGCGTTGGAAAGCTAATTTAGAGCACTACAAGATGGTGTAGGTTTGGTTCTATGATTTTGAAATTTTGTCAAGTTTTAAGAGCCCTAAAGTTAGATGTTATTTATTTTGAGCAAGAATTAGGGCATAACTTGGGCATACGAAGTCGGATTTTGGACTTCAAGTAGTCAACGAAAAGCTCTTGGAGAGCTCTACAAATTGGTTTAGATTTGGTGCAGGTTTGGCATGATTTATTTGGTGATATATTTATCTGAACAGCTTATAGATATATTTTGACTATGGTAACATTATGAGTTTATGGCATTGGAGATTTAAGATTTGATGTCATTGTATACTCAGTTCATATTTTAGATTGGTCTCATGATTATATGGTTATCAATGTTTGGTTTGGATATGCATGATGACTTGTTGGATCTACAAGTTGTGCAGTTTTGTAAGCGGTCTATACTTACAGGTTGCATTTATAGCTTGGTTATGGGTTGTCTTTGCCCATTGATCTTTCATTATTGATGCATATTCAGATTGGTGGCTTGGATTTGGGTTGTCTATGCCCTAAGTCACATGATTTGCTGATTTTTATTTTTCATGTAGAAGGGATGAGATGTTGTTAACAGGTACAGTCATGGCAAAGGATTGTGGTTGACTATGCTGACAGGTTGGACATATTGAGAGCTAGATGCTCGGTTCATGGATGTGATCATGGTGTCATGGATTTTGGCACAACATGATTGGATATAGAGGCACATCCTTGATGTTCATTAGCTTGGATTTTTTGATTCAGTTATGGTGGTATATCTTCTTGGTTGAGGATCATAGTTATTTAGTTTCTTTTGAGGAGCTCATGATGTGCACTTTGAGTTCTTTGATGGTTTGATGCCTTGGTTGATTCTCATGGTTAGAGGATGGTTTTTCATCATGATGTCATGGATAGCTTGGATACATGGTTTAGTGGGAGCTTGTGACAGTGATGGGGTGACAGTGCAGGATTAGTTCCTAGTTTGGTTTGGATCTTCAAGTAGGAGATGGATTTTATGATGCCATAGGTGACTTGGTAACACGGTTGAGTGGGAGTTGTTAGCATTGATATATTTATCGAGTGTTTGCAGATGTTGGAGGTTTTTCTTAGATCCTGTTGCTATAAAAGCATCTTTGACATTTGCATGGTGCACTTGTTATCTTCATGGTGTTTGAAGATGGTTAGATCTTGAGGACTCATGGACTTCTTGGTTATCTTCATGGTATGTGGAGATGGTTCTTCCTGGTATGTGGAGATGGTTTTTCTTCATGGTGTGTGGAGATGGTTGCATCTTGAGGACTCATAGGGTTCTTGGCAAAGGTGTGGATTATGCTTTTATTTGGCATGTTATCCTTGGTGTGAGGATGGTTTCATTATTATGTTATGGTATACTCTTGATACGCGTTTAGAGTTGTGACATGTTATAGTATGTTCATGTGAAGCATATTATCTCTTTGGTTGAGATGGTAAGATCATGTTGTCATGTTTATGTTCCTGAGGCCATGGTTGGAACTTTGACATTGATCTTGGTTTAGTTTCTTGGTATTGAGTACACTGATCATAAGCTGGATACTTCATGATATTGCTATGTTGCATTTGGAGTTGGCATGGATTGATTGGTTACAGGTGCTCATGGATACTTAGAGACGGTGGTGGCGCTGATTTCTCTTGCATTAGAGAAGTATTTGTTGGGACAGTTAATGGTTTCAGCAGGAAGTCCGAGGGGCAGTCACCTGATATGGACTTGAGAGGAGATTGTTCTTAGATGAGTCTTGGTTGGAGACTTGGGTATCTTGATGAGCATTCTCATTCCCCACTCTTGGTCTACTCGGCAGTTTGCTACTTGAGAGGTATAGCCCATTGCTTCTCTCAGTTGCATTATATTTATGCTTGTCTTTCATGGATATGGATCTTGAGCTATGGTACATGAGTTAGTTCTGGAGGGTTCATTTGAGAGATGGTTTAGCATTGGTTATCTCCATGTGCATATGTTATTATGTTGGTTGAGTTTGGGAGATGGTTTTATATTTGGGCATATTCCTTGGATTAGGAATGGTTATTTCTTGGTTTAGGAATGGTTTATTGAGTTTGATCTTCTTGTGAGAGGCTTACATCCATGATGAGTTATATGGTATGGTTTGGGTGTTGTTGAGGCTTCTTGTTGGGGTTTTATGGAGGAGATCATACTTGCACAGTTTACATCTAGAGGTGTGTGTAGAAGGACATGATATAGGTTATGATTTGCATGGTTTCTCCAGTCTTGGTTATCTTCCTAGATGTTTAGTTTTGCCTACATTGGATTTGAGATTGGTTGGAGATTGTGATCACTAGTTTGTTCTCATGCATGTCATGTGAGAGATGACATGGTTATTCCTTTATCTCTTTCCTTTGTTGGTTGTGGTGAACTTGGGAGAGCATTGGAGACTTGTTATGAGAGTTGTTCTTGCAGGATATTGGATTATATATTGTGGATTTCCTTGATACTACATGGATTCACTTCTTTGAGATGTGTTGAGTGGATTGGTTATAGATTTGACATTATCTTTTGCAGTGGGAGCTTCTTGGTATATATATGGCAGGTATTGCTCTTGAGGCTTATGATTGCAGGTTGCAGATTGGATATGTCGGTGATATGAAATTCACTTGTTATACCTTTGAGGTATGGATAGTTGGATGGGTTTGGCACTTGCTGTGGGTGCTATTTTAGCTATGGATATTTTGACAACTATGGATACATGTGATTACCTTTGGATCAGGTTATTTGTGCTTGGAATTTTAGTTGGTATAGGATTTTATGATCTTCTAATGCGACAGGTTGGGTGACTTTCCTTTTGGATGGCTTCTATGTATGTCCAGTGGGAGTGGCATAATAGGAGGTGAGATCATTCATGTTTGAGATGCTAGATACTTTGATTTTGTTGCGGGTACCAGGATGGAGCACTTGGTATATTTTGATCCATGATGGTGGATGTGCTGGGAGGGATTGTTCCCTTGTTCATTTATGTGGCTATGGATTGACCCTATGCAATGTATACAACAAGTGGGAGATTGTTGAGATAATGGGTGTTGCACACATTGCACGATATTGTTATTTTATTATTTTATTTTTATTATGTAATGCTGTACCTAGATGGACGTGCAACATGTAAAGATTCCCATGGAATATTCTTGATGAGTTGTATTGTAACATTGTGATAATATTTCATGTAATTATTTAATATTGAGAAAAAAGAATTAAATGCCCTATATTAAATGTGGGGTCAGTGGGTTAGGTAGCACATGGTTTATGTAATACCACTTGGTGGTTTTGTGAGACTTGCTACTATATAAGCAGCCACAAGGGTAGTTGTTTTAGAGAGAAAAAAAGAGTGACAAGGAGAAGACAAAAGGCAAGAGTCAGGCGAGACAAGGCTTGACAGGTTAGCCAAGGGAGCATTTGTGAAGGTTGAAAGCATGGCATGGGATGTGTGGATTCATGCTTGTTCACATAGTTTTCTCGGTTGTGGCAATGGCCATGAAGGCTTCCATGGTTGTATGGCAATGGTTATTTTGTTGAATAATACATGGTGATGAATGCTTTTGGAGGCTAGGTTTTTCCCTCAATGAGGGTTTCCCAGGGTATATCTTGTGTCACATTTTATGGGTATGTTGTCTATTCTCTTGCATGTGGATTTTAATTCCGTGTTTATTTTAGATCTATTATGGATTATGTGGAAATGGTTATATTCTTTATTGCCAAGTTTCCTTACATATGATAGCATAACTTATTAAATTGGAAAAATAAGAAGTCCAATTAACATGAAAACATGATGATATAACACTTGTCTAAATAACATGTCAAAACAAAATGATAAAAAAACACATGAACAAGTCAAAATAACATGCTCTAACATGATCTAAAAAATAATATATATGATATATAGTCTTGAAAGCATAATCTAACACAGGTGGTAATAAGTACTCAGTACACAATAACGGAAGTCTTAATATCAAGATAACAAGTGGTGAAAATATTGATGAGACCAAAATTTGCCTTTATTTTATGACATTTAAGATATTTTTTTGATACTTTGTTAAAACATTTGTGGACCTATGTTTAACGAACCTATGATAAACCTATGGGGTAGAAACTATGCCATCTTTTGCTAATACTATATATGGTATGTAGTATTTCATATAGTTATCAAAATGTGCATTCTTACATTTGAATTTAATTTGATAAATGTTTATTTGAAAACATGTTTTGTGTTATACCTAACCTGTTAATGAAGACCGAAAGATGATTGGCAGAATTCAAAAGCTAAGTGTCAACAACATTTAAGGAGAAGAGAATGCCAAGGAGCAATGACAATGGAGGAAGTTGTAATGGATCCAAAAGACATGGCAGCAAGTAAGGAGGAACTGTGAAGATTATTACCTTCTCTATATTTACTCTATGGTGAGTGGATGTTTAGACTTTATTATTCCCACCTTAAGTTGTTATTCCTTGTTCCTACCTTTAGTTGTTATCATCCTATTTTCTCTCTTGTGGATTTTAAGCTAGGTCATTTACTTTTCTATTATGGAATAAACAGTGATTTCCTATATATATAGGAATCGACCCAAGTGTGTTAAGTTTTAGAACTGGTTAGAAGAAATAGTCTCTGAGAATAGACTATTAACTTTTATAGTTGTGTTTTTATAGTTCTGTGTTATGTAATGAATTTCTAAATTGAATGAAATAGTTTTCAGCTTTCATATCGTGTTAGTAGTTTAGAGAAGCCAACAAAGGGGGCCCACTTGGAAGGTGGATTAGATTAGGATAGAATAGATTAGTTTCCAAGCATTCATAGCATCTTAGTTAGAAGTTGTGAGTTCCTTCCTGTAGCATCACACTTTGTGAATGTTCCTACAGCATATGTGAGAATAGTTTTAGTGGGTGAACCAAGTTGGAATATTTGTTATCTTTTCATTGAATTTCTAGTATTCATAGAGTTAATTGTGTTAGTTTCCTATAGCAATAGTGTAAGTTATTTTCCTTCCATTTTTACTTTCTTGTAGCATAATCTTAGTCACTCATTAAGATACCTAGTGCACATACTATGTTGACCATTTCAAGTATACTTCCCTGGGTTGATAAGATTAAATGCACCTTATAGTGGAAGAAATAGTCCTTAGTTTGAATATATTATTCCTAAGCAAGGCCTAGTGCATGACTATGATACACCTATTATGAGGCAAGTCATTTTCGGTGCCATTGCCAAGGATGGTGTCAAGCTGGGAGCATTTTTGAGTCATACTTCCTAGATAAAGTATTTTTTAGAAATCTCTAAGTTTGAAGTTCCTTTCACCAGTGTGAAAAGTTTAACTACATGCATCGAAGAGGAAGACAACAAGATGAATATGGTAGATTTCTTCCATGAGGATCTGCTAATTTGAATGAAGAAGTTGGAGAAGAAGAAGTTGAGTTACCTTTTGAAGACACAAGCCCTATTTTTCCTATAGTATCAAGAACTAAACCAATAGATATATCTGGTCTTCAACCTTTCACTAAAGTATTGGCCGATTTTCTTGATAACACTACCCTAAATCCACTAGTTGTTAATCATCTAGTACCCAATGTTCCTTTTTAGCAACAATCTTATAATTTGATACCTCTAGTCATAGCACAACCTACTTTTCTATTTCCTCTTCCAAGTCTTGTAACCAATGCTAATCTTAAGAACATACTTCCCACTACTCTTCCAAAGTTCTATGGCCTTGCAATTGAAGACCCTAATACTTTCTTATTTGAATTTGATATCCTTTGTCATAGTTTTGACTACAACACTGATGCCCATAAGCTTGAGTTTTTTCTAGCAACATTCAAAGAATCAACTTTACAATGGTTCATGGGCTTAGGAGCCAATGTAGCAGGAAGTTGGGATGAAATGCAAGCTTTGTTTCTAGATATATATAAAGAATATTGTAAAGCACCTGGTTCAAGAGGGGATGATATCTTTAGGATATCATAGAAGGAGGAAGAAATATTGGAAGACTATGTTTCACATATCTTAGACACACTATAAAAGAACCCTCAACATACCTTGTCTAAAGATTCACAAAAGCTAGTCTTTCTAAGAGGTGCAAATGATGAGTGTATAGAAGCATTGAACTTGATGGCTGGTGGTGACATATATTAAGCTTTCTAGGATGATCTCAAGAAGATCTGTCAAAACTATTCAAGGTCAACCATGAAGAAAGGTCGAGGACCACATTTCAAAATCACTCAAGGAATCACTCAAGGCATTTCAAAGCTTGAGATATCTAACCTATTGTTTGATTTCAAACAAGATATCATCAATGATGCTGCTACACATCTAGATACAATGATTGCAAAGAAGAAACAAGCAGAAGCTAAATTACAACTAGCTGAGTACATCAAGATAGATGGAGATGATGAGCAAGTATTCTTTGTTGCTCAACATCAACCATGGGCCCAATGTTAAGGTATGCCTTAGGACCCCTTGTAAAGTTCAAATTCATATGGTAATCAATGAAAAAACTATAATTTCCAAGGTCCTCCACATAGTCAAAACAATTGGAACAATGCTAGGCAAAATAACCCACAACAATCCCAATGGCCTTAGAATTCCCAACTACCCTGGCCTAATTGACAGAGTAACCTATGGCCATAGAACCAATAAAACTACTAGAAAAACTAGAAAAATCAATGGTAACCACCCCAACAGAATTGGTAGTCTACAAACCAATGGAAGGGATCTCAACAAGGGCCTAACCAAAATATTGGTGCTCCACAATTACCCCCTCCAATTCAACAACCTACTTTAATGCCACCACCTACAAATCTTGGACCTCAAAAGAAAATACAATTACCAGCACAACCTTAGCCAAATTTGAATAGCCAACAACCATAGTAGCCCATGTATAGTGTTGATGCTTAGTAGTACCTTGCTTACACCATGAATGCTACTGATATACATCTGAGATCTGGTACAACTTTATCAACACCTAAATTGTCTCTTATAACTAAAATACCAGATTCTCTTGTAGGATTAGAACCTTCAGTTGCTGAACTTGTTGACTCAACTAATGTCACCATGTCAACCCTAGCTCAACTAGTAGTAGAACCTCCTTTTCTAGAAAACCTGATACAAAAGAAACTTGAACAAACTAAGGAACAACCTTTTGACATTTTTGATTAGTTGAAAAATATACATGTCCAAATACCACTATTTCAAGCTATTAAGGACATTCCAATCTATGGAAAAGCTATTAGGGAAGCCTGCTTGAAGAAACCTGGAAGGAAGAAGAAGGACCCCACCAGAGTCCATGTTGTGGGACAATTGGCTGACATCATGCTAAGGAAAGTGATTATACAAATATATTCTAATCTAGGAAGTCTAGTAGTAAATGTCAGTATAAATGGTTAGTTTGTTAAAAATGCTTTAATAGACCTCAAAGTTGCTATAAATGTTATGAGCAAGGATACCATGAAGAAGTCTAAAATAGAAGGACTAAGGGCTACACCAATAGTTTTTTAGCTTGCAAATAGTTCTACTATCACCCTTGATGGGATGATAGAAAACATAGTTGTAACCTTAGATTCTTTGGAGTATCCTACAAACTTCATGATTTTGCCCCTAAAGTTAATCTATCTAGTTATCTTGTCATCTTAGGTAGACCATTTTTAGCCATAGTGATGCAAATATAAGTTATAGATTAGGGAATATGACTATATCAAATGGCCAAGCAACAAAGCAATTTGATTTATATCCTCTAGCCAAACCATTACCAAATTTGAGTACATCTATTTGGATAGATTTATGAGATGAAGAAGAAGAGTTAAATTCTATAGTATAACTCATGATGTTGCATAGACAGTCTTTTCTAAAATTGCAAGAAGAAGATTCAGTACTTCAGAGTATCCTCACTAATACCTGTGTGGTAGAAAAAGATTTATCTGAAAGTTCATTGTTAGAATTGATCGCATATGAGGAATGTGATAAGAATTGTACTTTGCTCAAAGAACTTGAAATTCTTTATCTGCTTTTGCTTTGTGAATTAGAGACAAGTCCAATTTTTGAAGCCACTATGATAGACTCCACTACTACTATTGAATTGACTAAAGGTCATAATCTCCATGTTAATCCTAGGTTAACACCCACAGAGATGGAATAGTTAAAAGAATTGCTTCAAAGGCATGAAAATACCTTTGCATGGGATTATAGTGATATGAAGGGGTTGAGTCCTACATTATGCACTTATAGGATATACATAAATGAAGGATGTCTACCACTTCATCAACCCTAGAGAAGGATAAATCCAAGCCTTAGAGAAATAGTTAAAATTGAATTGTAGAAATTGCCTAATGTTAGTTTTATTTATCCTATTTTTGATAGTAGATGGGTGTCACCCCTGGTTATAGTGCCTAAAAAGAGAGGAAAATGGAGAATCTATGTAGATTACATAGAATTGAACAAGGCTACTAAAAAGGATCACTTTCCTTTACCATTCATAGACCAAGTTTTGGACACACTAGCTGGAAAGAAGTATTTCTCTTTTCTAGATGGGTATAGTGGTTATAATCAAATCAATATTGCTCCTAAAGATCAAGATAAAACCAAATTTACATATCCATGGGGTACTTTTGCATACTCTATTTTACCATTTGGTCTATGTAATTGTAGGACAAGAAAAACGGGTTAAATGCATAACATACTATGAGAAAATCGCAAAACTCAATAATCATATGTTAGCACCCACTAGTCTACCATGAAAGCCAAACTAATTAAGAAAGCAATAGAAACCCCCTTTTTCATTTGTAGCTCCCATGTTCTTCTTTCTTCTCCAAATGATTGTGGCTCCAATTTACCTATAGTGCACACAAGGTTGAAACCAAAGCCTATGATGTGGATAATGCCATGAGAATACTTGAAGTGTGATTTTATGTGAGAGAGAGAATGTAAAATGAAAATTAGTAGAGACTCAAAAACTCAAAGATTCAAGGACTCAAGACTTAAGCATTCTCCTCCAAGAGACCCCCCCAAAATGAGAGAAAGAGTGTTCATTTTTATAATTTTCAAGTAGGGTGAGAACATTGGATTTGTCACCCACAGACATGCGATGTGGGAAGAGATTCCTATGATGCATATGACGGAATATGCCAAAAAAAAGATTCTATGGCACATGCAAGTCAAATTTGGAAGAGAATCTATGACGCGTCATAAGATTCCTCAACCCACTTAAAGCCAAGAATCTATGACGAATAAGCCAAATAGGGACATGCGTAAGAGGTAATAATAATTCCTATGAAGCATATGACAGAATATGCCAAAAGTAAGATTCTATGAAACACGAGAGTCAAATTTGGAAGAGAATCTATGACGCGTCATAAGATTCCTCAACCCACTTAAAGCCAAGAATCTATGATGAATAAGCCAAATAGGGACATGCGTAAGAGATAAGAATATTTGATTATGACAAATCTCAGCCAAGTGTCAAAGGAGAATCCATGAGGTGTCATATCCAAGTGTCATGATGATGGAATATTTGAATTAAAAATCCTCTTATTCCACAAAATAAGAATTAGTAGAAAATGGATTTAATGATGAAAAATGGAACTTAGGAAATTAAGAATTTCCATGGTTTGCAGATAATGAATGAATTAATTAATAAAATTAATTAATTGACGATGATAAACTAATTAATTAATAAAATTAATTAATTGAGGATGATAATTAGGAAGAATAATTAGAAAGAATAGGATTAAATTATGGGTTATTTAATCCTATAGAGAAAATTAGCAGATGATTGGCCAAATTGATTAAATGAATGCGACCATACCCTTTGATGAAAATGTGACGATGATGGATATCAAATAAGATGATGAAAAGTAGACCAAAGCCATGGTCAAATTGATTGATTGAAGTTGATAACATGGCAAGGACACATGACATGAATTGGTTGATATGTAACATTTAACTGACATTGTAAATGCTACAGGATTGAAATTGATTGATAAGGTTTGATCATAATAACACTAACAGACACTGTCAATATTATTAAAATGGTTGATGATGCCATGATCTGATATTAAAAGCCTCAACAATGTCAAAGATTGAATAACATGAATGATATTTTGACCTAGTACTGAGAGCCATGACAGTATTAAGGTCAGATTGATAAGATTGATAAGTTGATAGGTTTCCAAGACACTGAAAGCCACAACAATACCTAGGAGTGGATAAATGATGATTGATTTGAGATGTTTGATATGTTTTGGGTTGACTAGGACTGATTTTGAGTGATTTTGAGTTGATTTGAAATGGTTTCGAGTTGATATGAAATTGATGTGAAAGGGGATACAAATGATGAAATATGGTCAATCTGGCCAAAAGATCAAAATTAGTAGAATGATAAAATGGGACAAATTAGTATGAAGAAGTGATGAAATCGTAGATGCAAACCATTTTTGAGCATCTACAGTAATGCTCCTACAACATTTCAAAGAGTAGTTATTAGTATTTTTGCTGATATATCACACGATTGTATGGAAATCTACATGGATGACTTCACAACATTTGGAGTCACTTTTGAAGAAGAAATGGTGAATCTTGAAAAGATTTTGGTAAAATGTCAAGAACATAAGTTAGCACTTAATAGTGAAAAGTGTTTCATCCTAATGCAAGAGGGTGTGGTACTTGGTCATTTCATATCCACCATAGGAATACAAGTTGATCTAGCTAAGATAGAGGTCATTCAAACATTTCCTATACCTACAAAATCAAAAGATTTAAAATCCTTTCTAGGTCATGCTAGATATTAGAGACATTTCATAAAAGATTTCAGCAAAATATCTAGTCATTTGTATAAGTTTCTCACAAAAGAAGCTGAATTTAATTGGACATCTGAATGTGATGAAGCCTTCTTATAGCTTTAGAAAATTTTGACCATAGCCCTAGTCTTACAAGGTCCTAATTGGAATTTACCTTTTCACATATATAAAAATGCCTTTGATTATGTCATAGGTGCAGTCTTAGCACATCAATCCCAAAATATTGAAAATGCCATCTATTATATCAGTAAGAGCTTTCATGGTCTAGAGCTGAATTACATTGTGACTAAAACAGAATTGCTAGCAGTAGTTTATGATCTTAACAAATTACAACATTACATAACTAGCTATTTCATATTTGTTCATACTAATCATGTAGCAATTAAATATCTCATGAAAAAACCTGTTATAATAGGTAGGTTAGCAAGATGGTTACTATTGTTGCAAGAATTTGATATAACTATTGCTGATAAGCCTAGAAAAGCCAATGTTGTAGCTGATTATTTATCAAGAATCCATCATGATGATACTAACACTACTTTGGTCAATGATGCATTTTTAGATGAGCATTTGTTTCATATTTCTATTCAAACTCCATGGTATGTAGACATTGCTAACTACATTATAGCCAATAAAATACTAGCACATTTTTCTTACAAGGAAAGGAAGTTGCTTGTAGAGAAAAGTTCTTATTTCTCATAGACAGAAAATCTCTTGTTTTACACTAGACCTAATCAAGTTATGAGAATATGTGTAAGAGAAGATGAGACATATGACATCCTACATGCATGTCATAATAAACCATGCAGGGGACACTTTGCAGCAAAAAGAATAGCTTTCAAAATCCTGACAATTGGTTATTATTGGTCTACACTTCATAAGGATGCAGTCAACTATACAAGGAAGTGTAACCAGTGACAAAGGATGGGACAACCAACCAGAATAGATGAAATTCCTCTTAATCCTCAAATGGGATTAGCACCATTTGACAAATGGGGAATGGACTTCATTGGTCCAATTGATTCTCCATCTAATGGGAAGTCTTATATTCTAGTGTGCACTGACTACCTAAAAAACTGGGTTGAAGTTAAGGCTATGAAGCATGCCAATGATGAAAAATTTGCTAAATTCCTATATGAAGAGATTTTTACTCGCTATGGTGTAGCCAAAGAGCTAGTCACTGATCAAGGTGCACAATTCACCTCTAATTTGATCTCAGAATTGATGAAATAGTATAACATCAGGCACTAGAAATCTAGTCCTTATCATCCACAAGCTAATGGACAAGCAGAGCTTACAAACTGGGAGCTAGAAAATATACTAACAAAAATAGTCCATTTGCACTATTGGGATTGGACCAACAAATTACAAGAAGCTATTTCAGCTTACAAAACAACCTGGAAGACTACTTTAGGATTCACACCATTTGAGCTCTTGTATGGAAAGGTGGCCATGCTTCCAATTGAATTTGAACATTAAACTCTAAGTACAACCTTAGCATTAGATATTGAACTTCTTGTAGCACAAAGAGAATATCTTCTACATCTTAACTCTTTGGATGAGATGCACAAAGTTGCTTTGGAACATACTAACCTAATACAAAAACAAAGGAAACATTGGCATGATTCTCATATTATCAATAAACAATTTCAAGTTGGCGATTGGGCATTATTATATGATTCTCAATTCAAGGATGTACTAGGGAAGCTACAAACAAGATCGATAGGACCATATGAAATTAGTCATGTCTTTGATAATGGAACTATTCAACTAACGACCATTGATATGGTACCTTTCAAATTGTTAGTCAATGGTCATAGACTCAAGTTATACAAATGGCCACAAATGAAAGAAAATTTCCTACAGTAGTTCCAACAACTAGATTCAAATACAACTCAAGTAACTCTTCCTACAGCTGAAGGTGTCAACCTTCTGACTTCTGCTCTTCAACATTAGTTTTTTTTGTGTGCATACTCATAATAATGACTTTATGTTTGCGTAAAGTTCATTTTTCTATTCACTTTTTCTTTCCATCTCATATCTTCACCTTCCACCCATCCACCTCATCTCATTTCTTTATCTTCCATCCACCCACTTTCCACATCATCAAATTTTCCATGTTTTCAATAAAATTCTGTGAAATGTTAATGGATGTTGCCATTGATATTATTTCTACCACCTTTTGGTACACATGGCAATCAAATTGATAGGTATAACATTTTCAAATTATATTTCATTTATAGTCCACAGATTTTGGTAATTACATTTAATACTGCATAATCTATATAATGGTGGTGTTATGCTAGTGCCTTAACCGTAGTGGGTCTAACAAGTGTGGAGACTTTTCTAAATTTAGGAAGGGATAGGGAAGGTCATAATATCCAAAGGCATGTCTATTTATTCATGGTGATTTTTGAAATCTTTGCATTACCCTTCATTAATAAAAAATTATTGCCATAAGTACACAAAGTAAGGTGTTGTACACCTTATTTTTGAATGATTTTCTATGTCAAGTTGTGATGTGACCTATGTTTAAATTTTTTTTCATCATTTGAACCCTATTTTTGAATGATTCTCACACAAATTTATGATTTACCTTCATTCAAAACTTAATTATTGTGCATAACAATGTGTTATGACAATTAATTGCTTCCTAAAACAAAGAAGTGTGATGAGTTTGAAGAATAAAGCAATAGTTTGAAGCTTGAATCCAGAAAGGGAGAAAATAGAGAAAACAAAGGAAGTGTTAAGGAAATGGGTGGGAAGTTGAAAAGGAGGGAACTAATAGAGCACACTATGTTTCTCTCAGATGTATAAGCTATAAGAAGGTTATTTGCATGTGGATGGTTAGGGTATTTCTTGAGGTTAATTGCATATGATGAAGAGGCAGTTACAAAATTTACAAGGACATTCAATGAGGGAGAGGCTTTTGTTTGGGGCTTAATAGTAGTTGTAATAGAGGAGTGTATTGTTGAGGTAACTGGGTTACCTGTGGTTGGAGAACACTACCCTAGCACACATGACCCTAGGTCAGCAAGAGCCCAATTTACTAGGCTGCATGATCCTCAACTGGACATTACAAAACAAGGATGCAAGAGAATGTCATTGCCATCACCATACAATGAATTAGCCATGAACATAATTAGGTATTTTACATGCAAAGGAATATTTTAATACCTGCATGCACGTAAGTTCAAGCTACTTAGTTGTTTAAGGCATAATCTTGCTATGAATATTCTAAATTTCTTATATAATATGCTTTGCATTAGTGTAGAGGAGACTCGAAAAGGAAAATGGAATTCTATTACTCATCATACTTTAATTAAGTTGTTAATAGAGTGGTCACTTAGGTATGTATCCCCCTTAATGTGGGAAGAATTTGTGCAACTTAAAGCCTTGCAACCCCAAGCTGACCCTAGTGAATAGCATAGTGAGGAAAATGTAGCTCCCACTAGTGAGCTTGTCAAACAAAACATTCAAGAGGTTGAAACTATAAGAACTCAAGCAAATGAACAAGAAGCTACCCTTGTTCAAGAAAATGTGCCTCCACCTATACAAGAAATTCCTAAACTTGCTACTAGCAGAGTTAAGAGGAAACAAAAATTACCAAAAGAAATTTCTGTTTAGCAAGAACCAAGCCCTATAATTGTAAAACAAAAGATAACAAAGAAATGTCTTGTAGAAACTACTCCTATAGTAGAAACACCCAAAGGGAAAAGTAGGCTAAAGGTTGTAACACAGGAAGAAACCCCTATGAGGAGAAGCCCTAGAATGAGAGGACAAGTTTCTAAGGATCCTATTCTATCTAAAACATCCACTAGGGAATCCCCTATGCAAATTGTTTTCAGTCATTCTCCCCCTCATCCTGAGATTACAAGCACTCCTAATAATCCTACTAAAGAGTGTAGGGAAAAAATTAAAGAAAATCTAGATGATACCCCAAAAAACTTACCAGGCACCTCCAGCTATAGGGATGATATAGTTCCTAAATATGTTGATCCAAACACTACCCTAGTTACACATAGATCAATAGGGATTTAGTAGAACATCTATGGTAGGAACAAAGGAAGAGGAAAAGGGATCATGAAGAAGACCACAATGCTATCACATGGTAGAAACTCCTCTTTCAATTGTATGGACCATACTTGTTTGTTGAGGCATTGTGGAAATAAGAAAATAAAAAGATAAATAAGATTATAGTATCTCAAAATGAGGAAATTGCAGAATTAAAGGAACAAATAGAAATCCAAAAATAGTGCATGGACCATGCTCTTAAGCTAGCTAACTAAGCTCTCGCTTGTAGGCCAACACCTAGAGTTTATGCTTTCTACTTGAAAGAGAAATTTCTTTTGTTCCAATTAATGTTAACCCTCAAGAATTTGAATGTAGAGTTTAAATCAACATAGGAATATTATGGACTGTATCAGACTCTACCACCATGGTAGCAGAACTTATTGTGTGAATTATATGTTCATAATTTTTTTATTCCTTTAGATATTGGATAGAATCCCTTGCTTTATATACGAGATGTACATCTAAAATTCCTTATGTCATGGATGTCCAATGAAGTGAATTATGACATGCAATTGAATAACTATAGGTATCAGGAAAGAATAGAACCTTTACCTTTAAGAGAAAAAAGTAGTAAGCTGGATGAAATGCTTAGGGATTGGTTCACATTGACCTATGGAAAGAGGAATCTAGAAGTGAGGGAGAAGATCTTTGTTGCTAGAACTAAGGTTTATGCTAAATATGAAATTTTTCCCTACTTTGCATTTCAGAGAGCCATGATCAGTGCTACGAGTAGGTGGGCTAGACTACTTGAATCTCTTAAGAAGTCAAAATTGCACAACCCTATTAACTTGGAAGCAACACCTAACAGAGTTCCAAAATATTTAGAATTAGGGAAGTAGCCCAGACCAGAGTCATGGTGTCCCTTAACAATGCAGCCCCCAATGTTCCTATGGCCCTTGTATGACATTAATTTTGACAGACTTGACAAATTATAGGAAGATCATAGGAGACAAGTGTGGGAGAGAACCAGAGGATTTTACTACAATTTTAAGAGTAATAGAAAGGGAAGAACATAAATCAGAGAGTTCAGGTCACTACCAAGGAAGTGCAATGCTTGAGGACAAGCATTAGTTTGGCAAGGGGCAAATGATGAGACAAAAATTTTCCTTTATTTTATGATGTTTAGGATACTTTTTTGATACTCTATTAAAACATTTGTGGATCTATATTTACCAAACCTATGATAAATCTATGGGGTAGAAACCATGCCATCTTTTGCTAATATTATATATAGTATGCAGTATTTCATATAGTTATCAAAATGTGCATTCTTATATTTGAATTCAATTTGATAAATTTTTATTCGCAAATATGTTTTTTGTTATAACTAACTTGTTAATGAAGACTAAAAGATGATTGGAGGAATTCAAAAGCTAAGCGTCAACAACATTTAAGGAGAAGAGAATGCCAAGGAACAACCATAGTGGAGAAAGTTGTAACAGTTCCAGAAGACATGGTAGTGAGTAAGGAGGAACTATGAAGACTTATTACCTTCTCTACATTTACTCTATGGCAAGTGGATGTTTAGACTTTATTATTCTTTCCTTAAGCCATTATTCATTCTTCCTATCTTTAGTTGTTATCTTCCTATTTTCTCTCTTGTGGATTTTAAGCTAGGTCATTTACTTTTCTATTATGGAGTTGATTTTAAGCTAGATCATTTACTTTTCTATTATGGAATAAATGGTGATTTCCTATATCTATAGGAATTGACCCAAGTGTGTTAAGTTTTAGAACTAGTTAGAAAAAATAGTTTCTAAGAATAGACTATTAACTTTTACAATTATGTGTTATGTAATGAATTTCTAAATTGAATGAAATAGTTTTCAGCTTTCATATTGTGTTAGTAGTTTAGAGAAGCTGACCAAGGGGGCCCACTTGGAAGTTCAATTAGATTAGGATAGAATAGATTAATTTCCAAGCATTCATAGCATCTTCATTAGAAGTTGTGAGTTCCTTCCTATAGCATCACGCTTTGTGAATGTTCTTACAACATATGTGAGAATAGTTTTAGTGGATGAGCCAAGTTGGAATATTTTTTATCTTTTTATTGTATTTCCCATATTCATAGAGTTAATTGTGTTATTTTCCTAAAGCAACAATGTAAGTTCTTTTCCTTGCATTTTTACTTTCCTGCAGCATAAGCTTATTGACTCATTAAGAGACCTAGTGCACATACTATGCCGACCATTTCAAGTATATGTGACTGGGTTGATAAGATTAAATGCACCTCATAGTGGGAGAATTAATCCTTAGTTTGAATATATTATTCCTAAGCAAGGCCTAGTGCATGACTATGATAGACCTATTGTGAGGTGGATCAAATATTATGTTAGTACATAAGTGTAGTCTAATATGAAAAGTGCAAGTAACATGATGCTACATCATATAAACATAATTTAAGTGTCCTCATAAAAATTCCATCATATTAAAATTAACAAGTTCTAACATGAAATATAAGATCTATCATGCAACTGATCTATCATATTTTTCACTCCATGTGAATATGACTAAGATGCATCATCCCACTAGGATTTCTCATGAGATGTAGCCTCATGTTGCATCTTCTCCTTTGATGTTGGGTCTCCACCCTAATGTACATTATTATAAAAATGACATAAAAATATAATATGTGTTTAATTAAATTGATTTGTATAATATTTTTCACAAAATAATTAAATAATGATCACATGTTTAAAATTTTACCATGTGATTTTTCTTACCCTCAATAGGATGAGGAGGTGCACTCTTATGACCATCAAAAGTGGTAGTAGTAAAATATTATACAAATAAATGTGATAAAATATTGAGAATCCCTATAAAATAAATGTAAATATAATAGATAAGTACACAATAGTGATTCTAAAATTATTATTTTTAATTATGACCTCAAAGAATGATGTGGATGGATGCATTTGGATCAGTCCTATATGTACACCAAGACACATGGTGGTGTCCTAAACATCATACATAAACCACATGAATAAAAATTGTAGATGTATAAATCATAAAGTAAATGAAAATTACAACTATGTGAAATAAAAGTATACATATATTGCCTAGAATCTAGCCATAACCACATATGGGTTAGGATGTATGTGTGAAGAATTACCAAATAGTCCAATAGCCTAAAATGACAATAAATTGCAATGAATTTGAATTGTACATAATTATAAGCATGCATATATAAACTCTTGAAATACATATAATAGGCATTTAAGGTGGATGGACCAATGTGCAAAGAACTACCTATCTTTAGAGCACATCATTGTTTGTAAAGAATTACAAAAAATATGCATTTGCACATGTTCTTACATTTGAGTTTTAATATAGTTTATTTTAAATGAACTTAATGTATCTATATAAAAGTACATACCATGCAAGGGATGTCAATACCTCTTGGTCTTGAGGTAATATGATGATGACCCATAGAAGGTACACAATCATTCATCGTCTATTTAATAAATCAACATGTTTGGGTTCCTACATGTATATATCTAGAGTGTAATAAATTACACTCAAATTAAAATTAAAAGTTTGCCTATTTTTGAATATCATCCCTTGTATAGGGAAGCTAAACATAGGAATATCAAATTCTTGTCCAACATCTTCAACATCATTATGATCACTCTACAGACCCCTACATATATCCCACAACTTGTTAAAATGTTTTCTATGGTGGGGATTTTCTTGGCTTTAGTGAATTGCTCTAAACATTTCCTTAGTGTGCACTTAATGAACCAAGAGTAGATGTTACACCTTTATGATGTATATGTGTAGGAAAAATTTTTGTAAGAAGAGGAATAATGAGATGCTCAAATTGATGATTTCTAGTTCTATAATTAAGTTTCTTCCCTACCCTATCTTGTGACATACCTCTACTGACCCGTTGAAATGATCCCATGTCAAAATAATTAATTTTTTACACAATGCAAATTCTTACCATAATGTTTTAAAAATCACATGGTTACCTTGTGATTAGCATGCTGTGGAAAGCCAAATACTCTCCACCACCACTCCAAAAGTGCTCTTATATACACAGACACTAACACCATCTAATAGATATATGAGGTTTATTTTCATTTATAGTCTCATTCATCTTTGAGTTCACAAGGTACCTTGTTTTAATAAACTTTTGAAATATGTAAATCATGAACCCTTTTATAATAGAAGTTATCAAACTTAGTTACCACACATGGACTCCCTCTATGTTCAGAAATTATCAAGCTCATTGTGTCCAATATCTTGGAAGAATCTACAATGCCTTAAATTCTATATTAAAGATGAAGTATATGAGGAGGGATATGAGGATCTTGTCTAATGGTTCCAATGCCTCCTATGAGAGAAATAATATTCTATCACTTTTTCTCACTCAAATTCTCTAAATTCTTGAGGGGTTAGCCATGGGGATGGGGGGTGTGGACGGATATGGGGTTTCTCCTAACCTAAGAGATTATATAGTATAAAATCATCCATGACTATAATCTTCATATGTATGTATGTATGTATGTATGTATGTATGTATGTATGTATGAATGTATGTATGTATGTATGTATGTGTATATGTTTGTGTGTGTATACATACACACACATACATATATATGTGTGTGCGGGGCTAATATTTACTTTTTTATTGGTTTATGCAATTTATAAGTGGTCACACAATTGTTCTATAATAAATTATTGGAAATCTATTTTTTAATTTTGGTAAATTGAATGAAATCTTTAATAACTCAAATGTCCATTTATCAAGTGTAATTTCCTAAGACTAACCTTCTAAAACAATTTTGAAGAAAAAAATATAAATGAATTGGAATCTTTTTAGGCAACGTACAATATTTTACAATAGTTAGCTCTACAATAATTTTTCTATACTAGATTTCTATCATAAATTTTACTTATGTAATTTTCAATTGTCTTAAGATTTTGTTATCCAATGCTTAAGAACTTGTTTTTTGTAGAAGAAAAACTAATAAATTTATTCTCACTTTTCTTGAATTTGGTTTAGATGTCTTCTTTCCCATTGTTTTTTATAAGATAAATAGGTTTTGAAGGGACCTTAAAACCCTTTACAAATCAAGAATTTTCAATGAAGCCCAAACCAAACAAAAATATAGACCTAAGGAAGAATAGGTCACAAAATAGTAGTCATTAGAGTGGCATCACAAATAAAATAGTACACATCAGCCACACATCTAGGTTTTGAAGGGTGCCTAAAACCGTATAAGAGTCAACAATGGTGAAACAAGTCACCAAACAAAAGGTGACCAAAGTGGAAAAACATAAAACAAGACAAAAATAGCCACAAAAATAGGTTTTTACTAGGCTCCTAAAACCCCATAAAGTAACACATTTCCAAGAGCAAAAGGCCAAAAGAGCCAAGGGATAACTAGCCAAAAGCTAAGAGAGTCAGACTTTCTCTTTTGGACCCTTCTTGTTAGACCTCAGTGCCACGTCAAAAGAGGGAGTGGATGGCTTTAACTTTTACCTTTTACTATAGTCCATCCATCCTCCACCAAACCAGTAGCCTTTTGCCACTAAAAATCAGCACCATCATAGCTAGAACCCAAAGCCCTAGAAGCCAAGGAAAAGGATGAAGAAGAGGATGTGATAGCAGAGACCTAAGATAGAAAAGATTCACCCAACAAATGTTCCATAGGAGGAACTACCTTGGAAACATTAGAAGATGGACTAGCAACTACAACTGTAGGAGCCAAAAGTGGATCCATCAAAAAGAATTTAGGAGAGGACAGACCAATAGAGATAGGAGCAGATTCCAAACAAGAAAACAAACCTATTGTCACCACTGAAGGAGCCAAAGGAGGGGGAAAAATAGTAGAGACAGAAGCATAATCCACCCTAGAAGTAGGGATAGTAGCAAGAAAACTAATAATAGGAACAAAAACTAGAGTCGGGCCAATAGTCACCATGGAAGGGGTTGAAAGAAGAACCTCCTTCAAGATGCTAGGAGAATACAGAATTTGAGAAGAGTTCTCAACAGCCTTCTTTTTAGTAATTAGTGAATTTAATTTTTTCTTCACATCTATTCTAGAGAACATGTCATGCTTAAATGTGATCACTAAAACATTGTTTAAGATTTCTTAGCCATATTCCAAGTGAGAAGCAAATAGCCATACTCATCTCATTAAAAGATTCCATTTTTCTTGTTTTTATAAGAATATATTTTATTATTTCTAGATTTATAATGATCATAATTTTTATAATAATGACATTAAATTATCCATTTATCAAATGTTTAATTACCTTTATTATTTTTGTGGCTCATTTCTCTCTCCAATATCTTGTGAACATTCATCCTTAGTCATGTATATAATTTACTAAGACATTTTCTATAATTTTAAACCTTTTCTTGTATCTTTTGAACTTGCTTATAAATCCTTGGTATTAGTCATGTTAGCATACTTAGGGCACCCTTTGAAATAGTATGCTTTTTGTCATAAATACATCTATGACATATATGTGTATTGTTGATAGATTTTTTTGATAAGATAGTACAACTAAAGTTTTAAAGATAATTATGTGCAAGAATAATAGTGAAAATTGATAAAGTTCACTATATCTTTGTCATCAAATATTTATTTGTGGGTTGTTCTTGAGAAAGCTAGTTGTTAGAAAGAAATGTGGAACTTGAGGAAAATGGAAAGTAGAGGGCCCCAAACTATGCATAAGAGACATCCATCTAGTGAGTGGAGGATATGGTAAATTTCATGGCATTCAAATACATCAAATTTAAACAAATTATGATTTGTGGCAATTAATTGTGTAGTTTGAGTGATGCAAAAGAATGTAGATGTCTCATAGTATCTAAATTTGTTGATAATGAATAAATCTTCTATTAGATAATAGTTTAACATTGGGAATGTGCAATTTGTTGATGATATCAACCGTATTACAAAATGGGAAGACAAGAATTATGTATGATACACTATTAAAAAGTAACCCTCTTTAAAAAAATTGAGAGAAAAGAATATGCTTGTTGCACTTTGTAGAACAAGGATAATGGCTTACCCTTTAATGCTTGAATTGTTGGGCTTAATGAATATCGTAAGCCTTGTGAATACTTTTTTCATTAGTTAGTAGAAGTTAAAGACTCTGTAAGCCAAATTATTAAGTATAGTGATTTATGCTTTAGGTTCTATATTCAAACTTCCTTTAAAACATATTAGTTTATTATATTAAGGATATTTTCTACAATTATTCATGTCAAGTAAGTAGAAAATAACTGCAAGCCATATTTTACAAGCCAAAATAAGAATTTAAATTAACTGTAAAGTCATCTATGAAATTAATATTTGGCACATTTCTATATGTTTTCAACTATGGAGTTACAATGATGTCAATGGATAACTTTCAAAGCCTCAGATAACATCATGACCTCTTTTGTTTGTTATTGTCCTAGGTCTAGACTCTAAATCTAATCCAAAATTTTAGAAGATGTTATTCAATGGATGAAAAGAAAGTCCCTTTATTGGGATAGGTGTTCAAGATGCCTAATATTTCCTTGCAACTTTCCCTTATAAGAGATTAAATTTTACAATATTGGTGGCTAACATACTTGTTGGAAATATAGAAAGAGTAACTGGGGGGAGTGGGGGTGAATCAATTGCCACTAAAATATTTCCCAAATCCCTTATATGTCAACAATAAAATTTAGACTAAGAAAATTGATTATTGCTACTACTTGATAAACATAAAAAAATTGTTGTAACTTGGTAAATGTTGAATGTGAATTACTTTTAGTGGATTTTGAAACATTAACAGTAATTAATCTTGCAAGCATAAGAGAAATAAAATGAACACATGAGACACTAGAATTTTACATGGAAACTCAATTTGGTAAAAACCACCAATGTAACTAGTTACTATTTCTCACTCTTCTGAACTGAGCCCTATTAGGAACCAACCCTGTTAAAGGTTACAAAACACACTATTAGGTGTGACCTTGTTAGAGGATTTAATCACCCTATTAGAAGTGGCCTTGCAAGAGGTCTTAAAAAAATTCAATGGGATTGCGACCTTGTTAGAGGATTTACAACTAGCTGTTAAACAAACTCTATTAAGAGATTTTAGATCATTGCTACAATGGTTAGAGAGCAACAATGAAATGACCTGATTGTGATGCAACTGAGTTGCTAAATCTAGATCTCTATTCTACTTAAGCTTGATCCTTCCTAATTGAATATTACTTTTCTACTCCCCAAGGATACCTACTTATCCTTTAAGTTCACTCCCTCTCTTTTCTTTTCAATTCAATCAATGCACTTGCAAACACATTAGAAATTTCAACTTGACCTTTTATTTATACCTTCTAGATTGTCATGTTGGCCCAAATTCAAATTAAAATAACCAATATTCACCATCATAGTTGGCTAGAATCAATACATAAAACAAGAAAAATCCTTTCAGAGCTGACCTTGCTTGGTAGAAAGTAACTTTAGAACGATTCTCTGTGTTAACCAATAGAGGCTCAATTAACACTGTGAACTTGTAGAAATCCTTCAACAATCGAGTGAACTCAGTGAACACTAATTCTATCCATATTTTCCTTCATTAACTGAGTGAGCTCAGTTCACACTCTTTTCTACCTCAATTCCTTCGATGCCTGAGTGAGCTTGGTAGACACTCTCATTTATTCCCAATAAACCTATGAACACTTGGTAGATAAGGAAAACAATCTTCACTGACCAAGTGAGCTCAGTAAACATTTCCTATCAACTGATATGAAATTTGTGTAACATCAAAGACAACACACAATTAATCAATTAAATCCAACAATCTCCCTCTTTGGCATTGATGGCAACACAACATGTCACAGCACAATGAAAATTTGAGAAAAAAACTCCCTCTAACAAAAAGTTTCTCCCTCTTTGATTTTTCACAAGAACTTATGTTATATTCTCCCTTTGCAGCACATGCCAAATTTGTATCAATGTACCTTGAGTACTAAATCATATGCAATATTCTCTTGATTATACTACATCAACTGATTTATCTTTGACTTGGTTTATGTTGATGTATCACTAAACTTTATTTAGTGAGCTTCAAATAGGGGAATGACCCCTAGCTTACCTCTTAGATACAAGAATGCATCCTTAGGTAATGGCTTGGTGAATATGTCTACAATTTGTTCTTTTGTATGGACATATTTCAATTTGATTTCTTTGTCCTACACCAATTCTCTAACAAAGTGATATTTTATAGCAATGTGCTTTTTTTTGGAATGCATCACTAGATTCTTTGATATGTTAATTGCACTGGTGTTATCACAATACATGACCATTAGCTCTTTGATTTTAGCTTTCATTCCTTCCAACAATTGTTTGAACCAAACAATGTTAGAACAAGATTAGAAGGTGTTAGGACCCTACTTGCATATGCTACTCATAGAACATTCAAAGTATATCAAATGGATGTTAAATCCATATTCATGAATGAAATTCTTGATGAAGAAGTCTACATTGAATAGCTAGAAGGTTTTGTTGATCTTGAAAAAAGGAACATGGTCTACAAATTACATAAAGCACTAAATGGTCTAAAACAAGCTCCTAGAGCATGGTATGAAAGACTACACAACTACTTGATATAGATTGGTTTTCAAAGAACAAATGATAACAGTAGTCTATACATCAAGGAAGGATCAAATAACAAAATTGTGTTGGTGAAGATATTTTTGGATGACACTTTATTTATAGGAAATGATGATCTATGCAATGCATTCTTAGAAAAAATGAACAAAGAGTTTGAGATGTCCATGTTTGGTGAAATAAAATTCTCCGTTGGATTGCAGATACAACAAAACAAAAATGGTATCTATATCACCCAATCCAAGTATGTAAAAGAGATACTCAAGAAGTTTGGTATGGAAGATTCTAAACGAGTTGGTACCCCCATGTGTATTGGACTCAAGCTTACCAAAGATGATGATTCTAAAGAAATAGATTAGACCCCATATAGATCAATGATTGGAAAATTGTAGTATGTAGTTCACACAAAGCCTGATATTGCTTTAGCAGTTGAGGTAGTGGCAAGATTCTTAGCCAAACCTAGAGAAAATCATATAATGGCAATCAAAAGAATCTTGAGATATCTGAAAGGTACTAAAAACTATGGCTTATGGTACAAACTTAGAGGAAACCTAGACCTAAAAGTATTCACTAATGCTGATTGGGTAGGAAATCTTGATGACAGAAAAAACTCTAGTGGTGGAGCTTTCTTTCTTGGTAAAAGGTTGGTATCTTGGACAACCAAGAAGTAAAACTGCACATCCCAATCTACAATAGAAGCAAAGTATGTAGCAGTAGTAGTAAATTGTTTAACATTGTTTGGTTCAAACAATTGCTAGAAGGAATGAAGGTTGAAATCAAACAGCCAATTATCATGTATTGTGATAACACTAGTACAATTAACATATCAAAGAATCCAGTGTTGAATTCTAAAACAAAGCACATTGCTATAAAATATCACTTTGTTAGAGAATTGGTGTAGGAAAAATAAATCAGATTGGAATATGTCCATACAAAAGAAAAAATTGCAAACATATTCACCAAGCCATTACCTAAGGATGCATTCTTGTATCTAAGAGGTAAGCTAGGGGTCATTCCCCTATCTAGAGCTCACTAAATAAAGTTTAGTGATACATCAACATAAATTGAGTCAAAGATCAATCAATTAATGCAGTATAATCAAGAGAATATTGCATATGAATTAGTACTCAAGGTACATTGATATTAATTTGGCATGTGTTGTCTTTGTCATGTGTTGTCAAAGAGGGAGAATTTTTCTATCATATCTATATCTTTCTAAAACTTTGTAGAGTTCGTAGAGGGAGAAGTTTGAACAGAAAGTATGCAAAGGGAGAATACAACATAAGTAAGAAGTTCTTATGAAAAATCAAGGAGGGAGAAACTTTCTATTCCAATAGCCCACACAAATGAGTATGCCCGATTTCCAAGACATCTTTAGATTGATAGTTTTTACTCTTAAAACTAATCTTTCCCATTTTGCCAATCTAACAATTTTTGTACAATCCCACAACTAGTTTGTTCAAACTAGGGATACCTCTTACTTTTTTGAATTTTCTTATCTTCACCATATTATTAGAGTTTACACGACCTAGTCTTTTGTGCCATAACCAACTTTCTTCCATTGGAGCAATGAAACATGAACAATCACCAAGGTCAAGATAAAATAGGTTACCTCTTGTTTGTTTGCCTGATCCAATCAAATTCCCTTTGTCATCCAGTAGTCTTGCCTTGCCATGCATGAATTCTACCATGAATCCAATGTTGATTAGCTATGCTATACTTAGCAGATTATGTTTACTGTCATATCTATATCTTTGTAATTTTGTAAATTGGATTGGTATATATATATGTAATTTATTGTATCATATTCAATGTAGTATGCAAGATAATGAACATGTAAGAATGCAAATGTGATCAAGCAACAAATAAAGTATATATTGAAGGCCATATTAGAAAAGGAGCAGCAGAGACATATCCATCACAAAAGGTGATTATTACTTCAAGGAATCTCTATTAGAGAATTAATTTTAAGTCAGAGATCAATTGTTTCATTTTAACAGGTGAATTAGTCTAAATAATTTCACAAGTTAGACTTAATAGTCTTTCTTAAATCTCTTAACATAGTGCATACTTTATTGTGTGTTTGTAAATCCTTCAACAAGGTGGACCTCGTAATCCTAATTGCTCCTAATAGAGAAGATCAACATAAGTGATCATTGTAAGCCTAAATAGGCCAACTTTAAGCTACAGTATTGAAGTTTTGTGGGTATCATCCCCACCCCAATTTTACTTTCTATTTGGAAGTTTTCTATGTCACCAAATTATTGTGTTCAAGTTTTATTAATGCGTTTATGTTTTTAGTTTCTCATGCATGTAATTAGATCAATAAATGATAATTGGTATATTGCTATAAAGCATTGAAATTGGTAAATTTTTAGAAGTTACTAATTCACCCTTCTCCTCTCAATAACCTAACATAGTCTTGAATATTTCCAACAATACTAACTAGCTATAAGATGCTCTTGACTAAAACTTTTTGAAAAGCCATGGGAGGTGAGACCAAGATGGATTGATCAGAGGCTATCATTCATGATGTTAAAAGGAAAGCCAAATTCTAACCAAAGCCTAAAAATAAATATATTATTATCTTCCCATTAGATGACCCCAATGTGTAAATCATTTATGAAGAGTGTCAGTTTGGAAACTAGTTGATTCTTCAAGATGAAAATCATTACTGATTCTATTGAGATGCTAAGAAAATATCTCATCCTGTGTGGAATAGAATTCGATGGAAGTTGTTCAAATTCAAGTTCAGTGGTAGAACTAGTACTCACTTCACTAGGAGGAGGACACATTATTGTTTCTTACAAGTTGAATTTCAAAAATACCAAAAACACTACATAATACAAAGCCTTTCTTTTACTTCTATAAGAAGCCAAAACTAGAGGTATAAAATGATTATTGTAAGAAGAGATGTTGATTGATTGTGAAACAAGTTAGGAATTTTTTATTCATAAAGAATACATAGCTTAAGCATTAGCACAACTATTTCTAGGATGTGATTGAATTCTTTGATGCTTTTTCCATCAAGGTTATTCCAAGGAACATTATTTCTAAAGCAAACTCTCTTGTTGTTTCAAACTCCCTACTATTGTCTCACCCAGACTTTAAAATAGATACTTATTAGGTACAAGTTCTCTACAAACCCAATGTTTCATATAACATCAAACATTAGTAGATGTTTGAAGGGGGTCTCCAAATTAATGATTTCTTAGCATGTAATCAAGTTTTTGCTAATGCATGCTTCCAAGGTTTTGGACATGCATGTAAGAACTTCTTCCTTGATCTAGGAACTACTAGAGAAGATACAATCTAATTAAAATGTTACAAGATCCCTATAGGTTTAGTGACTCTGTAACACCTATTCCCATGACTATATGAGCATTTGGGAGTTAATAAAGTTTTTTTCCCTAAGGTTCAAGATGAATATGATAAGATAAACATTAGGTACGAGGTACAACTAAAATGGATTTCCATTAGTTAGTCCTTTTCACGAAAAGAGAAGTTTAGAATTAGTTACTAAAGAGTTATAAAGACATTGTCACTGGGAATTATGGTGATTTGAAGGACTTTACAAGTGGTCGGTTCCAACATCACATGCCACTTAAACTAAGTGTTGTTCCTTTCAAGAAAAAAGATAAGAAATTACAATATGAAGGTATTTGAAGTGATTTTGAAAGAAGTTGATGAGATTTTATGAGAAAGAATAATATAGCCCATCCACCATTCAACTTGGATAGAAAATATTGAACCTACAAGAAAGAAAAATGGAAAAATAAGAATCAATGTTGATTTTTGTAACTTGAATGAGACAAGCTAAAAGATAACTATGATATTCCTGTCATGGATCATGTGCTCTAGCCTATAATTGGTTCAAAGATGATGATAATTCTTGATGGATTTTTTTTGGCTATAACTAGATTAGTGTCACAAAGGAGAATAATGAATAAGACAACATGTGTTACACCTTGGGGGACATTAGCTTATAATAGAATGTCATTTGGTTTAATTAATGTTGGGGCCACAATCCAAAGGGTCATCAACTCATCTTGTAGATATTTGAGAAATAAGATAGCTATAGTATACTTATATGACTTAACTATGTTCTTAAAAAGACAGAAGAAGCATTTAAGGGATATGCAGTTTTTTTGTAAAGATGTAGAGACCACGATATAACTTTAAACCCATAAGAAGTGTATATTTGGCATTATAGAAGTGAAGATACTTGGTCATATGCTGTCCAAAAATGCCATTAAAAATAGAGCTTTACTAACCAACATCTATTCAATAGTTGAGTTTACCTTCAAGCATAAGTGGGATCAACTCATTTTTAGCCAAGTCAACTTCTTGAGGGGTTTTGTACTATATTTTTCGAATATAACTAGGTATATAATGGAATTGATGAAAAAAAATAAAACATGCAAGTAGAATGTTGAAGGTAAGACAACCTTTGATTATTTTAAGAATACAATAGCCCATGCATATACCTTAGTCACTTCAAAATTTAGAATGCCATTCTATCATTTACTACTATGCATTGGAACACATTTTATCCAACATATTGATGCAAAATAATGAAGCTTTAACTAAGGCTCCCATAGATTTTATCAGTATCCCACTAAAAAATAATGAGCTCAGATATTCATTAATTAAGAAGCAAGATTTCATTGTTGTCAAGGTGGTCAAACACTTTAGATATTATATTTTACACTCACATGTAATAGTATATGTGCCAAATTCTATGATGAAAAGAATATTGACATAACAAGAGGTAGGAGTCAATAAGTGAGCAACATGGATAGCTAAAATCAAAGAGTAGTATCTAATAATTTAAAAACCACTAAATTGGTAAGGGGATTGTTAATCTTAGGTTGGTTCTGACATATGAGTGATGATATACTTAGGTCATCTACTTAGTTCATGTCAAACAAGTAATGTATGTTGAGCATAAGTTATCAGATAGTATATGAGTAAGAGATATATAGTATATGTTGAGTAACTAGTAAGTGCCGAGTCACTCAAGTGCCAAGTAGATAGTGAGTGCCAAGTCACTTAGATGCAAATTTTTTAGTGGATGCTAAGTCATTCAGAGGTCAAGTCACAACATTGAAAAGGCAGTGGACATTGAGCATCAAACACTTCAAGTGTCAAGTAATCTTGATGGAAATTAAAGGAGAATAGAGGAAAGGAGTTCAAGTACAAAAGAGATACATCTGATTAGTGAGGATCAAGTAAACATTAGGAAAGAGGTGATTTGTTATCTAGCAGTAGAGTGCTAACAGTAGGATCATTGCTGAGACATTCTAATAGGAAAATTAGTTAAATCCCTTAACAAATTAGTCTTAACAGGCTATTGTAAACCCTTTAACATGGTGCTTACTTCATTGTAAGTTAAATTCCTTTTACTGGTCAAACTTCTAATGGGGTGTCAAAATCCTTTAATAGGATAAGATCTAACAATCTTGTAAGCCTTTAATAAGGTAGACCTTTCATAGGGTAGATCATGTTTCATGATTAACATTGTACCCTTCATTAAATACACATTATTACTACAATAATGGAGATTTATAAGTGTCATCCCCATTCCAATTTTACCTTCTCATTGGAGAGTTTATAGATAACCAAATATCTTTTGTCATACATGTGTTGAATGTTATTTTCTTTCATACTATGGATGAATATGTTTAGCTAGCTATTTTAGTTTACATGCACAATTATGAGATGGGTGTGTGGTAGATAAATTTCTAGTTAAAGTTTTGAAGGATTGATTCAACACCCCCCACCCTTTTTAGAGTTTTCTTTCCCTATTGTATTTCCAACAATTGATATCAAAGTGATGGTTCTTTAGAAAGGAAAGCTTTGAAACTTTGAGGAAACATCTTGAAGATGGAAGTCTACAAGTTGGAAAAGACTATTGAGAACTAGAAGATTGAAATATAGAATGTTGTACAGCAACTGAATGAAGCAAGAGATGAGTTAAAATGATCATTGAAAAGGAGAGAGATAGATATTGAAGATAATGATACACATTACCAAGACATTGACACTACTAGATTATTTGCAGATGGAAACATAAGTGAATTTGATGCAGCAGTTGCAGATCTAATGGAAAAGAATGGAGCCCTAACTAAAGAGGTTAGAAATCTCAAAATAGAACAAGAAGTTTAATTAGTATTGCTATGTGAGGTGACCGAGTAGACAAAGAAAGTTGAAGAAGAAAAAGTCATGATTGGAGATGGCAAAAGGATACTGACCAATAGACTAGAAGAGAAGATATTAGAGGTGAATAGGATTGTTCACATGCAACTAAAAACATTGAATCAAATGATGATTGAAAATCATGAACTGAATGGAAAAAAATATTGAGATCACAACACAGAAGTTGCAGAATAAACAACTGAGAAATTATCTGAAAAGAGAAAAAGAATTTGCTAAAAGTTTCAATAGACCTAGTGAAGCCATCAAGTATTTTGAGAAATTGATGAGATCTCCTAGATCCAACAATTATACTACTAGATTTGGTTACACTAGTACTGAAGAAGGAGAATCATCTAAAAGTGGTAAAAAAAGGAATGTTAATGGTAAGAGATCCAAACCTAATTGTCATAATTGTTGTAAATTAGGACATACTAGTAATGTTTGTAGAAGCAAGACTGCAAATCAGAATCCTAAGAAGTCTGTGGGTCATTGCCACAAGTGCAACAAGCAAGGACATCAGGCACATGAATGTAGAACCAAGACCATATGCACACAAAGATGTTAAGGATATTGCTATAACTATTAGAAGTATGGGCATAGAGCATATGAGTGCACATCCAAGCCCAAGTGGTCATCAAACAAGTAGACAAAGGTAAAGCATAATGGTAACTTCTATAATTGGAGTTATAATACAAGGTATAGTTGTCACTATTGTCAAGAGTATGGACATGTTGCTTAAAATTCCATTAGAACACATTTCAAAAGTGACTACAAAAGATGGTTGAATCAAAATACATGTTTTAGCTATTTGAAGATTGGTCACATAAGAAAAAATTATCCAACAAGGTCAAAAGCACCTAACAGTGAGTTCAATAAAGGAAAAGGAAAGGTTGATGTTGAAGAAGTCAAAGTGTAGATAAATAAGATGTGGAAGAAGAAGGAAGATTGCAACACATCAAGTTTAGATGGGATCACTTCATCCAATGGATCAAGTGATCACACCATCCCCAACTAGGAAATTAAGAGGTACGTATGGGATTGATATTTTGAAGTTTAATTATACATCAGTTCCAAGGATTGAGTTATGAAAAGATTATATATACATGAAGTAAGATACAAAGTATTGGTTGTAACTTAGAAGAAATCTATAAGTTTTCATGTTGTTGCCAAGCATGAAAAGCTTCATTGTGGTTTTTGAGTGAAAGTTAGTTGATGCCAAGCTATCAAAGGTGATAGTGTTGGCCAAGCTCATAGTGGTTTCTAAGAATAAAGGAAATTACATGGTATTCGAGTGAGTTAGAATTGCTATTGGAGCCAAGCTTAAAGCTATCTAAGCACTGAGCATTTATTGCAAAGTTTAAAGGGCTATATGGTAGATTTTTTATTCATTTGCAATCATTTGAATTTCGAGAGAGCATGAAGAGCTGAAGGCAAATTGGAAAGAAGGATTCAAGAATTTTTAAAAATGAATTCAATTTCTACTCAACACCAATCATTAGATTTTAAAGGTATTTATCATGTGTCGAGATATGCTATTTAAACTTTCACAAACCCTATTTAGTTGTTATGGCACCTAGTTCTTCTTCTTCTGGGGTTAAGGAAGGAAAGAAAGTTTTAAATGTTTAATTGATAAGTAATGAGATCAAACAAACACATTTTTAAGCAGTTCCTGACATTTCATATAAAGGAGACCCATCTGGTGTATTATCGATGATACCACCACAAGTTTTGATGATACAAGATGTAAGGTGTCACTGCACTTGTAAGGTTGGATGCATTGGAAGCATGGAGATAAGAGATTTAAATGGTAAATTGTTTGAGAATGGGGTATCAAAAGAAGAATTCAAGGTTGTAGAGAGCAAAAGGTTAACCCATGCCCTAGATTTTCTAAACGTGTTCAAAACATCATGGATTAAGATTTTTCTTAGCGAAATTCATGAAAATTCTACATGGTTGGAGGATGGCCTCATAAAACTCACAAAGAGGATCATTCATAGAGTGACAAGGTTCCAACCCTAGATAGAGCTAAGACAATGAGGAGTGATGAAAAAGAGGCAATTGAAAAGAATACAGGGGCACTATAGAACAAGAGAGGAATGACCATAGACACAATTTCTAATCCCCTAATTGCTTTTGTAGTAAGAACTATTGCACATAATTTCTTTCAATACAATAGGTTAAATAGTGTACCATGTATGGATGTGGATTTTGGTTACAAGATAGTAAAGAAAGACCACTCTTATGACCTCACTAAGTTACAACTCCAAATGTTATCCAAGAACCTGGGAGCCATAAGAGAAACAAAAAGTTCAAAATGAAATTTTAGTTCAATACTTGTTTGCATATTTTTCTATGTGTAGAATGCTTTTCCCACATTTGGAAAGGTAGCTTGGAAGACTATCAAATTATTTGCAATGTAGATTGGTGAATTTATAGAGAAAATTGGAGTTAATTTTGAGAGTGTGATGACTAGTTATTTTGAAGACTTTAAGAAGTCAATGAAACAAAGACTAAGAATTATAGTAGAGAAACATTTCAATGATGTTTTATTTCTAGTTGATGTTGATTTAACATATGTTCAAGCTATTGTTCCATGGGTGAGATGGCTCTGACCACTACCTTATGAGATTAATATTAATCAAGCATCTACATCCATCACTATTTTACTAGCATAAGTAGATAAGAATGCTACTACTTTTGGAAATTATGATGTAGAAAAGTCAAAGATCACAATGAATTTAAAGATAACTTTTGTGATGAGGAAAAAGAATAAGCTTTTGAAGAAACTCAAAGAATAATTTGGTGAAGGGGCAGAAGGAGATGAAGAAGAATAAGATAATTAAGATGGTGAAGATACACCTGCCCAAGCACTAGTTTCTATCACACAGGGTCAAGGTGAGGACCAAGGAGAAGAAGAAGCAAAAATTGATGAAGGTGTAGAGGGAGAAGAATCCAATGAAACACTTATTTCCATAGAAGAAAAGAAGAGGAAAGGAAAGAAGCCCACAACAAGAAAACCTTAAGAGGTTGTGAAATCTTCATAGCAAAAGCCTACAGTTCCTATTACCAGAGCTAGTACTAGAGCTATTGCTAAGAAGACTCAGGAGGTTTAGAAGCCTAAAGGCAAGAGAGCTAGTACAACTACAAAAGGAGATGAACCTAAGAAGAAGAAAAGAATGGCGTATATTAACCTAGCTGAATTAGATGATGAGAGGATAGAGTTAGATGATAACAGTCAATTCAAAGTGGTAAGTCATTTTTTCTCTTCTAATTTGGACAACTTGTGTGAATATATTAAGAATAATGTTGATTTAAGTAGATTCACACATGTTGAATTTGATAAACTTGGGAAGTTAGATATGGATAAAGTGGAAGAGTCTATATATGCCATGTTGGAAACTTTTAAGATGACTCCAATTGAGATTTCCAACACTTTGCCAAAGAGCCTATATGATAGAGTTGAGAAAAGGTGGAAATATAGTCTCATAAGAGAGAGGGAGAGAGAAATATTAGAGAGACTACATTTGAAAGAGTGATGCTAGATTTGAACAAATCTGAGATGAGAAAACTATTGATAAGTACAAGGGAAGATCTTCTCCTAAGTACCAAGGTTTTAACATTTTAGAGAATAAGATTGAAGATGTTGTCCAATAAAGCACACAAATATGGAAGGTAATTTAAGGGTGGACAAAACAAAAGGCTATTGAGCAAGCACCTCAAGAAGTAGGTGAAGTAAAAACAAAGGAATAGGTAGTTGAAGCAACAAATGATGAATCTATGATGGAAGTACATGAGGAAACCACTAAGGAAACAATTGAAGAGAGCAATAACTAGACCAGAATGTACTAGTAGTACAAATGTTGAGTGCCAGTCCTTAAGAAAATATAGTAAAGGTTAAGGATGTGTCTAACACCACCATTTACAACATCAATTCCCTAACAGATGAGGATATGTAGAAGATACTGATTGATTCCACCAACAAGGCACAATTATGTAGTTGTCCTATGTTGGTGAGTGTGGATGAGATTGAGAAGGTGGAATTGGCATCTATAGGGGAAAAAACTCAAGCATTATAAAGTGCCCCCTCTTAATCTATAGAGGTGAAACCTTCCATGCATATGGTAGTACACCACAAGAAGGACATCATGCCTTCACACATCAACACCAAGGTACCTATAATTACAATAATTGAAAAAAAAAGGACACTAGTTCAAACAAGTTAGGAAGCTAGTTCTACACCTACACTACAAGAAAAAGGTGGGGAAGAGATCAAAGGGAAGGAAAAGGATAGGAATTAAGATTCATTATTGACTACAAAGATAGAGGAAGTAATATTAATACAAACACTAGTTACCTTACCAAACACTGATACTCCTACTCCTAGTCAAAAACTTCACAGGCTGAGTACTGAAGCTACACCTTTTCAAGCCTCAAAGTCAAGTCCTAGCACATCTAAGGTTCATGAGGTTACATCCTATGGTGACATAAACTTAGATGAGATGATTGAGTTACCAAAGTATGATCTTACTACAATCACAATAGAGCATATGAGCATATTGTAGGTTGCTCTAGCAAGGAAGAAACACCAAGAACTACTCAGAAAGGAGCATGGGTAGAAACAAGAACTTTAGGACATCAAGTAAATATTTCTTGATGCATTTAGCCTCCCTGCACTTGATGAAGCCAAGCTCATCATTGAGTGGTTGGAAAATATTGTAGAGAAAATCAATGATGAAGACCTCGATACCAATGTCAAATTATTCAAATGGTCTGAGAAGAAATTTCAATCCAAGGTGGGTGAACAAATATCTAGTTGAGGGTGTGAACAAAGTATTAGAGAATATTTTTCCTCTTTAGAGCAAGTTGTGTGATACAACTCTATTCATACAAGAAGTGCAATGCTATATTGACACTCTTTAAGGAGATATGAAGCTAACAGGTACTACTCTACCCAATTCTCCTACACAAAGTCAAAAGTACTTCAAGACTTTGATGAACTCCAAAGATTAGTTGGCAGCCCTACATGCTCAAGATACAAACATTTAGGCTACACTGATTAGTATCTGGTCCATGTTAAGCCCACACATGGAGATACTACACTAGGAATTAACCTTTTTAGAAACTGTGATGAAGAAAGATCCTCATCTTTCTACACATTGAGGTTTTTTTTACCTTGTTGCCAAGTTATCTATCCAAATAAAATCATTGGAAGTAGCATGTGATAACTAGAATGTAGCTCTGAAGTTAATATGTGAGGTCCATATAATTTTCTTGGACAAGCACACAATTCATGTACTACCCATAACATAAGTGTCAAAAGATGGAGAATAAATAAAGGGAGAGAATGAAGAAAGGGGGAGAACACATGAAAGGGCGAGACCAAATAGAGATAGATCAACATTACAGGTATACTCAGCATGAGTATGTCATAAGTTATGCAAAATTTTGAACTTTTGAAATTTTGTATGTAAGAAAAATACTAAATGGATATTATCTAAGTTATTCTTGAAAGGCTAAGGTTATTCATGCATGACCAAGTATTTTTCCACTCATGTCAAAGGGAAAGATTGTTGATCTTGTATTGGTTTTTATATATGAGTGACAATATACTTAAGTCATTTTCTTAGTTCATGCCAAACAAGTAATGAATGTCAAGCATAGGTTTTTAGATAGTATATGTCGAGCAAGAGATATATAGTATATGACAAGTAACTAGTAAGTGCCAAGTCACTCAAGTGTCAAGTAGATAGTAAGTTCCAAGTCATTTAGATGTTGAGTGATCAATGGATGTCAAGTCATTCGGAGGTCAAGTTACAACATTAAAGAGATAGTGGATGTTGAGTATCATGCACTTCAAGTGTTGAGTAATATTGTTTTGACATAGTTGTTTGTAATGGCACAAAATACTATGTAAACCATTTTGAAGCTGACTTGAGGATTATTTTACAATACTAGATGATAAGGACAAAGCTTTATTGAGGATCCCTATGTAGTACATGTAACCAATCAGTTGAAGGGATTTTTTGAGTAGCAAGATGGATGAATTACAATCATTGATTTATACCTAACCCTAAGTCACCTAGGTCTTCTTAAGGAGGAAAAACCCTAAAATTTTTAATGAATGAATGTGGAAGAAGAAAAGAGAGAAGTTTGCATGCACAAACAAAGTATTCATGGTGACTAAGGTATTGAGAATTGAGATACATTGCAAAATGAGTTAAAGGAAAACAAAGAAAAGGAGTTAAAGGACATAAGAGATACATCCAATCAGTGAGGATCAAGTACACATTAGGAAAGAGGTGATATGTTATCTAATAGTAGAGTGCTAACTACAAGATCATTGCTGAGACATTCTAATAGGTGAATCAATTAAATCTCTTAACATAGTAGTCTTAATAGGGTGTTGTAAATCTTTTTATAGGGTGCTTAATTTATTGTAAGTTAAGGTCCTTTTACCATGCACACTTCTAATGGGGTGTTGAAATCCTTTAACAAGGTAAGATATAACAATATTATAAGCCTTTAATAGGGTAAACCTTTCACAAGGTAGATCATGTTTCATGATCAAGCATTGTAACCTTCATTGGATACACTTTATTAATACAATAGTGGAGATTTGTGGATGTCATCCCCACCCCAATTTTACCTTCTCATTGGAGGGATTTTGGGTAACCAAATATCTTGTGTCATACATGTGTTGAATGTTATTTTCTTTCATACAATGGATGAATATGTTTAGCTACCTATTTTAGTTTCCATGCACAATTATTAGATGGATGTGTGGTGAATGAATTTATGGTTAAAATTTTGAAGGACTAATTCACCCCCCCTCTTAGAGTTTACTTTTCCCTATTGTATTTCGAATAGGGATGTAGGCTATGTAAATTAATAGTAGAAAATGTAGCCGATCAAGAGTGAATGCCTGAAGATCCCCCTATATTACTATTAGTAAGCTTAACATATTCTTCTTTCTCTAATGTAGACCATTGAATGACATATGGAGATTGTCAAGAGCATCTCACAATGAGGGGGAAAAAAAACTTGATGAAGTTAGAAAAATATGGAATATTCTAAGATGTGTTGTATAAAAAGGGTTTAGACAATGGATGTTTTAGGTGTGTTGACAAAGACCAACAACAAAAAATCTCTAGAACTTTTCACAAGAAAGCATGTACTAGAAAATTCTTTTCAATAGTTACAACTTTCAAAACTCTTCGAAATTGCTTCTACTAGCTTGGTATTATTAAAGATGCTTATTCTTATTTTATAAATTATGAAAAATATAAGTTGTTCACTAGTAAACCAAACAAAGCAACCCTCCCATTGAGGTCAATAATTATTGATGAGCCTTTCAAACAATGGGTACTAGATCACATTGGCCCATTGAACCCTCCTTTGAGTGCATGAAATTTATACATATTGACTACAATATATTATTTTATTAAATTAGTAGAGGCTATCCCCATAAAGAAAGCCAATTCCCAAGTGGTATGTGACTTCCTAAAAGAGTATATATTTTAGTTCATTTTGGATTCCCATAGAAAATTGTTACAGATAATGCTATGTACTTTTTTGTCTAGACCATTGGTACTTTTTTGTTATGATCAAAACATCACCCTTGGTCATTCTTCAAATTACTTTCTATAAGGTAATGGAAAGGAAAAATTAAGTAGTAAGAACTTGATTTCCATAATGAAGAATCTTGTAAATGAGAATGCTAAAGAATAGAATAAGAAATTATACTAACCATTATGGTTTGACATGACTACCTTGAAGAGAACAATCAAAATGCCTCCTTTTGAGCTAGCATATGGTGTAGGTGCTTACGTATCCTTAGCTTTGGAATTGGTTGCAAAAAACTTGTGATCAATGGTCAAATATCAATAATAAAAGAATATTTAAAGAAAAGAGTAATGTATTTGACCAAGTTAGAAGAAGAAAGATACAATTTGGTGGATAAAATTATGGAATATAAAGTGAAGGTTAAGAAAATATTTGCTAGAAGACAGAGACCTAGAAAATTCATGGAGGGTGATGAAGTTTTTCTATAAGACAAAATAAAAGAACCAAAGAGATCTCATGGAAAGTTTTATTCTTTATAGGAAGGATCCATCAAGATACAATAGGTTTTGAGACCATAATGGTTTTTGTCTCGTATATCTTGATGGCATGGTATTGCTATTTTACTATAATAGGCAAGACTTGAAACTTTTTAGGTTCTAAAGATTATTATAAAATAGTTTACTATATATAGTAGGTTAGAGGTTCAATTTGTTTCATTTTTGTTTTTTGCTTCCCATAGTTTCTTTATTTACTTTTGGTGTAACCAGAGATTCTCAATCATCTAAAGTTTATTGAAAAGTGTAGTCCCTAGTTAGCACCAATGTTGGTTCCTATATCTTGAGTCACTCTATCTTTATTTTCAAGATTAATCAGCCTATAAAATCTATTTTCCTAAGCTATGAGGTTTCTCATAAGTATGAATTATATCTAAGACAAAAAGTGTGTGTAGCACTTCTTCATTAACAATCCTTCAAGTTCAAATTTCATATGAGTTCACCTAATTGGTTCAAGCCTTGTTTCTTTACAACTTGTTTTGTATGTGCTTAGGTACCTCAAACTAAAAATGACTAAACTACATGGAACTTGTGAACTATTACAAAATTTATTGAACCACTTAGAACTAAGTTCAAAAAAGGTTTAATTAGGTTCAAGTGAGTTTGTATCTCGATAAAGGTTGGCCACCAATCAAGGTTGGAAACTATGATTTTTGAACTCAAATTTGGTGCATCGCACCTTGGAAAAGTTCTACAAGTCTTCATGTTCTTACCAAGTTTTTCTTGTAATAAAGGATTGAGTTTTCATTCTATTTTTTGTGTGTTTCTTTTGATCCCCTTGTTTGGTGAAGGACTCTAAGGTCATGTTTATAAACTTTGAGTGCCTTAGGCCATTGGATCTAATCAAGTTTTGTATAGAGTTAGGATCTAGTATGTCTTGTGTTAAGAGTTTGTGATAGGAATTTTTCATGGAGAAACTCAGTGGTTTTGACATAATAAAATTTGAGTTATCCATTTTCTAGTTGTTAGGAGGTTCACTTTTCCATAATGCTAAACTTTACATTACTATAATGCTGATTTTGGCATGACAACATTTTGTTTTATGATAGTAGTTATGTATCTTTCAAAAACTAAATGTTTTAGTTGTTTCCAATGGTAAAAAATCCTCTAGATGGTTGGGATAGTTGGGGGAAATCCTATTTAGGATTTTGAAATCATTTTCCAATGGGTTAAAAAGTTTTGGGTGATTTTCATGCACGGGCAAAGTTATTTCTTATGGAAAAAATAGAATTTTGAGCATTGTTTGTACATGTATAGACTATGTACAGGTTAGATAGTGTAAATAATATATATGGATGGATATATCTTTGAACTACATTTCATTTGAATCGGATTTGAGCAATTTTCATTAAGTTTGGTGGAAGTTAGAGGCATTTTGCTGAAAATAGTCTAAAACCCTCATTTTTAGAGGCTACAATAAAGAATAGATCATATCTTGCAACTCCATGGATGAAATTATTATTCCTTTTGGATTTTGTAAAGTATGAACATGTAATATAAGAATTTAAAAGGAAATTTTTTGAGGATTTTGTTTGGCATGGTTTCGATTGAGCCCTACACTAAATATCTTTATGTATTCAGTCAAAATTGTGAAAAACAGAGAAAATGGATGAAATGATCTTTAAATGGACCTATCTACTTATGCAAGAAAACTTGAATGATATACATACATAAATTAAAAATCTTGGTTCATACCTAGGCACCCATCATTGATCACTCATAATGTTGACCTAGTCTAATTTGGCCAATTAGGCCTATGAGCATTGTGAGGGTTTAGTGTTGCTAGAGTAGGTTGAAGACCTATGCCTTTGGGAATTGATCAAAACTCAAAATAGTATTTTAATTAATCTTTTGTTTGTTAGGTCCTTTGAAGAAATAAGAAGTTATCATCCATCTTGATGTTTAGGAGACCAAGTAGTCTACTAGGTCTAATATTGCATGTTGGTGTTGTGGGTTTTAGTGAAGCTAACCAATTGTGGATTTTATGTTGTGAGGGGTCCTATGAAGTGTTCCAAAAGTTAGTTTGGGAAAAGGAAGTGATTTTAGTGGTTTTCTCTATTCAAGCCAAATTAGTGTAGCATCTTTTGAGGTCAAGTTTGAAAGTAAGAACTTGTGATTCCCATGTTATTTGGGTTTGACCTTGGATAGGTCTTAGGATTTGATTTGAGAGACTTTGATAACCATTTTAAGGTATGGATATGGTAGGATTGTTTGGTTTCTTAACCTTTTAAGCCCATTATTACCCTAAAGCTGCATAGCTTTGCTATGCATTACCTTATAGGGTATATATAGAGTTCACCATTGTCCTATCCAGGGATAACTTTAAGAAACCCCCCTTTGTCCAAAAATGCATAAAATCATGGCAAATCCAATATTATTTTAGGGGAAAAAAAATAATTTGAATTGGCAAATTATTTTTTCAAAATTAGAAAATTTTTAATTTTATTGGCATTTTTTTCCTGTCGTATATGATAATTTTGTAAAACTGTGGTGAATCTTTAATTATTTTAGAAAATCATGAACAAAGTAAAAACATATAGAAACCATAAATTTATATCATCGAAGACACAATAACCCTATTTAATGACAACTAGATGATCCTAAATCAACAGTCTAAATCCCATTTCAGGCTAAAAAGTTAAAAGTACAACAAGTTTCAAAGAAAGATTTTGAAATAATGACATTTGTCCGTAATATAATCTATTTTGGGTCAAATATTAGAAGGATAAAAATTTCTTAAGAAAGTCTTCGAAATAGAGACACTAGTCAAATATATGTACTTTACCTGTAACCTGACTTAAAGTTTTACTATAGATTGATGAATGTAACCATCAATTAAGACATGCCTCAGAAATTGTGGGTGAAAAAATTTAATTTAACATGTAGGAATATTAGATTCTATTGGTGAAGTCATCATCAAAATAAAAATGATTATGTATCATTATTACCAATTGGTCTAAGCATGTGACCCAATTTTTGTAAATTGTGGGCGATGTTGCCACCCAAAAGTGCCAAAAACATCACCAAATTCAAGGTTGCCAATAAGTGAGAATAGTCATTTGGAAAATATTCACCACTAAAGTAAGCTTGGTCCTATCTATCACAAGGCTCAACAAGTATGTAGATAAGCATGGAGGTGTTATCATCAGAAGATGGTTTCTAAAATTTCAAAAAGGTGGTTCACAACTACCAAAAACTTTCACCAAGGATCACACGAGGCCCTATGTTAAAGATTTGGTGGTGTTATAGAATGGGGTAAAATGCACTTCCCAAGCACTTTTATTTGTTGAACATGAGTACTCTTTTATCTAGCTCATTACAAATGGAAAATTGTATGTGGATTAGGGAGAAGTAATAGAAGACTCAATAAGAGATTAGCTCAAAATGACCCACTTCAGCAAGAAGGATCTTTTCATGACTTCATATATCACATAGTGCCTCACATGCACCAAAAGACTTGTGGGAATTTTTTATAAACAATGGATGGATAGTGTCACCAATTATGAGTACTATCTAATGGTACAAGGAAGAAGGGTGTTAAAGATTATAAGAATGTATGTGAAATGTTCACTAGTAACCTATACTTTCAATTAGGAGACACTAACAACAAAAGAATGTTAGATGAAGTATAGAAGTTGGTAAGTGTATATAATTTTTTTACATACAATATCCCCATTTCACATACATCCAAGTGGGAGAATTTGAAGATGAACCTATGAAACTATACTTCCTTCAACTATTTCATATTTTTTGAATTATGTAGACAACTCTATCAAGTATTGAAGAAGTATTTTCTTGAGGAAGATTGGGAAAGCACATTCTCGATAGAATTAGGCATATTTTCTTATAAATATTTAGTAGACACCATTAGTGTATGCTATGATTTATATGTCTTTGATTATAAATATTATCGACCTAGGAAAGGGTTTGACAATAAAGGTTTTGCTAGAAAAACTTTGCTCACTCCCTTCCTCCCTTCCTCCCTACCTCCCTCCCTCTCTCTCTCTCACTCTCACTCTCTCTCTCTCTCTCTCATTCTCTTGCTCTCTCTCTCAAGTTTTCTCTCTTCTTTCATCTCCCCTTTTCTCTCCCACTCATCTTAGTTCCTCCTTCCTTTCTATCACCCTTCTCCACCCTTCCTTCGTCCCTCTCCCTCTATCCTTCCCTCTCCCTCACTCTAATTTCCTCTCTCCTCTCTATCGCTCTTATTTCTCTCTCCTCCTCCCTATTCTTCTCCTACTCCCCCCTCTCTATCAATATTAGTCCATCCCTCCCTTTCTTTTCCTCTTCCCCTCGACTTCCCCACTCCTTCCTCTTTCCCTCTCTCTATTCCTCTCCCCCTCCCTCTCCCCCCCCCCCCCCCTCTCTCCATCCCCACTCTTCTTCTCTTGCCCCTCTCATTGTATCCTTTTCTTCCTCTCCTAACCACCCTCTCCCCCTCCTCTTTTATCCTCCCCTTATCTTTCCCTATCCATCCATCCTTCCTCATGTCTTCCTCCCCTCTCTCCTTCCCAATTTCCCCCTCCTCTATTCCACCCTCTCTTCCTCCCCCACCTTCTATCCTTCTCTCTTATTGTCTCCTTCTCTTCCACTCCTAACCCACCCCTCTCACACCCCCTTTCTCCCTCTTTCCCTTCTCCTCACCTCTTCCTCTCTCTCCCTCTTTATGTCTTCCTCTTTCTTCCTATACCTCCATCTCCCTCTCTACCTATTCATCCCTCCATCTCCCCCTCTACCCACTCCCTCTCTCCCTCCTCTCTCTATCTATCTCTCTCACTCTTCTCCCCCTCTCTTCCTCATTCATTTCTCTTCCCCTCTTCTTCTCTCCCTCTCTACCCACTCCCTATCACCCTCCTATATCTATTTATATATCTCTCTCCTCTCCCCCTCTCTGACTTATCACTCTCCCTCCCCCTCTCCTTTCTCTTCATCCTCTTCTCCTTTTTCTCTATCATCTCTCCCTCTCTTCACCATCTCTCTCTTCATATCGCTCTCTTCCTCTACTCTCTCTTCATCTCCCCATCTTCTTATATGCCTCCCCCTCCCCCAACACTTATTCTCCCTCTCCATCCCCTCCCTTATCCATCTTTCCCCATATTCCTCCATCACCCAATGTACCCACTCCCTTCCCTTCCTCTCTTTATCTACTTCCTTCCATCCTCTATTCCTCTACCCTCTCACTGTCTCCCTACTCTCCTTCTATCTTTCTTCCTCTCTTTTTGTCTCTCCATATCCCCCTCTTCCTCCCCCTCTCTATTATCCTATACCTCTCTTCCTCTCCTACTCTCCCATCTCCTACCATCCCTCCCTTTTCCAGTCTCATCCTTCCTCTCCTTATCATCACCCTCCCTCCCTACCCTCATAACTCACCTCCTCCTTCTCATTCTTCTCCTTCATCTTTTTATCTCCCCACTCTTCTACCCCCTCCCTTGCACTCTTCCAACACCTCCCCACTTGACCCCCCCGCCTCTCTCTATTCCTACCTCCTAACTAAATTCCTCATTCTCATTTCCTCCTTCCCACTCCCCTCTTTCATCTTCCCCTATCCCCCTTCTCTTACACCCTCTCTTTCCCTCTTCCATCATCCCCCCTCTTTCTTCAACTCCCTCACCTGCCGCTCTCACTCTCTCCCCCTCTCTACTCTTCCCTCTCTTTTTCTATGCCACCATCTTCCCTCTCCACCTCCTCCTCCCCTACCCTCCCCCTTTCTCACCTCCCTCTTCCCCATCCCCCCTCTCATGCTTTCTCTCTCTCTCTCTCTCTCTCTACTCTTCCCTCTCTTTCTCTACCCCACCATCTTTCCCCCTTCGTCTTCGCCTCCCCTACCCTTTCCCTTTCTCACCCCCTCTCCCTCCCCTATCCTCTTCCACTCTCCCCCTTTCCATACTATGACCATCTCCCAACATCCCTCCCTTGCCCCTATCTTAATCCCCCCTCTCCTCTTTTTTCTCTCCCCCTCTTTAACCCTATGCCCCTCTCTCTCCTACTACCCCTTGTTTAGGAGGAAAAGAGAGATACTTCAATACAATTATAGATCTCCTCTTTTCTAGGCCACTAAGCCATTCAAGTATGTATGAAAGATAAAGAGGAGAATTTCCAAATATAATCCCACTTATGATCCAAATTAGAATAGCTTAAGAATGTAGGGTATCTCCACACTTTGTAATAGATCCACCATAATCCCATCATGGTGCGATGGATATAAATGTGCATCAAAAAAGAAGATGGTGCATGTTTCAATTTAGATCTTCACCTTGATGACTAATGATAACCTAGATCTTGAAGAGGAAATGCTCACAAAGGATTCTTCAATGCTATATAGAAATCTTCTTTCTTAAATGCTTGAAAACCTTAAACACTTGAACTCCTTGAATACAAAAGGTAGAAACCTTCACTTGAGAGAAAGAGCATGGATTACTTGAGTGCATGAAAGAATGAGATCTCAAAATGAAGCCTCCTAGTCTCCTTATATATGAGTTTTTGGGCGAAAAAACAATACAAGCTGATGGGAGAGCAAAATAAAACTAATTAAACCCTTCAGGTCTTTTAGGCCCCAAGCTTTGATACCACTAGGGGCTAGGTTGACCTAGCCTAGATTAGGTTGACTTGGGTCAACCTAGCTTAGTCTAGGCCAACCTTGTCCTAGAGGTCAGATTAGGGAAGCCAAAGGGAGATCAGGTAGATATAAGGAGAAATAGGGTGAAAAGAGGTGAAAAAAAGAGAGGAGAAAAGGAGATCGAGCACATGCACATCCATGGTTTGAAGAAGACATTATGGAGAGGGATCTAAAAAGTCTTTAAAGGAAAGAGCATCCATTTTAAGACAATACACCCTTTACCCCTCCACTCTTCCTCCATCTCCTTATTTATACTCTCTCTCTCTCTCCCTCTACCTCCTCTCACTCTCTCCTCCTTCTCCCAACACCCCTCTTTCTTGCATCCACCATCTCCCTTCTCTCTTTCTCTCCCTCATCTCCCCCCCTCTCTCTCTCCCCCTCTCTCTCTCCCCCTACCCTTCCCTCTCTTTCTCTACCCCACCATATTTCTCCCTCTCTTCTCCTCTTTTTTCCCTTAGCCTTACCCTCCCCCTCTCCCTCCCTTTTTCTCACCCACTCTTCCTCCCCTATCCTCCCCTTCCCACTTCCCCTTTCGCTCGCCCACCCTCTTCTACCCTCCTCCTCTCCCAACATCCTCCCCTACCCTCACACTCTCTTGATATCCCTCCATGCCCCCCTCTCTCCCTCTTGTCTCCCCTCTCTTCTTCTCCCTCTACCCTTTATCCCTCCTTTTTTCCTCCCTCTCCCTATTTATACTCCCTCCCTCATCTCCTCCTCTTTGTGCTCTCCTCCCTCCTCTCTTTCCTTCTTCCACCTTCCCTTCCCTCTATTTCTCTACCCAACCATATATCCCCATCTCTTCTCCTCCTATCAACCCTCTTCCTACCCATTCCCCTCTCACTCCCCCACCCTCTTCTACCCTCATGCTCTATTGGTATCCTCTCCTCTCCCTCTAAAACTAACTTCTATCCCCCTCCTTTCCTCCCTCTCCTTGTTTATACCTTCTCCCTCTCTCCTGCTACCCCTTCCCTCCTCCCCCCCTCTCTCTTTCTCTACTCCTCTCTCTCTATCCCTCCTCTCTTCCTTTCTTATCCTCCCCTTCTTTTCCTCTCGCTCTCATTCCCCCTATCCCCCCTATCCTCCCCCTTTCTCACCCTATCCTCTTCACTTTTTTTCTTGTTCTCTTGCTCTCCCTCCTCTCTCATTTTCTCTCTACTTCGCCCCCTCATCTCCCCCTTTCTCTCTTCATCTACCCTTCTTTAACCCTACCCTCTCTCATCTCCCTCTCCCCCTACTCCCAAACCCCTTATCTCTTCCTCTTGTCTCCCTCTCCCTCTACTCCCCAACATCTCCCCCATTTCTCCTTCTCCCTCTATCTCCTCCTCATCTCCCCTCTTCCTCTCTCCCTCATCTCCCCCTCTCTCTTTTTCCCCTCCTCTCCCACTTTCTCTCTTCATCTAGCCCTCTTTAATCCTATCTCCATATTCTCTCCCCCTCCCCATACTCCCCACCCCACCCTCCCTTCTTCCTCCCTCTCCCTCTACCTTGTCCCTCCTCTCCCTCCTCTCTCTTCCTCTCCCTCCTCCTCTTTCTCCTGCCTCTCTCATTTTCTATCTACCTCTCCTCTCCTCCACTCTACTCCCCAACTCCTTACATATTCTTCTCTTCTCCCTCTCCCTCTACCTCATATCCATTCTCTCCCCATCTTCCTCTCTCCTCCCCCCCTCTCTAATTCTTCCCATTTTCTTCTATTCTCCCTCTCCCCATACTCCCCAACCCTGTTCCCTCCACATCATCCTTGCTCTCCTCCTCTTCCTTTCCCCCTACTCTCCCCTTCTCTCTCCTCCTTTCTCTCTTCCTCTACCCCTATTCAACCCTATTCCCCTCTCCTCCCCCTCCCTAGACCTCCACTCTTCCTCATCCCTCCTCTCCGACTTTCTTCCTCTACACCTATTTAAACCTATCCCCTCTCCTCTCCCTATTCCCATACTCCCCCACTCCACCAGACCCCACCCCTCTTCCTCCCTCTCTACCTCCTCACTCCTCTCTCTCTCTCCCTCGTCTCCCTTCCCCACTTCATCTCCTACCCTTTCCCTCTTCCTCTCTCCCTCACTCTTTGTCCCCTCCTATCCCCATACTCTACCATTGCACTCCTCCCCTATTCATCCCTTTCTCTCTACCTCATCCCTCCCCCCATTCTCTCCCTCCTTCTCTCTCTCATATCCTCTTGTCCCCCTATACTTGTCCCCATCCTTTTCTCCATACCTCTCCCTCTTATCTCTTCCTTTCTCTCTTCCTCTATCCCTCTTTAATCCCATCCCCCTCTCCTCTCTCTCTCCACTCCCTCTATTCCCCTCCCTCCTCTCTCATTTTCTCTCTACCTCTCTCCCTCATCTCTCCTCTCCCACCCTTCTCAGCCTCCTCAGCCTCCTCAGCCTCCTCTCCCCCTATCCCCATGTCCTTGTCCCTGTCCTTTTCTCCATACCTCTCCCCCTTATCTTGTCCTTTCTCTCTTCCTCTAACCCTCTTTAACCCTATCCCCCTCTCCTCTCCCTCTCCACTTCCTCTCCCTCCTCTCTCATTTTCTCTCTACCTCTCTCCCTCATCTCCTCCTCCTCCTCCTCTCTCTCTCTCTCTCTCTCTCTCTCTCTCTCTCTCTCTCTCTCTTAATCTCTCTCTCCCTTTCTCCCTTCCTCTACCCCTCTTTGACCCTATTCCCCTCTCCTCTCCTCTCCCTCCACTCCCTTATTCCCCTACTTGCCAAGCTCCCCCTTTCCTCCCTCTCCCTCTCCCTCATCCCTTCTCTTCCCCTCTTTGTCTCTCCCCCCTCTCCTTCTACCTCATCCCTCCTCCCCCCCCTCTATCTTTCTCTCCCTCATCTTCCCCTCCCCTCCCCCTCTTCTCTACTTGCTCTCCCCCTCTTTTCTCTCTGCTCTCCCTCACCCTCTCCTACCCTCCCCCCCCCCTTCTTCCTCCCTCTCCCTCTACCTTGTCCCTCCTCTCCCTCCTCTCTCTTCCTCTCCCTCCTCCTCTTTCTCCTGCCTCTCTCATTTTCTATCTACCTCTCCTCTCCTCCACTCTACTCCCCAACTCCTTACATATTCTTCTCTTCTCCCTCTCCCTCTACCTCATATCCATTCTCTCCCCATCTTCCTCTCTCCTCCCCCCCTCTCTAATTCTTCCCATTTTCTTCTATTCTCCCTCTCCCCATACTCCCCAACCCTGTTCCCTCCACATCATCCTTGCTCTCCTCCTCTTCCTTTCCCCCTACTCTCCCTCCTCTCTCCTCCTTTCTCTCTTCCTCTACCCCTATTCAACCCTATTCCCCTCTCCTCCCCCTCCCTAGACCTCCACTCTTCCTCATCCCTCCTCTCCGACTTTCTTCCTCTACACCTATTTAAACCTATCCCCTCTCCTCTCCCTATTCCCATACTCCCCCACTCCACCAGACCCCACCCCTCTTCCTCCCTCTCTACCTCCTCCCTCCTCTCTCTCTCTCCCTCATCTCCCTTCCCCACTTCATCTCCTACCCTTTCCCTCTTCCTCTCTCCCTCACTCTTTGTCCCCTCCTATCCCCATACTCTACCATTGCACTCCTCCCCTATTCATCCCTTTCTCTCTACCTCATCCCTCCCCCCATTCTCTCCCTCCTTCTCTCTCTCATATCCTCTTGTCCCCCTGTACTTGTCCCCATCCTTTTCTCCATACCTCTCCCTCTTATCTCTTCCTTTATCTCTTCCTCTATCCCTCTTTAATCCCATCCCCCTCTCCTCTCTCTCTCCACTCCCTCTATTCCCCTCCCTCCTCTCTCATTTTCTCTCTACCTCTCTCCCTCATCTCTCCTCTCCCACCCTTCTCACCCTCCTCAGCCTCCTCTCCCCCTATCCCCCTGTCCTTGTCCCTGTCCTTTTCTCCATACCTCTCCCCCTTATCTCATCCTTTCTCTCTTCCTCTAACCCTCTTTAACCCTATCCCCCTCTCCTCTCCCTCTCCACTTCCTCTCCCTCCTCTCTCATTTTCTCTCTACCTCTCTCCCTCATCTCCTCCTCCTCCTCCTCCTCCTCTCTCTCTCTCTCTCTCTCTCTCTCTCTCTCTCTCTCCCCTCCCCCCCCTTTCTCCCTTCCTCTACCCCTCTTTGACCCTATTCCCCTCTCCTCTCCTCTCCCTCCACTCCCTTATTCCCCTACTTGCCAAGCTCCCCCTTTCCTCCCTCTCCCTCTCCCTCATCCTTTCTCTTCCCCTCTTTGTCTCTCCCCCCTCTCCTTCTACCTCATCCCTCCTCCCCTCCCTCTATCTTTCTCTCCCTCATCTTCCCCTCCCCTCCCCCTCTTCTCTACTTGCTCTCCCCCTCTTTTCTCTCTGCTCTCCCTCACCCTCTCCTACCCTCCCCCCCCTCTCTCTCTCTCACACACACACACACATACACAAACATCTCCCCCTTTCTCTCTTCTTCTACCCCTCTTTGACCCTATTCCCCTCTCTCTTTCTATCCTCATCTCCCTCTTTCTCTCTTCCCCTACCCCTCTTTAACCCTATTCTCCTCTCCTCTCCTCTCGCTCTACTCCACTTCTTCTCCTACTCACCAAGCTCCCCCACTCCTCCCTCTTTGTCTCTCCCTCTCCTCTCCCACACACACACACAAACATCTCCCCCTTTCTCTCTTCTTCTACCCCTCTTTGACCCTATTCCCCTCTCTCTTTCTATCCTCATCTCCCCCTTTCTCTCTTCCTCTACCCCTCTTTAACCCTATTCTCCTCTCCTCTCCTCTCGCTCTACTCCACTTCTTCTCCTACTCACCAAGCTCCCCGAATCCTCCCTCTTTGTCTCTCCCTCTCCTCTCCCCCTCTCCTTCTACCTCATCCCTCTTCTCCCCCTCTATCTTTATCTCCCTCATCTCCCCCTCTCCTCCCTCTCTCTATCTCCTATCCCCCCTCTTCTCTCCCCACTCTCCCTCACCTTCTCCCCCCTCCACCCATTTCTCTCTCCCTACCTCTCCCCATCATCTCGCCCTTTTTCTTTGCCTCTACCCCTCTTTAACCCTATTCTCCTCTCCTCTACTTTCACTCTACTCCACTTCTTCTCCTACTTGCCAAGCTCCCCCACTCCTCCCTCTTTGTCTCTCTCTCTCCTCTCCCCCTCTCCTTCTACCTCATCCCTCTTCTCCCCCTCCATCTTTATCTCCCTCATCTCCCCCTCTCCTCCCTCTCTCTGTCTCCTACCCCCCCTCTTCTCTCCCCACTCTCCCTCACCTTCTCTCCCCTCCACCCATTTCTCTCTCCCTACCTCTCCCCATCATCTCGTCATTTTTCTTTTCCTCTACCCCTCTTTAACCTTATCCCCCTCTCCTCTCCCCCTCATCTCCCCTTTCTCTCTTCCTCTACCCCCTTTAACCTTCTCCCTCTCTCCTCTCTCCTCTCCCTCTCCCTCCACCCCTCCCTTCTTCCTTCCTCTCTCTCTTCCCCAACCTCCTCTACCTCTCACCCCCTTTCTCCCCCCACCTCTCCCATCATCCCTCCCCCTCTCTCCCTACCTTTCCCCATCTTCTCCCCCTTTCTCTTTTCCTCTACCCCTCTTTAACCTTCTCTCTCTCTCTCTCTCTCTCTCTCACACACACACACACACACACACACCTCTCTCTCTCTCTCTCTCTCTCTCTCTCTCTCTCTCTCTCTCTCTCTCTCTCTCTCTCTCTCATACACACACACACACACACACACATCTCCCCCTTTCTCTCTTCTTCTACCCCTCTTTGACCCTATTCCCCTCTCTCTTTCTGACCTCATCTCCCCCTTTCTCTCTTCCTCTACCCCTCTTTAACCCTATTCTCCTCTCCTCTCCTCTTGCTCTACTCCACTTCTTCTCCTACTCGCCAAGCTCCCCCACTCCTCCCTCTTTGTCTCTCCCTCTCTCTGTCTCCTACCCCCCCTCTTCTCTCCCCACTCTCCCTCACCTTCTCCCCCCTCTACCCATTTCTCTCTCCCTACCTCTCCCCATCATCTCACCCTTTTTCTTTTCCTCTACCCCTCTTTAACCTTATCCCCCTCTCCTCTCGCCATCATCTCCCCTTTCTCTCTTCCTCTACCCCCTTTAACCTTCTCCCTCTCTCCTCTCTCCTCTCCCTCTCCCTCCACCCCTCCCTTCTTCCTTCCTCTCTCTCTTCCCCAACCTCCTCTACCTCTCGCCCCCTTTCTCCCCCCCACCTCTCCCATCATCCCTCCCCCTCTCCCTACCTTTCCCCATCTTCTCTCCCTTTCTCTTTTCCTCTACCCCTCTTTAACCTTATCCCTCTCTTATCTCCCTCTCCCTCTACCCCACCCTGTCCTAGCCCCTATCCCTCCTCCCCTCCTCTCTCCTTTTCCCTATGTCCCTCCCTCTCCACCTCTCCTACCATCCCTCCCCTCTTTCATCCTCCCCTTCCTCTCTCTCTCTTCCCCTCCCTCCCCTACCTCTCATCCCCTTCCTCCCCCCACTTCTCCCTGTTAGGATAAACCACGAACAGAAATAAAAACTACATGCAAATATAACCAATAACAAAAATAATAGAACACACAGAAATGAACACAAGGCACCAAGATTTAACGTGGTTCACCCAATCCCTGGGCTACCTCCACCAAACAGCAAGTCCGATCTTATTACAATCCAGTGATTACAACCTGATTACAATCTGTAATCCCTTACAGCTCAATACCGCCGCAAGAACCAATTTTGTATCACCACATATCAAAAATACCCAACCCTAAGCCCTTTTTATACAAGTATTAAACCGCTTTAGGGTTATAACATGTCGGCCATATGTCGGCCATAATATGTCGGCTACCATGTCGATGTCACTTTCCCAAACCCCACTATTTATGAAGTATGTACAGTACTTTCCTGATCAGTCACCACAATCTAACAATCTCCCACTTGGGGACTAATCAGGCTCCACACTAAACAACAATCTCCCACTTGGAGACTGATCCTGTAGCAATACAACTACCGCATGGGGCTCCCACTGGATCAAACCACCCTGGACTCTATTGTTCTTTTATTCACATTTAGTCTAAAAGACCAACTGAAGCTGAAGAGGAGTTCAGCTTCTCCCTTGTGACAACCTTTGTCAACATATCTGCTGGATTTTCATTGGTATGTATCTTCTCCAGCTTTAACTGTCCATCCTCCAAAACTGACCGAATGAAATGGTACCGCAACTGTATGTGTTTGGTCTTAGAATGCAGAGCTGAATTCTTAGCAAGATGAATGGCACTCTGACTATCTGTGAACAAAAAATTATCCTTCTGAGGATGTCCCAATTCTTCCAAGAAGAACTGAAGCCATATCATCTCTTTGGCGGCCTCTGTAGCAGCAACATACTCTGCCTCTGTAGTGGAGAGAGCATTAATCTTCTGTAGCCTAGAAACCCAGCTCACGGCTGCCCCACCAACAGTAAAGACATAACCTGTAGTACTCCGCCTGGTATCAATATCCCCAGCCAAATCTGAGTCAACATAGCCCTGTAAATCAGTAGTAGAGCCCCCAAAGTGTAAACACTAATTGGATGTTCCTCTCAAATATCTGAGAATCCACTTGACAGCATTCCAATGCTCAAAACCTGGATGACTCATATACCTGCTAACGACTCCCACTGCATGTGCAATATCTGGCCTAGTGCATACCATAGCATACATCAAACTTCCTATAGCTGAAGCATAGGGTACCTTGGACATCTTATCCTCCTCTTCCTGTGTCTTGGGACACATCTCCTTAGTCAATTTCAAATGACCAGGTAAAGGTGTGCTGACAGCTTTAGCATTCTCCATAGAGAAACGTTGCAACACCTTCTCAACATAATCAGCTTGAGATAGCGTCAATGTTCTGTTCTTCCTATCTCTGCAAATCTTCATACCAAGGATTTGTTTTGCTGCCCCCAAATCCTTCATAGCAAATGCATGTGCTAATTGGCGTTTCAGCCCCTTAATATGATCCATGTTAGACCCAGCTATAAGCATATCATCAACATATAAACATAAAATAATGTAGCTATCATCATCCAACCTCTTAAAATAAACACAGTAATCTGAATGACACCTATTATATCCATGCTCATGCATAAAACTGTCAAATTTCAGATACCATTGCCGAGGTGCTTGCTTCAGGCCATATAAACTTTTCTTCAATTTGCACACTAAGTTCTCCTTACCTTTGACCTCAAAACCCTGTGGCTGAGCCATATATATTTCTTCATCCAAATCACCATGAAGAAAGGCTGTTTTAACATCCATCTGCTCTAAATGCAAATCTTCAGTAGCCACAAGACTTAAAACAATACGAATAGAAGTCATTTTAACAACAGGAGAAAATATTTCATCAAAATCAATTCCTTTTTTCTGTGCAAATCCTTTTACAACTAACCTGGCCTTAAATCTTTTCTTACCTCCTTCCTCTTCTTTCAACCTGTAAACCCATTTATTCTGTAAAACCTTTTTACCTGTAGGCAACTTGCACAAATCCCATGTCTTATTTTTCAGCAAAGAGTCCATTTCATCTTTCATTGCAGACTCCCACTGAATCTTAGTATCCACCTGCACAGCTTCATCATAACTTTCAGGTTCACCAGCATCAGTAAGTAAAATAGAATACAAAGAGGGAGAAAACCTTTGTGGAGGTCTAATTGGCCTTGTTGACCGTCTAACATTCACTGGTGTATGTGGTATTTGTTGTTGCGGTTGTTGCACATCATGAGGAATGGCTGGAACATCAACTTTTGGAGTATCATCCAGCACTACATAATCATCTTCTTTCTTCTCATGTTGCTGCAACAGATCTTTGTACAACACTTTTTCATTGAATATGACATCCCGGCTTCTTATAATTTTATGATTTTCAAAATTCCAAAGCCTATAACCAAATTCATTAATGCCATATCCAACAAAGACACATTTCTTTGATTTAGCTTCTAGCTTGGTTCTATTTTCAGAGTCTATATGAGCAAAAGCTTCACAACCGAAGGTCTTGAGAAAAGAATAACTCACCTTCTTACTAGTCCATGCTTCCTCTGGAATACCATAGCCCAAAGGAGTAGAGGGACCTCTATTAATCAAATATACTGCAGTATTGACAGCCTCCGCCCACATGTGTAAGGGCAACCCAGCATGCAACCTCATGCTCCTTGCGCGCTCCATTATAGTCCTGTTCATGCGTTCAGCCACTCCATTTTCCTGTGGAGTCCTTGGAACAGTTTTTTGTCTACGAATACCATTAGTGGAGCAATAATCTTCAAATTCATGACTGCAATACTCACCACCATTATCAGATCTGAGACATTTTAATTTCTTACCAGTCTCATTTTCAACCAAGCATTTCCATTTCTTAAAAGTTTGAAATACATCAGATTTTTGTTTAAGGAAATAAACCCATACTTTTCTAGTTGCGTCATCAATAAATGTAACATAATAATGAGAGCCACCAAGGGAAGATACCTGAGCCGGTCCCCATACATCTGTATGCACAAGTTCTAATTTCTCCTTTTTGTTTTCCTTCCCTGTCTTTACAAAACTCACTCTCTTTTGTTTTCCATACACACAACTTTCACAGAAATCCATATTCACACATTTTAGACCTGGTAAAACTTTCCTTGAATGAAGTACTTTCATACCTTTCTCACTCATGTGCCCAAGTCTATTGTGCCACAGCGCTGTATCAGAATCCACAATAGCTATTTGTTCTCCCTGCTCATCTGCAGTAATTGTTCCTGAATATTCATTTTTCTCTGAAACAATCAAAGTAGAAGGAACAATATGACCTGTACAAAGATATAAGGTGCCTACTTTCACACCTTTTGCTACTACAAGGGAACCTTTTGAAACCTTCCAATTTTTATCATTAAAAGTAACTACACAACCCTCATCACCAAGTTGCCCTACTGAAATTAAATTTCTACTTAGTTTTGGAACATGTCTTACCTCATGTAGTAGCCAATGATTCCCATTCTGCAACTTAATCTTAATTTTTCCCTTTCCAACAATCTGACAGGGTTCATTATCCCCCAAATAAACAAGCCCAAAATCCCCTTGGACATAATCAATGAAATAACCTCTATGAGGTGTAGCATGAAAAGAAGCACCAGAATCTAAAACCCATGAATCATCAACACTCTCTAAAGACAGAAGCAAAGCATCCTCTTCGGATTTGTTACTTACCACATTTGCCTCTTTGTCTCCATCTGATTTATCTCCTTCATTTTTCTTTCGAGTCCAGCAATCTTTCTTTTTGTGCCCTGGTTTCCCACAGTACCAGCAATCATTTGGTCCTCTCGATTGAGACCTCCTCCCCTTTGACTTTCCTCTTGATTTCCCACGATTTCCAGAGTTACTTCCTCTTTCAGTCGTTCTGCCCCTGCTTTGTGCATTTAAAGCACTTCCTGATGTAGATCCACCTGAGGATTTTCTACGAGTTTCCTCACTTAAAATAACACCGATCACATCATCATATTTTAGGGTACTAGATCCAGGAACAGAATTACTCACCGCCATTACCAAGCCATTCCAGCTTTCAGGCAAAGAACACAAAATCAAGAGAGCCCTAATTTCTTCATCAAAATTGATACCCACAGAAGATAATTGACTAGTAATAGTATTAAACTCATTTAAATGATCTGCAACAGATCCACCTTCTGCCATTTTCATATTAAATAAACGCTTCATGAGAAATACCTTATTTGAAGCGGAGGGCTTTTCATACAGTGTCGCTAGGGTTTTCATCAAATCTTCTGTCGTCTTTGCTTTTGTAATATTAAATGCCACCGATGGTGCCAAGCATAACCGAATGCTTCCAAGTGCCTTTCTGTCCAAAAGATCCCATTCAGCCTCTGACATAGTTCCCTGATTCTTGGCTTTTCCTTCCAACGGCTTCCACAAATCCTTCTGATATAAATAGTCTTCCATTTGCATCTTCCATAACTGGAAGTTCTGCCCATTAAACCTATCAACCCTCAGCTTACCATCATCTGCCATTGCTCCCACTCAACCGTGAGACTCCCACTTAACCGTGAGACTTTCCTGCAGAGGATAACTGAGAAACAACTAGGCTCTGATACCACTTGTTAGGATAAACCACGAACAGAAATAAAAACTACATGCAAATATAACCAATAACAAAAATAATAGAACACACAGAAATGAACACAAGGCACCAAGATTTAACGTGGTTCACCCAATCCCTGGGCTACGTCCACCAAACAGCAAGTCCGATCTTATTACAATCCAGTGATTACAACCTGATTACAATCTGTAATCCCTTACAGCTCAATACCGCCGCAAGAACCAATTTCGTATCACCACATATCAAAAATACCCAACCCTAAGCCCTTTTTATACAAGTATTAAACCGCTTTAGGGTTATAACATGTCGGCCATATGTCGGCCATAATGTCGGCTACCATGTCGATGTCACTTTCCCGAACCCCACTATTTATGAAGTATGTACAGTACTTTCTTGATCAGTCACCACAATCTAACACTCCCATCATCCCTTCCCCTCTCTTCCACTCCCATATCCACCCTCTCTCTCCCTCTCCCCCTTCCCTCTTCCTCCTCCCCTTATCTCTCCCTCTCTCCATCTTGCTCCCTTTGTACCTTTCCTACCCTCTCTTACTCCACCCCTCCCTCCCTCCCCCCTCCATCTCCCCTTTTCTCTCTCCTCCCCTTCCTCCCCCCTCCTCCATCTCTCCCTCTCCCCTCTCCTCTCCCCTTTTCTCTCTCCTCACCTTCCTTCCCCCCTCCTCCATCTCTCCCTTTCCCCTCTCTTGCTCCATGCATCTACTCTCCCTTTTTCTCCCTCCCCCTTGCTCTAGTCCTTTCTCTCTATAATATATCATTAATTGATAAAATATTCAAATTGAAATACAAATTGAATAATATTTTTTTTTGATATAATAACATGATAATGAAATAAATTTAATCAAATAAAAGAAAATAAAAACCTTGATAGATCATAATTTTACAACTACAACAATAAATTGAATAAATTTAAATATTTGATTTCGCTTCTAAACTTCAATTATAACTATTAAGACAACAATAACTCTTCTAGCTATTGGTAAATAAAATTGTAGATTAAAATATATAAAAAATCACAAAATTACCACATTGGTAAATTATTACAGATCATTCACATATTTCTTTCTAACAAATAACCATTTTAAATATAAGTCATTTCATCTATAAGAAGTATAAGTCGTATGATTCCAATACGACATGGTTATCTCATCTATAAGAAGTACGATTCCAAGGTCAAAATAAGGATAACAACAAATATAGGATTCCTGAGACAGTAAAAATGACAACTTCAAGCTGTATCATGGCTATATTCAGAACATTTAAGGACAGACGGACAAACACATAAATCTCAGAAAAGAAGCAGGACAATGTGAAGTTGTGAACCTAAGTATATAAATCATTTTGTGAACCTAAGAATGTAAATCCTTTCAATCTTCTAGTCTGAAGGATTAAATGTGAATACAGACCATGCCAAGAAGGACTAAACTAATACAAAAACATGCAAGAAAGAGCAAAAGTATGAGAACAAGACAAAACAAATATAGAAATGCCAATAAATCCTTCTTGTCTTCTAGTTATGGATATTAAGAACACAAAATCATGTAAGGAAGAACAAAAGTACGAGAACAAAGCTTGGTTTAGATGTGTAATCTCTACAATCTTGTAAATACCAAATGGTTTTCGTGCAGGTGAGAAAAGAGGTGCTAAGGGCAAGAATTTGGTGGCAAAGTGAAGAAAGAGATGAGAAAAAAATTGACCAAAAACAATTAGGCTAATAAACATTTGGTAGCGATTATAGCAATTGATCAAGCTACAGATCCAGGAAACATGGTTATTTCTTTGCTCATGGTAGCCTGTGAATTGTTTGTTTTGATATTGTAAAACCAAACGAGAATTGTGCAAAGACAAAGGATTTGTGCAAACAAGAATAAGATTCTAGACACAAAAGGTTACTTTTTGCATGCCATGATTAATTTTTATATATTCAACCCCAATTTTCTTAGCAGTCCCCCAATTTTAGATTCATTGCAGCCATATTGTTTATCAGAAGCGATGTAACAGAGCCCCCATTATCCAAATCAGTTCTAAACAAGAGGAACAATTGATAGCAAAGACCCAATATCCGAGAAGGATTAGTTAATAGGAGAGGGCCCTTACCACTTTGTATTGCAAAGATAAAATGCACGTTAGCTATTATTTTCAGCAGAATTACAGATCCTGACACTAATTAAACTAACTTTGTTCACTGGCCCACCCATGCTAGAAAGAGAGAAACAAAAGTGAAGAGCGAAGAAGTGAAATCCTTATTAAAATGGTAGATGTGAAGAATGCACCATTATCACATTTAACACGAGCACACCCAACCTTTCCTGTATAACCCATATGGAGTCATAATTGTAATGCTGTTTCTCATCAACCCATGAATTAACCCATGAATTCAAGAAAGAAGAAATGGGGCACAAAAACAAAACAAGAATCATAATAGGAAAATTCTGAAGGACAAACAAAACTGGAAAATAAAATATACCTTTGTGCTAATGAGTATTCCTTCAGCGCATGTATTGGAGTATAATTGCAATGTTGCTTCTCATTTACCCATGAATTCACTGCATCTACAGGAGTGAATTCTTTCAAAGAAATGGGGAATTCCCTCCTCCTTTCTCCCACAGACTAAAACAGAAATGGGACATTACTATGCTAGAAACAAAACAAAACTGGAAAAGTACAATCTACCACTGTTTTGCACATGGACGGCCCACAAGACAGAGGGATGAAATCGAGTTTTTTTCCCTAACGGTAATATTATTCAAAAAAGCTTTAAAAAAACAAATAAAACATGTGTTCATTCATGCACATGAATTGTGCTAATAGATGAGATGAGATGACCAAATAGCCGTTTCCAAAAAAATGCACGTCCTCTTTCCAGAATGGAACTCAAACATCTTCCATGCAACGGTCATGTTTTATCTGATTTTTTGGTTTTTAGCTTTTTCTATCCAACGGTCATCTTCTATTTGTTTTTTTTTCGTTTTTTTGGTTTTTACCTTTAAAAAAAAAAAAATTTTACCATTTGGAAAAAGAAACTCGATATCTATTTTATGGCATTCATGTGTGAATCTCGAGTACATTGTATTTTCCAAGTTTTGTTTTTGATTCAGAATTTTCCTATTCTGCTCGAGTTTGTAGGAGAAAGGAGGGGGGCTGTGCTTTGAAGCCGTACTACAATTGTGATTCCAATACATGCGCTCAAGGGAAGGTGCCAAATGTGATAATGGTACGTTTTTCATCACCTGCAATTATAGCAAGGATTTCACTTCGCCTTTCACTTATGTTTCCTCTTTCTCTTGTTTGGGTGGGTCAACAGATGAATTTTAGCTTAATCATTGTCTGGTTCTGTAATTTTCTAGAAATAATAGCTTGCATGCTGTTTGTCTTTGCTTTTCTAAAGTGGTAAGGGCCCTCTCATGTTAACTAATCCTGCTCGGATATTGGAACTTCGCTATTATTTTGCTGGGTGGGAGCAGGGGATTATGCAATTTGGGCACTAATGACAGTATTTCATTCTTGAATTTTGTAAAGTTATGAATTAATCATCCATTGAACTAATGTTCTGTTTCACAATACTGGGAAAAACAATTCACGGGCTATCTTGAGTAAAGAACTAATCAAAGGGATTGGAACCATGTTGGCTGGGTCTCTTTTTTGTCGATTCATTTTGCAGGCGCATCTACTACCAACATAAAATCCTCTGGCAACTGTCACAAATGTTCTAGTTCTGTTAGCTTTAGCCCTGTCCTAGTTCTACTTCTGTTGGCTTCTCTACTACCTATGATGATGATGATGAAGATCAATGTGGGTATTGACCAAACCCACTGATCCATTCAACAGAATACAGAGCAGATTAATTGGATATAATAATGTCCCCTGCAACACTTATTTCTCAAAGTTCAGTTCCCCACTAAAATGTTACCTTATATTCTCTGTGGGAGAAAGGAGGATACCTTTTCAGTGGCTGGAGTTGCAGGGAAGAAGAAACTGTAAGTATATCCCGTCTCAACTTTTCCATTTGTGGGGTAGTATAACCATTATTCCGTTATCGATTTTTTTAGCTAATTAACGTGATTATTTTTTTCCAATTTTTTTCTTATTTGTTTCTTCACTTTGTCACCAATTTCTTGCCAATAGCAATGTTAAACTATCACTTTTCTCACCGCCATGATAACCATTTGGTATTTATAAGATTTCAGAGGTTAAGCATCTAAACTACTCTCTTTTCTAGTAATTTTGTTCTTCCTGCATGGTTTTGTGTTCTTAATTGTTGGAAGAATTAATTTCTATCCAACAACTACTGTCGGCAGCCCAACTCAGCCGCCCACAATCAAAGAACTCTCCAGCACTGTCCACAATAAATTGCAGACAACTTAGCCATCCAGCCCACCGTCCAGCCCACAAAATAATAGTCCATATTTAATATTATATTTAATATAATGTAACATGTGTAAAATGTTTTGTGAGTTCTTAGACTTATGTAAGGATTTGAGCATCAGATGTTTATCTGATCATGGTGGATCAGTAGAGCCCATTTTGGGTTTCTCATTGTGGATCATGAGTGGATAGAATGCTGTAGCATTCTAAAGATTTCTAAGGACTTGTAATAGATTTTACTTATGTATTAAGTGTTGTAGCACAGCTTGATGTCTTTGTGTTTTGCTTATTGATTTGAATGTTTATCATTGCATTCATGTTTGTCTTTGATCTACTCTATCCACCTCCTTCAAGTGGTATCAGAGCTAATGGAATATGATCCTAGATATCATGGAGAGCTCGAGAAGTTTAAAATCAGTGAAGAGTGTTGTGGCATCGTAGCCCAACAGGCAATAAAATCAGTGTTATTTCTGTGTATTTGTCTCTCTCTTTGCCTTCAAATTGGTATTAGAGCTAATGGAATATGATCCTAGAGATCGTGGAGAGCTCGAGAAGTTTAAAATCAGTGAAGAGTGTTGTGGCATCGTAGCCCAACAGGCAATGACATTTGAAGTTATCTTCTACAAGAATAAAGAGAAGAACAAGTCAAGAGATTGCTATGAGAAACAAAGAAGCTGTGAAAAGAAAGAAGCCAAAGTTGAAGTGTGCGTTAGAAACATTGGAGCATCTCTGTGCAAGCGAGAGTGCTAGAGAATACATACACATGGCATGGAGGATATTGATCACATAAATGTTTATTATGTCTTTGTGTTTGAAGTATGTGTTTGATGTTATTGAATAGTTATTGAAGTTAGTTGTGGTTGCAGTAAGTGCAAGTAGGTTGTATTGTCAGTGAGTTGGTTGTCATGATTCAAAAGTTTGTGTGTGTGCTGATTGGATAAAAGTTTTGAGATTGGAAGTGTGAATTTGTTTGTCTAACTGTGAAGGATATGATATTCTTGATAGTGGTGATGTAATAGAAGTTGGTTGCATTGTAATCCCCCAACCAAGTGATGAAAATTGAATTAGTGAATGTTTGTTAATGGGCTATGTGAATGCATGGGGTGCATTATCAGTTGTGCTCAACACCCTAAAGGTTTTTGGTTTGACATATTGATGAACCATGTATGTGAAAAGGATTCCTATAGAACTAGCGAGTACAGCGGTTGTGCACCCATGTATCTCAGTAGATGGATTTCTTTTTATATGGACTCAATAATTCGTTTGATGCAGGTACAAAAGAGAAAGGCCAAGAGTAATGATAGTTTCCCTGCAATGATGATTCGTGGTCATAGAACCAATGAGTGCTTGGTTTGTAAACCGTTGGAGTGCAAAGTTTATGGTGATCTTGAAACCATTTGTTAATGTTTGAGAAGTTTGTGGTGAGCTTGAAACCACTTCAAAATTGCATTGGTTAGGGGTAAGCCGTAAAACCCAAAGTAATTATGACAAGGGAAAACAATATAAATGCAGTAGCATTAGTCACAAAAAATAAGGGGGAGTGTTGGAAAAATTAATTTCTATCCAACAACTACTTTCGGTAGCCCAACTCAGCCGTCCACAATCAAAGAACTCTCTAGCACGGTCCACAATAAATTGCAGACAACTTAGCCGTCCAGCCCACAAAATAACAGTCCATATTTAATATTATATTTAATATAATGTAACATGTGTAAAATGTTTTGTGAGTTCTTAGACCTCTATAAATAGAGGCATTATGTAAGGATTTGAGCATCATATGTTTATCTGATCATGGTGGATCAGTAGAGCCCATTTTGGGTTTCTCATTGTGGATTATGAGTGGATAGAATGCTGTAGCATTTTAAAGATTTCTAAGGACTTGTAATAGATTTTACTTATGTATTAAGTACTGTACCACAGCTTGATGTCTTTGTGTTTTGCTCATTGATTTGAATGTTTATCATTGCATTCATGTTTGTCTTTGATCCACTCTATCCACCTCCTTCATTAATATCCATAACTAGAAGACTGGAGGACTTATTTAAGGGCATTATATATTTTCTGTATTAGTTTTGTCCTTCCTAGCATTGTTTGCATTAGAATATTAAAGGGTTTTACATACTTAGGTTCAATACTCTGCTTGAAAGGATTTATTTAATTAGGCTCAATATACTTAGGTTTACAACTTCACATCTCTTCTGAGCTTTATGTGTTTGTTCATCCGTCTTTGGATGTTCTTATTATGGCTATGATACAACTTGAAATTATTTTCCAACTTTTTCTTTGATGTTTTCTAAAATAAATAAAACTGGAATAGGAATATGTATTCCAATAACACCTATTTGGGTGGAATTGAAAAACCTCATTTTTGGGCCAAAATTGGAATAAATATTCCTATTTTACTTCATATTCCAATTCAGATTTGGTACATCTAAACGAAAAATTCAAAATTTTAAGAATTTACATATGCTTATTCCGCTTGTATTGCCGTTGCCAAACAGAATGCTTACACCACGTTTATTGGATTTGGTATTACTCAACTATGCTGTTCCTTATAAGGAATTCCATTTTTAGTTTTGGGCCAAGATAATCCACTTCATATCCTGCTTTGAAAGCCCAAACTGTCTCAACTGTGTCTATCGGTATGTGCTCCTAATGTGTAAGTACATGTGCCATAATCAACCTGGGCTTGCAATTTCCCAACTCATTGTTGTGTAGTATTACGGATGTTTGAGCTATACATTGTGCTTTTAAAGATCTGCTTGATTGGGTTGGTAGCTTCATCGAGGAATTTTGGGAAGTGCTGCTACTTTCACCTAAAAATACGTGAATGAAAATTTCATTAATTTGTAAGACAGATCTCAGTTTCTTCTCTGTTAGACATTAATGTTAGAATGATATGCATTAATATACGCCATAATATAAATACAACCGAAGATCTGATAGACACAATGATGGATGAAATCAAATAATTCCTATAATATACGCTATTAAATAGGGAAGAACCATTCCTATCGGATTGCTTAACTACGTCACTACTGCCATCCATTTTTTATATAATCTATAAAGAAATAGACAAGATCGAAAAACCTATAAATAATGTGAGAATTCTATATATTTCTTTAAAATTGCTAGCCATTTCAATAATTGTATTGAATGTGTCTTATTCGGAAGCATTGAACAAACCCCAAGTCAAAAATCCTTGTTAGGTCATACAACTAAGACCACGTATTCATTTTAGCATTGTTGCGAATCCAATCTGCTAGCAAATCTTCATTCGCTGTTTAAAATGGCTTTTTTTTAATCTGAACATTTATTTATCGGCCAGCTATTAGGACAACATTATTCTGGGTTTAGTGCGTCTCTTTTATCACCGATTAGAGAATCTTAGACTTACGCGTACCTGTAAAAATCTTGTATAGAAAGAAAGATGAGATTGAGCTAATTAATTTGTAATAACTGTTGGCAATAATTTACCAATCAATTTTTTCTATTTTATTTTAATGTGAAATGATAATTTTGTGATTGTTTTTGATATTTTAATCTCTACTTTTGTTTACCAATAGCTGGAACAGTTGCATATTATCTATGTTGCTGTCTTAATAATTCTATAAGTATAAAAGGTTTAGATAGTGGAAGTATACAAGGTTTAGATAGCGGAATTAAATTTTTTTATATTTTAAATTTAATATGTTTATTATTGCTGTTAAAAAAATTATGATATATCAAGGTTTTGATCATTCTTTCAATTTTCTAATTTGATTGAAGTTCCATTTTTATCATTTATTTTATTTTATTATGTTTAAAATTTTTATTAAATTTTTTAATTGAAGTTTCTTTTTTTATCGTATTTCAAATTTTTGTATTTGATATTTTTTTTTTTTTCATTTTAAGCTTTTTTATTTTCTATTTTTATTTTTTATTAAGTTTTTCAATTGAAGTTTCTTTTTTGTCATATTTTTATTTTATTATATTTCAATTTTTTTGTTTGATTTTTTTTTTTTTTTCATTTTGAGCTTTTGTATTTTAAATTTTTTATTAATATTTAGAAGGAAAGGGAAGGAGGAACGAATAGAGGGGAGGGATGGTAGGAGAGGTGGAGAGGGGGAGGGGTAGGGAGAAATAGGAGGGGGGAGAGGGAAGATGGTATAGAGGGGAGAGGAAAGATGGTACAGAGGGGAGAGTGTGAGAGAGAGGGAGGGTAGGGGAGAGGGATGGTGCGAGAGGAAGAGAGAGGGAGAGAGAGGAGAGGGGAGGGAGATGGGTGGAAATAGGAAGAAGGGAAGATGGGGGATATAAATAGGGAGATGGATAGAGGGGATGGGTAGGTGGTAGGGGGAGAGAAAGAGAGAGGGAGATAGATGGAAGAGGGAGAGGGAGGGCGAGGGGGAGCGGGGGTGAGGAGAGAGAGAGAGAGAGAGAGAGAGAGATGGAAGAGGAAGAGGAGGAGGGGTAGAGGCAGATAGGGAGAGAGAGGAAGAGGGGAGGGGTAGGGGTAGGGGTAGGGGGAGATAGGGAGAGGGAGGAAGAAGGGAGGGGTAGGGGGTAAGGGGCAAGAGAGAAAGGGGGAGAGAGAGAGGAAGAGAGAAAGTGAGGGAGCATTGGAGAGAGGAAGAACACCCAAGAGGACGAGAGGAAGAGAGAAAATGAGAGGGGATTGGAGAGAGGAAGAGGACTAGAGAGGGTGAGAGGAAGAGAGAAAACAAGAGAGGATTGGAGAGAGGAAGAGGACTAGAAGTGGACAAGAGTAGGGTAGGGGGTGGGGGGAGGTGGCAATAATGGGAGGGATGTTGAGAGAGTGAGGGTTGGGAGGAAGGTAAGGGGTGAGGAAGAGGGGAGGGGGAGGAGGAAGAGAGGGGAGGGAGGTAGATGGAAAGAGGGAGAGGGGGAGAGGAGGGATGGGGTACATGGAGAAAAAAGGGGAGTGTTAAAAGAGGGGGAGAGGAAGAGAGAAAGAGGTAACTAAGGGGAGAGGGGGTGGAGCGGAGAAGGGGAGACAATAGGGAAGGTAGGTGAGGAAGGGAGGGGTAGAGGGAAAGGTAGATAATGAAAGGGGTGGGAGAGGGAAAAATGGTAGGAAAGGGGGAGAGCAAGAGATAGATGGAAAGAGGAAGAGGAGGAGATAAAGGAGGGGGTACAAGGGGTACATGGAGAGAGACGAGGAGAGGTAGGGAGAAAAGGGGAGATAAGGGAGAGGGGAGAGAGAGTGGAGGGGAGAACGGGAGAAGGGGAGAATAGCAAAGGGGGAGAGGGAGGAAGAGGGTTAAATATTGGGAGGGAAGAGGGGTGGAGGAGGGGAAGAGAATGAGACAAAGGGGAAGAGGTATAGAGAAAAGGGGAGAAGAGGGAGAGGGGGGGAGGAGGAAGGTAGAGTTAGGGAAAGAGAGGGATTCAAGGGGAGTGGAGGGAGAGGGGGGGGGGGGGGGGGGGGGAGGGTAGATTAAGAGGGAAAGAGAGAGAGACAAGGCGAGAGGATGGAGAGATTGGGGAGGAGGGTATATGAAGAGGGCAAGAGAGGGAGTTGAAGGAAGAGGGTAGGAGAGGAAGAGATGAGTGATAGAGAGGGAGGGGTAGAGAGTGGTGTAAGGTAGAGAAGGCAGGGGATAGAGAGGAATATGTGAGGGGGAGAGTTGGTAGGGGGATGGTAGGGGAGGAGGGAGTGAGAGAGAGAAGGATGGTGGGAGAGAGGTTGACAAAGGGTGGGAGCGAGTGCGAGGGTAGGAGAGGAAGAGATGAGTGATAAAGAGGGAGGGGTAGAGAGTGGTGTAAGGAAGAGAAGGGAGGGGATAGAGATGAATATGTGAGGGGGAGAGTTGGTAGGGGGATGGTAGAGGAGGAGGGAGTGAGAGAGAGGAGGATGGTGGGGGAGAGGTTGACAAAGGGTGGGAGCGAGTGGGAGGGTAGGAGAGGAAGAGAGGAGTAATAAAGAGGGAGGGGTGGAGAGTGGTGCAAGGAAGAGAAGGAATGGGGTAAGGGGACAATAGGAGGAGAATGATGGAAGAGGGTGAGGAAGGTGGGGTGGGCGGCTGGGGAGGGGGAGAGTAGGGAAGGGATGGTGGGAGAGAGGAGTGACAGAGAGGGAGGGATACAGAGTGGTGTAAGGAAGACAAGGGAGGGAATAAAGAGGAATATGTGAGGGGGAGAGCTAGTAGGGGGAGGGTAGGGGAGGGGGGAGTGAGAGGGGGAAGGATGGTGGGAGAGAGGTTGACAAAGTGTGGGAGCAAGTGGGAGGGTAGGAGAGGAAGAGACGAGAGATAGAGAGGGAGGGGTAGAGAGTGGTGTAAGGATAAGAAGGGAGGGGGTAAGGTGGGGAATATAGAGGAAGATGTGAGAGGGAAAGTAGGAAAGGGGGAGAGTTGGTAGGGGAGAGAGCAATAGGAGAAGTGTAGGGTAGAAGAGGAAGAGAGTGGGGATATAGAGGGAGGGATAGGAAATAAAGGAGGAGAGGAAGAGTGGGAGGGGTAGAGAGAGAGGGACAAAGGGGAGATAAAGAGGGAGGGAGAGAGTAGGAGAGGAAGATGGGGATATGAGGGGGAAAGTAGGAGAGCATGGGGGGGGAGAGAATTAGATGGGTGAGGGGGGTAGAGGGTGACAAAGGGAGTGAGAGGAGGTGAAGAGTCATAGAGGGGGGGGGAATGAAAAGGGAGAGAGGGATAGGAAGCAAGAAAGTAGGAGAAAGGGGAGAGAGAGAGAGAGGGGGGGGGAAAGGGGGGGAGGGAGTAGGAGGGAGTGAGAGGAGGGGGTAGAGTGGGAAAAGGAATAAAGAGGGAAGGGGAGAAGAGAGAGGGGTTAGAAGGGGAGGGAGGGAGAGGGGGAGAGAGAGAGGGAGGAGGGATGGGGGAGAGGAAAGAAGGGGAGACTAAGAGAGGAAGAGATGGGGAGGAATGGGGGAGAGGAGACATGGAGGGGGAGGGGGAATAAAGAGGGAGAGAGGGGGAGGAAGTAGAAAGTAAGATAAAAGGGGAGAGAAAGAGGGAGAGGGGGAGAGAGAAGGAGAAAAAGAGTGAGATGATGGAGAGGCATGAGGGTAGAGGGAGTAGGATGGAGTGAGAGGAGGTGGTAGAGTGGGAAAAGGAATAAAGAAGGAGTGGGAGAGGAGGGTGGGGTAGAGGGGGAGGGGGAGAGAGGGAGAGAGGGAGAGAGGGAGGAGGGATGGGGGAGATGAAATAAGGGCAGACTAGGAGAGGAAGAGATGGGGAGGGATGGGGGAGAGGAGAAAAGGGAGAGGAGGGGAGAGGGTAATGGATGGGGAGGGTGAGAGAATAGGAGACGGGGAGAGAGAGGGAGGATGGAGGAAGTGAGAGGGGGAGTGGTCTAGGAGCACCTTGGATTTGACTCAAAACACAATGCACAACTTTGGCTTGTAATGATCCTGGCTAAATAGATGGGGAGTGATGGGGGAGAGGAGACATGGAGGGGGACGGAAAATAAAGAGGGAGAGTAAGTATGAAATTAAGAGAGAGGGGGGAGATAGAGGGAGAGGGGGAGATAGGAGGAGGGAGAAAGTGAGATGATGGAGAGGCATAAAGGTAGAGGGAGTAGGATGGAGTGAGAGGAGGGGGTAGAGTTGGACAAGGAATAAAGAGGGAGGGGGAGAGGGGGAGAGAGAGAGAGAGAGAGAGAGAGAGAGAGAGAGAGAGAGAGAGAGAGAGAGGAGGGATGGGGGAGAGGAAAGAAGGGGAGACTAGGAGAGGAAGATGTGGGAGGGATGATGGAGAGCAGAGAAGGGGGAGGAGGGGGAGATAGAGAGGAGTGAGAGAGAGAGAGATATGAGGAGAGGGTAATGGATGGGGAGGGCGAGAGACTATGAGAGGGGTTTAGAGAGGGAGGATGGAGGAAGTGAGAGGGGGAATGGTCTAGGAGCACCATGGATTTAACTTCAAACACAATGCACAATTTTGGCTTGTAATGATCCTAGCCAAATCATGGATGAATTTGGAGTCTAGAGAGGTCCAATAGGTGTTTTGGAGTATTTATGGAGCATGTCTCTCTCTCACTCTATCTGTGTGTGTGTGTGTGTGTGTGTGTGTGCATGCATGCGCACACACTCATGTGTGTATGTGTGTGTGAAGGCATTAGGCCAAAAATTGCTAAGAGATTTCCAAATTATTGTCAACTAGGATAAATTAGGCACGATGTGGGAAAATAACCCTAAAATACTAAACATGAGTCAACATGTTTTTGAATACATCTTAAAGGTTGTTTTAGGTCATAATACAAGGTTTGGAGTAAAGATGATTAATTGAAAGGTGAAATTGCAATATATTATAAACGTTTACAACTTTGCAAAGTCGCATGACAAGTTTTTGCATACTTTAGCAACTATGTGCAAAAATAGTTGGAAGAACCCATTCTTAGTTGGGACAACTAGTAGAGGTCTATATAAAATCTTCTACATGGATTTTGATGGGTTGGATGTCAATTTCTGTGAAAAAAACTTTGAATTCAAAAGATTTCTAGACTATTATATCACATAATTGCATTTTTATATAGGCAAAACCCCTTAGATGGATTGAATTTACCTTTCTATCACTCTATACATATAGAGTAGTTTTCTTACTATGTTGTTTGGCTTTAGTTTGAATTTTTCTTAAATTTTGATTAGGAAAATAAAATTCCTACTATATTGGCATGTTCAGTGTCAGAACCAGAGCACAATATTTTCAAATGGCCCTAGTATAAATTCTACATGTGGAACTTCAATGGCCTTTTGGGGAGTGAAACTAGGGTTCTTGTACTATTTTTATTGTGATGCCCTAAGAAAGTACAATGGAAACTCAACTAGGAACAAATGATCACTATAGATTGTTAAAGCAAGAAATGAGTTCATCAAGCCTAGGTAATGACTTGGATCAATAAAGATGATCTTGAAGAGGCCCTATACAAGAACTTGAGAGGAGATGAAATCTTTAAGGGACTCTACCCTTATGCAAAAATGGCCAGAATAATAGTACAAAATCCCAAACCTTCATCTTGAAAACTAGAAACATGTTCATACCCGACCAACCAGGCATAAGCAACAAATAGAAACATGTAAGACCCCTTCCCTAGTATCACATTATAAACCTTAAATAACACAAATATGGTTAGAAATAGGAAGCATAAGGAGGTGAGATGTCATGTCTTTGTCTCTTATGCATGGTATGTGAGTTATAGACTCTTACCTTACAAGTTAGGATAGAATGATGATAAGTAAGTTCCAAGATTTAGGCATTTCATGATTGGCATCCTTCTTATTGATATTGGACCTGAGATCCTAATTGAGACTGATATACATTGTAGTCATTATTGTCATAAGTATTGTATTCAAAATTTTATTAGGTTGGTAAGCTAAGACCCTATGGAATAAAGACTTGAGATGTTATAACTTAGAAACTATGTTGATAGGTTCATTGCATATTGTGATCTATTAGGATAGTTGTTTTAGGTGGCCATTGTGAAAAGATGAATTAACACCTGCCCTTATGAGTTCTAATAATAATGATAGATAGTGTAAATATAATAAGTCAATTGTCGTACAAGTAGTATTAGGTGGGTAAGCTACAATGAATGATGATTGAGAAGAAGATATAATATATTGATTAATAGATATAATGGGTCTACCTAATGACTAATTTTGAACCTATGCAGACATGATTATGAAAACATCCTAATTTCTTGACATTAGTGATTTTAGAGACATATGCCTTATAATGTAAAATCTCATAATTATAACAAGATAGTATTACTAATCAAACTATATGTAATTGAATCAAACAATACTAGTTGTGATGGTTACATTTTGGTGGTTTTGACCTAAGGTATGTAATCAAAACTAATTTTCTAATATTTTGTCATTTCGATAGGAAATGGATTAAGATGTGGTTTAGAATGTTAGTTGGATCATTTGATTAGAAAATTAATGTTGATATGTAGATTCTAAAAGTTTAACATTTCAAAAACTTTATATGAAAATGATTGAGAAATAAAAGTTGATTATGACAATTGAATATGTTAAAATTGATTATGATGATTTATGATTAAATGTGATGTGAAGATGTTGATATTTTAACATTTTGAATGTCTTCTTTGAAATGATTAAGTAAAGGAATTCCATTGAATTATGTCAATATGGATTACATAACATTTATATTCATATGAATTTATGATGTGTATTTTATATAACCTCCTTGGACTACTGATACTCGAGTTTAGTGTGTAGGAAGTGAAACCATGGAAATCTTTGGGGGAACATGTTCCAAACTTATGTGAACACAGTATAGCCAAGGTGAATGTTTGGAAGATTCAAAAGCCACGTTGTGATGTATTTTATTTTGTAAATGTAAGCTCTCTTGTGTGTGAAATTGTTAATCTCAAATATGCATTACAGACATGTCATGATGATGCAAATGTGGTTTTATGTGTCACTTGGCACTTGTGGATTTTTGTGTGTTAGTGACATGTCACCTAGGGATTTGGTCATGGTAGAATTTTACCCTAAAACTAATTATCTTGTTAATGACTAAGTATCCCCACTTGACAAGGGATAGGATGGGTCACAATCAAGGGAAATTCGAAATTAGACTTGACTAGGGTTTTGAAGGGTCATTAGGTGGTTCCAATGTGCCTTTGGTGTGAAAATAAGCTACCCATATGTTAGTATAACATGTTAGGGACCTAATTTTGATGATGTTGATGCCTAGAAAGCCTAGGGGGCCCCTTTACCCATGTGTTCTTCCACCAATTCGAAAATGGAGTTGTCACATGAGTTCTTTTCCATGTTCCCACTAAGTCAAATATAGAAAACTTAGGGGGAGACAAGTTTGTAAGAGGGAGTGGCTTGGTGTTTTTGCCAAAATAGTTAGTGGGAAAGCCTTTTTAGAGAGTCTTGGACAAACTAGTGGGGTGTTCACTCTCTCTCTAAGTTTAGAGATTCTTAGGGTTTGGAAGCTTGGAGGGAGCTCTTATACAACCTTTCATTATCCATTTTGCAAAGGAATTCAAAGTTGGTGTTCTTACCATCTAGATTAACTTCTTCCATTTTGAAGTTGAATCTTGGTATTGCATTCATGAGTATGTAGGTATGGAGAATGACATTGTAAGAAAATGTGTGGTATCACCTTGTATCATGTTGTGTTGTGATGAGCATGAAGTTTGGATTTTCATTTTTCATTTTTATTTTTATTTTGAGTTTCCATGATTTTGTGCATGAGTGTTGTTATGGGTGTGAGGGCTTCACTCACCCTTTGGGAAGGAAAGAGAAGTCTAGGGTGAAGGATTTAGTTGGGCTTGAAATATAGTTGAGAACCTTGGAGTATGGGCTCCATTATATGCCATATTCATTGATAGCTTTCTTTGGGGGTGATAAGGGAAAGATGGTGTAGAAAGGAAGTTTATGGAGTATGGGCTTCAAGGAAGCTATAACTAATGGTAGTATGGTTTGAGGAAGTTTTGTGGAAGTCCCAAAAGGGCATGTACATTGTTGATTTGTAAAAGCCCCGAAAGGGCTTGGAGATTGTTATTACATGTATGGTATGATATGGAAAGTCTCCTATTTGAGATCACACCTTCACCCTATGTTCAAGGTTCTATTGGTGAACCATTGTGAAACACCCTTGGGATGAAATTGTTTAAGTATTGTAGTGTGATTTTTATGCATGTGTAAGATTTGAATGAAACCTAGTTTGAATCTTGTTTCCCCTGCTCGGTGGGTGACTTCATATAAGCCTAGGATGGTAGGTGAGCTTCCATGGTTCCAAGTTTTTTGTTGTTTTTGTAGGTTTTGAGAAAGTAGATACTATGAGGAAGTTGGGGTTTCCCCTTGACATAGTTGAAAAATCAAGTATTGTGACGAGTTCATCCTTTCCATGTGATTTGTTATGGGTTATGAAGGTCAAATCCTCATTGTTATGTTCTCTAAAATGTAAAAGGGAAATATGGGGATGTAAAATTTTGATTGTTTTATGCATGTAAATGGCATGGTGAAAGAAAGGATATAGTATCTTCATTTTTGAATAAGAAGAAAGAAATGGTTCATGTATGAAATATGCATAATTCTTTTGGAAATTTATGTTTTAGATAGCTCTTGTACATAAATAGATCCATGAAATTTAATGTGTAGTAAAGTTGTGAAACTTTCATGTGAGAAAGAGTCAATGAACTACTTGTTTTGAATAGGATGAGTGTTGTAAAGTTTAGATTTTGTGCTTAATGTAATGAGAATAAAGGTTCAATTATTGCATTTTTCAATGCATATGCTTTTAAAATGATTTAGTTGTTAGATAGAAATTTAGTCCATGATTTTAACTCATTCCTTGGAAAACTTTCAAACCTGGGTTTGTGCATGTGAGTGTTAAAATTAATTCATATAATACTAATTCATAAATGGACTATAAGTATCAATAACCTATCACTTAGAAAACTCTCTAAATTCCATAGTAGTGGAGAGAAAACAAATTTCAATTTAACTCATACTCTATATCTATAAGGATGGTATGTTGTAGGTGCACTTTTTGTCCTCTAGAATTTGTACGAGGATAAGAAATTAAAGTCTCTCCTATTATAGATCAATATTTTATTCAAAAGGAATATACTTGGAATCTTGTACATAAAATATTAATTAAAGAATATCCTAGCTAAGGGGTAAGACTCAACAATTAATAAACACCTAGTTCCTAAATATTGTAAGAAAATACTACTATGAGTCACATGTCTCTATGTTATAAAACAACAACAAAAAATACATATATTTTAAGGCCATGTCAAGTCAAGTAATAAAATGCCTATGCATCTATCCCCTTAGACCTAGGTAGTACTCAAAAAAAAATCACCATCAATTAACAATAAAAATTCAAAGAAAAAAAAAAAAAAACCTAAGATGAGTGTGAGCACCACTTACTAAAGAGTATGAAATAAGTCAATGATACAAGGGAAGGGGACAATGGTCCCCACCCTCCCAAGCACTTCCCCATGTTTTGAAGTCATTTAGGCACTAGAAAAAGGGACTTCCCATGGACATATGTCAATTCCCTCAAACATTAGTCATCTTTTCTTGAAAAAGATAAACTCAACCTCCACTTAAACATGCTGCACAAGTCCTCCCTTTTGAGCACCAAAAGAGGTGATGGGACCAAGGTTACATCACCTTGGCAGGAGGGAAAAGAGGGCATGTGACCCCAAGACATGGAAATGCTCTTGAGAAGATGCAGAGATTTAAATGGTAATTAAGTCCGATTGTAGACGTGTAGTTTCACGATAAAGATAAATGTTAGGAAATGAGGATAGTTAAATAGGAACTTAAGAAAATAAAGATAGGATTATAGCTACTAAGTAAATTATGTTTGGATTAAGTGTAAGATTCTTAGTAGCAAGGTAGGGTTAGGTTAGCATAAGTGTATAGGTGATTAGTAATGCTGTGGATTAAAACCACTATATAAAATCAATCATTGGTTAGGGTGTAGAGTGGAAATGTGATTAAGTGAAGTTAAGATTTAAAATAATAATTAACTATGTTGCACGGGGGTAGAGGTAATTAGAATCCACATTGAGGTATGAGTTACTATTGGGATCATGTAAGTATTAGTTAGTAGTAATATGATTAATTTTGGGTTTAGGCAATGGACTACACATTTCCTTTATATTATAATTATTTCATTAAAAATAGTATACTTAACGTTAAGAGGCATTGTGTATTACTATATATACATTAAATAAATAAATATAATTTTGTTAATTAATCTCCCCACGAACTATGACCAATGAACGTAGCATATTATAAGTAATGTGTAATCAGATTTATATGTGAAAGTAAAATATGACATTGAAAAATAATATGTTAGTTAAGACATGTAAAAATATTAATTAATATGTACATCACTTTGAGGATATATATATATATATATATATATATATATATATATATATATATATATATATATATATATATATATATATATATATATATAGTATGTATATATATGTATATATGTCTATATATATGTATATGTATATATATATGTATATGTGTGTGTATATACATATATATATACACATATATATATATATACATGTATGTATATATATACATATACATGTATATGTATATATACATATATATACATATACATATATATACATACTATATATATAGTATGTATATATATGTATATATGTCTATATATATGTATATGTGTATATATATATATGTATATGTGTGTGTATATACATATATATATGTGTGTGTATATACATATATATATGTGTGTGTGTATATACATATATATATGTATGTATATATATACATATATATATGTATGTATATATATACATATACATGTATGTATATACATATACATGTATATGTATATATACATATATATATGTGTGTATATATACATGTATATATATATATATGTAGATATATATATGTATATGTATATATACATATGTATATATATATATATGTATATATATATATATGTATAGGTATGTATATATATATGTATATGTATATATAGATATGTGTATATATATAAAATATATATACATATATATAGATATGTATATATATATATATACATATATATAGATATGTATATATAGATATGTATATGTATATATATATATATATATATATATATATATATATATATATATAATACACACACACACACACACATGGGTATGTGCAAGATCATGGTGTGCGAAAAAGTGACGATGCCAAAAAAAAGAGTTTGAAGACGCCTAAAAGCGCTTCAAAATCTGCTCTGACTTTTTTTCACCTATCCAAGAACCAAACCTGGAAGGTAAGGCCAAGCCTTATCAGATATTCGATATAATATCAGATTTTCGATTTGACATCGGATATCTAACATGTGACACTATTATTATGCCACTATTATTATTATTATTTAATATTATTATTATAATAATTATTTTCATATAATAGCATGATATATTATTTAATATTATTATTATTATTATTATTATTATTTAATATGATATATTATTTAATATTAATATTTACTACATGATATTATTATTATTTAATATCATATTATTATTAAATAATAATAAGATATAATAATAATATTATATTAAATAATAATAATATCATATTAAATAATAATAATATTATTATTATTATTATATTAAATAATATATCATACTATTATATTATAATAATATTATTATTATAATAATTATTATACTATAATATAATATTATTATTATTATTATATTATAATCGTATAATATTATAGCATAATAATAATATTATAATGTATTATATTATAATAATATAATATAATATTTAATATATTATAATAATATAATATAATATTTAATATATTATAATATATAGTAATGTAATATTATATATATATATATATATATATATATATATAAAAGATATAATATAATAATAAAAAGTAATATCTTATAATATAATATATAATAAAAAAGTATAATATATTATAAATTATAATAATATAATATTATAATAATATTATTATATAATATAATATTTTATATTATAATATATAGTAAATTAATATAATATATATAAAATATAATAATAAAATATATAAAATGTAACATAATGTAATATATATTATATGTTATATGTTTTGGGACATATCAGATATCCAATACAATATCGGATATCCGATATAGTATCGGATATTCGATACCTATGCATTGGATAAATAAAATCACAAACCTGTGGGCCCTCATTTTATGTGAATTTGGGGCTAATATTACCACTGTGGATCAGATATCGGATACGAGATCGGATATTAGATATTCGGGTATGTTTTTTCCCCCCAACTCATTTTTAACCTAAATTTAATAGATTTTAGGATGATTTTATTTGTTTTAGTTGAATGTAGGGGTTTTTTTGACAAAAATGGTTAAAATTTAGATTTTTTTTTAATATATATTACGTTTTGCAATTCAATAGGAATGGCTAATCAAAATGATGACACTGAGGCAGGGAATAATATTCCTCGTAACCCACCACCAAATGATCCAGTATCCCCATAAAACCATCCACCAAATGATCCTCTACCTCCTCAAAACCCTCCTCGAATCGAGGATTTGATAAATGAAAATCTCACCGAGTTGAGAGGTTTGCAAAGAACATATAATAATGTACCTGCACTGGCTCCTACGTTATCCACGTTAAACACCATAGTGGATAACATTGAAACCCTTATGAACCAACAAAATGCCACTCTTCGTTGACGTGATGAAATGCACCATATGTTTGATGATGGTTTGGATTATGATGAGGTCGCGACCCTCAACATAACCAAAGACAATTTGGCTAGCCTTTTTGCTAACCCAAAAATAGGTATACCAGTTGACCCAAAAAAAATCAAACTATCAATTAAATGGTGCACAAATGATGCCATACGTGCAAATTTTTGGGATCATTGGTGGATGGTCTTTGATATCCCTCCACATGGAAATTTAGACATACCATTTTATTTCCTTAGAAAATTATATGCAGAATTTGTTTTGAAACTTAAAGTGAACTATTGGAGCATGAAGTCCAACATGGGCTTAGGACTAGGAGCTCCTCAGGATAGACCCTCTTCCTAGCAGAAGAAACTTGGTACTTTTGTTCCCCACCCTCATATCTCCCCCCCTCCTCGAGTGCAGCATCCACATATTATGGCAGAGGCTAGCTCTCAGACCATCAAAGCCATTCATAGGCTGAGTAGCCTAATGATATCTCAGGCTAGGTCAGTCCTGCCTCCTCGTGTTGATGATGTTGGTGCCAATTCATCATCGGCTAGCTCATCACACGTTTGTGTGCCTCACACTTGCATTACATGCAAGAATATTTTCTTAGATCTCATAGGTGATCTTCCTTAGTATAATTTTGTATTAGATGAGGATACACCAGACGCACATGCAGAGGCTACAAACCTTGATGCGAGAGAGGAGGGGAATGCAAAGGCATGGACTCCTTTGGTGTCGGTACATGTATACATTTTTTTTTATGACATAAGTGATTTAAAGTTAATTTTTATAATAGAGTAATTTTAATTTTTAAGTCATACTGACTTTTACATGTATGCGATTTTCATTCATGTTTAATTGATGACCGAGGAGGAGCTCAAATAGATAGACGATGCTACACTCTCGGCCATTTCATTTGGCCTTGAGGGTACATTATGTTGTGTTCACATTTTTTTTTTCTATTTGATATTGTAACATATATGGTTGCTAATCTTTCTTTTATCTTGCAAATACCACCTGCCCCAAGGGGACAAAGTGCGGGGCGTGACCCAGCATGCACTAACAAAGGAAAGGTAATTAGATGTTTTCTAATTAATTAAATATCGATGCATTCTTGTAAAATGTTTGTGGTAATCTCATTTAATTACATTCTTTATTGTATATAGGGTGTGGCTACTGGCAATGAGCCTATACAGATTCGACGTCCTAGATCATCAGGAATTTCCATTCGCACAGAGAGCCCCATTGTATGTTTAAGTATCATTTATTTTTTATTTTTCTTATTGATGCAAAGGAAAGTATGATTGTTGTTCCGTACAATTTCTGTGATTTTTTCCATACCAATAATGATTCATGTCTTGCATATGTTCATTACAACTTAAATAGGCTTATGTGCACCTGTCCAACCGACCAAGTTGGTTACAAAGGTTTATTTAATCAAACAAATACCAAATTACTACTTTCCCTCCAAAACTAATATGACCATTTGAATTTGAAATTCAAATTTCAAACTATAGTTTTTATGCATTCCCTAACTTTCTAAACTATTCCATTGACTCAAAATTGGTCATATGGATTTATTAAATGCAACTAAGTATGAAACTATCCTAAGACTACCCCATATGGCTCTTTTGGCCATTTTACATCATGTTGCCCTTAGGTCCTTACTAGGACTTTTATGACTTTTGTCTTTCAAAGTACATTGTTTATTACATAATTCCATTATTGGTTTTAATATATCCCAATTAACAATCAATGATGCCTTTGATCCTCTATCTTCATCTGGTACCAAGGCTCTCTTAGATGATTTAATAGGTGCCCCTGCACCAAACACCCCACCTTCAAAGCAACTCTTGTCCCAAGAGTTAAGGGGTACTATCTTCTTTCCTCCCATCCTTCTAGAGGGATGTTTACAACTTTGCACCTGCAATGTATTACCTTGCACACCTGCATACAAATCATTAGAAACAAAAAGCATTGGATCCTTGTTACCAGTCATGGTAACCTTACTGCTTGCTGATTGTGAATAGTCATGTTTTATCCTTGAAAAAAGGTTGAATAACTTGTTGTTTGAGGTCATGCTAACCCTGTCTCTTATCCTCCATGGATATGTTCACTTCTTTGTTCACTCTCATCACCAAAGGACACCATACTATTCCTATCATCACTCCTTTTGCTGTCACTGTCTGCTTGTAAGCAAAATTCTGAGTTTTGTCTTGAACAATCTCATCCTTCATAACCAAAAGAGATGGCTTTAGTGGCAGATCTATCATATCATGTTTACTCTCCCTCTACTCCTGCAAGTCCACAAACTCTTTCTTACCAAAACAAATAACTCTTTCCTCATCATGACCAGTAAAAGGATTTAGCTTAAACTTAACACCATCTTTGTGTACTATATAAACATTTGATGAGCCAAAATGAATAGTGTTCCTTGAGGCTTGCCAAGGCCTTCCAAGGATTACATGGTAGCATGTCATTAGAATGACATCACATATAACTTGATCTTTATATTCTCCTATAGAGAAATCCACTATTGCTTTCTTCCTTACAACAATATTTTGTGCATCACTGACCGAAGATGCCCTATATGGTCTATCAATAGGATACTTCTTCAATCCTAGTTTATTTACCATTTCATAAGACACTAAATCATCAAAGGAACTAGAGTCTATTATCATCTTACAAATCTTACCATGGCTCATGCAATTTGTCTTGAAAATGGATGGTCTGGTCTCCTTTTGCTGCTGCATTTGTGGTCCTCTTCTCACCATCAAAGATTCTCCTTCAAGTTCAAGGTCTGCATTATCATACTTCTTTTCTTCCTCTTCTCCTTGGGTCAAGGTGACTCTCCTCTCCTCCTTCCTGAAATCCACACCTTTCTCAGGGCACTTGTAGGATTGATTTCCTACTCCTCCACATGTGAAGCATTTACCTATGAAAACACTATTACCTCTTCCACTTCCAAATCTTCCTCCCCTAAAACTTCCTTTTGTCTCAGATGTAATCTCTGTTCCTTTATCTTTGTCTTGATTGTTTGAAGTGTCAAACTAACTTCTTACACCTCTTCCTCTCATTGTTCCACCTCCTCTCTGATTTGGTTGCCTCTCATTCTTTCTTTTCAACTTCTCCTCTGCTCAGATTTCCAACTGAAAACATTCTCTAAGTGTCCTTGGTACATTCAATCCTATTTCATCTTGAATATTGTACTTGAGGCCATTAATGTATCTAGCCACCTTCTCATCTTCATCTTCCAGTCCTCCCGTAATGCTCAGGGTATGGAATTGCTCAGTATAGGACATGACATCCATATCCCTCTGTTTCAAATTGTTCCTTCTTATCTTTTTTTGGATTGCTAAATCAGATGGCAAGAATTGATTTCTCACCATGGTCTTCATTCTCTCCCAATCTAAAATCTTATTCAATCCCCTTTTGATGCAGAGTCTACAGTAACTACCTTCCACAAGCCAATAAATGGTTGTCACAATTCAACTTAGGATTCTAGGACTTCTCACAAGTCCTCTTACCCACTCCGGGTATACTCAACCTCCAAGCCAAACAAGGCAATCCCACTTCAAAAGCCTCACAAACTGTCACCAAAAATGGAGACAATCATGGACATACTATTCCAACCCAAAATCATCAATTTGTTTGGTTCCACCAGACTCTCAACACACCTTTGCACTTCTAGGCCTACAAACCTTGTAGCCTTCCAATTAGCTTCTTTTCACTTTTCTCCTAGCATCCCCTAACAGCATAGGGACTTCTCCATAGGTCCAAACACCCTTCTTGGCACCTACTAAGAATCCAAAAGCTTTTGGGCTGATCTTGCTCCAGCACTCTCCAAACAGCTTCTTGGTACCTAGGCCTAGTTGATCAAGTAAGGCTAGGGCTTCAAGGAAGAATGGGCAAGGTGGGTTCCCAAGACCCAAAACACTTAATAAAATCTCCAACATAGTCAATGCATCCAACTCCAGTACTCAAACTGATCAGAAGTTCCTACAACCATGACTGTCACCAATTACCTTGCAAAAACTGATCAAGCACATGGGCTTGCTTGACCTAGGGCCGACTTGGAAAAATAGTTGCCCTTCTCTCCAAGCCTCCAACCTCTGGAATTATGTTTCCTAGTCTCCTAACTTGCATATCCCTTAGTTTTAGAGGGTGCCACCAGTGGGAATGCAAGTTAGGGATGCATTTGTGGAAGGGTCTAGGAAACAAGGCTTTTCAAACCACCTTCTACTAAAATGCAGATAACTTTTAAACCCTAACTCCTTTTTGAGTCAAACCAAAAGAAAAAGTTTCCTAACTCACCCTTGCAACTATTTCATACACTTAGCAATCATAAAAGTTTTGTATGAATCCGTACCAATAAATTTCTAGAAAATTGAAGCTTTTATTGTTTTTTCTCCAAACCACCGTACACTCTGATCTCCCCCTTTCAACTGAGATCACATATGACATATATAAAGGTCTACATGACTAGTGGAACAACCATATAGGCGTTCCCAACCATAAAACAAATAAACAACCACTTTTTGCTAATACTATTTAGACTCTAAATACCCTATTCTAAGGCCTTTTAGTCCCATGGAGTCACTTGGTTTATAACCACACCAAAATACTTGTGGGCCTTACATGTGCCTTTATTAAAAAACATAGAACAACTTGTAAAATATGGACCGAACCTTTATTCCAACTTCCTAATCTAGTTGAATCCTCGCTTTCATGGAGTGGCAAGGTGTCCAGCAACATAGATACTTGTTCCCCCCTGCCACATAGGTTAGGTGCCCTGCACCACCTTTCCTCTCTCTCATTCTAAACACTAGTCCACCAAGTGAGTTTTGTTCCTCTCAGTCTTGCTTTTGCTACTTTTACCTTCTTATCTACCTCTATGTCTTCAAGATCAAAGTAGTTCTCAAGGGCCTCTATCCACCCTAGCACTTCTTCACTATCCATTTTACCCTGGTATATTGGCAAATCAATATGGTTCTTCCCACCATTACCTTGTACTACCTTAATGATTCTCATAAATCTCCTTTCTTCAGGATCATCTATTGTCTCATGCTCTTGCCTTGGATTACCAACCTCTTCTTCTTCATGGTTGTCTCCATGATTTCTTCCTCTAACCTCTTCTCCTCTAGGTTCTTTCCTTTCCTTTTCTAAGGATTCTATCCTTGCAATAAGCTTCAACCTCTCTCTTCTCATATATCTTTCTTCCCTCACTCTAGATGCTTCAAGTTCTCTCCTCTCTCTTTTCTCTCTTGCCAACTCTTCTCTCAATTCTTCAAGTTCTCTAACCATTTGATTTTTAGGAGGCATTTTCACAACAAGTTTTCTTCCTTCCCAAGGGCCAACTCATTGATTCTCTTTCTTTCCTCACCAAGAAATCTATGGACACCACTTATGTACCTTTCAACTCTGGGACACACAAGGAGGAATTAGACACGCCAAGGCTTCAACAAAGGGACCAACACACTAAGGATGACAAAGATTCCTATGATGATGAAACCTACAACTTATCTACTCCCAAAAGAATTTTTTGATGCTCTGATACCATTTGATGTAGAGGATGGAGGATCTAACCACAAACTTGCAAATTCAAGCACAATATGGACCCAACCCCTATGTTTCAATGGTGTTCCAAAATGCACACAATGCCACCAAAGACTCCAAACTTGGATTTACATTCACCAAGTGTTCCCTCCACCTCTACACACCTTAAAAAACTTCAACCAACATGTTTCTAAGGTTTCAAAACCCACAGATCTTTAGTAGATACAAAAGAGACCAGTTTTGCCCTTTACTAGGCTATTCTCTTCTTTGGATCAGCAGACCCTATTTTCTTAATTTTTCTCCCAAAATTTCCAAAACACCAAGAAAATAAACTATCTTTTCAGATACTCTTTTTTTATTTTTATAACATATCCAAAAATTAGATATCACTCCTTTGGAAAGATTGTACGGAACAGGGCAGTTTGTCTCAGAATTAAGCCTAATTAGACCACTTTTACAAAGCAAGTACCCTTCAAACTTGCAATCTGACTTAATCCTTTTTCATAGTCTCTATTAATGATCTAAATCAAAGGATTTTCAAGATTATAGGTCTTGGTCACACTCCTAAACACTCAAACTTCAAAACCCTCCTTAAAATGGCTTAAAAACTAGGGCCTGCTTGTTCAAACCCCAAAACTCAAATCTAGAAATTCTCCTTCAGCATTAACCATGAATTTACATATATAAGATGATATTACCACTCATTCAAATACCATAAAGAACTTACAAAAAAAAGGATTCTTCAAGTTGCTCTTGAAAACCAAGCACTTTCATTCAATTTTCTGAGACAGTCCATACAAATCTGACCCTCCAGGCCATACAATCACAATTTATAAGTTTCAAGGGATGGTTAGTAACCCCCTCAACCACCTCCAATCAGTTTCATTTTTTAACTCTTCATAAAATTTAAATTATGGAGTTTCCCTCCAAAAAACACATAATCGTTACTATTCAAATTTCTAACTATTAAACTATGCTTTTAATGGGCTTATTGAATGTTTTAACTTGTCTAATGACAAGATATGATCATGAAAACCTACATGAACCTATCAAATGACTCATCTACCATGTGAAATCCAAAAATACTATCTCATGCCCAATTACAACTTTTTTCCACATATGAGTCCAACATTATAACTTTGTATGCTTTCATGAGCCATAACTGGTGCAAGGATTGCCCAATTGACTTCAAGAGATGCTCCATGACCTCTGTAATGCCTTGGATCTTCAATGTTCCCTTGATGAGCATGGGATGCTCTTGCATCACTTATCTTCATAAATAAATTCAAAACTAATTTTCGTGATATTAACAATTACTATTTTGTATCTCATAGGAGACTCCTAGTGCACATGAGGTCCGACGAGACAGTTATGTAGATTTGATGACACGACCACTCACTCCTGAGGAGGAGCCTACAATAGTAAGTTGTAGTTTGAATTCATGATTAAATATGTTATAAATTTAGCATGCTATGAATTATAATGTTATAGTTTAAATTGTAGATTCATCTGACAAAGGTATTTGAACATATATAGCCCACAATCAGAGAGGTACCAGCATTGCCGAGGGCATATGAGAGGACTTATGATCAGTGCAGGAGGTCGACGAGAGAGGTATTTATTATTAAATTTTGATAGTATTAATGTCCATTATGAAAAAGATCATTATGCATTTGAGTAATTCAATGTTAGATACGTAGAATCATATAAATTTAGTAGTCTAACTTTGGGTTTTACTTTTTTGTTTATGTAGGAGGTATCTGATCCACCTAGTGCAGCGAAGAGGCTGCATTTTGATCATCCACCAGCACCCTAGGATGGTATAGTTTTTGTAGGATGCATCATGAGACATTTTAAGATGGCATATGCCACATTGTATATAGAAACATTGATATTATACACATTCTGATGGCATGATCAGCCATATTTTGTATATGGATCTATGTATTTTGATATATATTTGAGTACTTTGTCTATGGATACATGATCTTTGATTTATATTTGTGTAAAATTTTGTCTATGGATACATGTATTTTGATATATATTTTTGTCATTTATGTGCACAATGATATACATATTAATTTAGTATCTAGTATTGTTCAATTTATCGTGGATCATGTGTCATGCCCTAAATTTTACTAGTAAAAACACAATAATTTTTTTTTTTTTTTGTAGCTTATGAATTCCCATAAGAAATTACATATTGTAAAACAAGGTTATCATTGAATAGGAGCTCAAGACTCATGTGGATAGTGTCATCCGGTTGTAACATTTTAGTCACAGGTGGTTTTCAAATAGATTGGATGATAGTCTAGTTCAAGTTAGCATCATGAATCAAACAAGAAAGTTCAAGATACAATACTCATAAATTAGTGAGGTAATTCATATCCTAACAAGCCTCTAATACTAATATTCTATTAGGGTCTGTTGGTTGTATCATATGAACTAGGTCGTGATTCTAGCATGTAAGGGAAGGGATCAAAATTACTTATTATCCTCATTACCAATGTACACACATTCATTAATCATTACAATATATATTAATGTGACAATTACTATATGGTGTGGAAGTGTAGTATATCTTAATCGATTAAACACACGTATCTAGAGAATTTAGATTTAGTACTCATCACATGAGCACCCTTAATCAAATAAGAAAATGTGCACTTATCTACCACACTATATCGGATCTAACCATTGGAAATTAGAAAAGATATGCCCCAAAGGTAGCTTTGAAGTCTACATGATGGAGAAGGGGCCACTTGCATTGATAGTATCCATCATTCAACACATTAGTTACATAACTTATGGAATAAATAATTTGTTTTATGTTTCAAATGTGTATCATGTGCTTGCATCCATATCTTACTGGTTACAAGTCCTCTCGAAGATTGGACTAATACTGAGTCATTTTCTCCCTCTTTACTTTATTTAGTCATCCTTGTGCATTCTATCAACATTGTTTCCTCACCAAACTAGCACTCACTACAGTTTCCTAAACACAATAATTACTATTTCAATACATAAATTAAACTCACTCTAACAAAAGACAATTACTAACCATCTAGCTCATCAACTACTAACTAATCTAGCTACATTGCCATGCTTTTACATTTACTATTTTAATTACTATAATTACTATACTATTACATTTACTTTTTACATTATTACATCTAATTATTCACCATAAGCTCACTTTCTCACTATCAATATTATTATTATCAAAGCATGTTAAGATTCAAAGTAGTTTCATAGTACGAATTAGTAAGCACATAAAATGAGGAACTCTTAGTAAGTCTAAGGGCCAATTCAAAGTACTTAACTCAATAATAATTCACGATCTGTATTTAAACACATCCTACTACACCATCGTATTGAGTGTGTCAATTTAAATTTGTTAGATAAATTGTTTATGCAAGGATTAGGTGCAAGCGTATGAATAAGGTTTGTATATAACATAGCTTGTCATTCTGACATATATGTATTCATAATTTCATGCAACTAACGTAGTAAAATGTGATGTACATGAATCATATTATCATTAATTATACATAGGGTACATGAGCTGATGAGCTACCTCTAATGACATGCCTATTGACCCTTATTACATACTAGCTAACTAATGCTTTATTCCTACACTACATTTTCAAATTGGTATTTATATTCTATCAACTTTGATATTCTACTAATATCTTCAATCGAATCCACAACATTCATTATCTAACTAACATTCCCTCAAGCCAAATATAAAATTCACTTGACATTAAATCCAACATCTACATAGGTTTGTCATGCATTCAATTCTATCTAGTAACTCTTATCTATCAATGTGCTTTATTGAGTAGATAAAACTAGATTTGAGTTATTATTTTAATCCATCATCCATCCTTATCCTTGATTCTCCAATCCCATCATTCCCACAACTTACTTCATATTAACCCTATTATATGTACATCCAACTATCCTAATTTACAATCTTAACACTAATTTAATTAAACCCTCTGTACTTAACATCATGTTCAATTATATATGCATTCTCGTAAACTTATTTATTTCATTTAATTTATTTTCCTATATTGAGCTTTTCCATTACCATATGGTTTAATTGTTACATGTTTCTAAATGAGCCCCTTGATATAAACATTACCCTTAAACTAAGCTCAAATACACTAAGTGTAATTATCCTCTATTCAAGACTTGAAATGATTAAATAATTATCTGATAAAAATAAAAACAAATCTAAAGGGTGAATCTGCTATCTATCTTAAATCATTATCATTCCCTAACTCTTACCAAGGCCACATTTCTTCCTACATGTGGTCCCCACAAGGTCCCACGTGGGTCATGTGTAGAATTTTGACTAATCCAAGCCTTAGGACATCTTTTTCTCATTCCTCCAATCAATAATCCTAATGTGAACAAGTCATATTAAATTTCAACTTGACATTCTCCTAAGTACAAATCCCTTGGGATTGCTATCTCACTCCCCCTTAATTTCAAGTCGACTACCTATGCTTGGGAACACATGACCACTGTTGCAAGAAATTTCAAGTCGACTACCTATGCTTGGGAACACATGACCACTACTGTAAGGAGGGGACAACTAGTGCATAAGACAAGGATGTGACATAAACCCTTTCTCCTATGCACCCAAGTATATTAATGGGGATGAAACCCCTTTTCAAGGAGGCAAGCTCAAGGATAAAATTTTTGACATGACATGTCAGAATGAATGTCAGATTTAACAATATGCCTTGGGGAGTGGAGAAAACTTTTTGCATTATGATGGCTTAGGAAATGTTGGGGGCTACTCTAGAAGGGTGGTCAAGATCAATCTTGGCTTTTATTTTATTTTTGAGTTAAATATTTAAATTTGTCATATTCTCTAACATGCACACTAATATGCCTTTATTTATTTAATTACTAATTCATTATTTGAGTGTTGGATGTGACTTAGAGGTCACAAGATTGTAATATGTACCATTCTGTCACTTAGGAAATATATTAGTCTAGGACACTCATTAGTCTCTATATGCTATTATTATTTTTATTTTTATTGGATAGCAGTCTAGAATCTGGGAATATTCTTTAATATTTTATTGCTCTGTATTAAGGAAGGGATTTATTTGCCTTTACCATACATTTTCCAAAGATGAAAATGCATGCCTAAAACAATGTATCTCATAGATTTTATTATGTCTTCTCTTACAACAAACTTCATTTTGTTATATCATGAAATTAATTTGATGATTTCCTTGCTTAGAATTGCATTAAGCTTGGTAATTAAAATCAATGTTATCCATGCATGTGATATGAACATAAAATTTTCCTTCCAAATTATTGAGTGCACAACAAGATTGTAAGCAATCTACTAAGTTTTAAATTTATACAATCAATGGTATCACATAACATCTATGGATTGTTATTATCAACTAGTCATTTACAATACCACAGGGAGAAAAATTTCTTTCACATTTTCAAATGATAACAATGATGTCAAAGAAAATCTATGACTCATATCAATGCTTTCATACAATATAAACTCCAAATGAAACATGCATATACAACCTTATTAATTATTTCCTCTACACGTACATTAGGTAACAATGATACAATCTCCTTCCATCACAATAGGGCAACATAAGGGACTTTTCAAAATCATAAGGAACATGAACATTGAAAGATATGGACAATGAGTCACAATCAAACAAGATGCACAATGGTGTCACACTAATCTACATGGAATGAACACCATTCAAGCACTCACATGAATGCCACTCCACAATGCAATGCAATGCATACTCCATTGATAAACTCCACACTTGCATATTTTCTTAACCATGCTAAAAGAAAGAAATGGAAAAGAAGCAAGTTTGAGATACCAACCTTGGTCCAAGCTAGGGAAGGATAGTTGTAGTAGAGCTCCCCTAATCTCCCTCCAAAACCTAACTGTCTTTAAAATTAGAGAGTGGGCAAACACCCCACTAGTTTGGCCAAGACCCTCTAATAAAGCCTTCCCAGTAACTTATTTTAGCAAAAACACTAAGCCACTTCATCCTTACAAACTTTTCTCCTCTAACGGTTCATTGATAACCCTCACGAGCTCTGAGTTATGACCCTCGAAGGATCGACCTCAAAATGCACTTAGAGCACCTTGGAGACTCCTTGGTATAGGGTGGCCGCAAATGATGGATGGTCTTCATGGCCAGAACAAGGGTGTGACTATGGTTCAGTCGCCCATCTGGAGCTAATGGCACTGACAATTCGATACCAAGATCAGTGGTTTCAAAGTTATGTTGTGGTGCACCTAATAACTGAGGCACACTGTGAGTTTTGGCATCGAGCGAGATCGCTATGCTGAATCCAAATGGAATTTGATCTCTCCAAAATGAGATAGGTTATTTTATGCCTCAATATCATTGTCTTCTAGCATTTGATAGTTCATCGATAGCCCTCACGAGCTTTGAGTTATGACCCTCAAAAGATCGACCTCAAAATGCACTTATAGAACCTTGTGCACTCCTCAGTACGGGGTGGCCGCAAATGATGGATGGTCTCCGTGGCTAGAACAAGGTTGTGACTAGGGTTCACCTGCCCATCTAGAGCTAATGGCACTGACGATTCGATGCCAAGGTCAACGGTTTCAAAGTTACACTGTGCTGCACCTATGAACTGAGGCACACTGCGAGTTTTGGCATCGAGCGAGATCGATGTGCCGAATCCAAAAAAAATGTGATCTCTCAAAAATGAGATAGGTTATTTTAGGCCTCAACACTAGCATCCTATAGTATTTAATAGTTTATCGATAGCCCTCACGAGCTCTGAGTTATGACCCTCAAAAGATTGACCTCAAAATGCACTTAGAGAACCTTGGGGACTCCTCGGTACGAGGTGGCCACAGATGATAAAGGGTCTCCATGGTTGGAACAAGGGTGTCACTACAGTTCACCCACCCACTTGGAGCTAATGGCACTGACTTGTAGCCATTAGGAGTTAGATTTTGAAAAGTTGTCAAGAAAGGTTGACCCCTTTGACTTGTATCATGAAAGGTTGCTTTGTGCCTTGCTTGATTTTTTGAAGACTACTCCATGTGTCACTATCTTTCTTGGAAAAAAAATTGCTTTTGAACATCAAGCTTGCAATATTATCAATTATTGTCAAACTTTTTCAACCAAGTCAAAACGTCAAGCGCAAATATTTGTTTGCATTTTTTGCTAAGGGGAGTTTCATAAATTGACTTTGATTTTCTATGTCTCTAGTGCTTGAGCATGCTTAAAATGGCTCTTTGGTCTTAGAGCTATTGGTATTTTCTAACTTCATGGTCTATGATATGCATACTAATAATTTCTTTCACTAAATGGTTTCCTTGATCTATTGACTACACTTAAATTTGTTCACTTGTCATCTCTCTTTCTTTATCTACATTGCTATTTGGGATTTTTTCGTAGCTCTTGACTTGAGTCACTAGTGTTGTAACCTTCTTGGACAATTTGTTTGACAAGTCACTCATTCATTTCTACCTCTCTTTGACATGTGAACACTCTACCTCTCTAGTTTGGACATCAAGTTATCTTGTGTCACCTTATTAGCTTCCTCTAGTCTCCTTCATGCTTTATTATCTATCTACCACTATGGTATTCAAACCTTGTGCTACCAAACCTCAACCAAATCTAGATGATCATGATATCCTCCATGCCGCTAAAGAGTTTCAAGATCTATATGTTCAATACAAAGAGCTAGAAGAGACAAATAATCTTTCTTATCTTCATCTCTCTAAGCACATGATAGAAATCAATTCTAAACTTGAGAAAAGGTTAGAGGAGAATATTGCATTCTTAAATTAATCTCCCTTAAGACCTTTACATACACACGGGTCATCTTCTTCAAGGTCTACATATTCTATGCCAAGACAACAAATATCTTCATCTTCTAGATCTAAAGATCTCTTTAGAGAACAAGCAAGTGATACCTCCTTTGAGCCTATGCCAAACTTTCATTATGGACCTATCTTTGACCAAGATAGTGATGAAGAGATGGATGCATTCTATTCACTTAAGAAACAACAAAATTCTCATGGAGAAATTTTTGAGAGAACGTTTACTCCATTGGAAGATTCTCATGATAACATCTTGCAAACACTTCTTGATAATGAATCCATCACATTACTAGACAACTCTAGACCTTATGAACCAAAAATCAAACCTCCATGGTGGAGAAATTATCATTATTGCCACTTCCATGGAAGAAAATTTCATAAAACTAAAGATTCCATAGTGTTGAAACATAAAATTGAATATGTCATTTATGATGGGATTGTTGATACCTCTAATGATTCATGTGTCACAAGATCATGCTGATGAACCTATGACAAGTGATGATTTCCTTGACACCTTCACTTCTTATAACACTAATGAACCTCCTAAAGTGCCAAAGCTTTCGAAAATGTCTCCACCAAACAAAGAACCTAATTCTTTCCATATAGACCATGCATAGCCTCAAGGGCTACAACTAAAAGAAAATCAAGCTAACCTTCACTTGTCTGCAAACCTTTTCCATGCTACTAAGACTAAAGATCTTCAACATTCATGCAATACTATGTTTACTATGCCCACTTTAGCTCATCCTGCATTATTTCTTTAAGATTCTATCATGAACACCTCACATTTTCTCTTGTCCTTAGAAGGTGCTCCATATCAAGATGACTCTAAGATCAAACACCTTTTCATCTCATCTAAAATTTCACCTTTCTATATCCTGTGTGTTACCCACTTCCTACATATGATGAGGATACCATTTCCACTACCTCCATTGAGCTTACTGAAACTTATGGGAAAAGTGATCTTTTTATGCTATATAAAGAAATATGTCAAGATCAAAGTGTCCCCTCATGTTCTACTTCTCCATATCCACTTCAAAACTATGCTCAAGATTCAAACACTCCTTATCAAAGGTCTTTCTCCTATAAAAGGTACTCATGAGTCTATTGATGACTTTGGTCATGCTACTCACTCTAAAGATGTTGAAATCCCTAGTCACTATCCCTTTGCATTTCGTAATTCTATCCTTGGTCCTTATCCATCTAATCTAAAGTCTTCAAACCTTCTCCTACACTTTCTACTTCTAGCTCTCCAAAGTCTCTCTTGAAAGACTTTAATATTGAACATAAATCTAAGTTGACATTCAATATTCCAAAGGCTTTCACTCCATTTTCTTCCAAACAACTTTCTCAAAAGCTTACAAATATTCCACTCAATCTTCTTCTAACATTGTCCTACCAGCTCATACATCTAAACCTTGATCCATTTCCTCCATGATTCCTCCATCATTCAGAAACCCTCCAAGGTGTGTGTAAATTTTGATCTTCCCCACTTTGTCACCTACCCTTATGCAATGTTTTCAAAGCTACACTTACCTACTATCCATACTCATAGAATCCTTCCAAGGAATGAACTCTTATCCTACTATCATCTCACTTCCTTCACCCTATCAACATCATTGAGCATACTTATCTATGGTCTTGGCTTATCATAACTTATCTTTCCTTTATGAACACTATCTAACTTGAAAATAGTTGACCTATTTCTAAAAAATTAAAAAAAATAGAAAAGAAGATAAAAAATTTGCCTTGGTGAAAACCATTATCTTATCCATGAGATTCCCTATTTTACTTTCTCATTCAGTCATAGCCTTCATATCCAACTTCATATCATGTCATTATGCATGTGCTATCTTGCTTATTGGCTTTAATTGCGTATCCTACATGCTATCTTCTTTCATGGATTTCATGGCTTATCCCAAATGTGCTTCATACAACTTTTCAATATGAAAGTCTTTGAAAACATTATACAATATTATGACTCTTTATGCTTTCAAATGCTATGATTGGTTGCAAAATGGAAGAAATCAAGTATTCTAATTGTTCATCCATACTTTCAAGTTTTTTTTATTTGATTAGTTTGATAAAAATAGTTTTAATAATCATAATGTCAGCTTTATGTCAAATAAGGAAAAAACCAAATTTGTAATAAGATATCCGCATGCAATTATCTTTCATATAGTTATAAATGCTCTTAAAATTGTTCTTATAGCCTTGTATCACATGCAAATATGATTTGCAAGAACTTGTTCAATATCTTCCTCTTATAATTCCTTACAAAGAACCTACCAAAATACAAAAACCATATACAAAAAAAGTACACATTTTACATCATAATACATCATAAATTTTAAAAATTCTCCACAATACCACCCCCTTCCAACTCTTCATGATGTACCTACATTCCAATATCATAAAAAAATTAGTAACTTATTGTATTAAATAAGATAATCATCAATTCATTAAATCATTATGAAGAAAATAACATAAGAAGTATATATACCTAGTCGAGTATTCCAAGGGTCCTCTCTTTGTTTTAGGTCTCCAACATGGCTTCATGATCAACATTAGCAATATTAAAAAGTTCTTTTACTTTTAGTCTTCCTTGATGCTTCAATAACTTTACTTTTTTTTCTATAATAAGATGCGGATATATGAGAATTACTTTGTGCTTCTGATAGTCTTCAAATGCAGGAATTTCATTCCTTCTAAGCATGTATGTCCGCAGCCATGTTCCAGCAACAACCACTGAACTAGTAGGATATGTGAATCCATCATCATCTGTGATCGATTGTGCAAGTTTTTGTTTTCCTCTTACACAATGTGCTAACCAATAATCAGATTTCTCATCATTCCCCTGTGGTGCAACCAATGCAAAGACATGTCCTGGCTGAAGTAGATCTGATAGATGGTTATGCTCAAGTGAACTTTTCATGTCATCATTTTTGATAGAGGGTATGATAGACAATGGAGTAAGATAATGTGGATCCCATGTGTCCACCCACTCACTTGACTCACAGTGATCCCAATCACACTAAAAACAAGTACGACAAAAACAAGCTAATTGTCGTGTTCAAATGGTCCATGTACTAGAATTAGAGCTCCAAAATGAATGCATTTTTGACAAGTCTCTCACTATAGCACAATCTGATCTATCACCTATGGACCCTTCCTCAACCAACCAAAAGAACCTGTGTACCACTGAATCAAGAGTCCCCCCCTTTGATAATGCTAAACTACACCAATCAACAATGCTATGAGCATCAAGAAGCTTTGTTGTTGAAATATTCAATTGCTCCTTAACTAGAGCTCTCTTCACACATGCCCCTGCTCCATCATGTTCCCCTTTTCCATGGCCGGACTCAAAAAAACTCCAAATATGAGGCACCCCTCTCTCTACGTGCATCCTACACAACCAATAAAATATGTGAGCATTTTTGAATTGACCTGTACAGTTATCTGACCAAATGATATGTCTATCCATAGCAATTGCATGCTCATGTAAGAAATCAAAAAAATTCTCAAAACAATGTTGCACAAACTCGTGAGAGTGAGATCTATCATCACTTATAAAAAAATGATACTCTCTAATAATCTTTCGATTATCTTTCGCACTATCAGGGGCATGTTTATATGTTATGTGAACAAAAATTGCAATATGAATGGAGTTATAATACTGAGATTGTGTCTCATTTTGAGGTTGCAATGTGTAGTTCTCAGTAAAATCAACAACTGATATAATAGTGCCAATGGAAAAAGTCTCCTTACACATTCTAAATTGTTGATCCAACCACTGAGACCTGTGACTATGCCTTGCATACTTGTAAAAAAGATTTTCCTTGAAATCTAAAATAAAATTAGCCACACTGATATCTTTTCCAACCAATTCAAATCTAGAGCTCTCACTCCCACTCTTCAATGTGTATTTCACTATTTCATATACCCTTTTTTTTTAGTATTGACTTTCCAAGATCTTGTTCGCACCCCTCATGGAAATATATGTCAAACTTGGATAAGCCACCACATTCTGAACACTTCTCATTTAAGCAAGCATTTCTATAAAAGGAACAACCATCAACTCTACAACATAAGAGTTGATCTAGCAAGTCTCTTAATTATTTTGGAAGCCCACTAGCCCCACAATCCTCCAACATTTCTTTACTATGCAAAGTAGAACGGATGGAGCGTAATAGTTTATGGTGCATAGAAAACTCAACATGATATTTGCAACAACATGTATTTCAAATTTTGAGTGGCACACAATAAAATGGCTTCAAAGATTCAAAAGCCCTTTGTGATATATGAAGACTTGGATGACTCTCTCTAAATTGTTTGAACAACATAGTTTGACTTACCTCTAAATGGTGTTTAGGATGTGTTGTGTGGTCTCTGATGCCAATTCTCAACTTTAAGACATCTTTAGCATTGGGTGATACTCATGAGTTAGAGTGTCAAAATTGTGTAATTTCTTCATTCAGATGATCAGATAGCTTCTTATCAAAATGTGGAAGTCTCCCACCAAATGCCCATGTTTTATTTTGAAGAGGATCATCAATTTTCTCTCGTCGACTAAGTGCTCTTCTCAAAGTAGTATGATTTAGATTGAAATCAATACAAGTTTGTCTCATATATCTACCCTTTCTCAAATGATGACTTACCAAAGAGGTTGTAATGACCCTTCGAGCAGCTTTATTATCCTTCTCTCTGCTATTTTTCTCGATGCTATTGAGAGCACTAAAAAGATTCTTCATGATAATGGCATTTCTTTCCAACTTTTTATTAACACAAATCTTCAATTTGGAAAGCATAGGTCTCAAATTTTGCATCTTTAATAAGTGCATGAAAAGCTGACATTGCTCTACCACTGTCTTGTTGCCAAAAAAAAATCTAATATAGTCTTGAAGCCCATAACCGAATGGTTCTTTCTGATTTTTTTCCTTCCAAACTATTAATAATTGTTTCATCAATTTCAATTATCCATTTTGGTGTTTTAGAACCTTCATGTCAATTATAATTAGGAAATATGTAAGATTCTTGTGCATTAGGTTCCTGTGCATTGTCATCTTCGACATGGTCAATTATGCAATTTAGATTATGACTTGGTGGCATTTCTTCTTCAAAATTTTCATTCTCCAAATTTTCAATCTCAGCATTATCATTTTCAATAGATACATTTTCATTCCCCAACTATACATATTCATTATCTAACTCCATGATTTCACCTTCGATTAATTCATCATCAACTTGACTAATATTTAGGATACCTTGTCTTTTTCTTCGGTGTTCTATTTTGTCCCTTTCCCTATATGCAGCAATGTCTTCATTGGATATCTTCCTTTTGCGTTTATCCTTTCGATGATTGCTGCTCCCCATTCAGATGACAAATTCGAACACCTAAGGTTATATTTTTAAATTTTTTTTGATTAGTTGGGCCGCAAAATGCGACTTATTCTAAAACCTATGAAAATAGAAGTGAAAAAGTGATGTCGGGTCTGTAGGGACAGGGAATTATTAGAAATTAGTGCCAGTAAAATCGGATGTCTAATTATGTAAAAAAAAAATTTGGGAAGAAAACTTGCTATAATTTCCCTCCTTTGCCATAATTATATTAATATTATGAAAATCATTGGAAGGAAACTAACTTTGGTTTATTACTAAGCTAATAGTATAGTAATATTAATATATAATAGTATCAATAGTATAATAGTATTAATATATATTAGTATTAATATATAGAAATATTAATATATAGTATTAATATAGCTATAGTATCAATATTATTATTATTATACCCATAATAGTATTAATATTATTACTATAGATATAACAGTGTAAATATTTAGTGTTTATTTATATTATTATTATTATTATGCTACAATATAGTATTAATATATATATATTATTATTATAGCTATAATAGTATTATTATTATTACTATAGATATAATAATATTAATATTTAATGTTTATTTCTGTTATTATTATTATTATCATAAAATAGTATAAATAGTATATATATATATATATATATATCCTTTCATTTTTAAACCCATATACATACAAATGATTTGAATATGTCCCTATGGGTCCTAGGACCCCTAGGGACATATGTCGTCGATTAATGGGTCAAAGGGGGTCATAGGTAACCCTTTGACCCATATGAACGATTCAAATATGTCCTCATGGGTCCTAGGACCCCTAGGGACATATGTCATTGTTTAATGGGTCAAAGGGGGACATAGGTCACCCTATGACCCCCTTTGACCCATATGAATGATTTGAATATGTCCCTAGGGGTCCTAGGACCCTTAGGGACATATGTTGTCATTTAATGGGTCAAAGAGGGTCATAGGTCACCATATGACCCCCTTTGACCCATAGGAATGATTCGAATATGTTCCTAGTGGTCCTATATGTCGTTGTTTAATGGGTCAAAGGGGGTCATAAGTCACCCTATGACCCAATTTGACCAATTTGAACAATTCAAATATGTCCTTAGGGGTCCTATGACCCCTAGGGACATATGTTGTCGTTTAATGGGTCAAAGGGGGTTATAGGTCACCCTATGACCACCTTTGACCCATATGAATGATTCGAATATGTCCTTAGGGGTACTAGAACCCCTAGGGACATATGACATCGTTTAATGGGTCAAAGGGGGTCATAAGTCACCCTATGACCCCCTTTGACCCATATGGCCCATTCAAATATGTCCCTAGGGGTCCTAGGACCCCGAGGGACATATGTCATTGTTTAATGAATCAAAGGGGGTCATAAGTCACCCTATGACCCCCGTGACCAATTTGAACAATTTGAATATGTCCTTAGGGGTCTTATGATCCCTAGGGATATATGTCGTCGTTTAATGGGTCAAAGGTAGTCATAGGTCACCCTATGACCCCCTTTGACCCATATGAACAATTCGAATATGTCCTTAGGGGTTTTAGGATCCTTAGAGACATATTTCATCATTTAATGGGTCAAAGGGGGTCATAGGTCACCCTATGACCCCCTTCGACCCATATGAACGATTCGAATATGTCCTTAGGCATTCCAGGACTCCTAAGGACATATGTCATCGTTTAATGGGTCAAAGAGGGTCATAGGGTGCCCTATGACCCCATTTCACCAATATGAACGATTCGAATATGTCCCTAGGGGTTATAGGACCCCCAGAAACATATATCATTGTTTAATGTGTCAAAGGGGGTCATAGGTCACCCTATGACCCCCTTTGACCCATATCACCCATTCGAATATGTCCCTAGGGGTTCTAGGACCCCTAGAGACATATGTCATTGTTTAATAGGTCAAAGGGGGTCATAGGTTACCGATAGGGACATATGTCATCGTTTAATTCGACCCATAGGTTACCCTTTGACCCCCTTTCACCCATTGGAATTATTCGAATATGTCCCTAGGGGTCCTAGGACCCCCAGGGACATATGTTATTGTTTAATGGGTCAAAGGGGGTCATAGGTCACCCTATGACCCCCTTTGACCCATATGGCCCATTCAAATATGTCCTTAGGGGTCCTAAGACCCCTAGGTACATATGTCATCATTTAATAGGTCAAAAGGGGCCATAAGTCACCTTATGACCCCTTTTGACCCATAGGAATGATTCGAATATATCTGTAGGGGTGCTAGGAGCCCTAGGGACATATGTCATCATTTAATGGGTCACTTATGACCCCCTTTGACCCATAGGAACAATTTGAATATGTTCCTAAGGGTCTTAGGACCCTTAGCGACATATGTCATCATTTAATGGGTCAAAGGGGGTCATAAGTCACCCTATGACCCCCTTTGACCCATATGGCCCATTCGAATATGTCACTAGGGGTCTTAGGACCCCTAAGGACATATGTCATTGATTAATGGGTCAAAGGGGGTCATAGGTCACCTTATGACCCCCTTTGACCCATAGGAATGATTCGAATATGTCCCTAGGGGTCCTAGGACCCTTAGGGACATATGTCATCATTTAATGGGTCAAAAGAGGTCATAGGTCACCCTATGACCCCCTTTGATCCATATGAACGATTTGAATATGTCCATATGGGTCTTAGGACCCATAGGGACATATGTCATCGTTTAATGGGTCAAAGGGGGTCATAGGTCACCTATGATCCTCTTGACCCATATGAACGATTCGAATATATCGCTAGGAGTCCTAGGAACCCTAGCGACATATTCGAATCATTCATATGGGTCAAAAGGGGTCATAGGTCACCCTATGACCCCATTTGACCCATATAAATAATTCAAAATGTCCCTAGGGGTTCTAGGACCCCTAGAGACATATGTTGTCATTTAATGGGTCAAAAGGGCTCATAGATCACCTATGAACCCCTTGACCCATATGAACGAATATGTTCTTAGGGGTCTGAGGACCCCTAGTGACATATGTCATCATTTAATGGGTCAAAGAGGGTCATAGGTCACCCTATGACCCTTTTTGACCTATATTACCCATTCGAATATGTCCCTAGGGGTTCTAGGACCCCTAGAGACATGTCGTCGTTTAATGGGTCAAAGAGAGTCATAGCTCACCCTATGACCCCCTTTGACCCATATTACCCATTTGAATATGTCCTCATAGGGACATATGTCATAATTTAATGGGTCAAATGGACCTATGACCCCATTTGACCCATATTACCCATTCGAATATGTCCCTAAGGGTTCTAGGACCCCTAGAGACATATGTCATCATTTAATGGGTCAAAGGGGGTCATAGGTCACCTCATGACCCCCTTTGACCCATATGAACGATTCAAAGATGTCCCTCGGGATCCTAGGACCCATAGAGACATATGTCATCATTTAATGGGTCAAAAGGAGTCATAGGTCACCTTATGACCCCCTTTGACCCATATGAATGATTCAAATATGTCTCTATGGGTCCTAGGACCCCTAGGGACATATGTCATCATTTAATAGGTCACAGGCGATCATATGTCATCATTTAATGGGTCAAAGGGGGTCATAGGTCACCCTATGACCCCCTCTAACACATATGGCCCATTCGAATATGTCCGTAGGGGTCCTAGGACCCCTAGGGACATATGTCATCGTTTAATGGGTCAAAGGGGGTCATAGGTCACCCTATGACCCCCTTTGACCCATAGGAACTATTCAAATATGTCCCTAGGGGTCCTAGGACCCCTAGGGACATATGTTATCGTTTAATAGGTTAAACAGGGTCATAGGTCACCCTATGACCCCTTTTGACCAATATGAATGATTCGAATATGTCCCTAGGGGCCCTAAGACTCCTAAGGACATATGTCATCATTTAATGGGTCAAAGGGGGTCATAAGTCACCCTATGACCCCCTTTGACACATATGGCCCATTCGAATATATCACTAGGGGTCCTAAGACCCCTAGGGACATATGTCATCGATTAATGGGTCAAAGGAGGTCATAGGTCACCCTATGACCCTCTTTGACCCATAGGAATGATTCGAATATGTCCCTAGGGGTCCTAGGACCCCTAGAGACATATGCCATCATTTAATGGGTCAAAGGGGGTCATAGGTCACCCGATGACCCCCTTTGACCCATATGAATGATTCGAATATGTCTCTATGGGTCTTAGGACCCCTAGGGACATATGTCATTGTTTAATGTGTCAAAAGGGGTCATAGGTCACCCTATGACCCCTTTTGACTCATTTGAACGATTTGAATATGTCCCTAGGGATATATGTTGTCATTTAATGGGTCAAAGAGGGTCATAGGTCACCCAATGACCCCCTTTGACCCATATGAACGATTCGAATATATCCCTATGGGTCCTAAGACCCTTAGGGACATATGTCATCATTTAATGGGTCAAAGGGGGTGATAGGTCACCCTATCACCCCCTTTGACCCATAGGAACTATTCGAATATGTCCCTAGAGGTTCTAGGACCCCTAGGGACATATGCCATCGTTTAATGGGTCAATGGGGGTCATAGGTCACCCTATGACCCCCATTGACCCATATGAATGATTTGAATATGTCCTTAGGGGTCGTAGGACCCCTAGGGACATATGTCATCGTTTAATGGATCAAAAGGGGTCATAGGTCATGCTATGACCCCCTTTGGCCCATATTAACGATTCAAATATGTCCCTAGGATTCGTAGGACCTCTAGGGACATATGTCATCGTTCAATAGGTCAAAAGGGCTCATAGGTCACCTTATGACCCCTTTTGAGCCATATGACCCATTTGAATATGTCCCTAGGGGTCTTAGGACCTCTAGGGACATATGTTGTCATTTAATGGGTCAAAGGGGGTCATAGGTCACCCTATGTCTCCCTTTGCCCCATATGAATGATTCAAATATGTTTGTAGGGGTCTCATGACCCCTAGGGACATATGTCATCATTTAATGGGTCAAAGGGATTCATAGGTCACCCTATGACCTCCTTTGACCCATAAGAATGATTCGAATATGTCCTTAGGATTCCTAGGACCCCTAGGGACATATGTCATCATTTAATGGGTTAAAGGGGGTGATAGGTCACCCTATGATCACCTTAGACCCATATGAACTATTCGAATATGTCCTTAGGGGTACTAGTTTCCCTAGGGATATATTTCATCATTTAATGAGTTAAAGGGGGTTATAAGTCACCCTATGACCCCCTTTGACCCATATGGCCTATTCGAATATGTCCCTAGGGGTCCTAGGACCCCTAGGGACATATGTCATCATTTAATGGGTCAAAGGGGGTCATAAGTCACCCTATGACCCCCTCTGACCAATTTGAACAATTTGAATATGTCCTTAGGGGTCTTATGACCCCTAGGGATATATGTCATCGTTTAATGGGTCAAAGGGAGTAATAGGTAACTCTATGACCCCCTTTGACCCATATGAACAATTGAAATATGTCCCTAGGGGTTCTAGGACCCTTAGAGACATATGTCATCGTTTAACGGGTCAAAGGGGGTCATAGGTCACCCTATGACCCCCTTTGACCCATATGAATGATTCAAATATGTCCTTAGGGGTCCCAAGACCCCTAAGGACATTTTTCATCATTTAATGGGTCAAGGGGGTTATGGGTCACCCTATGACCCCCTTTTACCCATATGAACAATTAGAATATGTCCCTAGGGGTTATAGGACCCCCAGAGACATATGTCATCGTTTAATGGGTCAAAGGGGGTCATAGGTCACCCTATGACCCGCTTTGACTCATATGAACAATTTGAATATGTCCCTAGGGGTTCTAGGACCCCTAGAGACATATGTCGTCATTTAATATGTCAAAGGGGGTCATAGGTCTATGACCCCCTTTGACCCATATGAATGATTCGAATATGTCTCTAGGGGTCCTAGGACCCCTAGAGACATGTCGTCGTTTAATGGGTCAAAGGGGGTCATAGGTCACCTATGACCCCCTTAACCCATATGAACGAATATGTTTCTAGGGGTTCGAGGACCCCTAGCGACATATGTCGTCGTTTAATGGGTCAAGGAGGGTCATAGGTCACCCTATGACCCCCTTTGATCCATATTACCCATTCGAATATGTCCCTAGGGGTTCTAGGACCCCTAGAGATATATGTCATCATTTAATGGCTAAAAGAGAGTCATAGGTAATCCTATAACTCCCTTTTACCCATATTACCCATTCGAATATGCTCCTAGGGGTCTAGGGACATATGTTGTCATTTAATGGGTCAAAGGGACCTATGACCCCCTTTGACCCATATTACCCATTCAAATATGTCCCTAGGGGTTCTAGATCCCTAGAGACATATGTCATCGTTTAATGGGTCAAAGGGGGTCATAGGTCACCCTATGACCCCCTTTGACCCATATGTACGATTCAAAATGTCCCTTGGGGTCCTAGGACCCGTAGGGACATATATCGTCATTTAATGGGTGAAAAGAGGTCATAGGTCACCCTATGACCCCCTTTGACCCATATTAACCATTGTAATATGTCCTTAGGGCTCCTAGGACCCCTAAGGACATATGTCATCATTTAATGCGTCAAAGGGGGTCAATGGTTGACCTATGACCTCCTTTGACTCATATATATTAATATGTACACATATTTAATATAATAGATATGTATATTATCAACATATATAGATTACGTTATTATATTTAGTAAAAATAATAATAGTATAAATTATATTTATAGATTGTAATAAGATTAACATAATATATTATTATATATTGCTAGATTATATTTTATATCTTTACATTACGTTAATATATATATATATATATATAATGTATTAAAATATGTCTTTACATAGTAATATAAGTGAAAAAACTTATAAATAATAAGCTATGATGTTTAAACCCAATTTTTCCTCCAAAATGGGTTGGAATTTTGAATTTGCCAATCACAACATATCGGATATCGGATTTATAATCGGATATTCGATTTAAATCAGATATCTGATTTGAAATCGAATATCCAATTTGGTTAGGCTTGGTATTTACCAAGGCTACCCGGTCAACCCAAAAGACATGTTTGAAGAGAGTTTTAGTGATACTCAGACTTCGGGTAGCCATCTGACAATGTTATTTTGATCAAAATTGAATAAAACGAAAAGGGTTTTTTAATATCGCTCTCTAGATTCCATCAATATAATTTTTGTCAAATTTTGAGTTTGATAAGTATTTATTAGTTAATTATCAATGAAGATAATTGTAAAGTGTTGATTGACATACTGATTGAAAAATAGCTATAACTTTCAAATGGTATAACATTTTTTGAATCTAAAAGTTGCATCACATTCTATACTTCGGCTAGTATAAGAAAAGAATAAATAAATTTAAATTTAGTAAAATTTCCTATTAGTTAGGGTGGTCAAACACGAGACTTTTTTTCTTCTAAAAAAGTTTTGGTAGAAAATTCATATTTAATTATTTATTTGGAATACAAATACCAAAAAATATGTGTCACATACGAACATGAGTCTAATTTTCATATCTATAATTATATTAAAAAAATATTATGATTTGATTTTGATTAAGGTGGTCAGACATACACCTACTTTTTATTTTCGCCCTGAAATTTTCTTAGTACTGCATTCAAATTCAAACTTTTAACCAATTAATTATTTTTTTCTCCTTATAAGGCCTAGTAGTTTAGAAACTAAATTCAATTTCTTATAGATTATTTTCTTATAACTTTTTGATTTAAATTCCATAACCACTTCAAAATTATGTGTCAAGTTGACATAAACCTGATTTGCTAATTTTTCACTGCCACTTAAGGCCATAGTTTGGTACACCATGATCCTGCACATACCCATATATTAGAGTATGAAATTATAAACCCTCTAATTAGTACAAGGTATCTTTCAACTAAGTAGGAATAATTTGACTAAATAAGAGATTGTATGTTGAATAACATAAAAGAGGCTAGTGGAGATTCCTAGTTAGTAAGCAATAGTTATAAACTAGAATTGATTTTTCTTCAAACTTATCCTAAAGTGTCACTATTCCTCTTAGGTATCTCAAACATGTTTGAAACATTCCTCAATGGTGCTAAGTAATGCCTCTAACTTAGCAATCAAATAAGAAACATCCTAGTGTTCCTGAGGAGACATGATTTGTTATATTTTGCACATTCCATAGTTTGATGGTATATCCATAACTAGTATAGGCCTATATGTATTATTCATTAGTTCACCTTTCAAAAAAAAAAAAAGTTGTGTTTTTGCCTTGTAAATTTGGGCATGACAAAATGGAGGGGAACACTAGTTCTCAACCTCCTAACCAATAACTATGAGAAACAAAAGTAGAAATAGAGCTGAAACATAAAAATGAGAGAGCCCTACCTGACAGCAAAAGGGGTAGAAATAGAAAACAACTGGATAAAATAAATATCTCATGGGAGCTATAGAAAGTCGCAACAAACCAAGGTCTCCCTAAGCTAGATCCAACAAGATTAATCTCATAAGGATCTCATGCCTGTATCTCTCACAATGAATAGAAATGCAATCCTCTAGAAGAGGATTTTAGAAAAAAGTTCCCAAGTTTGTAATTCTCAAAGGTGAGAAGTAAGGAATTAATTTACTCTTTAGATACTTATCAACTTTTTGAGTGAATAATTGATTAGGGTAAATAACTAGGTAACCTAGTTAAACCCCAAATCAACCCAAACAAAAATAAGGTATTCCAAGTAATTGGAATTCATCTATGGCAAAGCTACTAAAAACTAAAATTAAATCAAATAAATCTTAAAATTCCCTTAAACCAAAATCACAAAATTTATTAATAACCTTTGTGACAATGTGAACCTCTAAATGCATAGACATGCTCACAGGTCTAGTCACATAATACAAATGAGTCTGGATTTATTAAATAACTAAAAGTTTAATTTAAACAATTAAAAGATACATTGACTATACAAGGATGACATTGGTAAAATATGAACAGCTGAATCACTAACTTCATGTGCCACTACCAAGAATGTAAATCCTACACACTAAAACACATGATCAAGTAAAATTGCATATAATAACATAGTTGAAGCAATAAATACATTAATTCACCTCATTTAACCATTTATTTAATCATACTAAAATAACCCATTTAATCACACACATTCGCATAAAGCATAATAAAGAAATAATGAACTAAATCAGCATAACAATAACTCCTACATATAACATAAACAAAGATATGTCTAGATATTGAATAACCATATATCATCATAAAACATACTGTCATCTCAAAATGGCATCATCATTCAAATATGGTCAACTGAATAGCATAGTAATCTAACATTTATGATATTAGAAATCAAAGTATAACATATGACCCTCGAGTCATCTCAAATGTAAAATAACATGAGTCACAACTATCTATTGGATCAAAATATAACAAGGTATAGACTTCGAACATGAGAGGTGCTACATCCTCCCCCACTATGCACAGGCTTACTCTTGGAATCTTGCAAAAAGATAGAGGTACAACTCTCTCAAACATGTAGCATCTTCCCAAATAACAAAGGTCTCATCACTCAGGTCCCACTACACCCTTACCTGCTCTATGTTTAGACCTCTCAAAGCCATTCTTTGATGCTAAAGGATGCAAATGGGCTCCAAAGAAAAATGCATGTCCTCCATCTGTAAAGCATCGCAATAAAGAACATGGGTCACATCAGGAATATACTATCTCAAAATAGAAACATGGAAAATATCATAGATGGCTGACAGTCTAGGTGGCAACACTAGTTGATAAGCAAGAGGAAAAATCCTCTCGAGGATCTCAAATGGTCTAACAAAACATGGTGCTAACTCCCATTACGAATGGGGTTCTTCCTCGGACGCACTCTTAGAAACACCCTATGACCAATAGAAAAGTGATGATCCAACCTATGGGCATATGCATACTTCTTCTTCATGTCCTGAGAAGTAATCAAATGCTCTCTAATATGAACAACTTGTTGCTCCATATCCTAAAGCATCTCTAGACATAGAAGTACCTGGTACTCTAAATCATCCCAACTCAAAGGGGTGTGACATAGTCTTTTGTACAAGGCTTGAAAAAGGTGACATGCCAAGAGAACTATAATACCCATTGTTGAATGCAAACTCAACAAGGTATAAATAATCCTCCTAGTTCACCTGCCTATCCATCACATACATGCGAAGCATATCTTCTAGAACTTGGTTCACTCTCTCTGTCTAACCAATGGTCTCTGGGTGATAGGCTGAACTAAAATTGAGCCACATGCCCAAAGCATACTAGAGAGACACCCATAGTGCTGAAGAAAACATAAGATCTATATCCAAAATAATTTGATGAGGGATCCCATGCAATTGAACAATATCTTCCAAAAAAACATGCACTATAGAAGAAGCTGTGTACAACATCCTCATGAGTGAAACATGTGCTATCTTGGACAAGTTGTCCATTGTTTCCCTAATACAATCATGTCATCATGATGACATAGGAAACCATGTGATAAAATAAATAGATATCGTATCCCACTTCTACTCTTGGATGGTATGTGGCTATAAAAGACCCACTGGGTGTTGATGCTCTACCTTCACTCTCTAGCACTTAAGACATCGAGCAAAAAAATTAGAAACATCACATCTCATCCTTGCCCAAAAGTACAACTATTTAAGATCAACATGCATCTTCTTGATGCCAGGATGTGTAGAATACAGTGCACGATGTGCTTTCAACAAAATGAAGGTATGAAGACTACCAAACACTAGTACATAGATACACCCCAAGTGTCATAGTAGTCCATCAAACTAAAGAAAATATCTTTAAAACCTCCCTAAAGGGTATGTCTCAACTTAATCTTTTCCTTCACCACCTGATACCATGTGTCACTAGGCAAAGCCTCCAAGATACGACCTCACAAATCCACTCCCAATGACAACACTAATATCTCATGTCTGCTCCTACTCAAGGCATCCATGATGAAATTTTCTTTTCCTTTAATGCAATGAACATCAAATTCATACTTACATAGGAACTCCATCTAGTGATGTTTTCATGCAATTAGGTTTGGCTGAGAAAAGATATATTGCATGCTCCTATGATGGCTATACAACTCAAACCTGTGTCCCAAAAGTAAATGTCTCCAATGAACAAGAGCATGCACCATGGCCATGAGTTCAAAATTATGAGTGGGGTAGTTAAGCTTATTGTCCTTGAGTTTTCTAGACTCATATACAATCACTCGACCATCTTGCATCAACACTACACCCACACCTTCCAGTGAAGCAATGGTGCAAATCATGAAATCACGTATTGGGATTAGGCACTACAAGGACTATTGCACTAATCAAACACTCTTTAAGAGCATTAAATGTTACCTCACACTGATATGGCCAAACATACTTTTTCCCTTTCTACTGAAGAGAAGTGATGGGATGAGCCACACATGAGAAAGCCTTCACAAAGTGATAGTAATGACCTACCAATCCCATGAAACTATTAACCTCTGAGGTATTAATGGATACCATCCAATCCATGATAGCTTAGATTTTCTCTAGATCTACTATAATACCATCACCAACAATGATATACCCCAAATACATTACCTCTGATTGGAGGAATTTGCATTTACCTAAGTTTCCATACAACTAACAGTCTCACAAGAATTACAACACCTAGCATAAATGGACCTCATCTTACTCAATAGTCCTTGAATAGATCAATGTGTCATCAAAAAATACAATGGCACACTAATTGAGGTACATGCAAAATACTCCATTCATCAAAAACGTGAACAATGGTAGCACATTGTTTAATACAAAGGGTACAATTGTAAACTCATAATGCCCATGTCATGTACAAAAAGTTGTCTGATGAATGTCAACCTCTTGAATACAAAGTTGATGGTATCCTAACTTAAGATCAATTTTTGACAACACTCACACTCCTTTCATCTGATCAAACAAGTCATCTATCCTTGGCAAAGGGTACCAATTCTTCACCATCACCTTATTCAATTGTTGAGAGTAAATGCATAAACTCAATGATCCATCTTTCTTCACAAAGATGACTAGTGTACCCCATAGGGATACACTTAGATGAATATGACCCTTGGCCAAAAATTCCTCCAACTATAATCTAAGTTCACTCAAATCTTGAGTACTCATATGGTAAGGAGCTCATGAAATCAACTTTGCTCCTAGTATGAGATTGATACAAAAATTAATGTCACATTATGGTGGCATACCTGGTATCTCATCAGGAAACACATATACATACTTATGAAGGAATGGGTGATCATCAAGTGTCACCATATGGATCTTGACCTCCTCAAGATCATTGATAGAAACAACAAAAATCTAACATCCCTTCTGCACACTCCACTTTAGTTGATTAGATGAGATCATCTAAAGTGAGATTGGTCTTTGGACCCCTAAAATTTCCACTTGCCAACATGTGTCATCGACATGCTCTACTGACTTATGATGGTAATCTATATTTTACCAATGGGTGGCTAACCAATCCATGCCCAACACAATGTCATATGATCCTAGAGGTAGGATACAAAGATTCATTGTGGTGGTGAAGATACCTGAATTGAAAACACAAACACAAACCAAGGATTTTACAACCACTTTAGATCCTATGGCTAATTCAACTTGTCACCTATCAAATTGATATGGTGCCACTACCCCACATTGTTGAACAAGAGATGATGAAATAAAAGAATCTGAAGCACCAAAATCAAATAATACTGAAGCTGAAATACTATACAACATACCTATAACCTTGACTGCAATACCTTGATGCTCATCTTGACTATTGTCCACCACTGAAAAGAGTTGATGGCTCCATGTATCTCCCATAGTAGGCTCCAATCTAGTTGCACCTCTACCAAGTCATGAAGAATTTGTAGGACATCCCAATGCTTTATGGCCAGGTTGGCCAGAAGAATAACAATTTCACACAAATATGGAAGTAGTTCCATAATCATCCTAAGAAGCACTAGAATATGGTGCACTACCCTCGCTAGAATTTTGTTGACTACTTTGCAGAGACTAACCTTGATGATACTTCTTTTCATGGCTCTCCTCATCACCTTTCTTCCTTGAGACACTATAATGTTGTCTACCCTTGGTCCAAATCCCTCTTTGTTGATTCCTATAATGATTACCACCTTGTGAGAGTGCTTTCTAGGTTTGGCCCTTTCTTGAGGACCGATGAACTATACATCCTATCCTGAATTTCATGCACTTTTGTTCTAAGAACCTAATTTTCCACTAAAACCACTAGCCACCTAATTCTCAATAATTCTTGCCTTCTCCATAGCAAGTGCAAGCATCCTTGGCTAGTGAACATGAACATCCCCAGTGATAGAGACCCTAAGGCCCCTAAAAAAATGTTGAGTTAGGAGTGCTTCATAATGATGATAGCTCAAGTACTACCTCAACCTAAGAAATTTCTTCTCATACTAATCTACCATCATGTTCCCCTACCTAAGATCATGAAATTCATTAGTATGGGCCTCACATTACTGTGGAGAGAGAAATTTCTCTTTGATCTTCTCCACAAAGATTTCCTAAGTGAGATCTTCCATATTGATATGGATCTTCTCGCTCTCATATCCCACCATATAGATCCATAGTCTCTCAACTATGTGATAGAAAAATGGGCCTTCATGTTGCTTCTATAAGTTAATAAGGAAAATAAATGCCCTATATATAGTAACTAGGTCTCAGCCTTGAGTCTCATTCCTTGGCCATCAAATAGTGGTGGTTTAGACCTTTGAAGTTCTTACATCATCTCCCCTAGGTAAAGTCATCATCATTCCAACCATGAGCTCTCCATGAGTGCCTTGTACCACCATGTAATGTACAAGAACATTCATGCTCATAGTCACAACCCTCATCTTCCTCCCTATGATCAGATATATGGGAATCTCCATGATCAAATCCCTCCTACTGACCACTATCCTACTAGTGTTCCTCTATATGAGGCTCCAACTGAGTGAGAATCTCTTGTAGTACTAAATCAATTCCCTAAATCCACCTTGATTATTGTTAACCCATTCTTCCCCACCAACCTGGTGTTCTTCCTCTTGGTGTTCTTCTTCACGATTGTTTTGCCAATTGCTACCCCAACCACTAGGTGTATGTGCAGGAGGCATCACTAAGGAATCACAAGATAAGGGTCACAATCATAAGAGTCTCATGCATGAACTGAAAAGATATCAAAATAAACAAACATAAGATAATGATATACACACTGAAGCTATAACATAGTGGAAGCATAACATAGAGATCCCAATGTTGCAACATGGGCTCTAATACCAATGTAATGCCCTACCTAGAGATCCTTGGAACAAGGATAAATATAAGCCAAGATTTTTTTTTTAACAAGTATGGGTGCACATGACACTCAGCACTCCAAGATCACAACGATTGTAATAGAAGACTTAACCAACAATCCAAGTAACTAATGAATCTCCAAGCACCACTACCAAATTGATACATTCAAACTATAAAAAAAAAACCAAAGGTGATAATGAAACATAAGATCACTAAAACACAAGAAATCAAAAAGGGTAATCAAAACACCAAATTACATTCTTTGAAGATATCCACTATTTTTCATGTGAGGAAATTCCTATAGTCTTGCATGAGGAAGTACATCTTTGCATGAGAAAGTGGGTTTGACCACATGAGGAGATACTTGGTCCAACTAGTAATTTCCATTGCACTGATTTTGAAGCTTGCACGAGGAAATTCTAGTGGTCATGTCAGGAAAAGCATGAACTCATGCATGAGACTACAATCTCACATGAGGAACTACCACATACTACATGAAGAAATTCTTTCTTGCACAAGAGATCATATTCTCAAATGAGGAAACATAAGAAAAATCAAGGTAAACTAAGGATGGAAATATAGGAAAAGAAATTCCTCCACACTAGGGAGGACCAGATCCATGAATTAAGGTTTAGACACTCAATAACTAGAATAATAAGACAAAAATAAAGAATACCATCTAAACTGAAATAGTAAAAGAAATGTACTGAAAGTAACATCACAACATACAAAAGACAACTAAATTATTGTATGGTTCCTCCCAACCATAATAACATCATGAGACCTTGAAGGTCCTAGCCATCCCCCACGCATAACATTGCAAACTACCAACTAGATAGGCATAGTTGTCTTATGAGGGTGTCACTACTAAAATGTAATAATATCATAAGAATAAGGATAGCTAGCATGCTAATCTAGTAAAGAAATAGATAATCCAACTAATAAAATCACATCATTCGAATCATATGCTAAACATCATAATATAGGAATGCATTAGTTAAACTAACATCATCTAAACATGATATCCAAGCATTCCAATGAAAGCATAAATCATAAAGAATCATAATCTAACTTTTGAAATATACCAAGTGAAATGTAAAGCACTGGTCACACTAAAATAATGGACCATCTATGTACACTAGTCCCCAGTAGTGGTTTAGGTAGCTATGCCTCCAAACCATGTGTAACCCATAGGTCCACTCCCATTGTGTTGATGGAGATAGTGATCCAACCACACACATAAAGCAATGTAAATGGCTAACACTCATGCCAAATAGTAAAGATGACTAAAACCAAGATCATGAGACAATGTAAGTACAATAGGTCCTAGTCAAGCACTCAATGGGTAACTATGTAGGTACTCACTCAAAGGGTATGTAGCTTGGCATCAGATAGGCCAAGCTAGAGGTGGCAGCATCAACTCCCCTAGGATGCACACAATGCTATATCTTTAGACTTCACCAGGTGCTCACATAACATTTTATTATCTTAAATTTATTACCTATTCAATTTATTTAGTTGTCACTTGTTTAGAACTTCTTGATGCCAACCCTCTCAAAAATAGTCACCAAGGTTGTGAGAGAAGCCCCTACATACTGCCCTACATACCCATACTCATCACATGATGAGTGCTCATAGGCATGCATATTCCCAACCCAACCCTAATGAACATAACTCAACCAAAATACATCAAGAGATCAAGCCCCATATGTCACCTGAAAAATCCATGTGCATGTGCTCATGTGTGGGTGCACCACCATCATAAAGATCATAAAGCAAGGATGGATGACAACACAAACAAAATAGTACTCAACCAAAAACAATCTTGGGAGGATAGATGTGACATGCATCCCATATTGGTCTCAAAATGGTTTTGACATTTGAGTGTCAACACACTTAACCACTTTTCATATAGAAGTCGAGTACACTATGTATGTCGCGCTACAGTATGTGCCAAGCCAAAATTTCAATAGGTGCTCAGTGACTTCAGGTTGAGCATTACACAAGTGCCAAGTGATATATAGGTGTCAAGTCATAGTTTATGCTAAGCAAGCTAGAATGCTTCATGTGCCAAGTGAGCTAAAACTATATAGGTACTGAGCAAGATAGAATGTAATAGGTGCCAAGAAAACTAGGATCAAATGTGTGCCGAGCATCAGTAGTCTAGTATGTGTCGAGTAACTCAAAATTAGCATATGAGTTTGTGCCTTAACAAACTCAGATGTGAACCTTCTTTTTTAGCTGACATAGAAGGATAATAAGGATCAGAATGAATCTTTTATATTTCCCATGCAATTAGGATGTCACCAATAAGAAAAATGGAGAAGTCATGCAACCAATGAGAGAAGTACAAGAAATGAGCAGGAGTTCAAGATTCAGTATGGATCATAGATCCATACCTCATCCTAAGTCTAAAAATTCTTTATAAGAAGGCTTATACCCTATGATTTTATGTTGCTAAATAGAAGTGAAGGAAGTTGCTAAGCAAATAGCAAAATTGCAGAACAGGGCAAAAAATAGGGGCATCATAGACCTACTGAATTGCGCAACAATTACACATCCAGTTGATTAGAATAGTACAAGGGCTATAAAAAAATATCAGATCAAGAAAGGATTACATTAGAATTGAGTAGATCAAGTGTCTAAAATCAAAAATTGAGGATTGTAAGCAATCGGGTCAAAGATTTCTAATACTCTCCAACAATTGTATTGGATAGTGGAAAACCCCATGTTGATAGGTTATCTTAACAACTATTTTTTAAATCCTTTAAAGAGGTGACTAAATCATTTAATAGGGTGACAATTCATGTAAATTGTTATAAATCCTTTAACCAAGTCACTATTGACATAGTGTAAAGCCTTTAACAGAGTAGGCCTTTCACAGGGCAAACCATCAGAAGTAGTCAAACAATTATTGTTGCAGTGATTTTGTGTGTGTCATCCCCACCCCACTTTTACCTTCTTATTCCTGGAGGGTTTTTGGGTTACCAAATTGAGGTGTCATGTGTTGATGCATGTGTTTACTTTATTTTTATTTGATATGTTACATGCATGATGTTTATTTTCAGTTAAAAGTTTTAATGGATAAAATGAATTACTTCTTATTCACTGCCCCTCTCAGAAGTACTCTTCCCATTTGAGTATTCAAACAATTGGTATCAGAGTGAAGTTCTCACAAGGAGAAGCCTAACATCTTAGAGAAAAGATCTGAATATGGAAGTCTTCAAACTTGGGAAGATCATAGACAATCAGGTGATTGATGTGCATCTTGCCCTACACAAACTGGAGGAACCTAGAGAGGAATTGATAAAGTCCTTGAAAAGAAGGAAGGATATAGCCATTGCTGAAAATAACATACACTACAAGGAGATTAACACCACACAAGTGTTTTCTAATGGAGATTCTAAGGAATTTGATGCAACAATAGCAAAATTGATGGAGAAGAATAGAGATCAAGAAGAAGAAATTAGAATACTCAAGCTTGAACAAGAGTCACAAGCCATAATGCTTTGTGAAGTAACTGAACAAAAGAAGAAATCCATTGAAGACAAGGCTATAATAGAAGATGACAAGATAAATATTACCAATAGACTAGAGGAGAAGACAATTGAGTTTGAAAGAATCTCAAACATGCAGCTTGACACCTTAAGCTAGATGATGAATGCTCATCATGAGCTAAACATGAAGGACATTGAGATCTCCACCTTGAGAATGCAAAATGAACAATTGTAGAATGAATTGAGGAGAGAAAAGGATATAGTAGAGAGCTTCAACAAACCCAATGAGGCTATCAAGTACTTTGAGTAGTTACTAAAATCACCAAGGGCCAGTAATGATACTTCAGGACTTGGTTACACTAGCACTAAACAAGAAGAATCATCAAAGAGTGTTGAGAAAAGGAGTAACAAAGGTAAGAACACTAAACCTACTTCTCATTTCTATGGTAAAAAGGGACATACCTCTAATGTATGTAGGAGCAAGGATGGTCATCAACATGATAAGTCTAAAAATGAAAGCGCTTGTCACAAGTGCAAAAAACAAGGACATTGAGCACATGAATGCAGAGCCAATACTATAAGAACACCAAGATTCAATGGTCACTACTACAACTACAAGAAATATGGACATAGAGAATTTGAATGTAGATGAAAGCCTATGTGGACACCTAATCAGCCTACAAGGAGAAACAACCATGCACACAATTGGGATTGCAATACCAGGTAGAGCTGTCATTATTGTCAAGAGTATGGGCATGTTCCTAAGAACTGTATAAGAACACATTTTAGAGGGAACTATATTAGGTGGTTAAGTCAACCCACATGTTTCAGTTACTTGAAGACTGGTCATATCAGTAGGTATTTCCCAAAAAAGTCAAAGGCACCCAATTCAAAATTCAACAAAGGGAAAGAGAAAGTAGATGTTGAATAAATCAAAGGGAAAATGAACAAGACTTGGAAGAAGAAAGGTGAGTGCAACACATCAAATGGAGGGATCACTTCACCCAAGAGGTCAAGTGGTCACATCTCATCTAACTAAGAAAAGATAGGTGTACGAGATTGATATACATAGTAATATCATACATCAGTCCCAAGACAAAGAAGTACTGCAAAGAAGAAATCAACATAAGCAAAGATGCCAAGTCAAAATTTAAAGTTTTTGCTAATACTATCGAGTTGTCCTTAAATGCAGAGTAAAGCTCCAGTGGATGCCAAGTTGTTAATAGCAACCGAGTTGATAGTTAGTGCCAAGTTGAGAAATGTCAATGGAAGTTGAGTGAAGTGGAAATTTAATGGAAGCCAAGGGAATGAAATCCAATAGGAGCAGAGTCATGTTGAAACCTTCAAATGTCGAGTTTACAGCTATATGCACTAAGCATTTAATGCCAGGTTTTGAAAGATATAAGGTCAAATTTTGATCATTTTTATGCCATTCGAACATAAAGAAAATATGAGAAGAGTGTAGAAGCAATCAAAGAGCAACGTTGAAGCCATTTGCATCAATTTCAACAAGGATTCAACATAAATTTTGTCGATCTAAGGTATTTATCAAGTGCCAAGCTATGTAGTTTTAAAGTTTTAATATATTGAAACCCTAGATCGGTATAATGGCTTCTAGTTCTAAGAACCCCAAGGGAAAGGAAAGTCATGAGATCCAACTGGTTAGTAATGAAGTAAAACAACCTGACTTTAGACCCATTCGCAAGGTAGCCTACAAAAATGACCATGCCGGCACATTATCCATAATTCCACCCAAGGTTTTCATGGTATAGGATGTAAGGAAGTGTTACAACCACAAGATAGCGGCTATAGGTGACCTTGAGATATTCCAAGCCTATGACAAAATATGTGATAACAAAATTTTGAAGGATGAGTTTCAGATAGTTGAGAAGAAGGGTTTAACAAATGCCCTACTTTATCCCATAGGTTTCAAAATAGAATGGATATAGATTTTTCTCAATAGAATTCACAATGGATATTTATGGTTAGAAATAGGACCCATGAAGATTACCAAGAAGATAGTGCATAGGGTTATAGGTTTTGCAACCCTAGATCGGCCTAAGACCCTGCATAGTGATTCTAAAGAAGTTATTGAAAGGAATACAGGGGCTAAGTGGAATAAGAGGGGTATGCCAATTGATACTATAATAGATCTTCTTCTAGATTTTACAATGAGAGTGATTCCTCATATTTTCTACCAATCCAACAGATTGAACAGTGTACCATGTATAGTTGTTGATGTAGCTTACAAGCTTGTAAAGAAAGATCATATGTATGATCTAGCATAACTAATGTTGTAGCAAATAAATGAGAAACTAGGAGCAATAAGGAGGTCAAAAGGTACTCAATGCAAGTTTGGTTCAGTTCTTGTCTACATATTTTTCAATGTCATGGAAGAGTTTCCATCAATAGGAAAGGTAAACTAAAATCCGAACAAAATTGCAATCACTCTAATCAATGAGTACATTGATAAGATGGGTGACAATTTTGAAGCCCAAATGACAAGTTATTTTGAAGATTTTAAGAAATCCATGAAGCAAAGGGTCAAAATACTAGTTTCCCTAGTGGAAAAGCATATCAATGTCATATTCTTTTTAGTTGACATTGACTAGACTTACATTCAAGTAGCAATTCCAAGGGTGAGATGGCTAAGGCTATTAGGATATGAACTTGATGTGGATAAAGCCTTAGAAACAATCACAACATTTCTTGCAAAAGAGATTGATAAAGAGGCGCCCTATTTTGGCACATATGATGTTGTAAAATCCAAATTTGAAACAGAATTGAAGACAATCTCTATAATTAAGAGGAAAGATAAATTAGTGGAGAAGATAAAGAAGAAATTTGGTGTAGATATTGAAAGGGAAGTAGGTGCTGAAGAAGAAGAAGAAGAAGAAGAAGAGCAAGGGCAAGATCCTATGGAATTGACCCAAGGCTTGGGAGAAGATAAGGAGGAAGGTACAGAGGAAGAAGAAGCCAAGGAAGCACCTACACAAGCCAAGGAAAAGAAGATAAAGGCTAAAACTTAGCCTCCAATATAGCCTAAAGAAAAGAAGGCTACAGGAACAACTTAAGCCAAGCCAATACCAACAACAAGAGCTAGCACAACGACATCTTCACAAAAGGCCAAAGAGGAAACAAAAGAGAAGAAGAAGGCCATTGAACAGACTGGTGAAGTGCAAAAGAAAAGAAGAAAATATGTAGCACAACTATATTTTGATAAGGAGAAGACTGAGATAGAGAATATCAGCCAATTCTGAGTGGTAAGCCATCCTCCCAAATCTACTATAGATAAAATTTGTGAAAATATTAAGAATGTAGATTTGAATGATTTGAAAAATATTGATTTCAATAAGCTAAGTAGAGAAGAGTAAAACAAAATAGAGGAATCTGTATATGCCATTATGGCTGAATTTAAGAACACACCTCTAGAGCTAGATAATACCATGCCTAGAGAATTATATGAGATAATTGAAAACAAATGGCATTATTGTCTAAAAATGGAAAAGGAGATCAGAGAATCTACATTAGCACAAGTGATGCCTAACCTAACAAGAAGTCAAATAACAAAGGCTAATAAGAAACATGGTGGAAAATTTCCACCTTAATATAGAGCCTTTAGCATCCTACAAAATAAGATTGAATATGTAGTGAATAAGTCCACACAATTGTGAAAGACAATCTACAAGATAATTGATGATAAGGATGAAGAAGAAAATAAGGTAGAGGCCAATGCCAAGGAGAATATAGAGGAAAAGAAAGTGGAAGAGAAGCAAGAGGAAGATAGGAAGGAGGAAGATAAAGGAGAAGAAGAAAAGGAAGATGAGAAGGATAAGGAAAAAGGAGAGGAGGAAGAGACACAAAAAGAAGACATGGCAATAGCTAAACAACAACAACAATAGGAAGAGAGTTCACAAGACACACAAATGCCACCTCCCAGCCCTCCTCATGTAACCATCTCACATGTAGACACTTTAACAATCAAGGATGTTCCTAAAAATTATGCTTAGAACATAAATCCTCTAATTATAGATGATCTCTCCAAGATCCTTCACCAATCCACTCTACAGGCACAATTATGCACAAATCCTATATTGACGAGTATAGATAAGCTATAGAAGGTAGTAGAAGAACCAAAAAGAGACAAGGTGAAACCACAAGAACCACTTTTCATCTATATAGCTACTTACACTCAAATTCTAATGCTTCCACCACCACCTCAAATAATTGCAATAGCAGTAGGTGACACCATTTAGAAGTTGAGTGTAGAAGAAGGGAAGTCTAAGAAGAAGGAGGATACATCAAAGGAAGAGGAGTGGGTCACTATTTAGACATTGGTAGAACTACCAAAAAAAGGCACTCCTACAAAAACTCTTCAAAAGTTGAGCACTAAAGCCATACCTTTATAAATATCAACACCAGGCTCGAGTTCAACCAAGGTGACCAGGGTACTTCACTATGGAGACCCTGAGTTGGATGAAGAAATAGTCATACCTGCTTATGACTCAACGACTATCACCATGGAACAGATTATAGAAATGTAAGATGCATTAAATAGAAGGAGAAGATAGGAAATACTTAGAAAAGAGTATAAACATAAGCAAGCACTGCATGAGATTAAGGACATCTTTATGGATGCCTTCAATTTGTAGTCACTAGATGAGCCAAATCCTATAATGGAACAATTATCAGATATAGTTTACTAGGTGACAAGTCAAGACTAGGATACAAACGTCAAACTTATGGAGTGGTCTGAGAGGAAGTTTCAAGGGAAAGTGAATGAGAAAATATCTAGTGGCATAGCACTTTCACAATTAGAATTGGCCAAGCAGATTGAAAAGATCAAAACTATACTTGAGAACATTTCACAGAAGAGACAAGCTAGAGGATAATGAGTTTGTAGAGAAATCTAAAGTTTTCTAGCATGTAATTACCAAGAGATCTAACTCACAATGAGAAGCATTTTTCCAATCGCTTCACACTCAAAGAGAGTTAGCTACAATTACAAGTGAAAATGCCAATATAAAGGCCAAATTGATGCCAATTCAATCCTCCATTACCCCACATCTGGAGGTCCTCCACAAGGAGCAAGTCTATGCTAAAACTATCTTAAAGAAAGATCCTAATCTTTCTATATTAGATGGACTTGTACATCTTGCTATAGAGACTACCATCTAGCATAATTCAATAGAAATTGCCTTGGAAAACTGGGATGCAGCTCTGAAAATGATAATGGAGGTAAACAATACATTTTTGGCTAAATATGGTATTACTCCTTAGAACCTTTTGACATAAGTGTCAAGAAGGGGGAGAAATAATAAGGAAGATATAACTAAGGGAGAGAATGCTAAGCATTTTTTATTACATTCTTTTGGAGGATAAAATGGGAAAAGATTGCAAATAGCCATAAAGGGGGAGAAATAATGTTTTGGGGGAGATATGAATAAAACCTACAAGTACAGTTAGAGTAGACAGAACAACTCAGCACATAGGTACAGATTATAGAAGTAGGGCAAAGGCAAATAATATTAGGTACATCAGCACAAGAATTTTGGTTGCAAGAATGAAATGGCACAATCAATTCAAGGGGAGTTATAAGATATTTTGAACAAATTTTAGAATTTTGTACATATGTAGAGTAGATTGGATAGGGTACTCATAAGGTTAGACCAATAATTTTTAGCTAAGTTTTCTTGCCACTCATGTCAAAGGGGGAGATTGGTGGTCTCAAAATGGTTTTGACATTTGAGTGTAAACACGCTTAACCACTTTTCATATACAAGTAAAGTACACTATGTATGCTGAGCTACAGTATGTGTCGAGCTAGAATTCCAACAGGTGTCGAGTGACTTCAAATGCCAAAAATTACATAGGTGCTAAGTGATATATAGGTGTCGAGTCACAATTGATGCCAAGCAAGTTAGAAAGCTTCATGTGTTGAGTGAGCCAGAACTATATAGGTGTCGAGCAAACTAGGATCAAACATGTGCCGAATATTAGTAGTCTAGTATGTGCTGAGTAACTCAAAATTAACATATGAGTTTGTGCCTTCACAAACTCAAATGTAAACTATTCTTTTTGAGCCAACATAGAATGATTTAGAAGGATAATGTGGATAAGAATGAATCTTTTATATTTCCTATGCAATCAACATGTAGCTAATAATAAAAATGGAGAAGGCATGCAACCAATGAGAAAAGTACAAGAAATGAGTGGGAGTTCAAGATTCAATATGGATCATAGATCCATACCTCACCCTAAGTCTACAACGTCTTTATAAGAAGGCTTAGATGCCATGATTTTATGTTGTTAAATGGAAGTGTAGGAAGTTGCTAAGCAGATAGAAAAATTGTAGAATAGGGAAAACAACAGGGGCATCACAGACTTAGTGAATTGAGTAGCAATTACACATCTAGTTGATCAAAATAGTACAAGGGCTACAAATAAATATCAGGTCAAGCAAGGATCACATTAGGATTGTGCAGATCAAGTGACTAAAATCAGCAATTGAGGATTGTAAGCAATCAAGTCAAAGATTTCTAATACTCTCTTGCAATTGTATTGGATAGTGGAAAACCCTATGTTGATAGGTTAGCTTAACATCTATTTTGTAGATCCTTTGAAGAGGTGACTAAATCCTTTAATAGGGTGACACTTCATGTAAAGTGTTATAAATCCTTTAACTAGGTCACTATTGACATAGTGTAAAGCCTTTAACAGGGCATGCCTTTCACAGGGTAGACCATTGTAAGTGGTCAAACAATTATTGCTGCAGTGATTTTGTGGGTATCATCCCCACCCTAGTTTTACCTTCTTATTCTTGGAGGGTTTTTGGGTTACCAAATTCTAGTGTCATGTGTTGATGCATGTGTTTACTTTATGTTTATTTGATATGTTACATGCATGATGTTTATTTTTAGTTAAAAGTTTTAATGGATAAAATGCATTTCTTCTTATTTACCCCACCCCACACCCCCCCCCCCCCCCCCTCAGAACTACTCTTCCCATTTGAATATTCCAACATCCCAATGCAACACAAAAGTACAACAATGATCTGATTGACATCCTAAAAATGATCTAAGTCCACAACCAATTATTGTGCCAAGAAAACTCAAGAAAACTAGGTGGCATGCAAATTGAGGTAAAAACCTCAAAACTTAGAAACTTCAAAATTAAAATCCATTTGTTCTTAGGGCAAAAAAGCCATTAAAATCCAATAAATTTTGGGTTTGGACACCATATGTAAAAATGGCTAGCATAAAGGTGCGCAATGCCAAATCCTTATCCTAGAATCTAGGAAAATGTTCATACCTAATTAACCAAGTAGAACCAATAAACAAAAATAGAGGGGAACACTAGTTCTCAACATCTTAACCAACAGCTACTAGAAACAAAAACAAAAATGGAGTTGAAACACAAAAATGGGAGAGTCCTACCTAACAACAAAAGGGGTAGAAAGCAAAAATAGTCAAATAAATAAAATATCACGTGAGAGCTTCCAAAAGTTGTGGTAAACTAAGGTCTCCCTAAGGTAGATCCAATAATACCAATCTCAAGAAGATCTGACACTTGTAGCTCTCACAAAAAATAGAAACACAATCCTCTAGAAGAGGATTTTAGAAAAAAGCTACCAAATTTGTAATTCCCAAAGGTGAGAAGTGAGGAATTAATTTCCTCTTTGGATACTTATCCACTTTTCAAGTGAATAATCGATTAGGGTAAATAACTAGGTAACCTGGTTAAACCATGAATCAACCCAAATGAAAATAGGCTATTCCAAATAATTGGAATTCATCTATGGAAAAGCTGCTAGAAATTAAAATTAAATCAAATAAAGCTTGAAATTCCCTTAAACAAAAATTATAGAATTTCTTAATAACCTTCATAATAATGCGAACCTCTAAATGCACATACATGCTCATAGGTCTAGTCACATAATGAAAATGAGTTTGGATTTATTAAATCCCCAGAAGGTTTAATTTAAACAATTAAAAGATATGTCGACCATATAGGGATGACATTGGTAAAATATGAATAACTGAATCACTAACTCCATATGCCACTACTAGGGATGTAAATCCTACATAGTAAAACACATGATCAAGTGCAATTACATATAATAACATAGCCAAAGTAATAAATACATTAACTCACTTCATTTAACTATTTATTTAATCATAATGAAATATCCCATTTACATCACTCACATTCCCATAAAGCATAACAAAGCAAGAATGAAGTAAATCACTATAACAATAAATCCAACATACAACATAATCAGAGATATTTGAAAATATAAAATATCCATATATCATCATAAAATATGCTGTCATCTTAAAATGGCATCATCATTTAAATATGACCAATTGAACAACATAGTAATCTAACATCTATGATATGGGAAATCAAAGTATAACATATGACCCTCAAGTCATCTCAAATATAAAGTAACATGAGACACAAGTATCTCTTAGTTCAAAATATAAGGAGGTACAAATTGCAAAAACGAGAGGCACTACAAGCTGGTAGTAACTTCTCCCATTTCTCTAGACAATGTAGCATAGCTTCAAGGTCCCTTGCTCCTAGGAATTTGCAATAGTTATTCTCACTATAGGGAAGAATAACTTCAGTGAAGAGTTGAGTGTAAGGAGTTGAAGAAGCAAGTTCTACCTCTATGTAAATGCCATAATCACAAAGCTCATTCCCTTGCAAAAGCCTTTGCCACAATGACATTACCTCTAAACCATACAAAGGATGTTGAAGTGGTTCCCAACCTTGAAACATTCTTATGCTTAATGACAAAGAAAATGCAAATGCAATGCATATTTTACTATTATTTATGTATAAATATGTATGTATGTATGTATGTATGTATGTATATGTATTTATATGTGTATATATACATACATACACACATATTTGTGTGTCGATGTATGTATATATATGTATATATGTATATATGTATACATATATATGTATATATGTATACATATATATGTATATATGTATATGTATGTGTGTGTGTGTGTGTGTGTGTGTGTGTTGAGAGATCTTGGCATAACAAAAAATTGATCCAGTTGCATAAATATTCAAAAATCCAAATAATAAAACAATAAAATTCACTCAACCCATGGTAAGTGACTTACCTCAAAATCTTGGACAAAAGTATATGTATGTATGTATGCATATATGTATGTGTATATGTATGTATGTATATATGTATGTATGTGTGTGTGTATATGTATGTATGTATGTATGTATGCATATATACGGAAAGATCTTGTGGATTTTGGTGATTAGTGGAGATCTAGGATTGTCCTTGTGATCTTTGTATATGTATGTATGCATGTAAGTATGTATGTATATGTATAGACACTTATATACATATGTATATGTATACATATGTGTACATACATATACATACACACATGTGTGTGTCTATGTATGTATGTCTGTATATAAACAAAGAGATCTTGTCACAATATAATAACAATAAAACTCACTCAACATGTAGCATGGCCACAGAAGCAATGGCAATGCCTATTGGGAAGTAGATTCCTCTTTTTCTCTCTCATTTTTCAATTTTTTTTTTTACACTTGAACTATTATGTCTTAGGGGGCATTTTGTAATATTGGATTCATTTTATGCAAGAGGTGATGAGGACATTCATGGATTTCCTTGTAATAGATGTATGAGAATCACTAAGGAATTGTAATGAATTGCTCATGAGAAATGAAGATGGATTTTTGCTGAGAGTAGAAGGAGGCAATGAGTACATTACAGATACTTTAAAGAATGATCCTTTTGTTTAAAAAATAGATGTTAATAGGGAATTTAGATGGTAGCACTAGTATATTATAGGTCAAATTTGACCTAAATTTTTTACCAACTTGAGTAGAGACTTGTTCAAAACCTTTTGTTTTGGTTTTTATGCCCAAGTTGGTCAAAATTTTGACCAACTTGGGTTCAAATGAGAAAATTGAAAAAAAAAATTGTTACTTGTATTTTATTCCATTTTTTCATCTCTACATGCTATTGGAGCTATTGGTGTTGAGCATCTAGTGTGTGGCAAGCATTATTTTCATTCATCTAAGGTAAGATGATGAGAACAATTTGAATCATCTGCAGGCATTTTCCAAAACCTTCCATTGTTTTGGACCACTCTATGACACTAAGGTGCTTGTAGGGGATGAGGATTTGCATGATTTAGGTTATGGACATTGAGTTATTTGGTCATCAGATGGAGCAGCCAAGGGGCACGCTTGGGTGAAAGGATTTGTATCTTTGAGTACTAACCAAGCAATAGTGGCAAGCAATATTTATCATTCATTGATGGGGAGGCTAGTGAATTATGACTACGGGAGCTAAATACTCATTTTTTGTACATGTTGGAGTAAGGTTTAAAAAGGATTGTAGGAGTCATTGCTTGAACTTTTGGGAGGTGTGTGCATCATGAGATTGATATTCCTCTATGGTCACGATTCCATTCCCAACTTCTAACATGTCAAGATATGATTCATCAATTTAGGAAAACACATCAATATTAAAATAAATTAAGTGATGTAAATTATAGTTTTACATTATCCTAAAACTATTGCATATTTGAACATACCATTCCATCTATTAGGGCCTGCATAAGTAGCACACTTATCATTCTTGTTAGTTGTAGAGATGTCATTCTAAAATTATGAAACTTCGGTCGTAAGAATTATATATAAAGAGGGAATATTTATTCTCTACAATCGAATCCATAATAATGAAGTTTCATGTACTTTTAATACCTATGCTAGTCTTCATGTATATCTCATGTTGTTCTCCAACTGTTTCTAATCTTAGGGCTCCAAGATGTAGGGTCTTCTTGGCCCCTAAATTTTTTAATTTCAAAAAACCTACCAATATAAAGGGGATTCAAATACCCAATAATAAGCTCAACTATCTTCAAAATCTTGGTTTTTAACTATTCATTAAGGTATTTAAATTACACACCCTAATCTAGGCTAATAGGCCTAAAGACACACTCAACCCAAAAACTCACAAAACCCTCAAAGAACTTGGACAAATGAACTTTCCTACACATTTACCTTATCAAGAGTGTCCAAACTTTTGACTTTTGGTAACCTAGCCACTGTGGCGATGACTGAACCTTCAAACCCTAACCTTAATGAGGGTTTTATTGCTATTTTAAGATACTATTTCAAACCTTCATTATCTTGGATTCCCAACTCTTTCAATGGATTCTTCAGCATCCCATGAATGACTGCAACCCTCTAAACGCCATGCAACTTATACACAAGCCTCTTTCATGTTTCTTGAATGTTGATACCTTTTATTCTTCATGAAGCAACAATTGCCTTATAGACTCTCAGCCAAATCAAATATAAAAAGAAGGGTTATGGTGTCAACCTACAAGATGGAAACCTAAAACAATAAAGAAAACCTTTCAATCTTCCCTAACTTTATACCATGAGAACATGTAGGCACTATGGTAATTTACCCCAAAAATGCATGTCGTTTAGTATTCAATCAATGGTTAAAGAGAGCAAAGACCAATAACTAATGAGATTAGGAACACAAGTAGTATTAGTATTGATTCTAGGCTATATTCAACTTAGTAGAAAGATTTTGAACTAATACATACATGGGGTGAAATCTTTTCCCATCTATACTCCATGTCCCATAATGTACTAATAGTAAATTACTTCTATCCTTCACCCACATTTTACAAATATGACTTATTGATGAATTCACTTGGCTTATGAATTAATGATGAAACAAATTCCTCAGTCTTTGCATTATGTTTAGATCAGTTCATTTAACTTAGGTACTACCTAAATTAATTTCAATGTATATATATTTGATACTTAAATCAAGACTTGAACAAATCTAATGATAAAAAAAGGCCAATATTCCAGAATCCAAATAATAAAACAATAAAACTCACTCAACCCATGCTAACTAACTTAGCTCAAGATCCTGCACAAAAAATAATGCAGGTTAGGAAAAATTGGCAAGAAATTTTTGAAAAATATAGCATAGTAGATATTTTTAGAAAGAAACAAGACATGACCTAGTTGAATTGGTCTAGTTTTTGATTATTTGGGTTGATTACAAATTCATGTATAACTATCATCATATTAGGTGCAATAAAATGAACAATCAGTTATTCCTAGCTAGCAGTCCTCAAATATAGTTTTCCAAGGTGATAAAATTGTATATGTGGATGTATATATGTATGTATGAATGCATGTATATGTGTGTATATATATGTATGTATGTATGTTAATATATAGAGAGATCTTGTGGATTGTGGAGATCAGTGGAGATCTAGGATTTCATTGTTGTGCCCTTGTAATCACTACATTTCATTGTCGTGCCTTTTTGATCTTTGCATCTCATTGTCATGCCCTTGTGATCTCATTATATGTATGTATGTATATACATACATATACATATTTATATACATATGTATATGTATATATATGTGTATATGTATGTATGTATTTATGTATATAAATAGAGAGATCTTGACACGACAGAAAACAATAAAACTCACTCAATAGGTAGTATGACCACAAGCATTGTCACAAGATTTTAAACATAACTATATAAGGAGTGAGTGAGGGTGTATATAGGTTAACCTTACTTAATTTATAAACTACAATACAAAGGTTGCACTAGGGTATTACAATATTGTAATTATAGAAAACCACCTGATTCACCTGAGTGGGTCTAGGATGGTGAAGAGCTATATTAGGTGAGTAAAGCTCACCAGTGGTTGTAGTAATATAGCTACATAAAAAATATTAGAAACCATAACTGCATAGTCATTAGAGTGAGTAGTTCAAGGGTCTTGATCCTGTGGATATAGGTATGTAGGCAACTTAGTAGGTAGAGTATGCCTCTAGTGTGCAGATGCCTTAGACATAGTTAGATAGCAACTAACTATTTTAAGACAATATATGTTAACTCATGAGACTTATATTTTAAGACATTATATGTACCTAGTGTACCTAGCTTTTGAAAATAGAGGGCTAAACTCTATGTTTCAACATTAATTTGACTGGTCTATTTAGACCCATTGATTATTGTCACAAGATTTCAAAAATAACTATATAGGGAGTGAGTTAGGATGTATATAGGTTCACCTTACATTAAATATAAACTAAAACACAAAAGTATTAGAATATTGTACTTATAGAAAGCCATCTAATTCACCCGAGAGGGTGTATGATGGAAAATAGTCATGTTAGGTGAGTAAAGCTCACTAGTGGTTATAGGAATACAACTACATCAAAAAAATTAGAAACCAAAACTACATATTTGTTAGAGTGAGTAATTCAAGGGTCTTGATCTAATGGATACCGGTATGTAGGAAGCCTGGTAGGCAGAGTATGTCTCCAATGTCTAGACACCTTCGACATAGTTAGATAGCACTTAACCATGTATGCATGTATGTATGTATGTAATTATTCTCTACTTAACAGTTTCATCCACATTGGGGGTGTGGGGGGCAATCGAGCTTGCACCTTCTACAATACTCCATTTCCATTATTTATGCTCTTTGAATCAAAGTTATATAACTTTATCACTTGTAACTATAATTTTAAAATAGTACAAACCACAATAATTTCTTATAATTCTATGTTTCTCTTTCCAAGTTTATAAAATTGAAGTTTGAAAATTAATTCCATTTATGTACATCTTTTTCAATTTTGACAATTCTCTTTTTCCTGGCTCATAGTTGAAGAATAATTTTTCAAAACACATACTAACGAGTTAGAGATTGAGCCAAAAAATTGTAAGAATGATTATGCCAAAAGAGCTAAAAATCATGATTGGTGCACGATAATAATCTTTTTATTCTCTTTTCAGCACATTTGTTCTTACATTTTATGATTTTTGGTGAGACCAAAATTCTAAACTAATCATGTAGGTGATCCAATATTAAATCATAATTTGTTGAGGCATGTTTAAATACCTTATTTCACATGTTATTGAATGTTATTTTTTTATGCGTTATACTTAATGAATGTTAAAGGATGAAATAATGTTAGATGTTAGCTTTAGACATTATCCGATTATTTTATGGATGCTCATAATTTTTTTTTACTTCGTGTGATAATGAATGAATGTGAGGTCCATCTCTTCTTAGGTACTCTTTCTAGGATGTTGTATTTCTAGTATTTTGTATAATGAAAGAATGTTGTTTTAAGTAATTATCTATGAATTTTGTGTACTAAAATTTATTTTTATGTCATTTTAATGAATATTTTTATGTGTTAATGAAGTCTTGTTTAGTATTGTGTATTAACGAATTCTATATCATATCAATGAATGTTATGTGATTGTTATGATTGAATGTCATAGTTCATAAATGGATGAATGAATTAATGAAGTATGTAATTAGATGATAATGAGGGATTTAGATTGATGTTAGGGGGAGGGGAGTGAGGCCAGATAAGCTTCCACCTTCACTTGGTTGGCCTTGTTAAGTAGAGAATATTAAAGTATTCTAGAAACTAAGTGAAGCTCAAACTAACATACCTTCATTAATTAATCAATTTCATTCATTATAGGTTTAGAATGATGGGATGATACTCTATGGTATAGGTATGAATCTCTATAGGAAGATTAGGAGTAGTTGTGATCCACATAAGGATCCTTTGAAGTTCAATTTGCTTGACCCTACACAACATAATACTATTGTGGCTAGGCTACCATCAGATTTGTTTCAGACAATCTGGGTATGCATATGATTATTTTTAATATTTTTTCCTTTAGTTATGGTGAGAGACATAATTATATAATGGTGCTATAATTAAACATTATTATAAGTAAATTCAAATGGTTTTCTATAGGTTTTAAATTTTTTTGGTATAATTTCTTGGTTAGTTTTCTAAGATTACCAGTAGAAAGTTTTCTTACAATTCATGATGTTTCTTATATATCTAATACTCGGTTGATTTAAGCATTATGTACTAATGACTGGCTGACTTCTAGAAAAAAGTGTTAAATTTTATAGTTAATTCCTTCACTTATAATATTTTTAAAGCTGCTATTTATACCCATTATAACTATTTTAACACTTTCTTTTTACCAACTCTTCTCTACTAATATAAAATACTTGTGTAGTTTCAATGTGCTACTTTTTATCTTTTATGAATACTAATGACATTTCTTTCATTATAATATGAATTGAAAAATGTAGCCTAGATTTCAAGTCATACCCATATTCATCTTCTTCCACCTGCATGTATAAATCTTATAGTTATGTAAGTTGGGGGAATGTTATGGTAGAAGCATGTTGCATGGATGCTTTTGTGGCTTTTTCTCATGCATTGACCATGAGATAAAACCATCTTCTTAGATAAGGATGAGATGTTGTCTTGTAAAAACACTCTAATCCAAAATCATTCTAAGCTTGCAAACTACTCCTTTAATCAATTTAGCAATGATGGAGGTGGTATTTGCAACAATGAGATGGTTGATGGCATTGGCAAGAAGCTTGGAAAGCAGTTGAGTACTCTACAAGTAGTATTTGGGGGTACACTTGAAGAGAGGGATAATATGAGCAACACCATGACATAACTATAGGATGGCATGATAGTTTTTAATGTCATAAAAGTAAAAATAAAATAAGGATGTTATTTTCTTCCTTATTAATAAAAAAATAATTTTTTCTAGATTAATATATGAATAACGAATTCTATATTTTTTTTTAATAAAAATATATCCCTATGTTATACATCAATTTTATTAATGTAAACAACATTTCATAATGTTTGGAACTCTAAATATTTTTATTTTGGATGTGTTGGAGCTTGGTTGATGTATTGCCACCTTGATGCCCATATAACTTGGGGATTGGCGATGGTTTTTCTTGTAGAGAACGAGCCAAGTAAATTGACAAGAATAGAACCTCCTCTTCTAGATTTATCGAGATGCTGATATGATTCTAAAATAATCTCCACTCTGAATCATATATATTCTTCTCATTTTTCCTCTTTTTGATTTTTTCTCTCTTTATTGTTCTAGATGGTCTTCTTTGGTTGGAGTAGTATAGTTAAGAAGGAAGACTCTTATCATTAGCATTGCTCCAAACAAAATTTCAAAAACAACATCTTTTCTTGAGCCTTAAGGTTCATGACAATTTTCTTAACCCTTTTTATCTACTAGGAACATGGACATGATATTTCATATTTAGAAAGATATGCAAGAATATGGTTATAATTGTGGAAGTTAGAGTTTAGAACATACACAATCTCCAATAACACTAGCTCTATTCAAAGTTTAGACCTACCAAAAAGATATTAAACTAAGGTAAAGTGTACTAGAAAAGTTTTAAAATATACAAAATACTTAACTAGGACTCTCAACTACCTATATTGTTTATGAACCTACAACAAATCTGATAGAGTACAATTCTATGCAATTCTTACTTATTTGCAAACATACAAAACATTACAAAACTTTTAGATATGCATTTCCAAACATTTATCCATGAAAATTTTGTAACCATAGGCTTTCTGGGACTGGAATTAGGATGATATTATAGTCTATGATCTCCCTGCAATGTTGTACTTTGCCAATTCTATGACAGCAAACCCGATTCTCTACATTAGTTTTTCTCAAGTAATGAAAATTTATACATCTCAATATATATATATATATATATATATATATATATATATAATTTATAGAATTCAATCTATACATATACATGTACAATAAAGAATTTCATATAACTAGCTAAATTTTTATCTGAATAATGTAGGAAGCCATCACAAGATTTGCTAGATTCACAAATCTTTCAAGCCTTGTAAAGAAAGTTTCAATGCTTAGTCCTATTTCTTATGTAGATCATGTTATTTCTCCCCTATCAAGAAGTGCAACAACAATCAACCTTGATTAGGTACCTTTTTGTAGTTATTTATTTTTTATATAAAAGCAACCAAAAACTAGGGGTTGGCCCTTTAAAGAGATGGTGGGATAACCAGCTAACAACCAAAAAACAACCAAATAGTCCCCCCTAATGGTTCACATAAAAAAAAAAAAGGTAACATTATAACATTAATTAAAAGTACTATTATTCCTACTCTTAAGACTAGAAGAGTTTAGCAAGGTAACATAATGCATGTAGATGGTCATCACATCGTACCACCTATAGCCCATGACCAAGTTCAACTTAAGAAAACAAAACCATCAATAGAAAAAGGGAACTAAAACTAGTAGAGCACCAAAAAAAAACCAAGCACTAGGGGGCCACTAACTACATCCTTTTTCTTGCCTTTCCCAGCTAGCAAAACCTTGGCCTAGTCTTCAGCAAGGAAAATATATAGAAGCTTTGTATCCTCCTTCCCAAGGTTCTCCTCCTCTGACATATTAGCCAGCAATTGGAGAGTGGTGGAAACCATGTGTTTATTTTAGTAATTTTTTGTTAACTACATTTATATACTCTAATTCATATGTATAAAAACTTTCTTTAATGCTCAACATTTTTGCTGACAGGCATACTTGGCTCTAGGCATCTACTAATACAGTACACCAATGTAAGTTGTAAAATTATCTATTGAATATCAATACAAATTTATGAATACAATACAATACAAATTTATGAATATCAATATTGCATTTTAAATTCTCTCTTTTATGTCAATTTAATCATTCTTTAAATTACATTTGGTATTTTCTATTTATTTTAGGGGAAGGAGTAGCTAGGGATTTGAGGCTATGGATTTGTAGATTCTTCCAAGAGTTCAAAAGATGTTGATCTCTAATTATAGGTGAGTATATAATAAATTTTGATATATATTTATAAATATTGAATATATGAATTAATAGTATCCATTTGAATTACACATTCATGAGGAAGGTGTTGCAAAGATTGTATTGGACCTATACATCAAATGGATGGACAATAGTGGTGTAAGGCAAGAAATATTCTTCCAAGATTTTGTGCTACTAATTATTCTTCACTTGTATTCTTTGTGGAAATGTTTTCAATTAGCTTCTATCCCACCTTTAACCTCTGACCTCATAGTAGGGTATCAGTTTGATAATCAAAAGACTGCTAGATGATCCCACCAGAGGTGTTATAAAGAATAAGATTCCTAGATTCTTGTATCTCTATCCTTTGAAAAACTTGGGTGAATATGTTTGTAGACCACATGAGTGTACCATCTAAGGTCCTTAACAAAAGTTCCCCTTTGGAGGTAAGTGTTAGGGCTACATTTTCTTGCACCAACTAGTCTTAAATATTATTCATTTTATTACAATAACTGCTTGATATTTGAATTACAAAGATTAGATAACTTGTAATGATAGTAATTAACACAAATTAATATAAGAATGAAAGATTATGATTTATAATTGATATTTCTTATAATATGATTGTATAAGATATATTACTTATCAATAAAATAGAGTCGATCATAGCTATCTTAGATATATTGAAGAGATTTATGCCAAGATGATCTCTACTATATTTCAGATTTGTACTTCTACTATAACAGTATGAATTGTGTGACTTCTCCTTTCAATTGTTGCTATTTATTTCTAATATATCAATATAAAATATACTACAAGTCTTCTTAATGTGTTGATAACTGAATCTGATATGGCACTAATATACTGAAGTCTACTTTTATGGCTTATAGCAATGATGTATCTTCTTGTTCTTGATCTAACTTATAAGTGCACAAATATCTCTATATCAATTAGAGCATTGATATAGTTGTTTCTTATCTGTACTTGTCTCCAATATCACTTATAGCAATGATATTGCTAATTCTGATATGTACCTTATACATATGAAATTGTTCATCAATATTACTTATAGTAATGATATTGCTATGTCTACCTTGTCTTTGGAAATACACAAGATAATGGGCTTTTCATGATTACTCTCCTTCAGTATTTGCAAAATGATTTTTGAAGGGAAATTACTTCCTAGAGCAATCCAATAAGGATAAATAGCTAATAAGAAATACTCAATGATGTCTTTGAGAATGGTATTGATTCTTATAATAGATCTCATTTTTATTGGATATTTGTACCCATAGGTTTGGATAGAACCTTTTTTTTTTAGAAATGCACATTTAATGGTTAATCATTGTCTTTCCATAGTTATGAATAATCCCTACTAATTAACTTGTTCACTTCACTTGTCATTATTTGATTAATCTTCCATAGTTGGTGATAAAGACAATATCATGTTGATTGTTGATAATGTGATTGTCTATTTGCTAATAGGAAACTACATACATATGTACACACACACACACATACAACTAAGGTTGCATTTATGTTGCTTGATGTGAACATGGGAACATTTGAATGGTGTGACAAATTTTTTCCTTTGATGTTCAATCTTCCTAATCAATACCTCTTGTAATGGTTATAATTGATGGGTGATTATGATGATCATTTGAGCAATACATAAGGTGATAATCTTGACATTCTTTCTAACTGATATTTCATGTTTAACATTACAATTTATTACAGATTGGTTTGGTAATTGATGCTCTATTTGGTTATCTCCTCAATGATAATAATAACATTGGATGATTATGTTGCTTGCTAACTTTATTATCTCATCTTTATATGATTAATGATAAGGATGTATATTCATATATTATCAATGGATGGATGTTATGATGTGACAATAGTAGGTAGAATTTGTGTAGAAGTAAGTTATCATACTTATTAATTATTAGCTATTATGGATTCCTTTGGATGGAAATAACTTTATTGATTTTGTTAAGAATGACTCAAAAACCAAGATCTTATCTAACAAAGTGTGAAATAAAAAAGAAACCCACTATAAAAATCATAATGAAAGAGAACAACATTGTGGTTTGTCATAATCATAATTTGAGCCTATATTCTTTTATGTTACAAATAAAGTCCATTATATGTCTTCTAATGAATTGTAGAATTATTTATAGGTAGAGAAAGTTTACAACCAAGCTATTTATTTTTTTAAAAATTGTCAAATATATTAGTAAACTAATGACTCATTTAGAATCTATAGCATCATCAGTAATATGATTTAGTTTCATTGATGCAGGAGCATCCGGAGGTATAAGGGCAATCTTGTGTCACCCAAAAAAATTTACTTAGACTTAGTTTCTATTTCATGTCTTTACATTTTTGGATACCCATTTGGGTCAAATAAAGGTTCCAACTCTCACAGTTCCACTATCAGTGTGTTTCAAAATCTCGAAAAAATAGGAGCATGCAATTTGGCCATCATTTTGGTGACCTAGAAGGTGTGAATTGGCCAGATGAATGTAATTGTGATTTAGAGCATTCTAGAAAAAGAATCAGGTCAAAAGGCTCCACGGTTTGAAAGTTATTGCAGTTTTTCGGGTTTTGGAGACCTCCTAAGAATGCTTCGAAGTCAGGTTAGGGGCATTAAATGACCTCAAAAAGGGCCAAAAAAATGGGGAACAAGTGAAGCTGGTCCATAGGGCCATAGAGCACTTCGAGAGCTTTCTGAAAATGTAAACGGTTCGTCAATCAGAGCTACGGTTCAAAAGTTATGCCTCCTGAAAGTTCGGTTACTGTTTCTGGATTCTTCTAGATTTGCACCAACTTCTAATGCAGCTTCCAGAACCTTCTATTTGGTCGGTGGATGCCTACTAGCACTTTCTAGAATGTACTCCTAGTCCTTAACCCTTTGGGGTCTATTTAAGGAGATTTCTGGCATTGTAAAAGGTAGTTCGGAGTGGAGTTTGAGAGGAGGTACTAAAAGGAGAAATTATCTCCAGATTTATGCTATTGTAAGCCCTTAGGGCATGTTTTGAAGTTGATTTTCTCTGTACTATTTGTACTAGCTTATTTTCTTAGTTAATATAATTTTCCCTTTCTGTTGGTTCCATTCTATTCTTGGGTCATGTCCCAATCAAGTGGTATCAGAGCTGGTTTTCCTGAGTGTGTAGGCAGAGCGCCGACTGTGAGGCAGTTTACACCAGGACTGTGTGGTTGTGGGTTTGAGTTAGAAGATGCCTCCACGAAGAGAGCATGGTGGAAGGGCCTGAGCTATTAATCCTGAGGAGGTTAGAGCCCTCCAGAGGCAGGTACAAGCATTGTAAGAGGAGCTTCGTAGAGGAGCAAATGTTGCCGCAGGTGACAATAGTGAGGATGACAATGAAGAAGAAGCAATGGGACCAGAAGAGGAATTTGATGGGGAAGTTCTGAATCCTGTAGAGGAAAGGCTTTTTAGGGCCATTACTAAGTTTGGAAAAAGACCTACAATTGAAGTGGGTGTATTTTCAAGAAATCTGAAACCAGATGAGTTGATCGATTGGATCGATGAACTGGAAGAATACTTTGAGTATGAGGATATAAGGGACCCAGATAGGGTTAAGTTTGCAAAGGCCAAACTGAAAGGCCATGCCAAAATCTGGTGGCAAGAGGTTCAACTAGAAAGAAATAGAAGAGGAAAGGAGAAGATCACAAGATGGGATCACATGGTGGACAAATTGAAGAAGCAGTTCATTCTTGTGGACTATGAGCTTGATTTGTTTAAGAAGATGCATGGGTTAAAGCAAGCAGGAAGATCAGTCCAAGAATATACAGAGGAATTTTACCGACTCTTGATTAGAGTAGGGCATGCAAAAGCAAATAAGGAGAAGGTTGCTCGTTATATCAGTGGGTTGCAACCTAGCATCCAGGAGGAATTAAGTCTAGTAAGAATGACCAGTGTTGAGGAGGCATACTAGTTTTCCCTACGAGTTGAAGAGAAGCTGAATAAAAGGTTTGAAGGAAGACAAAGAGGGCGCAGTCAAGGAGGAAGGGGAAGTGGTAGATCATTTGGAGGCCGCAATGAAACCCAAAAGAAAAATGAAGATGTGGGTACTAGCAGAAACCAGAGGAATGAGGGTTTCAACCGCTCCCATGATCAAGACTTTGGAAATCAAAGAGGAAGAGGTAGAGTACATGGACAAGGAAGAGGAGGCTTCCATGGAACCTGTTTCCATTGCAATGAAGAAGGTCATCATGCCTTTGAATGCCCTCAACGACAAGGAAGGGCAGATAGGAGAGCTGAGGGCCAAACTAGGGTTGCTCATGTGGATGAGGATGCACAATCATCACATTTAGAGGATGCAAAAAGAGGAGAGACCTTGGTAAATGAAAGAGTCCTACTAAGTGGTGAGAATGAACCGAGACAACGGAGGAGTTTGTTCCGTACCAGATGCAAGTGTGAGGATAAATGTTGTGACGTGATCATTGATGGTGGTAGCACTGATAACCTGGTATCAAAAGAGATGGTCTCTAAGCTGAAGCTCAAGAGGGAGAAACATCCCCAGCCCTATCGAATTTCTTAGGTAAAAGATGATCATAAGGTCCTAGTAAGTGAACAATGTTTAGTGAAATTCAAAATTGGGAGTTACCATGATGAAGTTCTCTATTATGTTATTTCGATGGATGTTTGCCATCTATTGTTGGGTAGACCATGGCAGTTTGATAGACATGCAGTGCATGATGGACATGCAAACACATACTCTCTCACAAAGGATGGAATTCACTATAAATTGAAGCCCATGAAAAAGGAAGATAAAAATGTATGTAGCAGTGCTAGGATTTGTCTTGTTGATGGAAGGAAGTTTTTAGATGGCATGAAACATCAGCATATTTGCTATGCTTTGATTCCTACGAAAGATAAAGAAGGTAGTAGTGAAATATCATTTGAAGTTTCAGATTTACTAGGGGAGTTTGGAGATATTATCTCTGATAATGTTCCAAATTGATTTCCACTAGTAAGGCAAATCAGTCATCAGATAGATCTAATTCTAGGAGCTAGTTTGCCTAACAAGGCTGCTCACAAGATGACTCCTATTGAAATAGAGGAGCTAAATAGACAGGTTCAGGAGTTGTTGAGGAAGGGCTTGATTCGAGAGAGCCTGAGTCCATGTGTAGTACCTGCAGTACTCACACCAAAGAAGGATGGAGAGTGGAGGATGTGTACAGATTCTCGAACTATAAATAGGATCACCATCAAGTACCGGTTTCCTTTGCCAAGGATGGATGATATTATGGACTGCTTGAGTGGAGCTCAGTACTTCAAAAAGATAGATCTGAAGAGTGGCTATCACCAGATATGGATTCGAGAAGGAGATGAGTGGAAAATAGCCTTAAAGACCAAGGAGGGTCTTTATGAGTGGTTAGTCATCCCTTTGGATTGAAAAATGCCCCAAGCACCTTCATGCGGCTCATGAATGAGGTACTTAAGAAGTTCTTGGGAAAATTTGTTATTGTCTATTTGGATGATATTTTAATTTTCAGGAAGACTTTGGAAGAACATTTATTGCATATTCGTAGTGTCCTTGAAAGGCTAAGGGAAGAGAAACTGTTAATTAATCTAAAGAAGTGTAACTTTGCAAAAAGGGAGTTAGTCTATTTGGGGTTTGTTATATCACCTAAAGGTCTCAAAATGGATCTGAAGAAGGTAAATGCCATCTTGGAATGGCCTACTCCAAGGTCTGCTACTGAGGTAAGATCATTTCATGGTCTGATTAGTTTTTATAGGAATTTTATTAAGAATTTCAGTGGCATATGTGCACCCCTAACTGATACAATAAGAGGGGATAGAAAAGAGTTCAAATGGACTGCAGCAGCTACGAGAAGTTTTTAATTGCTGAAGAAGAAGGTGACAGAACAGCCTGTTTTGGCACTTCCAGATTTTAGAAAAGTGTTCCAGGTGGATTGTGATGCCAGTGGCAGCGTTATTGGGGTTGTATTAAGCCAAGAAGGTAAGCCTATTGCATATTTTAGTGAAAAATTGAATGATGCAAAGAAGAAGTATTATGTTTATGATCAAGAGTTCTATGCAATAGTTCAGGCCTTAAAGAAATGGAGGCATTATTTATTGCCAAAGGAATTTTTTTTGTATACTGATCATTAGGAATTACAGTACCTAAATAGCCAAGGTAAATTGAATTAGAGGCATATGAAGTGGGTAGAATTCTTGCAGAGTTATACATTTGTGTTGAAGCATAGAAGTGGAAAATCTAATAGGGTTGCAGATGCACTAAGTAGGAGACAGTTGTTGCTGACAACAATGCAGGTTGAAGTAGTTGGGTTTGATGAACTCAAAAATTTATACCGCAAGGATCCTGATTTTGCTGAAGCATGGAATTTGTAAAGAACCTGTTGCTGTAGATAGAACCAAGTGGTTAGACTATTTGATTTAGGATGGCATGTTGTTCAAAGGTAGTCAATTATGCATTCCAAGGAGTTCCATGAGGGAAAATCCGATTAAGGAGAAACATGGTGGGGGGATGGCAGGAAATTTTGGTCAAGATAAGACCATTGCCATTCTTAGAGAACATTATTTTTGGCCTCAAATTTCACAGGATGTGAAGAAGTTTGTACAGAGTTGCTAGGTTTGTCAAGTTGCCAAGGGGTTTAGTCACAATACTGGCCTATATCAGCCATTGCCTATTCCATCAAAGCCATGGGAGGACATAAGTATGGATTTTGTTCTTGGATTACCAAGGACACAAAGGGGTAATGACTCAGTATTCATGGTGTTTGAGAGGTTCTCCAAAATGGCACATTTCATTCCATGCCACAAAACTCATGATGTTGTCCTAATTGCAGACTTTTTTTTCAAAGAGGTGGTAAGACTACATGGTCTTCCAAGGAGTATAGTTTCTGACAGGGATACTAAATTTGTGGAGTATTTCTGGAGGACATTGTGGAAGAAGTTGAGAACAGACCTAAAATTCAGTTCCACGCATCACCCACAGACTGATGGTCAAACAGAAGTGGTAAATAGAAGTTTGGGCAATTTGCTGAGATGTTTAGTTGGGGATAAGCCCAAGGGATGGGATTTGATTCTACCATAGGCAGAGTTTGCTTATAATAACTCTATAAATAGGAGTACTGGAGAATCACCATTCCAAATTGTATATGGAAGTAGCCCAAGGACTACACTAGAGCTGAGGAAGATAGAACAAGGGGAGAGGACAAGTGCTGAAGCTGAGGAATTTGTTGAACATATCAAGTGTCTACATGAGGAGGTTCAGGCACACATAACCAAGATGAATCAAGAGTATAAAGCTAGGGCTGATCAAAGGAGAAGACATAAGGAATTCCAAGTAGGAGATTTAGTCATGGTGCACTTACGAAAAGAAATATTTCCAGCTGGTACTTACAACAAGCTGAAAATGAAGAAATTTGGCCCCTGCAAAATTTTGAAGAAACATGACTCAGGAAATGCATATGAAGTGGAGCTGCCAGATGGTATTCAGATTTCTCCCATTTTCAACATTGCAGATTTAACAGAGTATCATGATGATGGTGCAGATGAGGAGCTAGTGTTAGAGTCATGTCCAATTCCTGCTTCTAAGAAGGAGGAGATAGAAGACATTCTAGATCATTGTGTGGGTAGGAGTACCAGAAACAGGCAGTATGAAGAGTATTTGGTCAAATGGAAAGGACGGTCGATCGAGGACTCAACTTAGATTTCAGCAGCTGAGGTTTCCCATTTAGAATTTCCTCTACCATCCATAAAGTGACAGGGTCACTTTTCAATCTGCCCTGGTTGTCTGATGCAGGAGCATCCGGAGGCATAAGGGCAATCCTATGTCACCCAAAAAAATATACTTAGAATTAGTTTCTGTTTCATGTCTTTACATTTTTGGATACCCATTTGGGTCAAATAAAGGTTCCAACTCTCACAATTCCACTATCAGTGTGTTTGAAAATCCCAAAAAAATAGGAGCATGCAACTTGGCCATCATTTTGATGACCTAGAAGGTGTGAATTGGCCAGATGAATGTAATTATGATTTAGAGCATTCCAAAAAAATAATTAGGTCAAAAGGCCCCACGCTTTGAAAGTTATTGTAGTTTTTTGGGTTTTGGAGACCTCCTAAGAATGCTTCGAAGTCAGGTTAGGGGCATTAAATGACCTCAAAAAGGGCCAAAAATGGGAGACGAGTGAAGCTTGTCCATAGCACCATAGAGCACTTCGAGAGCTTTTCGAAAATGTAAACGCTTCGTCAATCGGAGCTACGGTTCAAAAGTTATGCCTCCCAGAAGTTCGGTTACCATTCCCAGATTCTTCTAGATTTGCACCGAATTCTAATGCAGCTTTCGGAACCTTCTATTTGATCAGTGGATGCCTACTAGCACTTTCTAGAATGTACTCCTAGTCCTTAACCCTCTGGGGTCTATTTAAGGAGATTTCTGGCATTGTAAAAGGCAGTTTGGAGTGGAGTTTGAGAGGAGGTACTAAAAGGAGAAATTATCTCCAGATTTATGCTATTGTAAGCCCTTAGGGCATGTTTTGAAGTTTATTTTCTCTGTACTATTTGTACTAGCTTATTTTCTCAATTAATATAATTTTCCCTTTCTGTTGGTTCCATGTTGTTCTTGGGTCGTGTCACCATCATTCATCATTGCTGAATTTTCCATCATCAAGTTGTCCGTTAGAGTGCAATGAGATTTTCTTTAATGGAAATTATGTTGTGGCATGCTATTTGTTCCCAATATTTTGTTTCTTATTATCTTCAAGACCTTAATCACTAACCCAAGGATATGAATGTTGGAATATATGATTTATGGGTACTTGCAATAATGAAAGTGAATGCATCTATTATTATAGTTTTCATATCATCAGGACGGCTTGCAAAGTGTTGGAAAACTTTAGAATAACTAAGAGGGGGGGTTAATTAGTTATGCAAGATCCAGATATATAAATAGAACTTTTCACAGCTTAGTGAACCCATAAAACATTTATCATCATGCATGCATCCATAAGATTATACAATCACTTAAAACTTGTAGGTTACTATCAAATCAACTTGCAAAACTGTAAACATGAAACATAATAGATTCATCAACACACTTGACACAATGATTTATGTGGAAACATAATTTGGAAAAAACCACCAAGAATATGCTACTCATTTTCACTATTTTTCACTCTTCTAGTTGGCCTTCATACATTGTAGCTTTGATAGCTTGTTCACCCTTCAAGCATTCATACCCTTAAGCCTTCTTACATAACATGTTAATGCAATCTCTTCTCTTGGGTCACTTGATAAAGAAAAAACATTGGCTCCTTGTATCCCTTAGGTTCTTGCACATGACAACCTTTTCTTTTGACCAGTCATTCCCATAAATTGGAAATTAAGATCTTTTACCACTCATTCTCCATCATCCAATTTAGGCTTTGGATGGATTACATTGGATACAATGAATCTACACCATATTCCATATCTCTTCTAGAAACTTCTCCTTGAATCCTCTTTGAATTTTCCTAAAAATGGTTTACCTTGAATTTTGTGCCTCTAGCTCATCAATCTTATCTTCCACTTGGTTCAAATAATCAAAGAAAAAAAAAAATTGTTAGCTCTTATCCATTGACTTCATGATCTTTAAAATAATGTAGTAGCTCGACATTATCTAGCTTTTGATGCTTAGTACATACTACATTGCTCAACATCAACTAAACTTTACTTGGCATCCACTATTCTGGTTGACATACACTAGAATAAACCTTTACTTGGCTCCAACTAATTTTTTTCTCGGCTTGCATTGTCCTTGCTCGGCACCTACTATCCACTTGATCAAGTTTGGTAGACAAACTTTGTGCAACTTGTCCTTCTAAACTTTCTTTGTGTAACCTACCTTTGTAACCTTAAGTATATTATCAATACATCATGTTGTCACCATCTTAATTACTTCTTGTACTCCTTTACATAATCATAACTAAACCTTTCCTCTAGGTGCTACTGTTACATCTTTTGATCAAATCCTCTTCATCAATCAAATAAGTGATAGTACTTAAATCATGTAAGTAGTTGTCTTACTAGCAAGTAGTAGGTTTTATATTAGTGATAAAACAAAGATTCAAACATATTGATCATACTTGTATGTTCTCAACAATCTCCCATTTTTATTTTTTTCAATCTATTCTCAACAATCTCCCTCTTTGGCATTGATGGCAAACCAAACTGATCAACCAAATGGAAAACACCTTCTTTAATCAAAATTACTAGGTTAAAATAGTAAGACAATACCGAAAAGAAAATAATTCCTTGAATTGAAATCTCTCCCTCTATCAACAACTTCCATCTTTTGAATAGATTACAAAATTCTTTCTTATAACTCCCTCCGAGTTTCTTCTTGTATCTCCCTTTGTCTATATCTCCCTCTTACTAGGTAGATGTTAGGATTTCTCTTTCTTTGTTCTCTTGATAAATAACTATCATCTTCTACTTCCATTTTATATTTCTCCTTCTGATCAATAAATCTCTCCCTTAGTAATTATACTGGCTTGATCAACAATTATCTCTCTTGATCAATAATCTCTCCCTCTTTGACAACAATACCAAAGACTTGTCATCTTAACATGCAAATATACACTTTTCTAGTTTCTCCCTCTATCACCTCACTTGTGATTGATTTGATATTTTTAGCTCTTTGATTACTTTAGGTAGCTCTCAAAGTAAGATCCTTTGCATCAATTTGTATTATATGGAGATTAGTTTGTTTGATGTAGGGCAGTCCTCTTGTTACTTAGATAGCCTTTAATAGGGGTATCACCCCTAGTTTACCTCTTAGATACTCATGAGCATCCCTAGGTAATGCTTTTGTGAAGATATTAGCAATTTGTTCCTTAGTGTTGACATATTCCATCTTCACCTCTTTATCCTAAATTAATCCTCTCAAGTAATGATACTTGATTGCAATGTGCTTAGTCCTTGTGTGCATCATAGGATTCTTTGATATATTGATAACACTTGTATTATCACAATAAAGTGTAACTAGTTCTATGATCTCTTCCTCCATAACTTTGAGTAGATGTTTGATCCATAATTTTTTTGTACAATTTACAATAGCAGCAACATATTTAGCTTTAGTAGTAGATTGTGAGGTATAATTTTGTTTCTTGCTAGTCCATGTAACTATCCTCTTACCTAATAAAAATGCTCCTCCACTAGTGCTCTTTCCATCATCGATGTTTCTAGCCCAATCAACATCAATGTAGGCTCTTAATTCAAATTTCTCATTTTTCTTATAGTAAAGACCATACTCCTTTGTTCCTTTCAGATATCTCATTATTCTCTTCAAAACCATCAAGTGATTCTTCTTGGGATTAGAAGAGAATCTTGCAACTATTCCTAAAGATAATACAATGTCAAGTCTACTATGTACTACATATTGCAATTTTTCAATCATAGACCTATACAATGTTTGATTCACCTCAACTGAATTATCATTCTTTGATAACTTGTGTCCTATCACCATAGGTGTACTTACTGGTTTGGAATCCTCCAATCCAAAAGTTTTTAGTATTTCCTTGACATAGTTTGACTGAGTGATGTATCATTTACCTTTCCCTTTCCTCATGTATAGATTGTTGTTTTCATCAGTCTTTTCAAATCCAATCTTTACAAGATAACTATGAAGTATCTCATACCATGCTCTTGGTTCTTGTTTCAAACCCTATAGAGCCTTGTGTAGTCTACATACAATATTCTTATTGTTAACATCAACAAATCCTTCTAGCTATTCTATGTAAACTTCTTCCTCTAATATACCATTCAAAAATGTAGATTTAACATCCATTTGATAAACTTTGAAACCTTTGTATGTAGAATAAGCAAGTAAAGTTCTTACTCCTTCCAACCTAAAAATAGGGGCAAATGTCTCTCCATAGTCAATCCCTTCATCTTGTGCATATCCTTTGCAAACTAATCTTGCTTTGCTCCTTGTGACTTCACCATTTTCATCTAGCTTGTTTTTGAATACGCACTTTATGCCAATCACATTTTTTTCTTCTAGTCTAGGAACTAGAGTCCATGTTTTTATTTTCCCAACTTGTTCAATCTCTTCTTTCATGTATTTACTCCAATCTATATCTTTTAATGCATCTCTTACTAATTTGGGTTCCTTCATGCTCAGCAAACATATATCACATCTCAATCTAGTTCTAGTCATTGGTCTAGAATTTTTATCTCCAATAATTTATGCATCAAGATCATGTCTCTTCACATATTTAGAAAATCTTGGTTCAACTCTTGTTTCTTCACTTGATATTTTAATTTTGGAATTGAACTGTGTGCATCTCTATCAGGTAACTCAACATTTTTACTAATCTTAGAATTGAAATGTGTTCCTTCTTCATTCTGAAACTCGACATCTAAATGTAGCTCAGTTCTTGAATGCAATTTGGTATTCGTGGTATGTGACTTGGTAGTTGCTGAAACTTGTTGTTGGTTTGTAGCATCTTCTGTAGCAAGCATACCTTCATAGAAGTCTACAAATGATTTGTATCCTTCTAGTCCTTTCATAGGTTTAGCCTCATGTATTTCTGCATATTCATCAAAGTTCACATTTACACTTACCATAACTTTGTAAGTGTTAGTATTCAAACACTTATAAGCTTTACTTCTTGTGGAATAGCCTAATAATATACCTTCTTCACATTTTGCATCAAGTTTACCATTCCTAAAATACTTATACACTTCAAAGTATAAATAGTTATACATACAACTTCTATTTAGTATTTCAAAGCAACATTTTTCTCCATCATGAGTGTTCTAGGATAGTCCATTATAGACTTGTTTCTCCTTTTGGCAATTCCATTTTGTGGAGGGTTTCTATGAATAGATGTCTATCTTTTAATTTCTCTATCATTGCAGAACATTTCAAACTCATTTGATGTGAATTCTCCTCCTCTGTCAAATCTTAAACACTTCAGACTTTTACTTGTTTTCTTTTCAACTCTTGCTAAGTACCACTTAAACATTTGGAAAGCATCAAATTTCTATCTTAGAAACATAACTATCATTATTCTAGAATAATCATCAACAAGAAACATAATGTACTTATCTCTATAGTTTTGCACATCCATTGGTCCACATACATTAGTATGAACAATCTCTAAGATTTCTTTAGAGGTTTGAGTTTTACTCTTAAAACTTGACTTTGTCATTTTTCCTAATTGACATTGTTCCCACATTATATTATAGGGCATTTTCAACTTAGGCAAAACTCTAAATTTTCTCATGTGACTAATACTAACCAGGTTATCAAAATTGACATGACATAACCTTTTGTGCCATAACCATACATCATCAAATTTTACAACTAGACAAGTAGCATCCTCCATATCAAGATAGATTAGATTACTCCTAGTCTAATCACCTTTTCCAATCACTCTTCCATTTGTGTCATGTATCTTAGTAATTTTTTTTTCAAATTCAACCTTACATCTCAAATTATTCAATTATGACACACTCAAGAGATTATAGTTAAGACCTTTAACATAGTAAGCATTGTCATATAAAATCTTCTCTATGAGCTTGATAGATCCTTTTCCTTTTATCAAACATGGTGCATCATTACCAAATCTTACACTATTTACATCATAACAATTCAAAGTAATGAACTTACTTTTGCCTTCAGTCATGTGATGTGAGCACCCACTCTCAATGATCCATCTATCATTCTTGTTCACGCAAGTCACAAATGTAGTTCCCTCATCTTCATCTTATTCATTCTTCATTTTAACATACACCAAGTTATCATCACTTTCATCATAATCATCCTTTATTCCTCTTCAACAATATAGCAAGACTTTTTGCCTTTGTCTTTGTAGTCCTTGTTGTCCTAATCCTCCTACTCTTGTATTTGTCACCACCTCTTTAGTTCTTCTTCTCTGGACATCTAGTAGTAATATGACCAACCTTATTGCAATTGAAACAAATGATAGGAAATTTGCCTTTGAACTTACCTTTACCTTTGTCAAATCTTCTTTCCAGTAGCGCTTTAAGTTGTGCTACATCCTCCTCATCTATATCACTATCACTAGACACATACCTCTTCTTTTTCTTCTTTTTCTTCTCATTAGGTTCTTTCAATGACACTAGCTTTGAAAGTAGATTCAATACTTTCAAGTTTGTAATTATCAAAGTTAGATAGTTCAAAACTAGTGAGTCTACCTACCAGTCCTTCAAGTGATAGATCATTTCTTAGTATACATCTTAGTTCTTGAATTGCAAAAACTCTAATAGCATTAGCTCCTCTTGAATGTAATATCATCATCTAATTTACCATTAGCTCCTCTTATTGCATTAACAACCTCTTTTATTCTTGCAACATATTGAACAATATTTTCACCTTCTTCCATTCTAATATCATCAAACATACCTCTAAGACTTTCAACTTTGGCTCTTAAAACATTGGTGTCACCTTCATAGATGGTGGCTAAGGTATCCCACATTTTCTTTGTGCTGTCAAAACCTTTCATATCATCAAATTCGACATAGCTTAGGGAAGAGGCAATCTCCAACATTTCCTGCTTATGTTCTTTCTTCTTTTTCATATCCTCAGTAGTTGGGGCACCAGTAGGATCAACATGCTCAATAGTAATGGTAGATTGTGCATGATCTCCAAGTCCACCAAGGTGTAGCTTCATCAAACTTTTCTATGCAAGAAAGTGATCTCTATTGAGCTTTGGTACTTCTCCTTTTGACATCTTCATCTTTGTGCTTCTAGTACCTTCAAACTAGCCCTCTTAAGAAGATGGCTTTGATACCAATTTTTAGAATACTTTAAAAATAACTAAGATGGGGGGGGGGGCGAATCAGTTATCTAAGGTCCAGATGTATAAACAAAAGTTTTCATATCTTAGCGAACCCATAAAACATCTATCATCATGCATCATCCATAAGATTGTGCAATCACTTAAAACTTGTAGCTTACTATCAAATCAACTTGTAGAAATGTAAACATGAAACATAATAGATTCATCAACACACTTGACACAATGATTTATGTAGAAACCCAATTTGGTAAAAACCACTAGTGCCATGCTACTCTTTTTCACTCTTCTAAAGCGATGCACTATGAAAGGCCAACCCTATTAAAGGTTACAATACACACTATTAAATGTGACCCTGTTAAAGGATTTCAATCACCCTATTAGGAGTGAGCCCTATTAGTGGACTTTAGACCATTCACTTGGAAGTCACCCAATTAAAAGATTTACAAATGACTATTATGTCAACCTTAATCAAAAGGATTTACCCTAGATTGATACATTTTTTAGAGAGTAACAGTAAGGCTTGATCTGATAACAACTTGCAACTTCATTTGTAGATTGCAAATTACTATTCAGTCCTCCATTCTGCTTGGCCTTCATACATTGCAACTCTAATAGCTTGTTCGCCCTCAAGCATTCGTACCCTTAAGCCTTCTTGATTAACATTCCAATGCAGTGTCTTCTCTTAGGTCATTTGATGAAGCAAAACCCTTGACTCCTTGTCTCCCTTAGGTTCTCACACATGACAATCTTTACTTGTGACTAGTCATTCCCATAAATATGAAATTAAGATCTTTTTTTGCTCATTCTCCATTGTCCAATTTAGGGTTTAGATGGATTAGGTAAGATACAATGAATCTACCCTACATTCCATATCTCTTCTAGAAACTTCTCCTTGAATCCTCTTTGAATTTACCTAAAAATGATTTACCTTGAATTTTGTGCCTCCAACTCATAAATCTTATCTTCCATGTGGTTCACATAATCCAAGAAAATAAACTTGTTAGCTCAGATCCATTGAATTCATTATCTTTAAAATAATGCAGTAGCTTGGCATTATCTAGCTTCTGATGCTTGGCACATACAATGTTGCTCAGCATACTCTATAAAATCACTTAGCATGAACTAAAGTTTACTAGTGCTTGGCATCAACTATACTTTACTCAGCATCCACTATTCTACTTGACATACACTAGAATGAACTTTTACTCAACTCCAACTGATTTTTTGCTCAACATCTATAGTCTTTGCTCGACACCTACAATCCACTCAGTTAATCTTGGTAGAAAAAATTTGTGTAACTTGTTCTTCTAAAATTTCTTAGTGTAACCAGTCTTTGTAACCTTAAGTAGATTATCAATACATCATGTTATCACTATCTTAACTAATTCTTGTACTCATTTACATAATCATAACTCAACCTTTCCTCTAGATGCTATTGTTACATCTTTTGATCAAATCCTCTTCATCAATCAAATAAGTGATAGTACTTAAATCATGTAAGTAGTTGTCTTACCAGCAAGTAGTAGGTTTGACATTAGTGAGAAAACAATGATTGAAACATCTTGGTCATACTTCTATGTTCTCAACAATCTCCCTCTTTTATTTTTTTCAATCTATTCTCAACACAAAGTGCCCATAATTTTCTTATTTTTGAATGGTTTTCTTCCACCATTGACATGCTTCTTTGATGCCCTCCTTTTCCTTACTTTCAAACTTGTGATCATTTAAGCTTATGAGAGGACATGTATTGCCTACACATTCTAGTGATGCAGATTTCTTCCTTGGAGTCTCTTGTCCCCATGTTAGTTTTATATGTTTTATATTTCATGCACACTATGGATGATCGAATCTCTTGTAAGCATCTTCTTTGGGTTTTTAGTTATTCTAATATTTCAAGTTGAGATCGATTACTCTATTCTATTTAATGCGAGGATTTTCATCTTGTTTCCTTCTTGGAGATTGATACGAAATAACATAATATTATTTTATCTAATGTGTCCTAGACTTCTATGAGATTTGTGGGAGGAACCTTTTTCTTCAAACACTACGGCATTTCCCTTTGCACTTTCTATTGTTAATCCCTGTCCAAATGTGTTTGGTATGTTTTGTCCAAGAAGTTGTCACCTTCAGGTGATATTACACAGGACCTCTAGAACTACCTAGCTAATTACTCCATTCTTGAAGGTTGTAACTAATATTGAATTTTGAAGGCATCAAGAATCCTTGACATAATGTTGATTGATTGAAAGGGGAAGAGGCCAGTAAGACTACATACATAACTAATAGGGCATTGTAACTTACTATAATACTAGGCTTTGTGGATTTATGTCCTCCTAAAATTGAGTGCCTTCTAACATGCCTTGCCTAGTAGTTCAAGAATTTTAACATTTTTTTGTACCTTCAAAGGCCAATCAGTTTTGGTGATATGAGACATTCTAAGTGAAGTGCTTTGCATCTCCCCTTCCTCCTAAGATTCTTCATCCTATCTCCCTTAGCTGTAGATATTCCCCATAATAACTTTCTAGGTAATATGTGTTTTTCCATTCACTAGAGTAGATGACATTGTTGTTTATTCTCTCTATCACCTTTCCTTGATGTTTAAGTGTGGTAGTTTCTTGTCTTGAGATTTTGCTCTGATTTTCATCAACTTGATGTTTCATTGTGGGATCCGTTGTCTTTTGGATAATAAGATTTTAGTGATTTGGTTTTTAAATTTTAATTAGTGATCATTGTTTAGTAATTCTCCTATTGATTTTTTAAACTACTTTGGTGATCAGTGTTTAGCTATTTTTTTAGTTTTTAGAATATGAGGTCCCCTTAACCCTATATATTTTGTATTTTCCTACTTAGATCATTTCTGGATATAGATGTAGTTTTATTTCATTCTTCTCAAGCTTTTAGGGATATAATATAGTTTTTTAGGATATAACACACAAATATTTCTTTTAACTATATCAGTGTAATTTTCAGTTGTATATTCTGCATTAGAAGAATTGGATGCTTTTTCTACTTGTTGAAAATCTCTACCAGTATAAGCAGATGTATTTTCTTCTTATAGTTGATAGGGGTCACAAGAGAAGAGCTAATGAGAAGAATGATGGAAAAGATTACGAGCTAGTGAATGGTGGTAGAGGCTATAAGAAGGCAATTATGTCCAATGCAGTAACTTCCTAAATGTTATCTATTTATTAAAGTTTGTAGTAGTATGCACATGATGGTTGATGAAGTTGTATATGATCTTGTAGAGAAAATAGGTAGGTAACTTGACACACCATTAATAAAATTCACTTGTCTAATAGAAAGTTATCTTACTTCCATAGAATTTACAAGATCATCTTTCTCTATTGTGGAAGTTGTCTAAGGCAGTGATATAAAATATTGGTCTTTTTATTTCTCAATGACCATGGAGGAACCATTTGGGGCCAATTATTATAACACCATATTTTTTAACTATGGATTAAAACTATTTTGCATACACATCTTGAAGATAGTTAACACACTTGAAGCCAATTGGCTATGTGTCATGGACGCTAGGATGAAATTTCTTAGAGAAATATTATATTCTTGTAGCTATCTTTATATCTTGGGCATTATGACATATTTAAACTGATTCAATGTCTGGTCTATTTAGTACAAACTATTATGGTCTTTGTTGTTGCAAAATCATTGATTTATCTAGTTATATCTTTCAGGAAGTCTGGTTGTTCACTCTGTATTTCAACCATTTGAAGAAAGTACATTTACAATTTTTGCGAAGGCAACACAAGGTGAAACCTCATCTTCCTTTTGAGAAAGTTATCAACTGTTCTGCAAATACAAATAGTGGCCATTATGATTGTATTATATTTTTATCTTCTTTATTTGTGTTTGGTCAGTAAGTAATATAATTGTCAAAAATTATCATGAAATTGTATATCCTTATATAATTCTACATTCATGGTTTATATCTTTTCTATTTTAATATAAAAAAATTAACCTGCTCCCTGGAAGACAAGTGAAATGTTTTAACATCTAGTTGATCATGTTTGTACAATATGACAATGGTAAACTACTCCTTTTTTATCATAGGTAAATCGTCATGGGGGAATTCAACTTTAGAACATGTTCTACACTTGGGCTTAAAGCTTGTCATCATGATTGGTATGTATAGGTTTATGGCATCATATCTCTTGTTGGTCAAGTTTCCACAACATTGCAATAGATGATGCATCTTTTGGTATAAATTCTTTTTTTATTTTCTATTTTGAACTTTATATTTTTGATTATTTGGTGGATACCTAATGAAGACTATTCATCCAAAAAAAATCACTTTGTATCTCATTTTCATGATTGATGAAGTTGCTCTTTATATCAACTTTCAATATTTTATTTTAGAACATGCAGTCAAACTAAAATGGTAGAATGTATTATTGTAAATCAGAGGAATAAATATATTTTTATAGAAGCAATGGAAGTTTTATCACCATGTTGAGATATTTTGAATGTTTTTAAACTTATAGTTCATATGGGGCTTCATATTTCAAGAATTTTCTTCATCACATATGACTCGATCTACTCTTATATCCTTGTGAGACTATTATATGGGAAAAAAAATGGAGTGATGGTGAAGCTTGAGTGGCATTGGGTTACTACTACCTTTATGTTATGGTTCTAGCTATAAATGGTAAAGACATTTAATATATCTTTCTATTTAGCTTTGATTTTGTTCTTAGTAAAAGATAGTTGAAAAGGTCATTTCTAGTAATATAAAGTTACACCAAAATGCACTTTCCCTTGACTCTTTACTCATTATTTTTTTCATTCTCAAGTGGAATGTTATATTTCTTGAATTATTGCTTGACCAAACAGAGATAGGAACAAACACATTATCTGTGGTTTGTGCCCTACTTGAAAGTGTGGAACAATGTCTAACTCTCCTCCATCCCTTTTTCCATGGAGATAAGCAGAAATACATTGCAAATTTACCCCTAAAAAAGAACAAACCATCAAGCAACCTTTCTCTATAAAAGAAAGATAATTTTATAATATCTCTATGAATATTTTTTCCTCTTATGATTTCTTTTGCTTGCAATGAGGGTTCATGCATCCCTCAAGCATGCATTAAAATTCAAATATGACACCAAGGTGATGCGTAGTGTGCAAATTTAATGGTAGTTCAATGCAATCATATGCTATTGATCATTCTCCCTTTTCAATTGTGCTTTGAGTAAGGAGATGGAATATTTAGGTCCCATATTTGCCACATTTCTTGGCTGAATATTATGAGTGAATACATGACAAATGCCAATAATGGCTTGATTTTATTAAATGGTCATGTTGAGGTGTAGGTGGAAAAGAGTGTAGTTTTTGCTCATATAATGAGTGCATATCCCTAAATATCCAAGGATATTATACACAAATTTGTGGGATGAGGTGTTAAAATTATTGAAGACTACTTTGATCTCCTATATTGTCACTAATCACTTGGGAAAAATAAGCCATGTTTTAGTCAAACATAGATGCATAGGCAAAGAGCACTTGAAGTTGAGAATACACTGAAAAGGATGGAAGAACCATGATTTTATGCCAAGACTAAACATTAAAAGAATTTAACTACTTGGCATGCTTTTAGATATGAAATGGGTCCCAACAACCTAGATGATCGTTGTTTTCATTAATTATTTGTGGTCTTTTAAGTTAATAATCTATAGTGACCATTCAATGGTGGCATGCTTAAATATATATGAAGTGTTATCCCTCCTATCAACTTAAATGATCAAAATTTTCATTAATTATATGTAGGTTCATATGAAGATTCATAACTTATGATGTTAGATGGCCCCCTTGAATCCATTAGAAAATCAAAATGATTTCTTAAATGAAAGCACAACAAAGTAGACGATGAGACATTACAAAAGTTGCTTATTTCAATGATTTTGGGATTACCCTTGGAGCCAATAGACACGACAACTTAAATCTATGAAAAGGAGATACAAATAAATTGAGATGGTAAGCCTTCACTTTTATTTAGGATTGTGTTGAGTACAAGACCTTGTACTTTTCTCTATAATTACTACTCATTCATTCTTAATTTCTTACTCTAGGGCCACACAAGAACTACATGACCAAATTCATGAGTTTTATCTTCATAACTTGGTAGTTCCTACAACTCAAGGCTCTTGGATCTTACCCGAGGAATGAGCAAGAAAGGGGAAAGTTTCTTCACACATACCAAGAAAGGGAGAAGTTTACAAATGACCGGGTTGATTTGATTTACAGAAGGAAAGAGGCTAAAGGGTTTGTCGAATATAGAGCAGAGGACTATCACAGGGTCAGAGAATTGGTGGCTATGAAAAGTAGGGAAACAAAGGAACATTGTCAGAACTGATGGCATGAACTTACCCAATAACTCAAAAGGGAGAAGCCTCACTAAATCTACAACTGCATTGTGTTAGAGTCTTGAGTAACCATTTACGTTAAGGCTTTATTGTACATTGAAATCAGTTGGCTTCCACTCATGTTTCATCCCCACTCCTGTGTCTAGTTCTACACTAGTCAATAAGGAAGTTAGTGGATATGGTCAAGGAAAGAGAACAACAAGAGGAGATTATAAGGCAAAAAGGTATCTGTATGACATAAAGCATCTCTTGGATTGTGTATAAAGTCTAGTTTTTCCAACAGTTGGTGGATCAGCCAATGCATATGTGATATACTTCAATTCTATCTTGATTTTTTATTCACTAAGTTATTACTATAGTTGTGTACTATGTACTATTTCAAAGGAATAAAGTGAATAACTTAATTATGTGTAAGGTTACTCATGAGTTTGAGGTTACATCTCCTCAAGAAATGACTACTTGAAGCAATCCAATTCTCTTGTAGTTGGAATACATTTGCACGTGCATTCCTGATTCAGAGTGACATAATCTTATTTTGGATGCGATGGAAAAATGTAATGCACCAGAAGATGGGAAGGTCTAGAACCTTTTTTTGTACTTATAAAATTGATCCTTTCTTAAAGATTTTAGATGTTAATGGGGAATTTAGCTATTGGAGGGGGGGGGGGGGAGGGGATGCTAGGGAAAAATGAGCATCCACCTTCACGTGGTTGGCCCTGATTAGTAGACAATATTAAACTATTTTTGAAACCAAGTGAACCTCAAAATTAACCTACGATTTCATGCAACCAACTATGTGAATATTTTGGTTTCAGGCAATGCAGAAGAAGGCCATAGGTCAATATGCAATTTCAATTCATATGCCATAGGTTTTGTTCAATATGACATTTTTGCAATTTTAAATACTACAAACATAATAGTTAAGATTGAGCTTTGAACATTGACATGAACATTAGTGTATGTTTGCTACACTTAACCAAGAGGATAAGTCTATACTTGGATAAAGTAGACTAAGTAACCTTTCAACAATTTTATTATCCCAAGATCACCAATTTGACTCTTGCATGAATATCCTTGCTTTTCTTTAAAGATTTGATAGTGTTATGGGTTTCTACTTTGAAATGGATACATATGATCAAGCATTAAAATGGATACTTGTAATCAAATTGAGGAGTATAACATGAATTTACTATTTTTAAAAATAATTTAGCTAGCCATTGCAATTGTGATGACATGGTCCAATGGCTAGCCATCTCTTGCATAGCATAACTATCAAACAACCATCACAACTACAATGGATAGAACTGAAGGATCAATGTACTGTCCACAACACAGTTGTCACATGGACGTCGCAACTACAATGACATCAACATGAAATCTTTCCCCTTCCTTCTTGCAAGTTGTGACAATTTTATCTGTCATAATTATGATGGATTACAAGAAAAGTTAGATGCTCATTCGATGGGAACCAATTCATGGTACTATCATTGGGTGATGAGTGGCCATTGCAATTCAGGCCCAAATATATTTGTGAAACCAATAAAAATTCTATTTACAAATAAATATATGACCTCTAAATCCCCTTAAGTGATTAAGGTCCTAATGTATTAATAACTCTAGGAAGGGAAAATAAAGTCAAAGTTCCAAGAAATACAAAGCCTTGTTAAAAATATATTCATGTTATGCAAAGTACTAATCAAATCCTAAGATCATATCCCAAAAAGAGTGACTCTCTTAAGAGAGTAACCCTCTTCCATAGCTTATTAAATTGATAAAATATGCCCCGCACTTAGTAGAGAAAAAACATCCTTGATTTATAACGATCTCACACCAAAACTAGCCTTTGAATATAGAGAAAACCTTAACAAAAATCCCTTTTCACTCACAATAACTTCCAACCTCTCTCCATAATATCTCTAACTTTTGCAATGATTAACATAAAGATAAATGAAGATAATAAACAATGGGACTAGCATTTAAATAATATCCCATGCAAAATCCTTCAAAGGCCATCACCATATTACTCATCCCTACATAATCAATATTACAAAACCTCTTGAACCTTAAGCCTTGCTCTTTCCTTGGTCTGTAGAAAGTATGTATGTTTTAATATTAAATAAAATATTTATAGAGATTATACAGATAAAAAAGACTACTATTAATGACTATAAAAAATGAGTTCCTCATTATCCCAAATATCCCTATTCCCCATAGGTGCAAGATTTGTATTTTAGCCTAAAATATATAGAAAGCCATTAAACCCAAAAAACTAAAACAAACAAGTGTCTACATAGCTTTGGATTTTAGTGATCTTCACTATCATCCATGCTTTTGCCATTCTCTTACCCCTAACACTCAACTTTACTTCTTGTTGTGACCACCAAAGAAATACTCAAGTTAGTTACCTTTTTTGGATGAAAAGCTTTAGATTGTTCCACTCAACTAGCGACTCACTTCTTTGCATTTTCCTATGGAACATAGTGTATCAACACAAATAGAGACTAGTTCACGTAGCTCCTCTTCACAAGGATTCCCAATGTTTTCTCTGATATCAAACTTAACAAAAGGGATCTCCTAGTCTAAAATAGAGTCAAACCCAAACAAAAAAAACCTTCTCCACAATGGTTTTCATCACCCATGGAATTTTACTCACATCCTTTAATGGTTATAATACTTATGTTATTATTATAGAGATGATATCCATACTAGCTATGTAACTAGATTCCTAACATTAACAAAAATATCCCCTAGCATTTCTACACTAAAGAGACCTTTCAATCTATTTGTGCAAATGGGCCTAAAAAAACCCACTTGATGCCTCAAAGTCAAAAGAGTGGAATTGATCTCCATCACCATCACTTTGCCTAATCATCAACATATTTAAATTACAAAAATAGTCTTTGCTAGCTACTACTAAATAATGCAAACAATCTAATAAGACTCCCATCCTATTACATATATCTCCTTGCCGAGAAAGAAATGCAAATCCAACTAGTGTCATTAATAGTAGTCACCAAAGGCGAGGATACAAAAATCCTAAATTAAAACATCCCCAACATCATTAAATGCCAAAGCTCATTTGTATAACATATCCACCACCTCACTCTCTATTCTTTATTACATGGCTAATTTGATAGTCATCAAAGGTAGCCATTTCATGTTTAATAACATTGATGTAATTTTTGTTTATAACTGCAATCTCAAAATACCAACATGAATTTTGCAAATCATCAATTCGTGTCCTATCCACTCTCTACTATAAGGAGGCTTTCCTTCTTGAGCATGACGTATAGATGACATCCACTCATAAGGCCCATCTATCTTGAATTCATCTTTATTGCCTCAAATTTTATGTATCTCATTCAAAGACTTTTCTTTGAGCATTCAACTATCCACACATATTTTTTCGTTCAACCAATTTTAATATAATTTGAGTTTTGTATTTATGCCATTCATGATGTAAAGAATCATAATTTAAACAGTTTCTTAAAAAAGTATTACTAAGATATTTAATTTCTTTTATTCTCGTCCAAGATTGGTTGTTAAGATGAATATAACCAATTAATTAAAACACAAAACACACTTTATTATTTAATTTCACATACCACTAAAAAAGGGGTAAAATTTTTATTGAATATCAAAGAGAGCTTAACAACACAAGAAACAAAGAGAACTACATAGCTTTATCTTGGTTCACAAGTTGAACCAGCATCTGAGATAAATCAAGGGGAAGCATCCTATGATCAAGAATATTCCAAGCCGACCCCTACTCAGAGGCCCATTTAGCCAAACAATTAGCCACACCATTCCACTCACGAGGGATATGCATAAAAGATATAGAATCTAGAGAATTACATAACTGAATGATCTGTTGAATAACTAAAGCCAAATGCCAATCCACATGCACAAGGTTCCTATTATGCAATAAGTTTACAACCACCTACGAGTTAGTCTCACAGATGATTCTTTTCCAACCACGTTGACAACACTGTTCCACTGCAACCAAGATAGCCAAGGCTTCCATAAGGTTATTAGTATGGTAACCCTTGTATACAGAAAATAGAAACTAAATATCACCAGAACTATCATGCCCAACTCCCCCAATACCAGCCAAACCAGGATTTCCCCGAGAAGAACCATCAGTGTTGATTTTAAGAGTGCCCACCTTAGGAGGAGACCAATGTCCCTGATAATTAACACGTTGAGAGTGTTGCTTAGCTCTATTCCTAGAGCGGGTGTGGGGGATCAAGGGAGAGCAACCCTAAAGAGGAAAGAAGAGGTGAGAGTAAATACCAGCATCAGTAGGATCCAAACTCCCACTGATGTCACATTTAGCTAAGAGTGTTTTCTGAAGAGAATTAACAATTTTCCACCACACGTGCCTTATCTCAAACTGCAAATCATGAAAGATCCTCCTATTCCTCTTAAGCCAAACATGCCATAAAATAAGGGAAGGGCCGGTAGTCCAAGTAACCTAAAGAAAAAAGTCTTGGAAGGGGAATGGTCCAAACGGTCCCAGAATTCAGACAAAGAGGAAACATGCTAGCACGTGCATCCCCACACACTCCACCAAAAGTGCCAAATCTATTTGGCAAAGGGGCACTGGAAAAAAAAGGTGAGAAACAGTCTCTTCACTATTGTGGCAGAGAACACAAATGGAAGGCCCCTGGAAGCCTCACTTGTAAAGATTATCCCAAGTGAGACAACAATTGTAAACCAAAATCCAGAGGAAAAAGTTACACTTAGGCCATGAAAAACTATTCCAAACTTTCTTCCACCAAGAGACCTCCACCTCACCAAAAAGTTGCTTCGTCAATGCAAGGTACCCAGAAGAAACAGAATACTTGCTAGAAGAAGCACCTCCCCAAGCTAAAACATCAAGTTCCTGCAACGAGCTACACTCCCTAGAAGCCAATATCTGAGATAGTTCCAACCGATCTCCCAATGAGCCACCCACAGGCCAATCAAAAGAATTCTTCCATCTATAACCCACATCAAGGCCCAAGTTACAAACCTCCTTATACTGAGCCACCTTATTCCATCCAACAGAAAGGAAAGAATCACAAAGAGCCTACAAGTGAGGATGAGAGGATAGGAGAGGAGGATGCCCATTCCAAGAATCACTCCAAAATAGAGCCTCAATGCCTCTGTTGCATATCCAAAATAAACTTCTCTTCACCAGATGAGCACCAATCTTGAGGGTATTCCACACCATAGAGCCTCTTCCCTCCAGAAAACCTGGAAATATCTGAAGGGTCAACAACAGGTAAATACTTGTGTGATAGGATATGTGCCCAAAGCTGAGACTGGCTAGTACACCAACGCCAAAAGAGCTTGGCAGCAAGAGCTTGACTACACAAGATAGCAGACCAAAGGCCAAGGCCTCCTTCCTTTTTTGGCCTGCAAATAGTATCCCAATTGATGAGGCTCCATTTGGTATGTTGCAAATTACCACTCCAAAGAAATTGACGAGAGAGGGCATCAAATTCCTTAAGAAAATACATCGGGGCAACCTGAACCATGCTTCTATATATGGGAAGAGCCTGAATAACAGATTGAAGGAGTGTCACCCTACTAGCAGTAGAAAGCCACCTATGAGTCCAATGATTGACCCTTTGTCGAAGTTTGTCAAGCAAGCTTTGCCAGAAAAGCCTAGGCTGTCTACCCACCACAATAGGGACCCCCAAGTAAGTCAGAGGGAGAGATGCAATTTGAAATCTCAGGATATTAGCAATCCTCCGCTAGATCGGCTCAAGAGTGTTGAAGAAAAAGATAGAGGACTTGTGGTCATTAATTTTCTCCCCAGAGACAGCGAAATAAGTATCCAAGGTGAGCCTAAAGGCTTTAGCTTCCTGAATCCGAGCTCTCCCAGCAAGAGCAATATCGTCAACAAATTGGAGGTGAGAAAGAGTAGGCAAACCATTTCCCCTTTGCCATCCTTGAATCAAATTTTGGGAAACATGAAACTTGATAAGTCTACCAAGTCCCTCAGCCATAATGATAAACAAATAAGAAGAGATGGGATCCCCCTGACGAAGACCTCTAGAAGCTCCAAAAAGCTCCATCGGTTCACCATTAAGAAGGACCGAGAAGGAAGGAGTAGTAACATAGCTAAGAACCCATCTAACCCAGTCTTGACTGAAGCCAAAAGCTAGAAGAACTTTCCGCAAGAAATCTTAGTTGACTCTGTCATAAGCGTTAGTCATATCAAGCTTAATAAACATAGCATGTTCCTTGGAAGTACACATAGAGTGAATAGCTTCAGAAGCAATAACCACCCCATCCAAAATTTGTTTTCCTGCCACAAAACCGCCTTGTTCCTCAAAGATAACCATGGGAAGGCAAACTTTAAGCCTCTCTGCTAGGAGCTTAGTGATGATTTTAATTTCACATACCAAAAAGATTAAAAGAACATAATTTATTGCTTACTTACATTTTATTTACAATATTGTATTTAAATTTTTATTGTTGAATATCTTATTTTTTATATTTTCTTCAAATTATAAATAAATATTATCCAATTAAAAAATTATTGTTAATTGTAATTATTTTACTGAAATATAAATTACAAATATGGCTGTATTAATTAAAAGTGTGCACAAAATAAAAAATACAATCTCTCATCCCTTCAATCACCTTACAACGTTCAAATGGATAGCAATCCACAAAGGATAATGCGATTTGAATTCGTTTTTATATTACCGTTTAAAAAAGCATGATTACTTTTTGGTTTTTCAGACTCTGTTTTTTTTTTTGTTAAATTTATATTACCGTTACCATATCGATTTCATCTCAAATATTTATGCACATGATGAACTCAGGTTCTCCACCATCCGTGGAAACGGGAGCTTGATTGCTTTTTATTTTGCTTTTTTGAATTTATATTACCGTTAGAAGATATGATTTTCATGGCATCTATTTATGCACCATTTATGTGCAAACCAGGGGCACATTTCATCTTTACCATATATCCATTTTTCTTGGAAAGTTTATTAACCTTTGCCGGTTCGCTCAAGGTACATCTGAACTGTGCTCTGTTTTCATAGTTTTGTTCCTCTTTGTATGTTTTCTGTGCTCTTAATATTGGCTCAGTATTTACAGGCTTTTGAATCTGAATCTTGACCAGTTTTTCCTCTCTTGTATTACTTTCTACTTTGTTACATATTTTCACCTTTCTTATTTGGTGGTTGTGAGCCTTTATATAGAGTTTAATTTTAACATAGTTTGATTTTCGAAAAGCTTATGTGCTTTCAAAATTATTGTGATAATCAAATTTTCCAAGAAACAAAATATTACATAATGCTTTATCTATACTGTGTCTATGAGGAGTGATCCAAATGGCAATTCTCTGGCTAAGTAATTTACCAAGTTGGAGACAATTCTAAAGAAAGTCATCCTTTCAAATATTTCATACCCTGCATGTAACCACCAACCCAATAAAAATTGCCATGAATTCATACAATCAATGAATAGAATCTACAAATGGGATTTAATCTATTTTCATAAATCTATAATTATAAATCTTTCAAATGAAATTGGAGTACGTTATGAATATTTCTATGAGATTAGCCATCCCAATAAATTCTCTCATCTGTAAAATTTTGCAAAAAGAGGGGTAAAAATTTATTAAGACAGAGAGGAATACAACAAGAAGAGCTCAACAAGGAGCTCGATCCTGAGCAACAAGATCATCAAATTCTTGCACCATCTCAAAGGACAGTTGCCTCCTATCCCTAATATTCCAACCTGGATCATGACTAGAAGCCCATTTGGCTAAACAATCAGCAGTTCTATTCTATTCACGAGGAATATACGTGAACCTAATGAACTGAAAAGAGGAAGAGAAGAAAATAATCTACTTAACAACAGTGGCCAGCTGCCAACTAACATCCTCAAGCTCTTGCGAAGAAAGCATGTTCACCACCACCTAGGAATCAGACTCACAGATAAATCTTACTCCATCCCCGCAAGCAACACTGTTCCACAGCATATAAAATTTTGAAAATTATTGATTTTAAATAAAAATAAATTATCTGACTTCTGCAGCTCTCTGTTTTTGCATTCTGAAAACAAGACGAAATAATAGATCAACTGTTATTACAAAATAAATTTTAATATATTTTAACCAACCTGAAATCAACAGGCTGTCCATCCTCCAGTTTTGAACCTAAGAATAGGCCTGCCCTTCAAATCAACAGAGCCATCCATAGTAAAATCCTCCGCAAATTCCATCCTACCCTTTTCTGTAAGTTTTTCAGTACTCATAATTTTTTCTTATTATTTCTACAATAATTCAAGTTAGGCAGAGATAATAAACACCTGTAACCAATTTTCTCTCTGTTTAGCAATATTATCAGAGGATTATTGTGGCAGTTAAATTTATTCCTCGACTAGTCAGAAGCATTCAGCATTACTATTATCATAAATGAAATGTCTCACTTGATCATTCCTTGCCATACTTTTTCATACATAGACTTAGTATCAATTAAGAAATTTGAGTAAATGGCATCTATCATGTAACCAAAATAGGGCTTGGAATTTCCCTGACTTTTGTTGTGCAGACTCGATGGTGTTCAAGTTATGCTTTTCAAGATTCCCTGATGGACCATTGAGTTCTATATTCTATCCTTGCATTTTTTATTGATGAAATCTTATTTCCTTTTGAAATTTTTGAAATAGTACATTGATTTTTTCATATCAGTACTAATAATGGATATACCACTATTAGTACTAATATTCAATCTCATGTAAAAGTTTAAAATGTTCTATACTTTATCTTACAGTAAATTAGTTTCTGGTTTTTCCACTGTATTCTATCTATGACATCCTATTTATGATAAAACTTTAATGTTGAACATTCCAAAATCTGCTCCAACTGAGTCAACAACATTAATTGTCATATTGAGTCAATCATATGTTGTGAAATAACTGTCTTCTAGCAAAGTGAGGGTAGCCGATGAATTGGTAACCATGCTAACCTTTGTTTTATCTTATTATTTTTGTGCTATGAAGTTGATCTGGCTAAGCCGTCTATTTTGGTGGCCTTCACCATTCTTTTAGCCAGTATCCAACCATTTTTTAGGTAAATGAGTTCTTCTTTCTGAATGCAAGAATTGATGAATAATGCACAACTCTATTGATGTTATTTCAAATTTAGATTAATTAAACATGTATGTACTATGGCATATTTGAAGATTGACAGCGTTTGAGATCAAGTTGTTCCAACTCAAAATCATATTCTACTGGTGGTCATCTTCTAAACTGGTGAAAATATTTCATTGATGTCCGTCCCTGTTTTGTTGACCATATCTCTTCACAACCAATCTCACCCAATAGTGTTTCCCATCTTCATCTTCATCTTCCTGGTCAATATGACCATCGATTCTTCTAAGCTTTCCCATCTCTTCTCACATGGCTGTATATTTTGTGTTCTTGTTTGTACTGGCTGGATTAGAAACCATTAATTGATAAGCGGAATTTTTGAGGTCTACACAATTGATCAGGATTGATTGTGTATTTTGTGTACTCATTTGTACTGGCTGCACTGTATGTTGTACTGGAAAATTGATATTACACTGCAACTCAGCATTGTTTTCATTTCGTAAATTCAAGTGTCATTATGTTGTTAGTGCCTGCGTGAGACCAGCACCACGAAATTGTTCTATTGAATGCTGGTTGGTATTATTTGATAGTATTCTAGAAGAATAGTTGCATTTATGACACTAACAAAGAATTCATGCCTTTAGAACAATAGTTGCATTTATGACACTAACAAGAATTCGTGCCTTTTATAATCCTTGTGTTGGACATGCTGTTACTAACTGAGCCTAGAACTGAGAGAACAAAACCATATCTAATATGAAATTATCTATAGAAGCCTTCTCCTTGGTCTTTTTGAAATCTAAGAAAATGTTGATTTTTTAATCATAATTTACAAAAGATAAGAAAATGATCCGAGTCCATTAGCTCTTATATTAAAATTACCCAAGATTTCTTGTGCCTTGTCCATGATGTGGAAAATAGAGACCTTAATAGTCTGATGCAGGAGCATCTTAAATAAAGGGGAGACATGTTGAATGTAAAATTATAAATTATAAAAAAAAAATTTTTAAAAATTGTGGAGGAGAGAGAAAGTGACGAAAATAGGAAGAAAAATAATTTAAAATGGAAAACAAGAAAAAAGGGAAAAAGTGATTTCTATTTTCGAGGTGCATAGGTGGCATAATAGAAAAAAATAAAATAAATAAATGATTGTCATTCCATTTATCGAGATGTGTGGGTAGAATTCTAAAAAGTTATGAATATTGTAGAAAATTGTGGATATTGTAGAAGGTTATAGAAGTTGTAGAAGGTTGTGGATAAGTCATGCATTGGGTGGTAAGTGCCTATTTAAGCAAGGGATATGAGCATTTCTAATCAAGTTTGAGAAGTAGAAGCTAGAAGGCGTGAAGACTTCAAGGAGTGAAAACTCTAAAGGTGTAGCTCTTCAAGTAGAAGTTATTGGTGAAGCTCTTTGTGTGAAGACTCTTATTTAGGGTTTCTCTTATGTTGAAGAAGTCATATCATCTTGTGGGTGTTGTAAGGATTTTTCAAGTATAATAAAATTATTTGTGAAGAATTTTTTTTTTTTCTTGGTCTCTATATTGTTGCATTCTTGGTTGTGAGTTGTTAGAGTGGTGTGGCCCTCTATCAAGTGGTATCAGAGCGGGAGTTCCTGAGTGTACAAGCAGATCGTCGAAGTGTGAGGCAGTTTGTACCAAGACCTTGGTTGGGTGAAGTTTATCAAAGCAGGAGTTCCTGAGTGTGTGGATAGATTGCCAAACGTGAGGCAGTTTACACTAGGATTTGCAAAGAAGGTTGATCTTGTGGTTGATTGATATTTTAGATTGGTGGATTTGTTTTGCTTAGGGTTTGCTAAATTTTTGGAAGATGCCTCCAAGAAGATTGGACCCCAAGGAAAATGATGACCTTAGTGAAGCGATGGAAGAAAGAATCTTAGAGAAGATAAGAGCAGAGGTCAAATCAGAGATTGCATTGATGAAGATTGACATGATTGCTGAAATTGTGAGTGCTTTGGGTGGTGTACCTAGGCATGTGGGTACTGAAGACAGATATGACGAAGTTGCTGAAGACTTTGAAGCTGCTAGTGAGGATAGAAGTGATCATGAGGAGAGACCTATTGGAATTAGGACTACTTAGTTTGCTCGACCTGGATCTCAGTTGAAGCTGAAGCATAAGATGGAGGTTTCTAATTTTTCAGGTACTTTGAATCCTGAAGACCTAATTGATTGGATTGGTCAATTAGAGGACTACTTTGAGCTTGAGGGTATTGAAGATCCATTGAGAGTAAGGTTGGCACAAACTAAGTTGAAGGGACATGCTGCTCTTTGGTGGAAGGAACTGCAAAGAGACAGAAAAGAGGAAGGTGAAATGAAGATCACTAGATGGAAATTGATGGTGACTAAGTTAAAGGCAAAGTTCATTCCAGCTGATTATGAACTTGAATTGTTTAAGAGGTTGCAAAATCTGAAACAGAAGGATATGATTGTGAAGGATTACACTGAGGAGTTCTACAAGTTGACTATTCGGTCTGGGCATAGAGAATTGTCAAAGGAGAAGGTAGCACAGTATATTAATGGTTTGAGATTCAATATTCAGGATGAGGTTGGTATGCTAAATATTTCCACAGTGGAGGATGCTTATCAGTATGCTTTGAGAGCAAAGGAAAAGCTAAAGAGGAAGAATCAAGGTAGTTCTCGAGGGAAGGAGAAGCAGGATAGTTTGGTACAAGCTAAACCAAAAGCAAAAGGTGAACCAAAACCTATGGAACAAAGAAGAAGGACAAGTGGAGGTATATTTAGAGGTAATTGTTTCAAGTGTGGTCAAGAAGGGCATAGATCTTTTGAATGTTCTATTGGTAGGACAGCTACTATTGTGAATGAGGTTGAAGTCCAAGAAAATCAGCCTGAGGAAGGAGAAAGTTTGTTGGCTCGACGAGTATTAATGGGTAAGAAGACATTGGATTCTTGTCAGAGGACTAGTTTATTCAAAACTTGTTGTAAGTCTGGTGGGAAAGTTTGCAAGGTGATTATAGATAGTGGTAGTACTGATAACCTTGTTGCTGAGGAGATGGTTCAAAAACTTGGTTTGAAGAGATTGAGACATCCTTGTCCTTATAGGATTGGCTGGTTGCAAGGTGAGCATGCTTTGGAAGTGAGGGAGCAATGCCTTGTTGATTTTCAGATTGGACAATATAAGGATCAAGTATTGTGTGATATTGTGGATATGAACAGTTGTCATGTGTTACTTGGTAGACCTTGGCAGTATGATTGCAGGGCTATGCATGATTGTGTTAGGAATGTGTTTACTATTGAGAAAGGTGGTGGGAAGTTTTCCTTGATTCCTTTGCAGAATGAAGTGCTTGGTAGGAGAAACCTGAGTGTCGGCAGTCGAGTTGAGTTGGCAAATTTTGAGAAGATTGAAAATTAGCATGGGAAGCAGACCTATGGAACACCTATGGTGGATGTAAAGGAGAAGAAGAAAAACAAGGGAAAGAGTGTGCAAGTTAAAGATTTGGAGGACATATATGTGAAGAACCAGTTTGGGATTTATGTGCTGAATCCTGAAAGATGTTCTTCCAGCTATTAGAACATCTTTTCAGACCTGGGGAGTCTGATGCAGGAGCATCTTAAATAAAGGGGAGACATGTTGAATGTAAAATTATAAATTATAAATTTAAAAAAAAAAATTGTGGAGGAGAGAGAAAGTGACAAAAATAGGAAGAAAAATAATTTAAAATGGAAAACAAGAAAAAAGGGAAAAAGTGATTTCTATTTTCGAGGTGCATAGGTGGCATAATAGAAAAAAATAAAATAAATAAATGGTTGTCATTCCATTTATCGAGGTGTGTGGGTAGAATTCTAAAAAGTTATGAATATTGTAGAAAGTTGTGGATATTGTAGAAGGTTATAGAAGTTGTAGAAGGTTGTGGATATTGTGTAGGTGGAATTCTAGAAGGTTGTGGATAAGTCATGCATTGGGTGGCAAGTGCCTATTTAAGCAAGGGATATGAGCATTTCTAATCAAGTTTGAGAAGTAGAAGCTAGAAGGCGTGAAGACTTCAAGGAGTGAAAACTCTAAAGGTGTAGCTCTTCAAGTAGAAGTTATTGGTGAAGCTCTTGGTGTGAAGACTCTTATTTAGGATTTCTCTTATGTTGAAGAAGTCATATCATCTTGTGGGTGTTGTAAGGATTTTTCAAGTATAATAAAATTATTTGTGAAGCATTTTTTTTTTTTCTTGGTCTCTATATTGTTGCATTCTTGGTTGTGAGTTTAGTGAAAGCAATTTCTGTTAATAAATGCAAATATACTTCATCTGACTATAAAAGTATCGTCAGGCTTAGGATTGGTAGCTTAATCATGAAAATGAAGAAATTTTTATTATTAATAAAGAAACAAAAGGAGCATTTTGTTTTACATGTCATATTTCAAAGGAAAATATAATGACAACAAATAGTAGTGGTGAAGTCCTTATGAGCAAGAAATAAATTCTTGCAATATTGTATGTTTGAGCTATTCATTTCTCCTTTTATGGCATGTGAAGTTAGAAATTCCACCATAATACTTTGATCAACTCTATGCAAGTCAATATTTATTGTTTTGTTTAAAATGTTCTTTCTATAGAGTAATCTAAATGTTTATCTTATCATGTTTATTTTATATAATTTTGATGCATTTTCAATCATTTTGCTGTAATGGTTGAAATGTCCAATTTTATTTTTATTTTTTATTTCTTCATTATATAAACTCTTTTATATTTCTTATTATTTAAATATTATGTATTTGTTTATTATATATTATTTTTATGTTTATTTTTATTTTTTTCATTTTTTATTGTAATATATATATTTTTTATATGAATTTAATGTATTTAATATTATATGTTAAATTACAATTGTTAGAAGATTCTTTTTCTTTAAATTACATTTTAAATTACAAATAAAATGTCTTTCTTTCCAAGTTAAACTTCCTTCCAAAAATGAGAAGATTCTTTTTCTTTAGAGAAAGAGAGTGGGAGAGAGACAAGGGGTAGGGGAAGGGAGAGGGATGAGGGGAGGTAGTGAGGGGGAAGGGATAGAAGGAGATGAGAATAGGTAGGGATGGGGAGAGGTTAGAATATGGAGGGAGAGAGGTAGGGAAGGTGAGAGGGAGAGGGTGAGTGGTGGAAAGGGAAAGAAGGTGTGAGGGAGGACTGGCAAGGGTGAGGGTGAGAGAGTGGAAGGGAAAGTGAGAGAAATGGGGTGAGAGGGAGGGATGAGAAGTGGGACAGAAGGGGAGAGGAGGGAAAGTGGGGACAAAGGGAGATGAGGGTGTTGGGGAGGAATGGCAAGGATGAGGATGAGAGAGGGGGAGAGAGAGGGGGAGGGGAAGGGAGAGAGATGGGGGAAGATAGTGAGAGGGAAGAGGGAGGGATGCAAAGAGGGCGAGTGCAATGGAAATGTTGTGGGGGAGGAATGGCATGAGAGAGAGGGGTAGGGGTTAGAGTAGGAAAGAGAGGGGAAATGGGATAGAGAGGGAGAGAAGGGAAAATGGAGACAAAGGGAGATGAGGGTGTGGAGGAGGAATAGCGTGGGTGGGGGTGAGAGAGGGGGAGGGAAAGTGAGAGATGGGAAAGGGTTAGAGTAAGAGAGAAGGAAAAGTTTGGACAAAGGGAAATGAGGGTGTGGAGGAGGAATGATGAGGGTGAGGGCGAGAGAGAGGGGGGGGGAGGGGTCGGGGGAGAGATGGGGGAAGATAGTGAGGGGGAAGAGGGAGAGAAATGGGAAAAGGGGAAGCGAGAGATGAGAGAAAGTGGGTGTAGAGAGGGAGATAAGGGAAAGTGGGGACAAAGGGAGATGAGGGTGTGGAGGATGAATAGCAAGGGTGTGGGCAAGAGAGGGAGAGAGAGAGGGTGGTGGGAAGGGGGACAGATGGGGGAAGACATTGAGGAGGAATGGGGGGAGAGGGAGATAAGAGAAAGTGGGTGCATAGAGAGATAAGAAGAGGGAGAGATGTTGAGGGGTTAGAGTAGGAGACATACGAATGAAGGGATGAAGGGAAGGAGGCAAAAGGCAAGAGAGAGAGAAGGGAATGTGTGAGAAATGGGAGGAGATGAGAGAAAGTGGGTGCAGAGAGGGAAAGAAGGGAAAGTGGGGACAAAGGGAGATGAGGGTGTGGAGGATGAATAGAAGGATGAGGGCAAGAGAGGGAGAGAGAGAGAGAGAGGGTGGTGGGAAGGGGGGGTAGATGGGCAAAGATGTTGAGGGGGAAGGGGGGAAGAGGGAGATGAGAGAAAGTGGGTTCATAGATAGATGAGAAGAAGGAGGGATGTTGAGGGGTTAGAGTAGGAGACATATGAATGAAGGGATGAAGGGAGGGAGGCAAGAGGAAAAGGGCAAGAGAGAAGGGAGGGAAAGTGTAAAAAATGGGAGGAGAGGGTGAGGGGAAAGAGGGAGGGATGGGGAGGGGTTAGAGTAGGAGAGGGAGGAGATGTGGGACAAAGGGGGAGATGTGGGAAAGTGTGGACAAAGGGAGATGAAGAGAGGGAAAGAGGGAAGAGTAGGAGAGAGAGGGAGGGAGAGAGGAAGGGGTGGAGAGGGAGAGGAAGAGGGAGAGAGAGAGGGGGGTTAGAGTGATGGAAAAGTGGGGACAAAGGGAGATGAGGAGGGGGAGGGAGGCAAGAGTAGGAGAGAGGGAGAGAGAGAGGTGGGGAGGGGGGAAGTAGATGGGGAGAGAGGGAGGGGTGGAGAGGGAGAGGAAGAGGGAAAGAGGGAGGGATGGGGAAGGGTTAGAGTAGGAGAGTGAGGAGATGTGGGATAGAGGGGGAGATGAGGGAAAGTGTGGACAAAGGGAGATGAAGAGAGGGAAAGAGAGAAGGGGGACGGGGGAAGTAGATGGGGAGAGAGGGAGGGGTGGAGAGGGAGAGGAAGAGGGAGAGAGGGAGGGAGGTTAGAGGGATGGAAAAGTGAGGACAAAGGGAGATGAGAAGGGGGAGAGAGGGAAGAGTAGGAGAGAGAGGGGGAGAGAAGGGGGAGGGGAAAAGTAGATGGGGAGAGAGGGAGGGGTGGAGAGGGAGAGGAAGAGGGAGAGTATGGAAAGTAGGATAGAGCAGGAGCGGAGGGAAAGTCATGGTACAGTGAAACACGAAGAGGGAGGAATGGGTAAGAGTAGGACAGAGAGAGGGGGAGGGAAGGAGGTAGATGGGGAGAGAGAGGATGTGAGTCGGGAGGAGAAGAGGAAGGGGGAGAGGGGGGAGGGAAAGCAAGGGGGAATAGGGAGGATAAGAGGGACGAGAAAGTGAGAGGGAGGGGTAAAATCTATGAGAGGGGGCTAGGAAGAGAGATTTTGGGAGGAGAAGGAGGAGGAGGGCCAAAGGAAGAGGTGGACAAGAGTGGAGAGAAGGGAGTGGGAGAGTAGGAAGTAGAGGTGATAGAGAGGGAGAGGGAGAAGGAGAGAGGGAGTGGGGGATGGGGGGACATGAGAAGAGGATAGAGTAGGAGGTAGTTTGGTAAGGAGTAAGATGTGGGTGGGGGAGAGAGGGGTGGAGAAAATGAGAGACAGGGAGGAGGGGAGGGAGGATGAGTGAATTGACAAGAGGGGAGAGAGGAGAGTGGGAGATTAGGAGGTGAAGTGGTAAAGATGGAGGGGAGGAGAGGAGAAGGGGTTGAGAAGAGAGAGAGAGAGAAGGGAGTGGGAGAGTAGGAAGTAGAGTGATAGAGAGGGAGAGGGAGAAGGAGAGAGGGAGTGGGGGATGGGGGGACATGAGAAGAGGGTAGAGTAGGAGGTAGTTTGGTAAGGAGTAAGATGTGGGTGGGGGAGAGAGGGGTGGAAAAAATGAGAGACAGGGAGGAGGGGAGGGAGGATGAGTGAATTGACAAGAGGGGAGAGAGGAGAGTGGGAGATTAGGAGGTGAAGTGGTAAAGATGGAGGGGAGGAGAGGAGAAGGGTTTGGAAAGAGAGAGAGAGGGTGGGGGTGAGGGAGAGGTGGACAAGAGGGGAGAGTGGGAGAGGGATGTATTGGGAGAGTGGGAGGGAGAGTGATAAGGAGGAGGGGAGGGAAGCAGGGGAGAGGGGGAGAATCTACGAGAGAGGGTGATTGGGGAAGAGAGGGGGATGGGGGAGGGAATGTAAGGACAAAAAAAGATGGGGAGGTGGGAGAGGGTGAGAGGGGGGATGGGAGAAGAGATGGATGAAGGCAAGGGGAGAGAGGGAAGGGGAAGGGAGGCCAAGAGGGATGATAAGAGAAGAGAGGGAGGGAAGGGGAAGGGAGAGAGGGAGATGGAGAGGGGAGGGGGAGGTAGAGGGACAAAAATGGTAGGTGGGGGATGGAAGAGAGGAGAGTAAGAGTAGGGAGAGGGTCTAGGAGTGGGGAGTGGGAGAGGGGGAGGGGGGAGGTGGAGGGAGATGGAGGGAAATGGAGAAAGAGGGTGTGAGGGATGGGGAGGGGTGGACAAGAGGGGAGAGTGGGAGAGGGATGTATTGGGAGAGTGGGAGGGAGAGTGATAAGGAGGAGGGGAGGGAAGTAGGGGAGAGGGGGAGAATCTACGAGAGAGGGTGATTGGGGAAGAGAGGGGGATGGGGGAGGGAATGTAAGGACAAAAAAAGATGGGGAGGTGGGAGAGGGTGAGAGGGGGGATGGGAGAAGAGATGGATGAAGGCAAGGGGAGAGAGGGAAGGGGAAGGGAGGCCAAGAGGGATGATAAGGGAAGAGAGGGAGGGAAGGGGAAGGGAGAGAGGGAGATGGAGAGGGGAGGGGGAGGTAGAGGGACAAAAATGGTAGGTGGGGGATGGAAGAGAGGAGAGTAAGAGTGGGGAGAGGGTCTAGGAGTGGGGAGTGGGAGAGGGGGAGGGGGGAGGTGGAGGGAGATGGAGGGAAATGGAGAAATATGGTGTGAGGGATGGGGAGGGGTGGACAAGAAGGGAGAGTGGGAGGAGAGAGGTAGAGTGTGAAAGGGAAGAATGGGAGAGGGAGAAGGTGGGAGGGGGAGAGAGGGAAGGGGAAGGGAGGTAATGAGCGATTACAAGAAAAGAGAGGGAGGGAGGAGGAAGTTAGGGAGGGAGGGATGGAGAAGGGATGGGGAGGGAGAGGTACACAAAGGGTGGGTGGGGATGGAAAAGAGGAGAGTAGGAGGGGGGAGAGGGTCTAGGAGGGAGGAGTTAGAGAGGGGGAGGAGTTAGATATAGAAAGAGGGTGTCAGGGATTGGGAGGGGTGGACAAGAAGGGAGAGCGGGAGGAGAGAGGGAGAGAGTAAAAGAAAGGTGGGGAGAGAGAGGGAGAATTGGGGAGGGGGAGAAGGGAAGGACCCATTCTCCCTCCCCATAATTCTCTCCCCTTCCCCTCTTTTCCTCCCTCTCTTCCCTTCTCTTTCCTCTCTCTCCCCTCTGACTTCCCCTTCTCCCTCCCCATACTTCTCTCACCTTCCCCTCTATTTTCCTCCCTCTCTTCCCTTCTCTTTCCTCTCTCTCCCCTCTGACTTCCCCTTCTCCCTCCCCATACTTCTCTCACCTTCCCCTCTATTTTTCTCTGTCTCTTCCCTTCTATTTTCCTCTCTCCCCCCTCTGACTTCCCCTTCTCCCTCCTTATCACCCTCTCTACCTCTTTCCCCCTCTTCTTTCCTTCTCCATCCCTTATTTCCTACTCCCTATCTTCATCCAATTCCCTCTCCCTTGCTCTATCTCTTAGTCCCTACCTATCACCCTCTCACTCTCCACCCCTTCTCTCTCCCCCTCTCCTCTCCTACTCCATCCCCCTCTTTCCTACTCCCTCACTTCATCCATCACCTCTATCCCACCCTCCTCCTCCCTAACACCCTCTCTCATTGACTCTTCCTCTCTCTATCTCATACTCTCCATCCATATTTTCCCCCTCCCCTCTCTCTACCTCCCTCCCTCCCCATCTCCCTTTCCCCCTTTCCCTCTCCCTTGTTTGATTCTCTCCCTCTTTATCCTTGTCCCTAGTTCTCTTAGAGTAGAGCTTTGTGATGAAGGTAATATGGTATGCATTGAGCCTTCAATGATTGAGAATTATGTTGGGAAGTTGTGTACCTAGATGGCTCTAAATGAGGGTGGCCTTGTTCCATATATGGAAGCCATATTAGGGTACAATGATGCTATTTTTTCTTGATTGTGGATTCTTTGACTAAGAGGAGAGTCACCTTTAATGGAATTTCTTTCCATGTGAATGAGGAAATTATTGCTCTAGATATTTGTCTTTCCATGGATGGGAATAAATGATAGAAGGTCACAAAGGTCAGTAATGAGACCAACATGAATAGGTTTTTCAAGAAGAATGAGCAGTTGGTGAGATTTAGAGGTGGGTTTAGTCAAGAAAGTCTCCCACCCCCACGGAATGAGGTATGCATTGTGCTCATAAAATATCTTACCTTAAAGGGTAGGTTTGGTGTCTGCAATTACTAATGTTTCTCACTATTGAATAACTTTAGGCACCATTATGAAATTTCCTTTCATTTTTTTCTATTGGATGACCTCTAAGCCATTGTAGCAGATGTTAGGGTAGAAGGGAAAAAAAAAAGATGTTACACTATTTTACATTAGGGTCTCATTCTTTGGCTTTAGAATTTTTATTTATCCCTTTTCCCACATCATTCTATCATTAATAATCAGGACATGCCTTATCCACCTAGTAATGATGGGGGTTGTTATGTGGCCCTCACTCCTCAGATGTCACCCTCTTCCACACCCTTAGGAAATCCCAAAAAGAATGAGATCTAAGTAAGCATAAGCCAAAAGTGGACCACAAATGAATCAATTGACCTCATTGATTTAGAGGAGGATGATGATGGGGTAGAAGGATATTTAGGAGATTGGCTAAGAGTAAAGCTAGGATGAAACGAAAAAATTGTAGTAATTGGGAGTTGAATGAGGAGATGAAGTTCGAACATAGTGAGAGAAATGGGAAAAATGAGAAGAAAGTAATGGGGAAGGAGGAATAATTTGAGGGGACATGGACTGAGGATACTAGCTAAGTGTCTAAGGAAATAAAAAATAACAAGAAAAAAGAAGAAGAAGAAATTTGGCCAAGACTAAACTCATGTGTCTATGAGTTTCATTATGAATATGATGGATTTCACCTCTAAGGTTACCCCTTCTCTGGGGAAACATAAGGATCAGTCACCAATGACAACTACTTCCTCTATTGGAGTAGAGAAAAAATGATAAAATAATAGTTTCCTATAACCATTTGGTGACACAAGCAAAAACTACAGAGGTTACCAAATGCAATTATGCTAGTTGCCAAGAATTGTCTAGGCTGTTCAAGGATAGAAAATAGGAGATGGTAGCCCTTAGTGAACAATTCAATGCTTTGGACGAGAGTTTCATGATGCTATCCAAATTTTCTCTTAAGGTCACTCATGCTTCTTCCACCATGCTCTAGTTGTTACAATAAGAGGATGAGGAGGACAACCTTGGTGTGGAGGAATCTACTAAGTTCTATGGGTTTCTAGGGGATGACTGGGCCAAAATCTTTGTAACAAGAAAGGATCAGAAAAGGCCAAAGATTAGGTCTTATGTTTTTTCACTAGTTTCTAATGAATCTTTGCTACTGGATCTTTCTAAATTTTTCTTTTATGATTTGGGTGTTAGGCCTTAAATAATATTTGTGTTATTGGTTTAAACTCTTTAGTAGATATTTTGGTAGATGCTTAGGTAGGATAGTTTATATATTTTGGAATAACATTATGTAGTACAATATATACTTTGCTACTTATAATTTAGGTATTATGTTATTGACTGGTTATTTTTTATTTGTTACAAGTAGTTATGATAATATGTAAGTTAGTATCTAGTTGTGGTTTTTTGGGTGAGGTACTCTATTTTGGATATTAAAGGAAGGGTGGTTAAAGTTTTGGTATTGACTTGTTGTTAATGTGTTGTTGAATGGTTTATCCATGGTGATATACTAAGGGCCAACCACTTTGTTTCACCTTCTTTTAATATCAAAATCATGCTAACCTAGTAAATAAACCAACACATGGTTTTTTTCCCCCTCTAAATCAAAAGGATGATTTGGAATTAAAATTTTATAACTTGAGAAAGATTTTTTTCTTTGCAATAGTTGCATGTCTTTATAGAGTTGATGCAATTCTTGCTAGGCATATAGTTATTTTTTGTTCTTAGGAGTTTCCATCAAGCTTACCAAGTGTGTATGCTTTTAAACAATCAATGAAGGAACTCACATCATCTGAAACATCATGCCCCCACCTCTCTCCTCTCTCCTCTTCTCCCTCCCCCTCACTCTCTTCACCATCCCCTTGTCTCTCTTTTCCTTTCACCTTGTTTCTCACCCCCTCTTCCTCCATCCCACCCCGCTCTCTTTCCATTCCTATCTTCTTTTCCCCAATCACGGCCCCTCCATCTCTTCCCCTGCCCCCTCTCTTCTTCTTCATGCCCCATCTCCCCCCCGCCCCACTCTCTCTCTTGCCCACCCCCTCTCCCCTCTAATGCCCCAACCCTCTCCTCTCCTCTCTCCTTTTGTCCCCATCTCAACTCTCTTCCCACTCACTTTGTCCCTCTCTTTCCTTCTATCCCTTTACCACCCACCCTCTTCTTCTCCCCCTCTTCCCCATTCCTTGCTCCCTCCCATCTCTTTTCTCCCCACTCCCCTTCATGTCCCCTCTCTTTTCCATCCTTCCCCTCTACCCCCTATCCCTCCTCCTCCCACTTCACTCCTTCCTTTTCTCCCCCTCTCCCCCCACCACGCCTCCTTCTCTTTCCCTCCTCCTCTCTTCCTCTCTCCCTCTCTCCCTCTCCCTTCTCCCATCTTCCCCTCTCTCACTTTCTCCCTTCCTCCCCTCCTCCCCTCCATGTTTGAATAATAAACTTAATGAAATATCAAATATCAATACAATATTTTTAAAAAAAAATTTTAAAAAAATTAAATACAAAAAATCAAATTTAAATAATAAAAAATTTAAACATTATAGAAAAACTAAAAACAGAATGGTCAAAATCCTGCCATATCATTATTGTATTAAAAAAAAATTAAATAACAAGAAATAAACTTATTTAAATTTTAATATTTGATTTCACTATCTAGACTTTAATATTAATAAAATTATTAAGACACCAACATAAATAGTAATAATAATAACAATTTGCAACTGATCCAGCTATTGATAAAAACAATTGTAGATTGAAATATCACAAACAATCACAGAAGTATGATTTCCCATTAATTTTTTCAATACTTATTACAAATTAATTAGTTAAATCTCAGCTTTCTTTCCATGCAAGATTTTCACAGTCGTGCATGTAAGTCTGGATTCCCTAATATTTTTTTAAAAAACTCTAATTGGCGATAAAAGAGATGCGCTAAACCCAGAATAATGTTGTCCAGTCCGAAAAATAAACCTGTGAATAATCAACCATTTTAAACAGCGAATGCAGGGTCGCTAGCAGATTTGATTTTCAGTCGACGGAAATCATTGTATGTCAGATAAATGTAAGGATTCAATAGTGCAAAAAATCGAGAAAGAGATTATGTTTGGGAATGAAGAGTGTTAAAGCTGCGAACCTCTCACAGAGGATAGCGCGCAAATTTGAAATCATTTGCAACATGCTAACCTGGTAAAATGAATACATGGTCTTATTTTTTGGTTCTCCAGATGGAAAGGGATTATTTTGAATAAAATGTTGCATGACCTGAGAGAGAGATGATTTTCTTTCACTGTAGTTACATATGATGAAAACATAAACAACAGAGAATATAACAGCAGTATAGAAAAATTAAGAGCAACACCTCAAACAATTTTTTATTCACAAACTGATTACAAGGCTATGCAATGGCCTCTATATATAGAGAGCCCATGAGATGAGAAGATGATTCTAGAGGATAAGGTGATAAGGTTGTATGACCTAGTATCAAGGAGGTCATTTCTATCCATTACCAAATTTATAGGAATTGACAGGCAGTCTGCTTCTAATTGGTTGTTAACAGCAGGTAATGTGGATTTGACTGTTTCTAACATCCTCCCTTAATTTCTACCACTAATGATAATGTGTGGGAGAAATTACAATAAAAAAATATAGATAGTATAGGTCTCGGCTTTGAGCCTTGTTAGGTACCTATTTACAACATAAAAAGAGAAAGGGGAACATTATATGACTATCCCCCCTTAATGTTCACCTCAATCATGCCTAGCATGCCCCGTAGTTTCAGAAATTTGGCCTCAAGCATACTTTTAGTAAATATGTCTGCAGCTTGGTCTTCACTTGGACAGAATTGGAGATTAACAAAATTTGCTTGAACAAGATCTCGAATATAGTGAACATCAATCTCAATGTGTTTTGTTTTAGCATGAAAAACAAGATTATTTGCAACTTGGATAGCACTTTGATTATCACAATACAAAGTAGTAGCTGAACTCTATGCAAAATCAAGCTCAAATAAAAGGTTGCGAATCCAAACTGCTTCCTTTCCAGCTTCTTTTGCTGGTCTATATTCTGCTTCACATGAGGACAATGATGTAGTAGTTTGTTTTTTGCTGCTCCATGTGATTGGACCTGACCCGAGCTGAAAAATATAACCACCAATAAATTTTCTATCATGTATATCACCTCCCCAATCTGAATCTATGAAGCCAACCAAAGAAACTGAAGACTGGTAATTATAATGTATGCCATAGTAAATTGTTCCATGAATGTATCGTAAAATCCTTTTGGCAGCCAAACAATGAGTTTCTTTTGGTTCCTGCATAAATCTAGATACCAAATTGACTGCAAAACAAATGTCTGGTCTAAACTGTGTTAGATAAACCAAGCTACCAACAAGCTGTCTATATAAAGTAGCATCCACCTTCTTAGAAATACATTCTTTAGTAAGCTTAGTTCCAGATTGAAAAGGAGTAGGGGCTGGCTTACATTCAAGCATGTTAAATTTTTCTAAAAGATCCAAAGCATATTTTTCTTGAGAGATAAATAACCCATCATGAAGTCTACTAATTTGCAAGCCAAAAAAATAATTTAGTTCACCCAAATCACTCATATGAAATGCCCCTTTAAGATCTGATTTCAAATCACTAATTAACCCAATATTTGGTCTAGCTATGAGTAAATCATCCACATAAACTGCAACAAGAATAATTTCATTTTGCACTCTCTTCACATAAAGATTTGGATCTGATTTGCATTTTTGAAACCCATGAAGCTGAAAATACCTATCAATCTTCTCATTCCATGCTCTTGGTGCTTGTTTAAGCCCATAAAGTGACTTCTTTAATCTACAAACAAGATTAGGATGATGCTAATCTACAAAACCTGGTGGCTGATCCATATATATTTCTTCATATAAATCTCCATTTAAGAAAGCATTTTTTACATCCATTTGATGAATATGCCACCCAAGACTTGCAGCCAAAGAAAGAATAATTCTAACTGTATTCATTTTAATGACTGGAGCAAAAGTTTCTTCATAGATCAACACCCTCTTTTTTATTAAATCCTTTAGCAACCAATCTAGCTTTAAATTTTTCTATAGCACCATCGGATTTAAATTTTTTTTTATAAACCCATTTGCAACCAATGACATTCTTACCTTTGGGAAGTGGCACAAGTTCCCAAGTTTTATTTTTCACCAAAGCATCATATTCTTCTTCCATAGCTTGCTCCCATTCTTTCTTCCCTCTAGCTTCTTCATATGATCTTCGATCATTTACTTGTAATACTTTGGCCACGAGAGCACTACCATTCCTCCCTTGGATCTTTGAGCCTTGCCTATATATTTCTTCAACGCTCCTTGTCTTTTGGCTAGCTGAAAAGTTATCTTCTTCATCATTACTACCTGCAGAAAATGTCTGATTACAAGCATTAGTTGTGTTGTTTTCACTAGTATTTTCATCATTTGTAGAAGTGCACAACTCATCCTCATCAATGTAGTCTCTATTTCCTCCTAAAATATCTGAAAAATGAGAAGCATTTGTTGTTGTAGAGTGAGAAGGAGTGGCTGTAAGTTGTGAATGCTCATCAAACTTCACATCTCTACTAACAAAGACCTTGTTTGTTGTCAAATCATATAACCTATAAGCCTTTGATTCTTCAGTATAACCCATAAGAAAACACTTATGACTCTTTGGTTCTAACTTTTCCCTTTGTGTATCAGGAATGTGTGCCCAAGCAATACACCCAAATACTTTAAAATATCCAATGTGAGGTTTCTTACCACTCCATGCTTCTTTAGGGGTGATATTTGTGAGAGCTTTGGTGGGGATTCTATTTATAATATGTGCAGCACAAGAAATAGCCAAACCCCAAAATTTATTATGCAAACTTTTAAAATGCAACATACAACGAGCCATTTCTAAAAGAGTTCTATTCATTCGTTCAGCCACCCCATTTTGTTGAGGAGTATAAAGAACTGTTCTTTGCACCTTAATACCATAATTTTCACAAAATGACTCAAATGCATAATTGCAATATTCACCCCATTATCCATCCTTAAACATTTAATTATTTTGCCACTTTGATTTTCAACTAATGCCTTAAACTTTTGAAACACTTCTTTTTTCCTTTCAAGAAAATAAACCCATACTCTTCTGTTGTAATCATCAATAAAAGTGAGAAGGTACCTAGCACCTGAAAGTGAAGGATATCCTAGTTCACATAAATCACTATGAATGAGTTGTAGTGGATGATTAGCTCTCCATGCTTTACCTGAGTCAAAAGGATCTCGATGATGTTTCCCTAACACACAACCTTCATACACACCTTCACAAGCTGAATTTTTTGTTAATCCTCTTACCATATCCATTCTAAACATATCTTGTAATTTTCTATAATTTAAATGTCCAAGTCTAGCATGCTAAAGTTGTGACATATAATCAGTCTGAGCAATAAAAGCACGAGAGAGTGTATATTTATCATCAAGAAACCCCACAAATTTAAATAGATTCTCTTCATGATCAACTCTACCAATAGCAATTATATTGCTTGGGTCTTTTCTATCTCTAACAATAACTTGATCAGTATTGACAACAAACTCATATCCATCTTGAACTATTTTGAATACTGGAATAAGATTCACCCCCAGTCCTTCAACCAATAAAACATTTTTCAAAGACCCATGTGTTACATTAACAGTTCCTCTTCCTAAAACAGGACGTTTCATTTTATTTCCAATAGAAATTTCTTGATCTAAATTCTTCCCTTCATAAAAATTAATAAAAAAAGATCTATCCCCAATCATGTGAGACGATGCCCTTGAATCTAAAATCCATTCTTTATTAGAATCTGAAGCAAAGTATCCCCCCTTAACACTAGATTTACTTTTGGGTGTAGCAATTACTTCCTCATTTGATTTCTCTTGCCTTTTTAAAGAGATAGCTACGAAACTATGATTATCCTTCTTTCCATCCTTAAACCTTTCTTGCTTGGGCTTATATTTCTGCCTTTCATTGTCCCTCTTCTTCAAAAAAAACTTCTCCATGCGATTCTCACCTCCACAATACCTGCAAATAAAGGGCTTTCTTCTAGCTTTCTTTTCTGCACCATCATTTCTAGAAAAATGATTACAACCTTCATGATTTCAAAATTTATTATTTCCTTTCCAATTCTTTTTTCCATCATTTCTAAAAAATTTACTTTTGGCTGTATATACACAATTCTTCTTAATATGCCCTTCTTTAATAAGTTGAACTTCTTCATCTAAAATAGATTTGCAAAATTGATCAAAAGTTTGCTGGGGGGTATTGGGATTTAGTTGAAGAACCATTTTCCTTGATTCCTTAAATACTTTATATGGTTGGGGAAGCTTACTTTCAACCATTGCAATCAACTGAAAATCTTTTTTTGCATATTCAGCACCTATTTTTTTTAGCTGAGTATTTAAAAAAGTAACTTTATTGAAGTAATCAGACATGTTTCCAAAATCAAATGGATCTAAATTCATCAATTTTTCTTCTATACTAAACATGCTAGCAATGTCTACATCTTTATAATCTTTTTCTAAAGTCTCCCACAACTCTATTGGGTTATCAATATCAACAAATCTTCTATTTAGATTGGGGCTCAAAGCTTTACCAATAATACCTCTAGCTTGCTCCAACTTGCATTTCCACAACTCCTTTTCTCTATCAGTTTGTTGAGGTTCCCCAATTTCTTTATTTACTATCCTCTATAAAGCCTTCTCTCTTAGAGCATTCTTCACTGCAATCTTCCAATCTGCAAAACCACTTCCATCAAAGATAGGCAAAAATTCATTTGAAGAACCCATGTTAGCAAAAAGATCAGCTTTCAAACAAATCTAGCAATACTCTAGTAGCATAACAACCTTGCAACCAAATATCACTCCAAATATATATATATATATATATATATATATATATATATATATATATATATATATATATATATATATATATATATATATATATATATATATATATATATATATATATATATATATATATATATATATATATATATATATATATATATATCAGCCCTGCAAACAAACCATTTTCAGCAAACCTTCTAGCAATATTTCTAACTGAACTTCTAGACGAATTTCCAGCTGAACCTGGCTAAACTAGGCTCTGATACCATGATGAAAACATAAACAACAGAGAATATAACAGTAGTATAGAAAAATTAAGAGCAACACCTCAAACAAATTTTTATTCACAAACTGATTACAAGGCTATGCAATGGCTTCTATATATAGAGAGCCCATGAGATGAGAAGATGATTCTAGAGAATAAGGTGATAAGGTTGTATGACCTAGTATCAGGGAGGTCATTTCTATCCATTACCAAATTTATAGGAATTGACAGGCAGTTTGCTTCTAATCGGTTGTTAATAGCAAGTGATGTGGATTTGACTGTTTCTAACAACATAAACAAGATTTGAGTTGGGATTTGTTCAATGTTTCAAAATTGCACATTAAATTCAATTATTGATATAGGTGGCAATGTTAAAGAAGCATATAGAGTCCTCACATTAAATACAATTACTGATATGGATGGCAATTATAGAGTTCATGTAGTTCTTGCTAGGTTTACCAATGGACTTTATACAATTTTTTTTTAACTCCGAGGATGTGGTTTTTAAGATATATAACCAAATCTACAAAATCATAAGGATAACGAATCTCAAGTAAGATCATTTAACCTACAAGAGTTCATATTTCAATTGTTCCTTGTCTTCTAGCTATATTCGACAAATGTGAAGGTATTAGGGCTTGGAGATACAAATAGCCCTCAAAATCTCAAAGTGAGCCACCACCTCCTATTGATTTCCAAACTGGAATAGTTGAGGCCTTAATATATCAAAATAAGCCATTACATTTGTCCCAAAGAATTCGTATTGGAAAAATTGTGAGATGTTTGACGAACAGTTGGAGGGAATTGCAAATGAGATGCTAAGGTCTTTGGTTACAGGCATGATTCAGGAGATTGTTTGGGAAGGAGTTTGTATAGGGGAAGACGTAGTTCAGGATGACTCCCAGACTAATAACATTAAACACCATCAAAATGACATGCAACCGAGTTGTGAGCTGGAGACTTCTATAAATAATGTGGATCATCAGGAAGATATAATGGGGCTAGAAGATTCAAACTAGATTGAGGATTATCTGAGATGCCAAGTAAATGATTTTTTCAATGAAGATATTATGAATCAGCAGGAGAATAAGGAGGGGTTGGAACAATGAGGTTGAGGTTATATTGGCAGTTCCCCCCTCTTTTACTAATCTAAAATGCCAAACTTTAATTCCAATAGAAAATTTAGAATGCTCTCCTGCTAAACAGGATGTAGAGGTTACCTTTCATGAAGAAGATGGTTTATGTACACAAGTTAGTCAGGATATGAAGAAGATGATTTATATACACAAGTAAGTCAGGATTTTTAGGGAGCTAAGGATCTACCAGAATCAGTGGGAACTAAGGTGAACCTTGTCACTGATAGATGGTTTGACTATACTCAGATTTTGTCTCTCGAACAAACAATTGCAGTTATTTTGACACCAAAAATATGCCTAGAGTGGGGCGAAAAAACCCAGAAGTGTGAAAGCCAAAGAAGAGGTGGAAGCAGACATTCAATCTACTCTTGATGGAAAGTTCATGACTTTGACACATCTCTCCTTGTCAGTCATGAAGATTATTTCAATATCGAAGACATTAATGCCTCTCACAAAAGATAAAGAATGAAGCACCAACTTGATTCTTTGAAGGTGGATATTGTTTTGGTACAAGAAACTAAGTTATCTCAAAGAAATTATGAAAAGACAATTTAAAAATGGAAGGGTTGGTGCTTTGTTCATGAGCAAGGAATAGATGCTTTAGGGGGACTACATATTTTTTGGAATCCTAAGACATTGCAAGACTAGTTGATTTAACAAAACCAAATTGATAGTTGATAAAGGTTCAACACTTCTATCTCTCTTTTCACCTTTTCAAGGTCCATCCACTATAAATGATAAGAGAAGATTGTGGAAAATTTTAAAGAGAATAATTCAAAAATCAAGGACCTCAATGTTATCATGGGTGGTGATTTTAATGCTATTCTAAATGAAGATAAATAAAATTGGGATATTTTCCCTCCAGCTCAGACCATGCAAGATTTATCCTTCATTCACAGTAGATGATGATTTACTAGACACGATTCCTAATTCAGGTGGTTATAATTGGACTAATAAGTGGATGGGTTTCTTTCAGATAGCTGAGAGAATGGATAGACTTTTGATATCCTTGTTATGGAGAATACAAAACTATGTTATTTCATTAGATATTATGGCCTTCTCATGCTTAAATCATTTTGCAATTGATTTGATAATAAATTTGTCTCTTTCTTTGGCTGCTCACAAACATAGGCCATCTTTTAAGTTTGAACAAATGTGATTCAAAAATCCTCAATTTCCTATTTTATTTAGGAAGTGGTGGCTTAATGCTCCAGATATTAGGGGCACCAAGATGTATTAAAGTTTTGGTCAGAATTTGAACATATGAAGATTTAGATTAAGCAATGGAATATATATGTTTTAAAAAATGTATCCTCAAAGAAAGAGGTTGTTAAGCAACAAATTTGCAAAACATAAGTGTGTTGCCAATGCTATTCTTTATATAAAAGATTTAGACTCGGGGAATTATATTCTTGATTTTAAAGGTATTCAACGAGAAAGTGTAAAATTCTTTAAGAATTTGCCAGACCCTCAAGAGGTTGATATACCCTCACAAAAGCAACAAGATGAGATATTAAATAACATCCCAATTTTAGTTTTAGCTCAGGATAATATCACATTGATGGCACCATTCACTATAGTGGAACTTCTTACAATTGTGTTTTCTATATCTCCCAATAAATTCCCCATGCTTGATAGGTTTATAGCACTCTTTTTTTCAAAAATATTGGGATTTTATTTATTGGGACCTATTGGTATCATTGGAGGAATTGAGGAGAAGAAAGGCCATGTTGCCAAATTTTAATACTACTAATATTGCCCTTATTCCTAAGGCGTTTGCAAATTTTAGTCATTTCATCATGGAACATAATTTATAAAATCTTTACTAAAGCTATATACCTCAGACTAAAGAAATTAATACCAAGTATAATTTCTCTAGAGAAAGGGGGTTTTGTGCTAGGAAGGGAAATAATGGAAGGTGTCTTGGTAGCACATGAAGCTTTACATTCCACTAATTTGCATCAAACTTAAAATTTTGTTATAAAATTAGATATGATGAAAGCTTATGAAGGCTTTTCTAGAATTTTTTAATCAAAATGTTGGACAAGTTTTGTTTCTCTACTGCATGGTGTAAATGGGTAAAATCATGTATATCTGGCACATGGTTCAAAATCATTATAAATGGTAGTCCAACTAAGTTTTTCTCATCTTCACAAGGGATCAGACAAGGTGATCCATTATCTTTGATTCTTTTCCTTTTCGTGGAAGAAGCATTGAGTAGATCAATAAAGTCCCAACAAGTGTAAGGTTTATGGAAGGGTGATTCAATTGTAGGCACTAATGAGTTGGTTACACACTCTCTTTTTTTGGATGACACACTACTTTTTGTCTTTCCATCAATTCAAAAAGCTCAAAAGATCAAGAGAACCCTCCAAGCATACTCATTAGCTTCGGGTCAGTAACCACCAAAAATAAAAAAATCTTTTTTTTTTTTCAATACAATTTTAGTTCTGGCTAAGAGGATTCAAAATATCTGAGAACTCCCATCGACATATGTGGGAATTCCTTTTTTTGTGGGTGCAAACAAAGTAGTATACTAGAACAACATTATTGAGAGAATAAAGAATAAAATTTCAGCTTGGAAACCAAAGTGGCTATTGATGTCTAGGAGAATATTGTGAATTATAAGTGTGTTGACAATGATTCTAAATTATTTTTTTCCTGTCCTAAAGGCACCTGCATCAATTATTTTCCATATTGAAAAGCTGATTAGAAGCTTTCTTTGGAGAGATAAAATGTCTAGGGTTAAAAAGATCCCCCTAATATCATTGAAAGAGATGTCTCTAACAAAGTCTAATAGAGGAGTGGGGTTACATAGAAATATAGAGCTTGGAGGTAAACTTGTTTTATTTATGTATGAGAAGCTAGACAACAAGTGGTGTTCTATTATGTGTAAGAAGTTTCTAGATAATGATGACCTAGTGCAAATCTTCACATTAGTGGACACTCCATAGGGTTAAGTAATTTTGAATTTTATGATGACTTTGAGAGAGGTGGTCTCCCATTACGTCACATAGGAAGTACATAGTAGGTTAAATGTCTCTTTCTGGTTAGATTCTTGGTTGGGTTTCCCACCTCTTGTAAACACTTGTCATCGAGATTATGCTAATCACCTACCAAAATTGAGGTACAAAATTGATTGACTTTTTAGATGCAATTGAGATACACTCGAGCAAGGGTATTTGGAAGGATCCTACATTCTTACCTATTGATAATAATTAGTGTTGCTTTTCCTTAGGTATTTTTAATGAAAGAATTATTTATTTTTCTCAAGATAAGGAGTGTTAAAGAAGGTTATAAAGCATTACAAAATATGGCTGAGCTTAGGTCATCACATCATTCCTTCAATCTTTATTGGAATAATGTTGTGTTTCTCAAAGTAGCATGCTTGTCATGGACTGCTTTAAATAAAAGGATCTTGATGAGCGATAAACTTTTTAGACTCTCTATAGCTCAACCCTTCAAATGTGTTTTGTGAGGAGACCTAGGAGACTATATATCACTTACTATTACAATGTTCATATGCACAATAGTTTTGGTTACAAGTGCTTATTAAGCTTAATTATGACATGCCACTTCCTAACATCATGTGGGATATTTTTTAATCATGGTCAATGCTTTATTGTAAATCATTTCTCATGGTATTTGCAAGTGTGCCCCATCAGCAATTGTTTGAGTACTTTGGTGGGAAAGAAACAAGCAAACCTTTTGTCATGATTTTTAACAAGTGAACAAGATGCAAGAATAGATCGAGAAAAGTATATCTAAAAGTTTCAATTCATCAATTGCTTCAATAACTTTTGATCATTATTTCTCAGTTTGGGATAGTAGGATCATCAAGGAATGGAAAGTGATTACCATTCAAACAAGAACTCATCCAAATCCAAAATTAATTGGTAAAGCTGAGAGATCAATAGTGATACTTTGGCAATATTTTTTGGCACTTTTAGGGTGGCAATGTCACTTGCAATTTATGAAAACTAGGTCCCATGCTAAGACCAATCACCAATATGATACATAATTAGTTTTATTTTGACAATTACTTCGACAATGGAATCTAATCTTTCCACATGGTAAAATAAAAAAAGTTCCCTCCAATTTCAAAGGCATTTCTTAATAGATGGTCACATTTGCTAATATGGCAAAACTTTATGTCAGGTTATATGTAAAGTACATAGATTTCACAAGTGTCTCTATTCTCGTGACTTTCTAATGAACTTTTTATCCTTCTAACCTTTGGCCTAAAATAGATTATATTGTGGACAATTGAAATTATTTTAGAAAATTTCTCTAAAATATGTTGTACTTTAACTTTTTAGCCCAAAATAGGATTTATACCATTGATTTTGGATCATCTCACGATCAATAAAACGGGTTATTATATCTTGGATGATATAAATTTATGATTTCTATATATTTTTAGTTTTGGTTGCTATTTCTAAACTAATTATAGGTTCTTGTTTTACAAAATTTTCATACATTGAATAAAATCATCACTAAGCTCCTAGCAGAGAGGCTTAAGATTTTCCTTCCTATGGTTATCTCTGAGGAACAAGGGGGTTTTGTGGCAAGAAAACAAATTTTGGATGGGGTAGTTATTGCTTTTGAAGCTATTCACTCTATGTGTACTTCCAGGGAACGTGCTATGTTTATTAAGCTTGATATGGCTAAGGTTTATGACAGAGTGAATTGGGATTTCTTGTGAAAAGTTCTTCTTGCTTTTGGCTTCAGTCAAGATTGGGTTAGATGGGTTCTTAGTTGTTTTACTACTCCTTCCTTCTCAGTCCTTCTTAATGGTGAACCGACAGAGCTTTTTGGGGCTTCTAGAGGTCTTCATCAGGGAGATCCCATCTCACCTTATTTATTTATCATTATGGCTAAGGGACTTGGTAGACTTATCAAGTTTCATGTTTCCCAAAATTTGATTCAAGGATGGCAATGGGGAAATGGTTTGCCTGCTCTTTCTCACCTCCAATTTGTTGATGATACTGCTCTTGCTGGGAGAGCTTGGATTTGGGAAGCTAAAGCCTTTAGGCTCACCTTGGATACTTGTTTGGTTGTCTCTGGGGAGAAAATTAATGACCACAAGTCCTCTATTTTTTTCTTCAACACTCTTGAGCCGATCCAGCGGAGGATTGCTAATATCCTGAGATTTCAAATTGTGTCTCTCCCTCTGACTTACTTGGGGGTCCCTATTGTGGTGGGTAGATAGCCTAGGCTTTTCTAGCAAAGCTTTCTTGACAAACTTCGACAAAGGGAACATACCAAATGGAGCCTCATCAATTGGGATATTGTTTGTAGGCCAAAAAAGGAAGGAGGCCTTGGCCTTCGGTCTACTATCTTGTGCAGTCAAGCTCTTGCTGCCAAGTTCTATGGGTGTTGGTGTACTAGCCAGTCTCAGCTTTGGGCCCATATCCTGTCACACAAGTATTTACCTGCTGTTGATCCTTCAAATATTTCCAGGTTTTCTCTTGAGGGAAGAGGCTCCATGGTGTGGAATACCCTCAAGATTGGTGTTCACCTGGTGAAGAGAAGTTTATTTTGGATATGCAACAGAGGCATTGAGGCTCTATTTTGGAGTGATTCTTGGAATGGGCATCCTCCTCTCCTATCCTCTCATCCTCACTTGCAGGCTCTTTGTGATTCTTTCCTTTTTGTTGGATGGAATAAGGTGGCTCATTATAAGGAGGCTTGTAACCTAGGCCTTGCTGTGGGTTATAGATGGAAGAATTCTTTTGATTAGCCTGTGGGTGGCTGATAGGGAGATTGGTTGGAACTATCTCAGATATTGGCTTCTAGGGAGTGCAGCTCGTTGTAGGAACCTGATGTTTTAGCTTGGGGAGGTGCTTCTTCTAGCAAGTATTCTGTTTCTTTTGGGTACCTTGCGTTGACGAAGCAACTTTTTGGTGAGGTGGAGGTCTCTTGGTGGAAGAAAGTTTGGAATAGTTTTTCATGGCCTAAGTGTAACCTTTTCCTCTGGATTTTGGTTTATAATCATTGTCTCACTTGTAATAATCTTTGCAAGTGAGGCTTCTAGGGGCCTTCCATCTGTGTTCTCTGCCGCAATAGTGAAGAGATTGTTTCTCACCTTTTTTTCCAGTGCCCCTTTGCCAAATAGATTTGGCTCTTCTGGTGGAGTGTGTGAGGATGCACGTGCTAGCATTTGTCCTCTTTGTCTGAATTCTAGGACCGTTTGGGCCATTCCCCTTCCAAGACTTCTTTTCTTCAAGTTGCTTGGACTATCGACCCTTCTCTTATTTTATGGCATGTTTGGCTTGAGAGGAATAGAAGGATCTTTCATGATTTGCAATTTGAGATCATACACCTATGGGGGAAATGTTAATTCTCTTCTAGAAACACTCCTTGCTAAATGTGATATTGGTGGGGGTTTGGATCCTATTGATGCTGGTATTTACTCTCGCCTCTCCTTTCCTCTTCTGGGTTGCTCTCCTTCGATCCCCCACACCCTCTCTTGGAATAGAGCTAAGCAACACCCTTAGCGTGTTAATCATCAGGGACGTTGGTCTCCTCCTGCGGCGGGCACTCTTAAAATCAACACTGATGGTTCTTCTCAAGGAAATCCTAGTCCAGTTGGTATTGGGGGAGTTGGGCGTGATAGTTCTAGTGCTATCCAATTTTTGTTGTCTATATACAAGGGTTACCATACTAATAACCTCATGGAAGCCCTGGCTATCTTGGTTGCAGTGGAACAATGTTGTCTACGTGGTTGGAAAAGAATCATCTGTGAGACTGACTTGCAGGTGGTTGTGAACTTATTGTATAATAGGAACCTTGTGCATTTGGATTGGCATTTACCTCTGGTTATTCAGAAGATCATTCAGTTATGCAATTCTTTAGATTCCGTGTCCTTTATGCATATCCCTTGTGAGTGGAACGGTGTGGCTGATTGTTTGGCTAAATGGGCCTTTGAGCAAGGACCGGCTTGGAACATTCTTGATCCTAGGATGCTTCCCCTTGATTTATCTCAGATGTTGGATCAACTTGTGGACCAGGATAAAGCTCTGTAGTTCTCTTTGTTTCTTGTGTTGTTTAGCTCTATTTGATATTCAATAAAAATTTTACCCCTCTTTTAGTTTAAGAAAAAACTAGCCAACAAAAGTAAATTTTTCCTATTTTGGAAAAAAATCACCACTATAATCCCACAATTTTATACATTTTTCCAAAGGGAGTTTCTTAAAGTTATCCCTGATTATCACAAACCACAAACAATTTATTACATATTACAATTCCAATTCATGGTCATATACCAATGAAGAACATGCTCTCCAATGGTAAAAATATGATAACTCATCAAGTAGGAATTCAAATGATGTGTTATCATAGGAGAATAATTCATGATAGGTCTTAAACAAGATGTGGAAATAGTGCATACTAAAATGCACAAACAATGAACAACTCTCATGATTTCACAAATGAGAAAAAAAAACAAAAGAACAAAACTAATTTTGTTGATGCAAGATTTTCAAGAACCCAACATATTCCTACATCGAAATTACACCATTAGGAAAACTATAATTTTTAAAAAGAAGTCTTATTAGCAGAAGAACAGGAATACAATATGAGTAATACACATTTTACATGACTTATGGCATGCATAACATGGTGTTGTGTGTTTGAATCCCCTTCAAGAGCTTTCATTTTTCTCTATGGATATGAATCGGTTGTTGAAGAAGGTAGTAAGTTCGTGTAAGTGCTTGGCCGTAAGGATTCAATGAGCACAATATATCAAGTCTGCTCCTTATGTAGGCAATCACACCTCCTTCATCCAAACATGGTGCAGGAAACCATAGATCATGACCTCGCATAATTAGGATATCATGTCTTCAACATATCAAACATTTGTAAATCAAATACAAATGCTAGTTGCCAAACTACAATTGTTCATTCAAAATGACATTGTGCTACCATGTAGAATCTCGAAGTCAACTAAAGAAATGTCAATATTAAAAAAATCAAGTAAACAAATTCTCATAATGCAAGAAATGAGAACATCAAATGCACAGATTTAAGTTAGGGAAAATATTCTATTAATTTATTATTATTAATTTACAATGGAAAATTCAATTTATAGTGTAAGGAAGATCAATTTGAATAGTAAGTGTTATCTAAAATATAAGCATACAAATACAGATCTGTACCTGTAGTCTGTAGACAGTTGTAGGGTGATATAGTGACCACCACTAAGTGAACAGGAATAACTAACGAGGGAATAAAGTTACAGTAACAGATGCATGAGATCCTGGTGCTGAATCCCTTGACGAAGAAGTTTGAGTTGTATCATTTACATTACTCTCGAGAAACGCTGGTCTGCTTGGCAGATCAATTATCTCCACATCACTTGTTAACATTGACACAATTTGGGTCATACTTGGACGCATGGATGGAATGGGCTTTACACAAAGTAGAGCAATCGTTATTACCTTCACTATTTGCTCTTGTGGGTATTCTCCCTCCAACTTCGGATCAACTACCTCCAACATTTGCTCCCTCTCATACAGTTGCCAAATCTACAACCACAAAATTTAACAATGTATTCATCATAATATATGCCTTTGATGATTCATGAACAAATTAATTAAGAGCAATAACTAGTTACAACAGTTGAGAAGATTGAGAACACACCCATTGCAAAAGAAGTTGAAGAGGATCTGGCAACTTTTCATCTATACACTTTCTTCCACTAACAATCTCAAGAACCACCACCCCGAAACTATATACATCAGCTTTTTCAGTTAATTGCCCTCGAATGACATACTCAGGGGCAGTATAACCGCTGTTTTAAATATATATGTTAGATATGAATAGTTTTAAATCTGCAAACTTATGGTGGATTATAATTGATAGAATATTAGTGTAAGTGCGCTTACATTGTTCCTCCAACTTTGGTGGAAACATGGGATTCCCCTTCAGGATAGAATCTAGCCAATCCAAAATCTGCTATCTTTGGAAGAAATTTATCATCTAGAAGAATGTTTCCAGGCTTGATATCTCTGTGCACTATACGAACATTCGAGTCCTCATGAAGATAAGCAAGGCCTCGAGCTGTGCCAACTATGATATTCAAACGTGTTTCCCAATCCAAAAACATCCCTTTCTCTCCTGCAGTTGCATATAATGTTACAATTTCACATAAGCGATCAAGTACAAGCAAACCCAACTTCATTAGTACATCTTGATTAATCTAAATCATTACGCACCGAAAAGATGTTTGTCAAGACTATTTTTTGACATAAATTCGTAAACGAGCAGGCGTTCATGGCCATGCGAGCAACAGCCAAGCAATCGAACAAGATTGCAGTGACGAACACTGTTGATCAGCTTCACTTCTTTCAAAAATTCATTCATGACTTGCGTTGTTTGTCTTTCGCTAAGCTTCTTGACTGCAATCAGTTTCCCATGTACAAGTTTTCCCTGAACATAAATACAGTTTAGAATTAGCATCATTGAGGAACCCAAGGAGACAATATTAATATATTGTTCTTTTCAAGAAGACAATATTGTTGTTTTCAAGTTGTATTATAAACCTTATAAACTTCGCCAAATCCCCCCTTTCCAAGCAGGTTGCTCGGATCAAAATTATGAGTTGCATCCCTTAGAGTTTCATAATTGAAAATTGTAACTTGATCCAGTGCCTCTCTTGCACGCACATCATCCTCTGCAGATTAGACGACGTTATATCTCAGTTACATTTATTTGTTTGAATTTGTGTTATTCTTTAGTCACATTTTACTTGTTCGAATTGAGTACACGTAAAACAAATCTTATCATGTTACATAAGTTGACTATTCTTTATGTACTAATATTTCTAAAATCTAACAAAAATGAAAAAATTTCATCATTTTCCCTCATCTCAATACGTTAAAATCTGAAAAGAATCAGATATAAAATATGCTCTGAAATTTAAAGCACCTGCTTTAGCGAAGGACGGTATGAAGCCTTTAAACTTCCGAAAGCACTGATAATATCTACAAAGAAGAGAAACGCACAACGCCGCGAACAAACCTCCTCCTCCAATGCTTCCTACCAATATAGCAACTCTGTTCGAATCTGATCCACTTTTATTCCCTTGGGACACTGTTAAACACAAATACAAACCATAGATATATCAATGTCCCCTTCTAGCTAGAGACATCACTTTAGCTGGTGATTAGCCTATCAGAGACCTTCGTAGGCTAATAAGATTGGATAGAGGGTCACCTTGGTGTGGAGATCCTCCAAGGACCAAAGCAGAGTACTTCTGGGTTGCCAGAGTTTGTTTATGATGAGTTTTCCTTTGAGTTTGGCTTGGTCAGGCTATTTTTAGCAGTTTTGGAGTTATAAAGATAGACCCCTGCTATTTTTAGAAAAGGGGTATGGTCATATGCAGTTCTATCATGTTAGCTCCCAGTCCAAACGACATTCAAAAATGTTGAGTAATAATGGAGATATTAATTTTTATTTAGTTAAAATAAACATTATTGATTTTGAGCCTATATTGTTAAGTTATAATATATAACTTAAGTGAGGGTCATGATATCATAAAAGGGGCCATTGTTTCAATTAATTGTGGGTCCAAGCTTATGGAAAAATTAAAAGGGATTTTCTAAGTTTTAATGTAATAACATTTTTTATGTTATTATTATATCTTTTATCCCACATTGAGTGTGGAGACTCATTCTGGAGTCGAGGAGTCCTTATAAACAAACCTTGTCTTCCTTCAAGAGCAAGTTATGAGAAGTGCTTAAAAACTTTGCCTTGTGAAATTTCTTGAAGTTGTGGCAACAAGGGTTTCTACAAGTTTGAGAAGAATTCAGACTGTGGAGGACGTAGTATCTTCAAAGTTGATGCAATTTGAGGGTGTGAAATATCACTTGAATTTTGCCTATGAGTTGACTTCATTCTAGAGTCAATATTGTGTTTAGTAGGAAAGAATTGGATAAATCTGTTACAGGTTGGAAGGGGTTATAACAGCAGCTACAGTGCTGTGAACAGTACAGCGCTCCAGCGAATTTAAAAATCAGAGATTTAATATTGCGGTTTTTGATAGGCGCTGCCCAAGGAGGAAGCAACCAGCAGCGTGGTTGTGTATCGGAGACAAAAATCAGATTTTTTTCAACTATTAATGATGATGTTTTTAATGTATGCTTCCAGCAATAAGTATTGTACAAACATTAGGAGCCATCTGAATAAATGAATTTGATTAGCATTATAATCAGATTTTAGTTATAATTTGAGGTAGATTATTTTTCAATATTTGTATTTTCTTTTCATCAACTCAAAAACCCAAAAACAGCTTAAAACATTTAAAAACAAACCAAAAACAATTATTACACCCAGGGAAACAAACAGTGATCAGCGTAGAGCCTATTTGGAATTCTTACATTGGTATCAAAGCCTCATTCTTGGCATCCTGAGGGTTTGGGGAGTCATATGCAGCCACCAAAAATTGGACCACACAGGTACCATACTCGTAGGAGAGCTCTGATTGAAAGAGAACAGTTACAGGAAACAGGAAATATGGAAGAGAGGCATGATGGTAGTTCACCTAGAAACAGGAGGAATAATGATGATCAGGATACCAGAGAATTCTACCGTGCTATGGTTACAGGGCAGCAACAGATGGCACAGGCATTACAGGCACTCACTACTATGGTAGAAAGGATGAACCCACCTGTTAGACAAAATGGGGAGCCGAGAGAACAGGGAGATAACAAGAGTGCTACAGGTAATCAGAGACCACAACGGACCCATTCCAAAACAGTTGCTAGGCCTACACACCCTACATTTGTTCCGGAGGAGCCAGAAGAAGCTCCGGTAGAGGAGGCGACATGAGACCCCATATTCGCAGATGCACTCATGGCTGCAAATGATGAATGGGAATTATTAGCTCCGCAGGTTCGGGAGAGGATGACCTTTGAACACTTTGTAAATCAGAGGAGAGAGCATTATAGGTCACTCAAACAAGATAGGAGGCCTAGAGGTCAAAATAGTGAGCTGAAGAGGGCTACAGGCAAGCTTACTATGCCTACATTTGATGGGAGTGGTAAGATGATAGCTCAAGATTGGATTCATAAGCTTGACACATTTTTGGCACTGAGGCCAATGATAGAGATTGAAGCTATCAAATATGCCACCTTGCATTTGGAGGGAATAGCACATGATTGTTGGTACCATGGTATGGTAACACTTTAGCATAACCAAGTGACAGAATACCAGGACTTCATGGATAGGTTGGTTGAAAGATTTGACAAAAAAATCCAGAGATTTACTTCCGGGACTTAGCACAGCTGAAATAAACAGGCAACTTGGAGTATTTCATTGGTGAATTTCAGCGGTTGGTAGTCATGGTGCCAAACATTTCAGAGCATAGATTGATAGTTCTTTTCATTGAGGGCCTATCTGAACCACTGAGAGGTTGGATAAAGGCATTTGATCCTATTTCTTTACAGGAAGCGATGAAAAAGGAAAGAAGTATGGAACATGCAGTCCCAACAAACAAATTTCAGTCCAAAGGAGCATCTTCTAGTAAGGATAACAAACCATTTTATAAAAAATCAGAGAGGACTGATTTTAAAAATGATTCTAAAGATAAAACTCCAGCACCTTTTGACAAGGAAACATTAAACGATTTGAGGAAGAAAAAATTATGTTTCTACTGTAAGGGACCCTATGATGCAAACCATGATTGTCCTCTTAGGCCAAAGGGAAAAGCTAACAGAGTTATGTGGGCATACTATGAGGAATCAGAATCAGATAATTCAGATCAGCAGTCTGATATAGAGGAAATAGATGGTGAAAAAGAGGAAGACAAGGCTGAAAACTTGTCTAAAATGGAGTCCAAGGATGGGGAAGGAGATGGGCAACTTAGGGAAGCTCGTCTCACTAGTATTAAGCAAGAAGGGTCATTTCGGATTAGAGGAGTACTCGCTGGACAGCGAGTCATAACCTTGGTTGATACAGGTGCCACTCATAATTTCATTGATGCTAGGATGGTGGAGAAGAGTGGCATACAAACAGAGGAGTTTGGGAGAATTAGAGTGAGGGTAGCGGATGGCTATGTCCTCAAATGTGATCGTAGGATCACTGGACTCCCATTGAAAGTTAATAATTATGACTTTAAGGCAGATTTTTATGTTGTACCTATGGGAGATACAGATATAGTTCTTGGGATGAGTTGGTTGCACAATATTGGTGAGTTCACTCTTAACCTCAAGGAGATGGAGATGAGGTTTAAAGTGGATGGGAAGACACATATTCTTAAGGCAATCAGGGACAGTGATCTCAGGATGGTCTCTTTTCGTAGAATGGCTAGATTGATTCGACATGATCAGGTAGAGTGGGCAGCAGAGTGCATGTTGATGCCATCACAGGAGGGACAACATAAGATTGAATATCCTCCTGATATTCAGGAGCTTAGAGTTAAACACTCTAAGGTGTTCAGTGACATTCCACCAAGTAGACCACCAGACAGAGGTATTGAGCACATCATTGAGTTAGAGTAGGGGGCTAAGCCCATCATGATTACACCTTATAGGCATCCGAAGAGGTTGAAGGATGAAATTGAGAAAACCATAAAGGAGTTACTTGCTATGGGCCACATTAGACCAAGTAAGTCTCCTTTTGCTTCTTCAGTGGTGTTAGTAAAGAAGAAGGATGGGACATTGAGGATGTGCATTGATTACAGAGTGCTTAATAGGAAGACGATTAAAAATAGATACCCCATTCCCAGGATCGATGAGTTGATAGATGAGCTTCATGGAGCTTGCTTCTTCTCAAAGATAGATTTAAGATCAGGTTATCACCAGATCAGAGTTAGAGAGCAGGATATCGAGAAGACAGCCTTTAGATGTCATTGTGGCCATTTTGAGTTTGTAGTTATGCCATTTGGGCTAACTAACACACCTGCTACTTTTCAGGCAACAATGAATAGGGTTTTCCATCCTCAGTTGAGGAGATTTGTACTTGTCTTCTTCGATGATATCTTGGGAGGAGCACTTGGTTCACCTGGACATGGTGCTGGGTATATTGGACAGAGAATCCTTGTATGCAAAGGAGTCGAAGTGTGATTTGGATATGACAGAGTTGTTGTACTTGGGTCACATCATCAGTGCAGAGGGCGTGTGCATGGATCCTGAAAAGATTCATGCCATTGTGGAGTGGCCTTCACCGGTGAACCTTACACAGTTGAGGGGCTTTCTAGGACTATGTGGTTTCTACAGAAGGTTTGTGGATGGATATTCCAGGCATGCAGCACCCTTGACAGATTTGATGAGAAAGGGAGCTTTCTTGTGGACTCTTGAGTCACAGGAGTGTTTTGAGAAATTTAAGGGGTTGATGACTTCTTGTCTAGTGTTAGCATTACCAGATTTCAGTAAACCTTTTGAGCTACATTGTGATGCTTCCGGAGAGGGCATTGGAGCGGTGCTTATGCAGGAGAAGCACCCTATTGCTTATGAGAGCAGGAAATTGAGAGGGCCAGAGTGGAGCTTCAGCATATATGATAAGAAGATGTTAGCCATTATGCACGCTTTGGCCAAATTCAGGCAATATTTGGTAGGTAGCAAATTTTGTATCAAAATCGACCATAATAGCCTAAGACACTTTTTGGGGCAGCGAGATCTCAATGATAGGCAGCAAAAGTGGGTGAGCAAGTTACAGTCCTATGACTTTGACATTACATATTTTAAGGGGACACAGAATGTAGTTGCTGATGCCTTATCACATAGGCCCCATTTGAGCTTATTGACAGACATATCGAAGGATTGGAGACACTTGATCCTTGCAGAGTATGCAAAGGACACTTGGGCAACTGGATTCATAGATGAGACTATTCAGGACAGCAGATACACCCTTGTGAATGAGCTCATCATTTACAAAGGACAAATATTTTTGGTCCCAGGATCAGTAGTGAGGAGGGTGGTTTTGAAATCTTTTTATGATTCACCTATGGTAGGACATCCTGGTTTTTACAAGACATACCGACAGATTAGAGAGCGATTCACATGGAAAGGGCTCAAAGCAGAGGTACTTCAATATGTTAGGGAGTGTCCCAATTGCCAACAGAATAAGCAAGAACACTCCTATCTAGCCGGTTTACTTCAGCCACTTCCGATTCCTGATAGGAAGTGGGAGTGTTTGTCTATGGACTTCATCACAGGACTGCCTAGAGCCCAAGGCAGAGACTGCATATATGTGGTTGTGGATCGCCTTACGAAGTTTGCACACTTCTTTCTGATCACTGCTACATACACTGCGACACAGGTGGCAGAGTTGTTCTTCAAAGAGATATTCAGATTACATGGCTTACCTCGGAGCATTGTAAGTGACAGAGACAACAGGTTTATGAGTCACTTTTGGCAGGAGCTATTCAGGTTGTGTGCGACAGAGCTCACTCCGAGTACTAGCTACCACCCTCAGACAGATGGTCAAACAGAGATAGTAAACAAATGGGTGGAGGGATATCTTAGAAATTATATAGCAGGGCAACAGAGGGCATGGGTAAAATGGATTTATCTCTGTGAGTATTGCTACAATACCACTTATCACATGTCTATTCAGATGTCACCCTTTATGGCCCTGTATGGGTATGAGGCACCCAATTTTATGGATCTGCTTTTGAGTGACAGTAGAGTGCCCAGTGCAGGTGATTTGTTACAGGAGAGTCAAGACCTTGTTAAGACTCTCAAGGATAATCCAACTAAGGCACAAAATCAGCAAAAGCAGTATGCAGATCAGAAGAGGACTGAGCAGACTTTTGAGGTTGGAGACATGGTGTATCTTATGTAGCAGCCTTACCGTCAATCCACTCTCAAGAAGAGTGGTGCCGAGAAACTCAAGCCACGATACTATGGTCCATTTAGGATTATCAAGAAAGTGGGAGAGGTGGCTTATGAGTTAGACTTGCCGACGGAGAGCAAGGTGCACAATGTTTTTCATGTGTCACGCCTCAAAAAGGCGCTAGGGCATCATATTGTGCCTTCTACAGTACTACCACCCTTGGATGATGAGGAAAAACTTGTTTTGATGCCAGAGGCTATCATTGATTTTAGAGAGAGGAACTTGAGGAAACGTACCATCCGAGAATATTTGGTGAAGTGGAAGGATTTTCCGGTAGAGGATGCTACTTGGGAGAGCGAGGAGATTTTACAGCATCCAGAGTTGAGATTGCTTGAGGACAAGCAATTTCAGGGAGGGCGGACTGTGATGTCCCCTTCTAGCTAGAGACATCACTTTAGCTGGTGATTAGCCTATCAGAGACCCTCGTAGGCTAATAAGATTGAATAGAGGGTCACCTTGGTGTGGAGATCCTCCAAGGACCAAAGCAGAGTACTCTTCTGGGTTGCCAGAGTTTGTTTATGATGAGTTTTCCTTTGAGTTTGGCTTGGTCAGGCTATTTTTAGTAGTTTTGGAGTTACAAAGATAGACCCCTGCTATTTTTAGAAAAGGGGTATGGTCATATGTAGTTCTATCATGTTAGCTCCCAGTCCAAACGACATTCAAAAATGTTGAGTAATAATGGAGATATTAATGTTTATTTAGTTAAAATAAACATTATTGGTTTTCAGCCTATATTGTTAAGTTATAATATATAACTTAAGTGAGGGTCATGATATCATAAAAGGGGCCATTGTTTCAATTAATTGTGGGTCCAAGCTTATGGAAAAATTAAAAGGGATTTTCTAAGTTTTAATGTAATAACATTTTTTATGTTATTATTATATCTTTTATCCCACATTGAGCGTGGAGACTCATTCTGGAGTCGAGGAGTCCTTATAAACAAACCTTGTCTTCCTTCAAGAGCAGGTTATGAGAAGTGCTTAAAAACTTTGCCTTGTGAAATTTCTTGAAGTTGTGGCAAGAAGGGTTTCTACAAGTTTGAGAAGAATTCAGACTGTGGAGGACATAGTATCTTCAGAGTTGATGCAATTTGAGGGTGTGAAATATCACTTGAATTTTGCATGTGAGTTGACTTCATTCTAGAGTCAATATTGTGTTTAGTAGGAAAGAATTGGATAAATCTGTTACAGGTTGGAAGGGGTTATAACAGCAGCTACAGTGCTGTGAACAGTACAACGCTCCAGTGAATTTAAAAATCAGAGATTTAATATTGCAATTTTTGATAGGCGCTGCCCAAGGATGAAGCAACCAGCAGCGTGGTTGCGTATCGGAGACAAAAATCAGATTTTTTTCAACTATTAATGATGATGTTTTTAATGTATGCTTCCAGCAATAAGTATTGTACAAACATTAGGAGCCATCTGAATAAATGAATTTGATTAGCATTATAATCAGATTTGAGTTATAATTTGAGGTAGATTAGTTTTCAATATTTGTATTTTCTTTTCATCAACTCAAAAACCCAAAAACAGCTTAAAACATTCAAAAATAAACCAAAAACAATTATTACACCCGAAGAAACAAACAGTGATCAACGTAGAGCCTATTTGGGGTTCTTACACCAATATAGCAACTCTGTTCGAATCTGATCCACTTTTATTCCCTTGGGACACTGTTAAACACAAATACAAACCATAGATATATCAATGTACTTAATTTGGGGAAGAGCTCTAATAGTCATTAGTTTAAACTAGTTGTAGTCTATTTTTGAATTACTACCACATCAAAATGTCTAATTATAGTTTATAAGAAGCTCTAAACAATGATACCACATGTACTCATAATTGATAATTTTTTAACTTTCTTAGTTGCTGATTGGTCCATTTTTGTCATTATTTGGGCGTGGACATAACATTGAGGGATGGACATAACAGGTTGCCTATGAAAGATTTTAAGCTCTTCACTCAAATATGGTGGTACACCAAAAAAATCGACAAATTTTGATATATGGATTAGGAACAGTAGGTGGGCAAAGTGAGATGGATGGAGATGTCATAGATTCGTCCCACTGGCAGATCAGACACACATGTATTAACAGTCATCATTTTATTTTTTAGAATATTGCATAACTACCACTGAAACATTTCACCTCGAATAGTGGTGTTTTTGTTGGAGGAATGTTTCAAAATAATATTTTTTTACCAGTTCAAGCTCTAAGCACAATATAAGAAGAGACCTTAAATGCTCAAATTCTAAAATCTTAGCTTTAAACCCTTGAATCACTTAAAGAAATACACGCAAAAAAATTGAAATAATTTAACTTATTTAGAAGATCTCAATAGAGAAAGTTAAGCTAATCGAGTACTGAGTATCTTCCCCTATACAAGTCCAGAACAGAACAAGCTATGAAAAAGAAGTTGGGGCGCACCGGTGAGATTATGAGAAAAGAAGGGATAATTTGCATAGCGCATAAAACAACCGGCCATCAGAGCACGGGCTTCCCGGTTGAGGATACAATTCATCGTAAGACGCCCCCAAGCTTCCGAGAGGCATTCTTGACACGTGTCGTTATCAAGGGTTTTCACGCACTGACCAAGAGCATAGAGAGAATCGAGGGAGCCAACGGCATAACAACCGTTTGTAGAAGCTTTTGCGCCGTTTTTGAGAAATCTAGAGACTCGGTGACCGAGGAACACTTCTCACTATCTCCACCGTCCGTTCCCTCATTGAAGAAACTGTTATTCTCAAACCGTAGAAAGGAGCCATCCAGATGAAGCTTTGCTCCGTTGCATCTTGGGCAAAGTTGTTTCAGTTTCGCCTTTGCCGCGTTGAGGCACTCTAAACATTCATTAGTCGTGAGATATTCTCTGCACTGAGCGAGTCCGAAGACTGGATCTGTCGTGCCGTTGTTGATGACTGACGTGGCAAAATGGGATCCATTCGAAGATAGATTTGAGGCAAGCGATTCATAAACGGCAGCTTGATTGTTATTGAAAGTAGTAGCATTTCTGTAGATCCAGCCACTTATACTCTCGCTACATCCGGAGCCGAGGTAAGTGGTCTGCGGGTCATCTGCTGCTGAAACCACTACAATTGCGATTATACTGCCCACAAATAATACTACGCTGCTAATTTCTGACATTTCCCTGCGCAAAGAGAAATGAAATTTGCGGTCACAAGTGTTTTGAACAGCTATATTGATACGGTTTCCTTAGTCAATACAATATGAGCGGCTTTTAAGAAGAAAACTCTTTGATAGTGATATGATTCGAATGGTGGTCTTAAGGGGAACGGCTTAAACATCACACACTAAGGTTGGATTCCTAGTGCAAAAGTGTTAAATAGTCAAAGTTTGACTTACTTTTTAAGGCTTAATTTCTTCCTTAGTGTGTGATGGTTAAGGCTGGCCGCCTTAAAGGACCCTAATAGCCTAGAAAGTTGTTTGATAATAGAGTAGGTGATTCTGAACAAAAGCATCTCAATAGAAAAATAGATATATTAGTGATTGAAAACAAAAGCATTGAAACTACAATTCACAAATAGTAAAATTACCTTTTTTTAAGTCTTGGTTTCTGTGTTGAGTGATGATTTTGAATTTGGATGTACAACTAAGTGAGACATTTTCTTGGAAAAAAACCAAATAATTCATGACTTTTTATAACGTTTAACTAAAAGTCAAAGTTTTTAGTAAAATATATTTAAAAATGTCATTTCAATGAGAATATTGAGTTTGACAATGCTTTATATGATAAGGACCAAAATTACGACTATGGTGACAAAAGATAAAACATTGAATTTTTGTATCTAGATGCTTTCACTTGGTATATGATAGTTATGGGTGATGCTTCTAGACTTGCTTTTAGATATGTCAAGATCTGGCATGCTTTCAAAATGGAGATATTATTTACAATCTAGAAGGATCGTAATGTTGTTTTATTCCCTCACAACTTTCTTGATATTTATGTTGCAATGTACTATAAAGCACATATATGTAATAATGTCATTTTACAAATTCAAGTACAAACTAACAAGGTCGTGCTAGAAGTGGATCACTTGAGGTGCTAATTTGTCACTGGGGAAATGCCCCTTGTACGGTTGCCCTCTAGATACTTTTTTCGGTGACCGCACTCCTCTCAGTGGTCACCAATGAGGCCAGAGCAACTCTGCTCACCGCTTACAGACCCATAGGTTGTAGCCTTGTTGTCGCTCTCCTAGTGGTGGATTTTGTGGCTGTCAATGCTTTGCTCACCTCCTCGGAGGTTGGGCTCGGGATGGTCCCCAGTAGCTCTTATGTTGCCGTTGATGTGGGTTCGCTATTTGCTCCCCATGACCCCAAGTGGGCTTTCCCCCAACTAGATCTTAACATTTCTCCTCCTAGGGTTGAGGAAGAAGCTGATAAAGATACTACTATTGTTGAGAGTTGGGCTCCTCCTGAGCCAACCACTGACCCCAAGGATTTGTAGGGTTCTGACGATAAAGACCCTCCTTTAGCTGGCACTACTCTTGCAGCCTGATGTTTTTTGTTTTTTCTTATATGTTATTTGATGAATAGTTTCTTTCCAACCTTAGGACGTTTGAACTCACGGGGTGATCCTGTTTCTCGACCCCTTTTTGTGAATATGTATCTTTATTATTTTAATTAATAAAAAGGTCTTTTCATTAAAAAAAAAAATCTTAGTATAATTATAATCTTAAATGTCAACTATTAATTAAATCCTAATTTTAAATAAATATATTTCAATTGATGATAAATATATTTAAATATTCTTATGATATTTTTAAATAATCATAATTATAATAATAATCGACATTTCTTATAAGTTATAAAAAAGTTAAATTTTGTTCATAATTAATTTAATGTTTTTAATTGAACTAATTCATAATATAGATAGGATAAGGAGAGGAAAAATTATAATTATAATTTTAAAAAAAAAAAATTTATATTTTTGTAAGTAAATATATTTCACATAGAGCATTAAAAATAAAATTTGATAATTATATAATAATAGTAACAAAGTAAATAAAATATTATGGCACTATGCATAAATGTTGGTCATATCTTAAAAACTGTAATTTTGAAGAGGTGTGAGAAATTTGTGTATAAGACTCCAATATTTTTAGCCAATGAAATCACTCTAAATTATTTTTCTTAATTTACAATTCTGGGAAATGTGCTTTAGGAAATATTAATTGTATAATCATGTTTGAAAATTATTCATTTAGAGTTACAAAAAAATGATTACAATAGTACTATGCCTCACGATAAGTACTAAGAAACCAACAAACAAACCAAACCTATAAAACAAAAATATAAAAAATGAATGAGAATTTGAAGTAAGCCAACTCCTTCAGGATGAAATCACAATTTTATATAATTTAGGGTCTATTTTTATACTATTTTATATTATTTTTCTTTTCTTGCAAATATTAATAAAGATCTCAACCATAAGATCTATTAGAATTCCCTAATCCATAAGGATACTATAAACTTCTTGAAGTGATAGTGTGTGAATTTTTTCATCAATGATATTTTGGATCACACTATGTAATCCATCATAAAGATGTAAGAGAGTCTCTTCTCTCCTTGTTCTTTCTTACATCTCGAAGATGAATCACATAGTGTGAGATCTAAAATGTTGATGAAAAAAGTTGCATAAAATCATTTCCAAAAGCATAATGTCAACTATTTTTGCAATATAAAAATCATAAAAAATGATATCAATTTGATGACATATACACATTTAATAAAAGTTGATGGTGTAAATTTTAAAGGCAATTAAATATATGGGTCACTCACAAGTAGTTGGACCTAGTATAATTGTTAATCCCAATATTTATCTATGCATTTGGTTAAATAAGTAACTCTTTATACCTAATAGTAACAAGTAAACTATATCTTAGAATAGGAATCATTCCTACTCCTAGACTTTGATGTACATGTATGTTGTGGTTTCGTCTCCACCATCCAATAAATGAAAATGAGGCAATTGTCCAGAACCATATGCACATCTTCCCACCTCTTGATATTTAGTTATAACTTCTATTCTTTCTCCTGTTGATAGATCAAAGAAAGAAAATTTTATTTATGTTGAGTGATACCTAGCCTCCATTTGTAGATGCTTTGAATTGTCTATTATGAGAGAATGTCACAAAATGTATCATTCTATGAGTCATGACATTTCTTTGAGAAGGGGGCATTCTTCTAGTAAATTTTTTGAATCCAAGGGATTCTCCTCATCCTTCTATTGGCTAGGTGCAATACTAAATTTGGGTGCTAGTTTAGATGATAAGGTTGAAACTATAAAAAAACATATTGAGGTGGGGGAAATTCTTATGGAGGTAGTTGGTTGCTAGAGGAAAGTTGTGGTGAACGTGTTTAGTGAATACTCTCCTATTTTTTGTGAGTATCCCTTTCTTATTGTAAGATATATGGTTGGATAGAGCATGTGTGGAGGGAATGACTATGCAAATAAGTATTTTGATGCAGATATGTGTGTTACTACCTACAAGGATGGAACGGGTCTTCCTCTTTACTTCTACATTCACATTTCCTATGGAGGTGGAATAGTCTCTTATTGAGGTGGAAATCATATTTAGGTATTGGGAAGTATAGGAGACTCTAATAGAGATGTTGTTTACTTGCACTACTTTTAGTAGTTTTGTTAGCGGAAGAAGGGAGGATGTTCTTACTTTTTGGATTTGGTCTTCCTCCTCGTTGCTCTTTTCATTTCTATTATGATGATCTAGGAGTTACCAAAGGCTGGAAGACTTCTGTCTAGTCTTTCCAAGGTTAGAGGTTGAGCAATTCCTCGATCTATGGTTAGAAGATATGTACTGTGTTTGCCAAGATTGAAGGTATAGTTTCGTTGGGTCCTATTTATTTTATTAGTCTTCTAATAGGCATGGATGGCTTGAGATTATTAACTTTTTATTATGGTGTTTTCCTCTTTTAGTTTTTCTTTTCCTTATGATCGAGTGATTGCTAGAAGTTTTAAAGGGTACACTTTGTTCCTTTATTTCTTCTCTTCATTTAAGTCTACAATTATTGTGGGGGCTTGTCCTAAGTCCTTCATTATTAGAGTTGACCATGGTTGGTAGGTCATTCACTTATAGACCATTGCCTTTAACAATGGAAGATCTGACTTATATGTGTCTTTCATTACTTGGTGCTAGTAATTCTCTATTGTTGGTGTCTAGCATCCTGATTGTACTTTGGGTTAGCACCCATTAATTGCTTCTTTTCTTAAAATAATAAACACTATCCCAGGTTTAAATTATTTCTTTTATACCAATTACAAAATCTTAGAAATGAAATTGTAAAAACTAGATTTCTAGAAATTACTTTACAAATACTCAAAATTTTCCTATACCACTTGTTTTAGTTGTTATGAATTTAAGCATAGAAAAATATATGTGAAACCTATGAAAAATATTTTTAAGCCAAATACATTTTTTTTCCCAAAAAGGAGTAGGAATGAATTAAATAATTTATAATTATCACTTAGCACATCAAAAGATTTTGATCAAACCAACCAACTTATTTTAAAAGGTGAAATACTAGGATCTAAATCATAATGCTAGTTTTATAACTACTTCTTGCACCTTTGAAGCATGCAAGGGCTAAGCAATAGTCTTATATAATTTTTATGACAATATTGAACAATTACTACAATATTTATGGTCACAATTAAGTTTTGAAAATTCAATAAAATATCTGATCATTCATTTATGATTTTTAATGTTTTATAGAGTCAGAGTAATTGCATTTTTCTGGAAGTGCAATATGATTTAGCAAGGTTAATCTTTCTTCCATATAACTATATATGAATTAGTTTTCATGTAGGAGTATCTATCAATGTTGAAAGTAGGTCGAATAAGGAGCTATGCCAATATCCATTTTTCTTGTAGCATAAGCCCTTAGGATTTATGCATATTGATAGGCCAAGACATGGTGATAGGTACTATTGGTACACATTTAGGATCTTCATGGTTCGATGGTTGAAAACATACATGGACATGTAATCTCATAGATAGTGCCATTAACATGTGAATCAATGATTTTAATATCTTTAAATTATTGTGTTATTTTACTACTTCATTGCTAGAAACTAAATGTGCAGAAATATTGAATTCTCTATTGTAATCTTTAATCTTGGGTTCATATCTCATATACAATATTGTTACATTCAATATTTTATTTATTTTATTATTCAATATTACATTATTTTTCAAAAAATAATATATTTATATTCTATGTTTTCTTTTTTTTATCTCTATATTTAATTTAATTTATTCACTAAATTCAATCTATGCAACAATTATTAAACATTTTTTTTCTATATATCATAAATATTAAATTTATTGCAGCATTAAAAAATATCACAAATATAAATTTACTAAAAAAATATAAATTTACTAAAAAAAATTTTCAAAATAATCCATAAATTTTCACCATCTATATTTTTCTCCTCATTCTCTTTAGTAAATAAAATTAAAAAAAAAATATAAAGCATACTAAGTACATCCTACAACACAAGGATAAATTCTGAGTGGCTTATATAGTGGCAAAAATGTGTGTGTGTGTGTGTGTGTGTGTGTGTGTGTGTGTGTGTGTGTGTGTGTGTGTGTGAGTGAGAGAGAGAGAGAGAGAGAGAGAGAGAGAGAGATCATAAAAGGAGGGAGGGATAAGGGAGTGGGGAGGAGAAGTGAGAAGGAGGATTAGTGGAAAAGGGTAGATGGAGAATTAGTGGAAGAGGGTAGAGGGAGGATAAGGGGAGGGGGATAGGGGATAAGGGATAGGGGGAGAAGGAGAGATGAGAGAGAGAGGTATAAGAAGAAATTAGGAAAGATGGAACAAATGGAGAAGGGGTGAGTGGGAAAGAGGAGGGGAAGAGTAGGTAAATGGGAAGATATAGAGGAGTGAGGGGGAGAATATACTTAGAGAGGGGGAGAAGGAGAGCATGAGTGGAAGAGTGAGGGGAATAGTGATGGGGAGTGTGGGGGGTGAGATGGAAAGGAGAGGTGGGAGGGAGGGAGGATGAAGGAGAGTATGGGTGGGAGGGTTTAGAGAGGGAGAGTGGGGGAGATTCAAAGTGTTAGGGAGGGATATGAATAGAGGGGCAAGGGGGGTGGGGGGTGCTAGGAGAAACCAGAGAGGGAGGAATAGAGGAATGAGGTAGAGGGAGGATAAGGGGAAGGGGTAGAGGGGGGTTATGAAAAATGGCGAGAAGGAGAGATGGTAGAGGGAGAAGTAGGGGAAAAGAAGGGCAAGGTGAGTGTAGGAAAAATAGAAGAGATGGATAAGGGGTGAGGGAGAGAGTATAGGGGAATACTAAAAAATTGGGAAGAGATGGAGAATGAGTGAGGGGGAGAGTATGTGTTGAGAGGGGGAGAAGGAGAGGGGGAGGGCAAGGAAGATGGAGGGGAAGAGTGATAGTGAGGGTGGGGGAGGTTGAGAGAGGAGGGGTGTGAGGGAGGGAGGATAAAGGAGAGGGTGGGTGGGAGGGGGGGGTGGGGGAGAGTGAAGAGGGTGGGTGTAAGAGGGAGGGATGAGAAAGGAGAGGATGTTTGGAAGGAGGATAGGGAGAGTGATGGAGTGGGAGGGGGAGACAGGATGGATTAGAGAAGGGCAAGGAGGGACTAGTTGAGTAGAAAGGAAGAGAGGGAGTTTGTAAAGGAGGGAGGGGGAGACAAAGGGATAGAGTGAGAGATGTAAGGCAAGGGTAGAGAGGAGGATGATGGAAAAGGGAGAGATGAATATATAGGGAGGGAGAAGTAGGAGAGGGAGAGAGTGATAGATAAAGAAGAAGGGAAGGAGACAAAGAGAGAAGTGGAGAGAGTGACAAAGCAAGTAGAAAGGAAGTGGGAAGGGAGAAGGGTAGACAGGGAGAGAGGGATGAAGAGTAGGGAACAAATAGAGAGAGGAGGGACACAGAGGTAGTGGAGAGAGTTGGGGAGGAGAAAAGGGTGTGAGAAGGAAAAGTAAGGGTTTAGGGAGAGAGGTGGAGATGAAAAATGAGAGGAAGAGAGAGAGAACAAGGAGATAGAGGAGGGAGAAAGATGTAGATTTAGAGAGAGGGCAAGTGGGGAAAGAGGGGAGAGGAAGTGAGGAGAGACGGGGGATAGGGGAAGGATAGAGGAAAAGATGCAAATAATAAAAGGTTGTGGGGGAGGGAAAGACAAGGATGGGGAGTGAGGAAGAGAGTGAGAGGGAAAAGGTGGGAAAGGTGGATAAGGTGACAGAAAGATAGAGGGTTGGTGGGTTAGTGGGAAAGAGACATAGAGAGAGGGGGGAGGACTATGAGAGAGTGGTAGAGAAGGATTATGAATAAGAGAGAGATGAGGTATGAAGGAGTGCGTATATAGAGGGAGAGGGGAGTAGGGAGTGATAATGTGTGGGATAGGGAGGGAGAGTGTGATGGGTTGAGGATGATGAGTGGAGGGTGAGTGGAGTTAGAGAGGGAGATGATAGATAAGGTAGATATGGGAGGGGTAGAGATAAGGGGAGATGGAGAGAGGTGGGAAAGGTACAATGAGAAGGAAGAGGAGGAGCGAGAGTGGGAGAGGGAGTGAGTGATATATGCAAATATTGAGAAGTAAAAGATAGGGACAAGGAGAGAGTTCAAGTAGGAGGAATGGAAAGAGAAAAGGGAAGGAATGGGGGAGGCCACATTTGGTATTTGAAGGGGAGGAGAGGGAGAGAGTGATATGGGGAGGAAGAGAAAGAGTGGGGGGATAAGAAAAGGGAGAGGATAATTTGAAAATAAATGGATGAGATAAGGAAGAGAGGGTGGTAGGGGGGTGATAGAGAAGGTGGAATCTATGGGAGGGAGAAGCAGAAGGAGAGAGAAGAACAGGAGAGAGAGAGATTGAGGTGGAGAGGGAAGAAGAGAGGGAAAAGGGGTAGAGGGAAAAGGGAGAGAGAGAAGGACAAATGGTAGAATAAGGGAGAGAAAGGGGGGAAGAGAAGACAAAGAAGAAGGGTGAGAAGAGAGGATATAAAGGGAGGGAAGGAGAGTAAGAGAGAGAAGATGAGAGGATAGAGAGGGAATGAAGGAGAGAGGGAGTGAGATAGAAGTAAGGAGGGAGGGAGGGATAAGGGAGAGCTATTTAGGGAGGGAGGGAGGGAGGGAGGGAGAGAGAGAGAGAGAGAGAGAGAGAGAGAGAGAGAGAGAGAGAGAGAGAGAGAGAGAGAGAGAGAGAAAAGGAGAGTGTGGAAGGTGGAAGGGAAGAGGCATAAATACAGTGGGGAGGTGAGGAAGAGGATATAAGTTGAGATAGAGAGAGGGAAGAGATAGGGAGAGATATGAGAACAAGGAGGATATAGTAGGAGAGAAGAAGAGGGATGAACATGGAAATCATGTAGTAAAGGGAGGGAGAAATGAAAGGATAAGGGGACATGGTGATATGGGCATAGAGATATACATGGAAAGGGATATGGAGGAGAGGAGGGGAAGTTGAAGAGAGGCAGATAGATGGATATAGGAATAAATATGGGAGGGAGAGGTATATTAAGGTGGGAGATAGAGAAAGGGGAAAATAAGGAGAGTGGGAAATGGGTAGAGATGGAGTAGCATGTGAAGGTGGAGGGAAAGAGGAGAGTGGAAAAGTGAAATTAATGATAGAGGGGGAGCCAAAGGGAGAGTACGAAAGCATGGAAGATGAGAGAGGTTGAGTGAAAGAGATTAAGGGAGGATGAGAAATTAGGAAAGAGAAGATGAGATGTATGGAGAGAGGAGGGAAAAGGAGAGGGGTAAGAGGGAGGGAGGGAGAGATGGATAAGGAGTAGGTAAAAATGGTTAGAGGAGAGATACAAGATGTTGGAGAGGGGGAGAGATTGTAGACGGAAGAGATAGAGTGGGAGATGAAGATGATGATAATGTGAATAAGGGAGAGATTATGAGAGTAAAAGAGGGAGAGAGATATAGAGGAGAGAGGGAGATAATATGTGTGTGTGTTGAGAGAGAGAGAGAGAGAGAGAGAGAGAGAGAGAGAGAGAGAGAGAGAGAGAGAGAGAGAGAGAGAGAGAGAGAGGAAACGATAAGAAGTCTGTGATATAGAACTCAAGGAGGTTAGGTAGGGCTTAAAATAGATAGAGACATTAATGGGGAAGAAATATTGAAAAGAGAGGTGACACATGAATTGAGAGATACTTACATATATTTATTTAGAGCTTTAAATTCACAAACATAGTCACATATTGTATACATTAATCTATACATATCTCTACTGTATTCTCAAATTTGAAGCATGTTTTTTGGTCTTCATACTTGTATGGGTTATGTAGAATGTGTAAATGTACTTTTTAATTTCTAAAACATGACCCAAGTTATGAAGAATTTAAAAAGATACTTTTTTTTTTCAAAAGTCAACTAGGTTATTTTTTACATTAAGATCTATATGGATTATAGTTATTAAGAGACTAGGAAATGAACATAAGGCTTGCAAGCCTAGTTTCCCTCCATTTTTGTCCATTTACACATTTTTTTCATGTTCCAATATTATTTCTTAGATTTGTCATTATTTGGTAGACAAATGATCAAGTGGGTATCTATAAAATTACCAACACAATCTCACATGTTTTCTCATTTATTTGACAATATGATTTTTACTATTCTTCGACAACCTTAGCATGGAGATCTTTAATTGTCTTGATTAGTACCTTGACAATCATCTTAAACACATATCTACCATTTTTTAGTAATTTTTTATATACGTGACCAAGTTAAAAAAAAAAAACACATTATTATTCTATATTTAAGGATTGAATAATTTTTTTAAAAGAAGTTCTAAGTCTCAATTATTTTACACAAGCTAAACCCATCACACATGAATAGATGCCAAATGTTTAGGAGGTAGTTACTTTGAAAAATAATAATAATAAATAAATAAATAATGTTTTTTTTTTTTGAAAAAAGCACAACTTCTATATCTCATTTTTAACTATCATCAAGCGAAAGGGTTTTTCAATATAATAAATCTAGTTATATATCTTTTGAAGTACATAAACAAAACTATGTTATGTTTTTTTTTGAAAAATTTAGAAATAAATTTTCATGCATGAAAGGTTTGACCCTCTTAATCTTATCTATTTCTATAAAAATAATTTAGTAGTTATGAAACTAGATTGGAGTACTGAAATTCTTATTATTTTCACAAATCCTATTTCTAAATTTATGATACTCAAGTGTCTCTTCAAAGAATTCTTTCCTGATTTTAGAAAAAGAAGTGGAGAGTTATACCCTTTTTTGCACACCATCCTAGTGCACTTATTGATGTGAAGTACTTCAGAATACTTAATAAATTATTATCATATAAATTAGTGTTAAGATATCAATACATATTTTATAATAATATCACAGTCAACTCTATAATTATTTTATAATCATGTGTCAAAATTTCCTCCTTCATTGCCTGTTTCCATTTTATGTGTATATATGTGTATCTTTGTATGTATGTTCTTGTGTGTGTGTGTGTGTGTGTGTGTAGACACATACATATATATTAATATTTGTCACCCAACAATAGTGGCTTACACATTATTGGAGGAAGGAATTCGCCCAAAAAAAGAAATGCCAAAATAATTACACAAAGAGTTTCAATAGATACCCATAAAAATATTTAATTGAAAGTCCTTTACTTTCTATTGAAAGCAAAATATTTTCAATTGAAAGTACTTGCTTCAAATCACATGAAATTTTCAAAATAGTTTGGATAGAAACTAATTCAAATACTTTCAATATAAAGTTTGCAAGTAAGCATATTTTGCAAAGGCTAAAAATTTGATGAAGAAATCTTGGCTTGGGAAATCAATTAGAGGATGTAAAAATTAAGTCATGCCCATTTGCATGGAACAATTACTTAGAACATGTTTTCTATTGATTATATCTATTTGGTATATTTTGATTTCATTATGTTTTTTTTATGTGAATCAAATGTGGGTTTATTGCCCAAAATAAACTTTTTTATTACACACTCATAGAAGAATAATAAACAAGAGAACACAAATTCTGAAAAATAACCAAAGGTTTTGTGTTTAAGTCCTTTTTCTATCAGAAAAAGAAAATATGAAATCAAACAAATACAAAATAAGTTACATGCATAAAAAAAAATGTATGTCAAAATTAGAGTTAGGTCAAGTTTAAACATCACTAAAATATGCAATACTAAAGATAATGACATAAAACTAACTCAATGGGCTTGGATTCAATGTTGAAAAACTAAATGTGTAAGAATCACATTGATATCTATTATTAAAAAAGAATTTGTGTTTGTCAAAAATAAATTCACTCTTTAAAAATTAGGCTTTTGAAAACATAAAAAATTTAAGGAGAGAAAAAAAATTGAATCAAATCAGTTGAAAAACTAAAATAAAAATTCTACTTAAAAATTATAAACCAAAAATCCCAAAAGACTCCAATTTACTTCATCTTCAAATTTGTAACAATTAAATTAAAATTTGGATTTGGAAGTGAATTTTTTTTTGAATTGATAGTTTAGTGTTTGTTTAGGAAAAACCATGTATCCCCCTATTGTGGGTTTCCATATTATATATGTGTACCATCTTAAATTCAACACACTTCAATTGAAGACCTCTGCATTTCATATTCACACCTTAAGAATAGGCTTCACTTCTTTTCTTCTTCTTCTCCTAGGTTAAACTGAGGTAGGACCTAACCAATCCTCCTAGTTTTTCCCCTATTTCACACTCCATTAGGACCTAATCGATGACTACCCTCTCTTCCTTGTACCTAAAAATCCCTGATTGGATCTCTAAATGAAAGTTTGACACACTTATTCCATTAATGATCCTTACTGGTGTGGAATCTAGATAGGGGGATCTTGATGGTCGACCTATTGGAGATATAAGAGGAGTAGCTGAGAGGGGAGGGGTGAATTAGTTACCACTTAAATAAATCACAGATCCATTAAATGTTAATACAAAATCAACTTTGAAAACTGAACTCTAATGGTGCTTGGCAAACACACATTAAATGTTGTAACTTGGTAAATACTAAAAATGATCAAAAAATACATAACATGAAAATATTAATATGTTATCTATGATTGCAATTACAATAACATAGTTTCAAACATATAAAAGAAATAGCATTAACACATTTAACACCAAGATTTAATGTGTAAACCCAATTTGGGAAAAACCACCAATTACAACTAGTTACTGATTTTTACTCTTTTGAAGTGAGTCTTGTTAAGATCCAACCCTATTAAAGGTTACAAAGCACACTATTAGGTGTAACCCTATTAGAGGATATAATCAACCTGTTAGGACTAGCTTTGTTAGATGTCTTTAGACACTTCAATAGAAATGCCACCTTGTTAGAGGATTTTCAAATAACTATTAACCCAACTCTGTTAAGAGATTTAGATCACTACTACAATGGTTAGAGAGTAATAATGGCAGGACCTAATTTGGATAAAACTATATTACTATTTATAGATCTCAATTCTAGCTTGTATAATTGATCATTCTTGATTGAATATGTCCTTTCATCTCTATAAGGATATTCTGCTTATCCTTCTAATTTGCTTCCTCTTAGAATAATTAAGTCTTCAATTATCTTCCATGCATTTCTCACTTTCTAAATCTCAACTTGACCTTATCATTATATCTTTCCTATAGTCAAGTCAACTAGAATACAAATTAGAATAATTAATATTCGTCTCCTTAGTCGGCTTGAACCAATTCACAAATCAATTGAGCTTAATATGCCAAAACAAGAAGATCCTTTGTTAGTTGACCCTTCATGGGAGGTACTAACTTAGAAATGTTTTCTCCTTGTTAACTAAGTGAACTCAATCAACACTACATATTCACAAAGTTTCTTTGGTAAACAAGTGAGCTCAGTTAACACTGGTTCCATCCAACATTTTCTTCATTAACTGAGTGAGCTTGGTTAACACTCATATTTTTGAAACATCCCTTTGGTGCCCAAGTGAATTTGGTAGACACTATCTTCTGAACTAGGCAAACTTTGGAACACTCGATAGACACAAGAAACTATCTTCAATGCCCGAGTGAGTTTAGCATACACTTATGATAATGATATGAAATTTTATGTAACATCAAGGACAATACACAATTAATAAATTGTTTCAACAATCTCCTTCTTTGGCATTGATGACAACACAAAATGTCATAATATAATAAAACTTTTAGAGAAAGAATAAAGTAAGGAATTATACTTGGTCTCATTTTGAATCTCATCCATGAGAACTGTTGGCATTATGTTATATTTGTCATTAGTGATAATGCTTATTCAATTATGAATGGCTACCAAGCTCATCACTTAGTCTACAATTTATACTTAGCATTTAATGGTTGTTAAGTAAGTTTGTCACTAAAGTAGTTCACACCGAGCATTCTTGAAGCTACTGAGTGAGTCTGCAATTAAATACTATTTATTGAGCTTATAGTGTTCACCAAAAAAATAGTGGTTACTGAGCTTTACAGTGTCTACCAAGTCATCAGTATTTGTGATGTGAAGTTAGTGTCTACCAAGTGATGGATGTGTAGTGTTTACCAAGTGAATGCAAGGCAAACAAATGATTCTGTATCTATCGAGTGACACTATATCCACTGAGTCTCCAATGGTTATCAGGCTCGAAGCTATGTTGTGTGATTAGTATAGATCGAGATTCTACTTCTATCGAGTGCATGATGATGCTGAGTAATACAGTAGATGTTTTGTATTAGAAGTTCATCGAGTCAACTTCTGAACTTGAGTTTTCTACTATTTTGCTAACTCGGTAATATCTTGTTTACTGGTGTTTTAGCCGACCTTGTAATTGTAAATATTTGAATGATATATATACATAAATTATTGTATCATTTACAATGTATGTATGGCATGATCAAGGAATGGATATGTGATATTTTGAAAAAAGTGAATGTGAATCAGCAACAAAGTAGAGTATTCAACATGGTCATCAAGGAACAACAAAGTCATATCAATCACAAGAGGTGATCTTTACTTCAAGGATCTAATCAAAAATTTAAGTTGTAAGTCAAATCTACTATTTCATCCTAATAGGGGAATTAGTTTTCTAAATCCTTTAATAGGGTAGACTTAATAGTCTTTGTATAATTCTCTTAACATAGTGCATACTTCATTGTATTTTTGTAAAACCTCTAACAAGGTGGATCTAGCAGTCCAAATTGCTCTTAATAGGGTAGATCATCAGAAGTGGTCAATGTAAGCCCTAACAGGCCAACTTATATTGCATTAGTGAAATTTTGTGGGTATCATCCCACCCCAATTTTACTTTCTATTTAGAAGGTTTTTGGTCACCAAAATACTATTTTCATGTGTTATGAATGTTTATCTTTTCTCATGCATGCAGTAGAATAGATGAATGAATGATGAATGATTTATATTATTAAGTGCTGAATTGATTTAAAGTTTTTGAGGTTACTGGTTCACCCCTCCCATCTCAGTGACCTATCTAGTCTTGATTATTTCTAGTAATTGGTATCAGAGCTTTGTGGTTTTGAGGATAAAGTTTGATAGCTTGAGCAAAGATCAAGGGCAATGGAGATATTCAGACTTGACAAAGCTATTGATAATAAAAAGCTAGATTTGGAAATGGCCATAGCTCAACTCAAGGAAGCAAAAGAGCATCTTTCTTAATCCTTAAAAAGAAGGAAGGAACTTGAAAGATAGATGAATGACGATCAATATGTTGAAGAAAAGATTGAAGACTTTTTCCCTTCAAGTAGTTTAGATGAAACTAATGAGGCAATCAAAGAACTCCTAGAAAAGAATGGCTCTCTGTAAGAAGAGGTAAGAAAATTGTAAAAAGAATAGGAAATTTAATCAATAAGAATGTGTGAAATTTTGGAACAAAGAAATAAGGCAAGTGAAGACTTGGAGACAAGAAATAATGAAACTCAAAATCAATCCATTCAGCAAGAAAATATTATCAATTAGCTCTCTAATGCAAATGAAGAAATCATGAATCTGAGATCTAAAAATGAAAGTTTAAGGAATGGTTTTATCATTGAAAGACAGATCAATGAAAGATTGAAAGTTGATCTAATTTATAAAAAGAAAATCAATGAAAGGATGATGAAATCTCAAGAAAACATGGATCAATTGAATTAGCAAAGTGAGCAGAATCTTCCTAGGAAAAAAGGTAAAACAGGACTTGGATACAAAGAAGAAGGTGAATCTTCCAAACAAGGTACCCAAAGGAATCAAATACCTACTTGCAATCACTATGGTAAGTTTGGTCACACATCAAACAAATGTTGGAGTAATGGAAAATGCTACAATTGTAGTAAACATGGTCATAAAGCTAATGAATGCAAGGAAAAACCAAAATTTGAAGGCAAATGTCACAAATGCAAGAAACAGGGTCACAAGGCATCTAAATGTAGATCCAAATCATTCAATCTAGCTGAACAACTTGTCAAACCAATATTTGGTCAGGACTACAATAGTTGGTCTAGATGTCACTATTGTAGAGAATAAGGACACATTGGCATAGACTGTACAAGGCATCACTTGAGAAAGAGAGATTCAATAGTAAGATGTTATACATGCATTGAAATTGGTCAAATAGCTAAAAACAACATCAATATAGAAAGAGTTGAAGATGAGAAGAAAGTTAAAGCTAATAGCATCAGGAAGCAGATGAGACAACAATGGATTCCCAAATCTATTGAGAAAAATAGTTCAAATGAAGGCCATGTCACTCAAGAAGTGGATGACTTCACCAATTCCAATTAGATTCATGAAGGATGAATTGGAACTATATCATCAAGTCATATCTCAAGCAGTTCCAAATGAAAATGTAGAAGATCCAAATCAGTATTTCAAATATAGAGGGGTCACATGAAATTAGTTCATACTGAGCAACGTTGGTCACAAAATCAATTGAGCTAGGTCGGGAGTAATAAAAGTTTTGTTCAATCATCGAGACTCAAGTTTCTACCAAGCTAGTGAGTGGATGATAGTCTGTCATACACTATGTCATTATGGTACCTAGCATTAATGGTGAATTTTCATCAAAAGGGGTAGAGTTAGACTTCATTTTTCACCATGAATTTAGAATACATAGAGCTAAGTGATTTGAGGTGCATCCGGGAAATTTTGAGTGAATTTTTGGCGAAGAATTTTTTTGAAAATTTCTATCATTTACTGAGCAGTGATGTCATCTAGGAGTAGCAACTGTAGCAAGGCAAAAAGAGGATCCAAAATGTTGGTTAAAGGTGTAGAGTGGAAAGCACCAAATTTTAAGCTAGTTCCAGTAGTTGTAGAATCTCTAGACCCCAATGGTGCACAAGCTCAAATTCTACCAAAGGTACTTCTAATTAATGACATTTGCACTCATTTTAAGTGTTCTATTCAAGAGATCAGAAACCTAGAGATGGATAGTGCATTAGAAGAAATGCGTCTTGATGGTTCATCAAAACTCAAGCATAAGAACTTAGAAACTAAAGGGTTAAACTATATCACACACATGCCAAGAAGCTTTCAGATTAAGCAGATTAGGTACATTCTTAGTCATGTGCACAATGGTCAACTATCATTAGACCAGCCAATGTTAATTACCAAGAAGATGATACATAAGATTATAGGTCTCCCCATGCTGAACAAAGAAAAATTTACCAAAAGCCTAGGTCGAGATGAACTCCAGAAGAAAACCCTAGCTGAGTGGGATGGTAGAGGTTTGAAAATTAGCACTTTTTTTGATGTGGAATTAAGATGTGGCATTCATGTAATTGCTCATAAGATTTATAGATCTAGTCATTTGAATATTGTGCTGTGTAAGGTAGTGGATTTAACATGTAAGGTTGTGAAGAAAAATATGGAATTTGTCTTATCAGAATTACTGTTGAAGAAATTGAATAAGAATATGGATAGTATTAGGACATGAAAGAACAACCCTTATAAATTTGGTTCTTTGTTGACATGTCTTTTCTTTTATGTGCAAAACTTTTTCCCATCAAAAGGTTCTGTTGTGTGGAGAAAAGGTGTTCCTATCTTGTATCAGATAAATGAATTCATTGCAGAAATGGGTATAAATTTTGACAGAATTATGGATAACTGCTTTGAAGATTTCAAGGAAAGGATGAACATTAGGTTTAGGATTCCTCCGAAACTTGTTGAGGACTATAAAGATGATGTGTGTTTCATGGTTGACTGTGATAGAGTGTACATTCAAGTAGTCAAGCCCTGAGTTGCATGGGTATAACCTCTCCCACATGGGGTCAACATTGATGAAACTAGAGATATGATAGAAGCCCTGGTGAATGAACCTATAGATCCAAAGCTACCAATTTTTGGTACATATGATGAGGCCAAAGCTGGAATTGAGCTTGAAATCAAGCTACCCCAGGCAATCAACAAAGGAAAGAGAAAGATAACCAAGATTAAAGCTTCCATTGGCCCTTTTATGCTTACTGAGGGTAAAGGAGAGGATGAAGAAGAAGAAGAAGAAGGAGAAGAAGAAGGAGAAGAACAAGAATTAGAGAAGGAGGTAGAGCTAGCAAAGAATAAAGGAAGGGTAATCATTACCAAACCTCCAAAGGCCTCCACAGCCATTTTCACAAGAAGATCAAAGGGGAAAGGAAAAGGAGATAGTGAAGTTGTGGTCAGCAAGCCCCCACTTACCTTCCAGGAAAGGTTAAAATAGATGGAAGAAGGAGCAAGCATAACAAATTTCAAGGCCCTAAAATTTGAAACAAGGATTGATGCTGCAAAGATGCAGATTGAGGAGTTGGTACTCACCAAAATGGGAAAATGGAAATATTCCCTGGATTAGATTGCTCCATAGATTTCAAAAGAACTGTTTGCAAGATTGTAGCCAAGGTAGGAATTAGCTATACAGACAGCTAAAGATATATATGAACAATCTTTGAGGAAGTTACTGCCAAATCTTACAGATGCAAAAGTCAAGGTAGCAATGAAAAGAAATGAAGGTAAAATGATGATTAGATTCCACACATGTTTGATTTTGATTAAAGACATTGAGCATGTTGTTAGAGATGCAACAAACATGTGGAAGAACATGTATCATCTACATATACCCAGTGATGATCTAGTGGAAATCAAGAATGATGATGGTGATAGTGATGATGAAGAAGAAGAAGATAAGAATCCATGTGTTACTTTTGATGTTCAAGATTATCAGGCACTAAAAGATGATGATGAAGAGAGAACAAAAGAAGCTAAAGAGGCAGGATATGAAGAAGATGATCCAATGAAAATTGTAGCACAAGTTATAGCCTCCCATCCTTACTCTCCACCTAAGTCAGCAACATCATCAGGATTGGAGTCAGTTTTAGCAAGTATCATTGCAACCACCATAGATATATCATCTGAATAATCATTAGTTGCTACCTCACAGTTCTAGGTATCTACAATGGAAGTGTCAACCATTTCATCTATTGAGCTATAGTCCTCTTCATCAACTCCCAAGTAATATACTTCAGTAGTATGCATAGCTGCCAGTTCTTCAATTGTGTCAACTTCTACAGCACCATGTATAGTAAATTTGCCATCATGTTCAATAGTTTTGTCCACTACAGCTTTGATAGCACCAACTTTTGTTCCAATCATCTCTTTTTTTGTGAGTAATCTAGTTTTTTCTCCACCTATTGGTACTTCATTTTTAGATAGCACATCAATTTTGGATACAGTTAGCACTTCTTTCAGTTTTCCCTTAGTTGGACCCATTCAAATTTTTACTACAAGTCTAGCAATTTCTACTACTATTTTCATTTCTAAGTCCAAGGAAGTAAGCTCAGAAGTAAAACCAAAGAATCCTCTAAAACTTCTACTTATTGGCAAAGAAATTGATGAAGACATTGATTTGGACAAAGAAATTGTCATTCCTAAGTTGGATCTAGACACTACCACAACTGATGAAATGATATTGGTTAGTCAACTTTTGGAGCAAAAGGCAAGGTAGAAGAAACTTAGAGATGAAAGAAACAAACAATTTACTATAATTGAAAATGCTAAAAATATAATACTTGAGGCTATAGGTGTTGAAGTTGACTCATCTCAACACATTTTGCTACAATTGGAAGAAGTTGTAAATAAGTTTAATGAAGTACCTCTAGCCAAGAAAAGCTTATTGAGAAGGTAGAGAAGAAGTTTGATAATAAGGTGCTTGAGCACATTGCTCAACACAACTAAATAAACTAGGTAGATCTATCTACAATTTTGAGCAATCTTGAACAATCTTTCACCAATGTAACATCACTTTTTGGCAAGCTTTGTGATGTTACCAAGTTCACCAAGGATATAAAGGAGAAATTAAGTAAGAGTTATGTTGATATGAAGGCAAGCACTCAAAGGCTATAGCTTGACTATAGTTCAAGCTCAGCACATCACATCAAGGTGATTATCTTTGTCAGATTTGCAAGCAGAATTGCTAAGAGAGGAAGCTAGGATTAAGTCTACACTGATTGATATACAAAATATGATCCTTCTAGTTATGGACTTAATGTAGAAATACATTGCATATTAAAAAAAATTAGTCCAAGATAACAATTTTTCCATAGCAAATCATATGATTGAACTTTCTGCATAAGTTCAAGTGACACTTTCCACCTACAAAATTTTGCAAGATAATTGGGATAAGACATTGGCTCTTATTCTCAAGGTACACTCCAAATTTCTCTCATATTTTGGTGTCTCTATTTGATTATCTTGCATATTTCTTTGGAATTATTGTCAAAAAGGGGGAGTAAGAGATAGTAAGAGTCATGGGGAGTAAGAAATGATAAGAGACTTGTGGAGAAATCAAGGGAGAAAATAAATCAAGGGAGAAAATATATTGATATATGTACAGATAAAGGCTATGTATATATTATGCCATATTTATGAGGGAAATATGTAAGATATGTATATACAACAACTTTACAAAGATCAATTTTTAAAAATCAAAATTTAGTTTGTTAGTGTACATAAGTTTTGGCTCATGAGTGTTTTTGTCACTAATGCTAAAGGGGGAGATTGTTGGCATAATGTTATATTTGTCATCAGTGATAACACTTATTTGATTTTGAATGGATACTAAGCTCATCGCTTAGCCTATAGTTTATACTGAGCATTCAGTGGTTGCCAAGTAAGTTCATCACTTAAGCAGTTCACACCAAGCATTCCTAAAGCTAACAAGTGAGTGTGCATTTCAGCAGTGTTTACTGAGCTTACAATGTTCACTAAACAGATAGTGGTTACCAAGCTTCACATTGTCTATTGAGTCATCAATTTGTGTGATGTGAAGTCAGTGTCTACCAAGTGATGGATGTGTAGTGTTTACCGAGTGAATGCAAGGTAAACAAAATATTTTGTATCTACCGAGTGACACTATATCCACCGAGTCTCCAATGGTTACCAAGCTCGAAGCTATGTTGTGTGATCAATATGGATCGAGCTTCTACTTCTACCAAGTGCATGAGGATGCTGAGTAATGCAGTAGATGTTGTGTATTAGAAGTTCATTGTATCAGCTTCAAAACTTGGGCTTAGTAATATCTTGTTTACTTGTGTTTTAGCCAACCTTGTAATTGTAAATATTCAAATGATATATGTAATTTATTGTATCATTTTCAATGTATGTATGGTATGATCAAGGAATGGATAGGTGATATTTTGAAAATAGTGAATGCAAATTAGCAGCAGAGCAAAGTATTCAACAAGGTCATCAAGGAGCAGCAAAGTCATATCAGTCACAACAGGTGATCTTTACTTCAAGGATCTAATTAGCAAATTAAGTTGTAAGTCAGATCTACTATTTCATCTTGATAGGTGAATCGGTTTTCTAAATCCTTTAATAGGGTAGACTTAATAGTCTTTGTATAAATCTCTTAACAGAATGCACACTCCATTGTATATTTGTAAAACCTCTAAGAAGGTGGATCTAGTAGTTTAAATTGCTCTTAACAGG